>CAXIVR010000001.1:131284468-132484468 GCA_964035755.1 Teleogryllus oceanicus
ACAAATTCAGTATTTTCTTGAATGAGACTTTATTATACAAAATTGGAAACATTATTACATACTTGGAACCTTACACATACAAAAAAGTAGATTAATCGGTTTGACGTTAAGGAAAAATGAAAGTTTCTTTGTCTTTAATAGTTAGTTCTTCACATTATTTGTGTACATTTTTCCCACACAGACGACCCATGCTTTTAGCTGCCTCTTCATAGCAAACATGACAATACCAGCTTTCTCCATTTTTTCTCTGAAGGATTTGTTTCCTCCCATGTGTACATCTTTCGTTAGATTTTTCATCATGGAAATCATTTTCATTATGTTTCTTCTTATTAGGATTATCTTTATTATTTTTCTTTGCCGCTGATCCACTTTGTTATTTTGTCTGGAAGTTAATGGATTGTTTTGAACGTCGTCTTATGTATGAGTTGAAGATAAAACTTTTTTTTAATACAAAAGCGAGAGAGTTGATTGCTACCTTTGTTTTCCAAATTGATTTGGTTCCAAAAACCCCTTTTCTTTGCAGGATTCACTTCCTAAAAAATGAAGCTAATATGTCCGTAAGTGCTGGTACTATGCCCATTACCCATTCATTGACAGCAAAACATGTTATAAAATCTCTCAAACGTTGGTAAAATATTGCGCAAATGAAACGGTCCTAATCTGTTTAGATTGCTCATTAAATGCGCGAAAAGTTGATGTATATTGTTAAAATACTAAATTCTTCTTTAATTGTTAATAATGATAAACCTACCTGGAAAAACGTTACGAAGGCAAAGCGCCAAAGACTGAGAATGTGCAAGTCAACAAACCTGGTAGGAGGTTAACACACTTTTTACGCTCTCTCAGAAAGCATACTAACACTCTCTATTGTAAACAGTTTCAGTTGACAACACAGCCGCTACTTGGCCATATTACCTGAGTAAGCCATATTTGCATCACTTACCTTCTTTAATTATAATCTGTTATTGCCGAATATACAGTATTGTGCCAGTGGAGGCGGGCCAGGTGGGCACACTTTTGCCGGACACGAGAGGTGTGGCCTACTGTGGCCGCCCCGGAGACACTCCCGGACCGCAACGGGACAAGTAATGAACAGTTCCGAAAGGCGTCATCAGGAGCAGGGTGAGTGAAGGCGCCCCGTACCGGGGCACCGGACCCCAACGGGGAACAGCCACCAGAAGGCACCACCCCCTACCTTCCCCGCTGCAGAGGCGGGAAGCACATGCTCAGAAGGTTTGGGAGTAAGGGAATCGAACCGTAGGAGCCGGCAGAGTGGAATTCCAGTGGTTAGAGCGTGTTGCTGACTTAGCGAGTGTGTTTAGTGAAGATATTGGTGACGACTAGTGGCTTTATTTCAGGGACAAATCTTATGGATTATGATTACTGCGCTGCAAAAGGGACATCTACCTTTATATGTTTGATGTGGTTTTGCACTCTGGATTTTGGCTATTGGATTTTGGCTTATTGTTAATAAACATATGTTCAAAGAACTGTTCTTTATATACCCTTGGCTTTCCTGTATATAATAGTTATGTAGCACATCTATTAAAAGCAATTGAAGAACTGGTTTCCAAAGTGATGTATTTCCATTTCTGTTTGATTTCTAATTTTACATAACATAACATGAATTTTAAGACGCTTTTCCATCATGTGGCCAAAAATGGTATTCAAAACTAGCATTTTTCCAGTGTTAAGAGGTTTTCGAAAACCTACGAATGCAATCTTTAACTATACTGTAAGCCTAACTTCCTATAAGTCTAACGAAGAGAAACAATTTCAATCGTGCGCCGTAAATCCTCGATATTCCGACTGAAAAATTATTGCCGGGCCCTGGTAAACGTCTGTCTGTCCGTCCACCCGTATGACCGTTTCTCCGACTGTGGTCAACGCTAAGACCTCAACCGTTAGTCGATTTTCTCCAAAGTTGATATTCCCTGATCGAACTGATCGAATGAACTCAAGAACCTACAAGTGTGAAACGGAAATTTTTATTTTGGGGATACTGTACATAAATGCTCTATTTTTTTCAAAAATAGCTTCAAATATGATTAAACCTTTTCTATCGATTGCGTGAACTCTTAAACATGGTAAAGGTCTCATTTTCGCTGAAATCCTTTATTCTTCCAAAATTGCAAAGGTTATTTTTCAACAAAAGAAATTTGTTTGGCGTCTTCTTACAACTACAAATTTGAAGATAAGAGATTTATTCGTAAATAAAATATCTTCTAAAAAGCTTTAAATAAAGTCACGAACAATTTTTTTGAAACAAATAGTTTTTGTTTACTTTCTGCTTGAAGTTAATGCAACTAAACTTTTTTCGCAAAATCATCTCCGAATGTTTTTTTAAATGCTTTCCACGGGTTTTCTACGGGCAAAGGACGCTTAGATAATGGTGTTGGTGACATTTTCGTGGAATTGTCTAAACTTTCAAAAATTGCAAATGATAGATACAATGCGATAAATTATGTTCTTTGGTTGCACCACAAATTTATAATGATTTGTAATAGATTGTTTTCACTGTAACACAGTAATGCAGCTAAATGAAACTAAGATGGAAACACATGGGATATTTAAAGTTCATTGAGTCGTTGTATTTTAATTTTAAAATATTTTAAGTAGTTGAAATTGTCATCCAATGAACTATGTCATAGAATAAGCAAAACTACAAGTCTATGAGAATATACTCCAAATCAGGGTGCGCTCGTGGCACAGGGCCATGTCGCTCGCATTTTACCAAAAAGATCGGGGTTCGATTTCTGGGCCAGCTCGTGTGAAACTTGTTCCCACCAAAAATGAGTTTGTCTGCTTCTAGTTTGAGGCTAGTACAATCCCAGTGAATAGTCTTCTACCCCACTCCTCTCCTAAGTCCTTTCCAATTCTGGCCGCTGCGTTGTGACACAGGAGTGAGCGTAGTAGAAAGCGCGTATGCGGAGATACTACCTGGCAGTCCTCTTAACAACTGATTGCAACGGCACTAGACACTAGATAATCATATTAAACTAGCTTACTCGTGCGAGAACTCTCACATGTTAAATCCCACTCTCTTCGCTATTTTTTCCATTTCCATATTAAGATAGTAATTTATCTTTTTCTTCAAAAATCTCTTATCCGTCACTTGTTCTATATTTCTCCTCATTATTGATTGATTGATTTTTTCGTGTTTCCGAGCGCGTCAACTGCTTTAGTCATTAGTTCCGTAAGTGTAGTGCATGCTTTTTTTCTCGGGATTGATTGATTGATTTTTTCGTGTTTCCGGGCGCGTCAACTGCTTCGGTCAATAGTCCTGTTAGTGTAGTGCATGTTTTCTCTGGAGATGGCGGTGATCTTCCCCCGCTGAATGGCGAGATCCGGCGCCGATCTACCGTCGGCTAGTGGGGTTTCCCCTAACTAGGGGTCTCCCACCAGCAGGGCACCGCCCCAGCCGGGACAAGTTCTAAGCTCCCGACCGGTCGCCTGAAATATGTGGTAGTATAGTGCATGTTAGTGTAGTTAGTGTGTGTGTGTAATGGGAGAGGATAGGGCAAGGAAGAGGAAGGAAAGATCGCGCGCGATTCGTGGTCCAATTATTAGGGAACTGCTCCGGCATTCGCCTGGTGTTGATCGGAGAAACCACAGAAAACTACCGGTCAGAGCAGCCGGCCGCTAGAATTCTCCTCCAGACAGCGACTGCATTCGACCTAGCTGAAAATCTAGTGTCGAAAATTCTGCTGCCGTCAGGACTCGAACCTAGGACCTCCCGGTCAGTCGCGCAGCAATGAAAAATGTAATAGAACGTTAAAAAATATATCATCCTGTACATTACGGTGTAAAGCTTCTTTGAGGACTTTGGCCTCAAAATTTTAATTTTTAAAGCCTTAAAACTCTTCGTTTAGAAGTATAGATACAGATTTTTGAAAACAATTGTTGCAAATTGTTGCGGGTTGTATTTGATATTAATATTTAGATGCTTTTTTAACAAATTGTTCGTATTTTTAAAGTCAACGTGCAATCCGTCACGTCGCCGTGAAATTCTCTTTCTTTAGAGACCTCATTTATAAAGACCGGTTGCGTGTGAGAACCGCAAAAGGTATGTATACAACAGAAATAATATAGGAAACGAACGGTATTATCGGAGGATTATGTAGTTAATGCCTTATTTTACGCGGCGAGACTCGGGCCATTAGGCCCGCTCTTCCGTCTAACCACGCAAATTTCGTTACGCTGCTTTCAACACCTAGCGGAGAGAGGAGGTATTATCTTGGGCGACGAAACAGGCGGATCTCAATTTTGCTCAGAGACTTCTTTTAGGCTTGAAGATCTTTTACATGCAGTAAATCTACTAACATGGGACAGCCGGCTTTACTTCCCCTCCGAAGGAAGGCGTACGAAGGAATTTTTCGCCCTTAAAAATCCACGGCTTCGATCGGGTTAGAAACCGCAAACTCGTGTACAACAGTCCGGTACGCTGACCATTATACCATCGAATCCACAAATTACTCCGAGTACCACCGAATACCACCGAATCCGAGGATTACTCCATAGTGCGAGCGCTCAATGCTCTTTTAGCGGCTTGGAGACGCGTTGCGTCCATGTATATGCGTCAAATTTAAAAAAATAAAATAAAAACACCATTATACACAGTAAAATTAGGTGGTTGATTTATATATCTCGTAGCTTGAACAATTGTATTATTACTATGATCAGTATCGTTATTGTTATTATTAACATCATTATTAACAAAAATGTTTTCTAATACATTTATACTTATGATAATAAAATATTTCTGAAAGAATCTTTCTGTCTATCCTTTTTACTATAACTTCAGTACAGATTAAGAAGATAAAAAAATATTATATTTTATGTACTGAATCACCCAATAGGGTTCGAAACAAGTACTTCTAATAATTTATTTATGAATTTATTTTCATTTTCCCCCAATTTACGTAATCTAAATTTTGAACCACATTAAGAAAATCAAGTATGTTTTATACTCGGCTTAATGGAAGAAATAATTACGTAAACCTCTCCGTTTTTAAAATTCAGAAGAAGGTAAGCATGCTATTTCCTTCCATTTTGTTTCGTTTCCATTCTGTTTGCAGAGTGCAGAGTCTGGTGTTGTTTCGGAGTTGTGTCTGTTGAGAATGATTACGATTAAGGATGATTATGCCAATTACAGTGCTTACGACTATTATAATGATTAATCACGATGATGGAGGTGTAATTCGGTTTGCACGGAGGGCAGTGGCCCGGCCGAGCGAGCGGGCGATTGAGCTGTCTGAACTGTGCGTAGGTGGGGGGCATTGTCCCAGCCGCGCCCTACACCTGCGGCCGAGGTTGCCGGGAACAGGCAAAGGGCGGTCGCGAAGCGGTTGTGACGAATGTCCCAGCGGCGCGCCGCCACATTCACGAATCGCCCCTCCCATTATTACTTCTCCGCTCACTCCCGTCAAATAATTCGAAAACTATCTCAAGAATACCCCTTTCACTTAGCAAACACGTATTAGATACATCTACAACAAATCACAACAAATAGCATAGTTTGGAGGCGATCCTGTAATTTCAAATCCATCCAATCAAACAAACATTTAATAAAACA
The DNA here is from genome assembly GCA_964035755.1 of Teleogryllus oceanicus. Lineage (NCBI taxonomy): Eukaryota > Metazoa > Arthropoda > Insecta > Orthoptera > Gryllidae > Teleogryllus > Teleogryllus oceanicus. The sequence continues at coordinate 131,290,044 of CAXIVR010000001.1, forward strand.
GACAACCGGTAAACAAAATGTGAAAATAATTAAAATAAACATAAAAAAATCCCCTGCCAAAATATTATCGCTTAGGCGTTCTTACTTTCTCGTATACGTACGCTCATATATACGGAGTAATAAGCATTATAGAGAAAGTTATGGAAAGCTGCGCGAAAGAACGGCCAATTTTCGACAGAAAAAATTTCGTTGTCGGGCCGTGAAAACAAGAAAGTGGGTAAATACAGTTGCTAAATTACCAGCAAAAAATCCTCTAACACGTAGTGCAGTCAGAATCCCAGTTTTGTGGGCCATTCATGACGAAAAACCAATTCGAAGCAAAACGTCCGTCTGTCTGTCCATCTGTCCGTCTGTCAGTTCGTGTGTCCCTCCGTCCGTGCGTCCGTCCGTGCGTCCGTCCGTGCGTCCGTCCGTGCGTCCGTCCGTGCGTCCGTCCGTGCGTCCGTCCGTGCGTCCGTCCGTGCGTCCGTCCGTCGTCCGTCCGTGCGTCCGTCCGTGCGTCCGTCCGTGCGTCCGTCCGTGCGTCCGTCCGTCGTCGTCGTGCGTCCGTCCGTGCGTCCGTCCGTGCGTCGTCCGTGCGTCCGTCCGTGCGTCCGTCTCGTGCGTCCGTCCGTGCGTCCGTCTGTGCGTCCGTCCGTGCGTCCGTCCGTGCGTCCGTCCGTGCGTCCGTCCGTGCGTCCGTCCGTGCGTCCGTCCGTGTGTCCGTCCGTGGTCGTCGTGGTCCGTCCGTGCGTCCGTCTGTGCGTCCGTCCGTGCGTCCGTCCGTGCGTCCGTCCGTGCGTCCGTCCGTGCGTCCGTCCGTGCGTCCGTCCGTGCGTCCGTCCGTGCGTCCGTCCGTGTGTCCGTCCGTGTGTCTGTCCGTGTGTCTGTCCGTGTGTCTGTCCGTGTGTCTGTCAGTGTGTCTGTCAGTGTGTCTGTCAGTGTGTCTGTCAGTGTGTCTGTCAGTGTGTCTGTCAGTGTGTCTGTCCCTCTCTCTCTGTCCCTCTCTCTCTGTCCCTCTCTCTCTGTCCCTCTCTCTCTGTCCCTCTCTCTCTGTCCCTGTGTCCGTCTGTCAACACTGCTAGCGCCGGAACCATGCGTAGGATTTTTTCAAAATGAAGAAACCTCTGTCCATCTGACTCAAGTTGAAGCTTTGAGACATTGAAAAACATTCTTTAAAATTTGGGGGTACTTTATATGAAACTCCCCGAACATTTTAAAATTTTTCTCAAAAAGGCTCCAAATTTTTTATTTAAATTTATTGTAAGAATAGAGTAAAATACACTTATAAAAGCCGCATAGGTTTGATTTTCGCGGTTAACTGTGAATTTTCGAAAATGCCAAAATTTTGAATTTTTCGGCGTCTTCCTACAACTACAAAATTGAACACAGCGAATTTTCCTTCAAATGAAATTTGTTGTCCACAAACATTTCTTTCATAAAATTCATGTACATTTTTCGAAAAGTTTAGTAGTTTTAAAAAAAAACATAAACGAGATCATCTCAAAAACGGCTCCAATTTTTTTCTTTAAATTTTTGGTAAGTATAGTACCACACAAACCATATAAGATGACATAAACGCCATAATGCTCTATTCTTTTGTTTTTTTAATTACAAAAATTTCAGTTTTTTCACTTGTCTCTCACGTCAGTAATAATTGCATTAGTACATAGTAGCATTTTGTGTACATGTGCCCTAAATAATGTCATACAAGGTTTCTCGAAAACTCAACAGTTTTCTGTTAAAATGAGCTCACAATTTTGCATTTTCAGAAACGTTCAACCGCCACTTTCTCAAAAATGGCTGCAAATTTTTCATTCAAACTTCTACAAGGGATAATGGTAATGAGACTGTTTAATATGACGTAAAGTTCATTTTGGTAATCTTTTTTGTATTTTAATTACACAAAAATAATTTGTTTAAATTATCTCTCACATCGCTAATACCCACTATTCAATGGATTTGTATACATTATTACATTTGTGAGAGGAAGTGCTTCAAATGACTTCAAATGAAGTTTTTCGATAACTCAAAAGATTTCTGTTGAAAATAACTTCAAAATTCGCATTTACAGTAACACTTAAGCCATTTTCTTAAAAACGGCTCTAATTTTTTCAAAGAAAATTGGTATTTACGACGAGGTTTTAGCCTTCTTTTTAATTCTTAAGTTAATATTTGGGTTCTACTACTTAGAAACCAAAAACTTGAGAAATTTTCAAAATAATGCAATTTGGGCGACGATAGATAGCAGCAGGCAAGAATGAGGGGTACGACTGTACAATACCAGTCCACAAAATTAAATTAGAAAACTTTACTACGAGAAAGTCTGTGCCATTCTGTAGCACCTCTAGTTATTTTCTCGTATACGTACGTATGGAGTAATATATGTAGTACAGAGAGACTTTTGCTGCGGAAAATCCATTTCGAGATTTCAACGGAAATACACGTTTTGGGGTCCCCTGATACCGACAGTGGTTTTCTTTTTAAAACGTCCTTCCGTCTGTCCGTGCATCCTCCGTCTCCGAACTCTACTAGTTTCTAAACCATACGTACAATATTATCCAAATTGAAGAAAACTCTCTCCATTCGCTCTAGTTGAATCTTTGAAAGTTTGAAAAACATTCTTTCAAATTGGGGGAACTTTACATAAAGCCCCTTGGACATTATCAATTTCTTCAAAAACGGTTCCAAATTTTTTCTTTAAATTATCTACAAGAATAAGAGTACAATATAATTATAATGTTGGTCTAGGACCGATTTTCATGGTTAGCTTTAAATTTTCGCAAATTGCTAAAGTTTGAAGTTTTTCGGCGTCTTCCTAGAACTACGAAATTGAAGACAGATTTTTTCTTCAAGGGAAATTTGTTGTCCAGTTATAATTCTTTATTATTGGACATATAGGTCAAAGGTCATGTATACTTTTTTGGATATTTTAGTAGTTTTCGTGAAATAGTGCGTGAAATATTCGCAGGTTTAAAACATGACAAAAAGAAGATTTTCTCAAAAACGGCTCCAATTTTTTTCTTAAATTTTTCGCAGCGTTAACTCCAAACAAACCCCCATACGATGATATAAACCGCATATTGCTTTTGTTTTTTTGTTGTTTTTTTTTTTCAAAAAAATACAAAAAAATAATTTTCTTGACTTGTCTCTCATGTCGGTAACATTTTTGTTCAAGTTGATTTCTTCACATTATTATATTTATGATTACATGTGCTTTATGTAATGTCAAACAATGATTCTCGAAAACTCAATAGTTTTTTATTACAATGAGTTCGAAATTCCACATTTTCCGAAACGATCAAAAGCCCTTTTCTCAAAAATTGCCCCATTTTTTTTTATTTTTCCAATGGATAGTGCTAATTTCACTGTTTAATATGACGTAAATTTCATTTTGATGTATTATTTTTGTTTAAAAAATTATACAAATGTAATTTTTTTGAAATACCTCTCACGCCGTTAATATGAACATTTCCATCGATTTGTATGCAATATTACATTAGTGAGTGGAACTGATTCAAATGACTCCAAATGACGGTTTTTGAAAAATCAATAGATACTTGAGAAAAGGAGCTTCAAATTTCGCATTTACAGTAATGCTGAAATGCATTTTTTTTAAAAAAGGGCTTAAATTTTTTTCAATGAAAATTTTATTTAGCCCTAGGTTTTACTACTCTTCTATAATATTCTTTCGTTTGTACTATTAAGAAAGTAAGAAGTTGAGAAAAGTTTTAAAAAATGTTCTTTGGGCGACGATAGATGGCCGGTGGCCAGAGAATGGACCTTAAAGTCAGACCACACCAAGGAAATTAGAAAATTTTCATACGAGAAAGTCTGTGCCATTCTGTAGCATCTCCAGTTACTTTCTTGTATACGTACATATCATATACGGAATATATACGTACGTATACAAGAAACTGATGTGGAATTTCGATTTCGAGATTTCAACGGAAATACACGTTTTCTCCCCAGAGTTGTTTTCTTTATTTTCGAAACGTCCATCCGTCTGTGAATACCAGTAGCGCCTAAAGAATACGTAGGATTTTTTTCGAAAATGGATATTCCCTTGTCGATCTGACGGGGCTCGATGCTCTGCGATTTTCAAAAGCTTTCTACAAAATTTGGGGGTATTTTACATGAAGCCCCACGGATATTTTCAAAATTGTCTTAAAAAACTGCTTCAATATTTTTTAATAATTTATTGTAATAATAGAATATACTACACTTTTACATGTGGCGTAAGAATGATTTTCACCGTTAACTCTGAATTTTCGAAAATGCAAAAATTTAATTTTTTTGCCCTTATTCTACAACTACAAATTTGAAGGTAGAGATTCTTCATTCAAAGAAATATATTGTCCGTAATCATTTTTTTCATTAAGGTTATGTACATTTTTTTTTAAATCCCTTGGTATGTGAACGTATTCCCGCTAATGTAATTAAAAACGTCGAGCGAGACACGCCAAAAAATATATTTTTGTAATTGTTGAAAAAAACAAAAGAATAGAGCAATATGGCGTTTATGTCATCTTATATAGTGCACTTGGCACTATCACTACTACAAGTTTAAAGAAAAAATTGCTACCGTTTTTTGAGAAAATCTTGTTTCCGTTATTCTTTAAAATTGCAAATATTGCACGCAATATTGCGCGAAGACAACTAAAAGTTTCAAGAAAATGTACATTGCCAGAACAAACTATGTATAAAAAATTTAATTTGAAGGAAAAATCTCTTACTTCAATTTTGTAGTTGTAGGATGGCGCCGTAATAAATTAAAACCTTTGCAATTTTCAAAAATTCAAAATTAACGGTGAAAATCGGACATACGCCACATTCATAAGTGTAGTTTACTCTATTCTTACAAGAAATTTAAAAAAAAATTGGAGCCGTTTTTGAGAAAATTTTCTAAAATGGCGAAGGTGCTTCATAATGGCGCAAGTACCTCCAGATTTTAAAGAACGATTTTCAAAATTTCAAAGCTTTAACTTAAGCCAGATGGACAAGAAATTCTTCCACTTGGAAAAACTCCTACGCATGGTTTAGGCGCTAGAAGTGTTCACAGATGGACGGACGTTTCAAAAAACACTAGCGCTTCTACAGAATGGCAGAGACTTTCTCGTAGTAATGTTTTCGAATTTCCTAGGTGTGAACTGGCTTTACAGTCTTGCCTCATGCAATAGTCCTTACGAATCGATGGAAATATGCATATTAACGGCGTGAGAGATTTTTCATGAAAATTACTTTGGTGTAATTTTTGAAAAAACAAAAGAATACAGCAAAATTAATTCTATGTCATTTTCTCATGCAAACTGCCATCTATCGCCGACCAAAGTTTATTTTTTTTAATGTTCTTACTTTGCCGGTTTCCTAACCGTATAACGGATATATTACTTTAAGAATTTTAAAAAAGTAAAACTTGGCTCTAAATGACAAATTTCATTGAAAAATATGAAGCTGCTTTTAAGAAAATAGTTTTTAAGCGTTACTGTACATGAGAAATTTGTAACTCTTTTTCACATGAAATATTTGAGTTATCGAAAAAAATTACTTTGGTGTAATTTTTGAAAAACCTAAAGAATACAGCAAAATTAATTCTATGTCATTCTAAACAATGAAATACGAAGTATCCGTTCGAAAAATTTGAAGAAAAAATTTGGAGTCATTATTGTGAAAATGGCTTTTGAGCTTTTCTGAAAATGCGGAACTTTTAGCATATTTGCACAGAAAATTATTGAATTTACGAGAAATGTTATCTGACATTATGTAAAACACATGTATTCTTAAATACAGTAATGATAGGAAATTGCCACTAATGTAAATATTAATGACGTAAGGGGAAAGTAAAAAAATTAAATTTTTGTAGTTTTTGAAAAAACGAATGAATAGAGCAATGTGGCGTATATGTTTTCAGAGTGCATTTAGCTCTAACCTTAACAAAAGTTTAATGAAAAAACTACAGCCGTTTTCGATAAAATCTTGTTTTTATTATTTTTAAAATTACACATATTGCACAAAATTCTGCGAGAAAACTACTAATAGTTTCAAAGAATTTACATGATCTAGTGAAAGAACGTGACGTAACGAAAATATGTAATTAAAGAAGTAATTATTAACAAATATCATTTGAAGGAAAAATCTCTATGTTCAATTTTGTAGTTGGACAAACACGCCAAAAAAATTCAAAAATTTGCAATTATCGAAAATTCAGTGTCAAGTGTAAAAAACAGACGTATGCCACCGTGTATTTCACTCTATTCTTACAAGACATTTAAAGAAAAAATTGGAGCTATTTTTGGGAATATTTTGAAAATGATCGAAGGGCGTAAAGTACCCTCAAATTTTAAAGAATGGTTTGCAAAATCTCAATGCTTCTACTCGAGCCAGATGGACAGGAGTTTCTTCAATATGAAAAAAATCCTACGTATGGTTTAGTCGCTAATGATGTTCACAGACGGACGGACAGATGGACGTTTTGAAAAGCATCACTTTTTCGGTCTCAGGGGACCCCAAAGCATGTGTTTCCGTTGAAATCTCGAAATCGATATTCCGCAGCATTACATAACAGTTTCTATGTTACGTATATTACTCCCAAAATACTACGTACATATACAAGAAAGCAATATACATTTGTGTAATTTTTTAAAAAACCAACAAAAGGATATATCAAAATGAACATTATATAATTTTTAAAATGCAATTAGCAAAACCCGTTGGAAAAAATTGAAGAAAAAATTTGGAGCAAATTTCGAGAAAATAGAGTTTGAGAGTTTCTGAAAATATGGAATTCTTAGCTCATTTTAACAGAAAACTGTTGAGTTTTCGAGAAATTTTATCTAACATTATTTAAAGCACATATACTCATAAATACAATAATGTGAACAAATTGCCTTTAATGCAAATATTAACGATATGAAAAACAAGTCAATAAAATTACTTTTTTTTAATTTTAGAAAAAATAAAGGAATAGAGCAATATGGCGTTTATGTCACCCGAGTGCACTTAGCACAATCTCTATCAAAAGTTTAAAGAAAAAAATTGTAGCCGCTTTTAAGAAAAACTTGTTTCTGTAATTTTTTTAAATTGCAAATTTTTGTGCAATATTGCACGAAAACGACTATGAATTCCAAAAAATGTACATGACTTTAATTAAAGAACTAATTATGGACCACAAATTTCATTTAAAGGAAAAATCGCTATCTTCAATTTTATAGTTGTAGGAAAATGCCGAAATTATTAAAAAATCCTACGTATAGTTTAGGCGTTAAGGGATGTTCACAGACGGACAGACCGGCAGACGTACAGACACAGGGACCGACGGTCGGACGGTCGGACGGTCGGACGGTCGGACGGTCGGACGGTCGGACGGTCGGACGGTCGGACGGTCGGACGGTCGGACGGTCGGACGGTCGGACGGTCGGACGGTCGGACGGTCGGACGGTCGAACGGTCGAACGGTCGAACGGTCGGACGGTCGGACGGACGGACGGACAACGTTTTGAAAAAACACTTTTCGGTATCGGGGGACCCCAAAACATGTATTTCCGTAGAAATCTCTAAATCGATTTTTCGCAACATTGCATAACTTTTTCTACGCTACGTAGACGAGAAAGTCAATTCAACACTATATCTTCTAGAAAGTCGCCCCAAAACATTGCACTTCTGCAATTTTCGAAAAATCTGGGTTTTCAACGAATATAAACCCTGATCATTCTCTTAAGCGACCTTTATGCTAACCGAGAACTAAGTTCAACCAAAGAATTTGCAGACAATTTTTGAGAAAAGTATTGAAAATATGTTTGGGTCTTATTTAAGTAACCTCAAAAATCAGAATATCTGATTGAAACTCCCAAAGCCTTGAGGTCGTTTAGATGGAACTTGGAATATCAATTTTGGAGAACATCCACTGAACCGTTTAGGCGAGATCGTGGACCACAGACGGGCAGACAAGCAGACATTTTGCCATCTATCGATTTTTTGTTATCAAGCACCCGCAGAACATGGCTTCTGGCTACACCATGAGTTAGAGGATGTAATTTGATGTAATATATATCGGATTTTTCATATTTTCGTTACCAGGGTCCGGCAATTAAAATTTTTCTGCCGAAAATTCGCCGTTTTCTGGTGCACAATTAAATTACTTTCTCTTCTTATGAAGTAATTGCGAAAAAGTCTATACTCAACCCAAGAAAATATTTTTGAAAAACTTGCAGCACGCTCCACACCTACTTCCTCCTCTTAGGTAGGAGGACTCTGCTCAATTCTCCGGCACATTCTTGTGTCAATCACCGCTCAATCTTGTTAACAAGTCCCTTGCCAGAAATATGAAATGAGCCAAAGGATAATGATAATTTAAGAATATGAAATGTAAGATGAAATATCTTGCACATAGATTTAGTATAATAATTTTGGATTATTTTTTCACTTTTTGTAATTAAATAAGTAACAATGGAGAACCATCTTTGCCGTGTTCTAGTACATATCAGAAATTCATAAAACCCCATCTTCATAAAGACGTAAATGTACTGTCATAGAAATGGGAATACCAGAGATAAATGCACTGAATTAAAGGAGCGACACAGGCTCGCTCGGAAGACTTTGATATGGAAGATCTTGACCTTTTTTATTACGGAAATGATTGTTTTATTAATTAGCGTCTGCTTTCATGTACCTCATAAGCATTTGTTGGAAGATACAACTGACAAAACGTTTAACTCCAACATTTCTTTCATTAGAAGCACGATCATTTCACAACAGTTTCTTCAAATAAAGATAATACTTAAGGATACATTTACTTCAGAGCTCGGAGTTTCCGTTGTTTGCAATGTTGTATTGGTTTCTTTTCACAGTCATTTCCATTTGATTTTATAAGCCAGTCTGCGCGAATCGACAAGTTTATTGTTCTGTCGATTACTTTTCCACGAAACTTTACTTCGATAGGAATTTCGTCTGTTCCAGGTTTTTCGATAGAAGAGTGAGGGATGCACGCGTGCGAGCGCTCTTGTCGCTTTTTCTCCGTTGTTACTTTCTTGTTTAGAGCAGTGGAGAGAAAGTTATGTAATGCTGCGCAAAAAAAAACAACGAATTTTCGGCAGAAAACTTATTATAGGGCCCTAGTAAGGAAAATGTGTATACATCCAGTTCCTAAATTTAGGGGGAAAATTCTCTAACACGTGATGTAGCCAGAATCTATATTTTATGATTTTCCTTGATACCGAAAAATCGAATGACGGCAAAATGTAAAATATGCAGTGTAAGAATTTGGAAAGGATTCAGCGTAGAGCAACTAAATTTACTTTCAGGGACAAGAAAACTGCAGGGTGGGATTCACTCGAAAACAGGCGAACATTGGCAAGACTTTGCGCTTCGTATAAATCTTATAGCGGTCATCCAGCTTGGAAAGAAATTACACGGCGGCTAAATATTCCTACGTACGTCAGTAGAGGGGATCACAGGCACAAAATAAATTTAAGACCGCAGAGAACGGATATCGGGAAATTCACTTTCACGAATCGAACGATAAGGGATTGGAATAGATTGCCTGCAAAAACCTTTGAACCCTTTCCTCGAAGCGTTCAACAGTTTAGGAAATTAATTTAGGGTATTTTTAAGTTTATGAGGTAGTTAACTAAGAATATTAAGTTATCAGTGAAGTGACGTGAAGTGACGTGAAGTGACGTGAAGTGACGTGAAGTGACGTGAAGTGATGTGAAGTGACGTGAAGTGACGTGAAGTGATGTGAAGTGATGTGAAGTGAAGTGAAAGATAGTGCAGTGCGGTCTTTATTGTATAAACACTCAGTGCTGCTTTAGATGGTAGGCGATTCTTTTCTTTTTCATGTAATTTAATATTTTAAGAATCAGCAGTTTTTTATTATTATTATTACTATTATTATTATTATTATTATTATTATTATTATTATTATAGTATCATTATTACCATTATGATATTATTTGCATGACACTTAATATCTTATTTATGTAATTAACTGCCACCGGGTTACACCCAATTGTAGTTTAAATAAATTTATCTTATCTTAATGGAATCTATTCTTTAAAGATAGTAGACTTTGAAATAAGATCATATACAACTTTTCGAAAATTTGAGTCCTTTCCGCGTAATTTTGCGTGAAAGTACGGGCGAGAAGGTAACGTGCTGTTTGGAACCACTAGTTCTTTATTTCGTTAAATTCTACATCTTTTCGTTTCTCCACGCTCCTCTGTTGTCATCTGTATACTCTCTTTCGTTTCAATTCAAAGGAGGTTCAGTGCATTTTGCTTACAATAGAATTGGGGTAGGGTTCGAAACTGAATTGCATGTAAATGTCTAATGAATAAGAAAGTTGACTTCCTGGAGAAAACGGCGGCGCTTCACCTGAGAGTGAGTATTATCCAATCTTCTAACGATGAATTCATCGCTTACGGAGGGCGTAACTTCTTCCTCCGGGCCGTTTCTTTCCCTTCGCAGGCGGCGAACGCCTTCCCTTACAAAACTCGGGCCGGCGGCGCCGGAAGTGCTCGCGAGAGCGCTGAGCGGCGCCGACGCCGGAAGCTTTGCCGGCTGCGCGCCCTCCCGCCGCCGACTCCCTCACTCCACCCCCTCCGCTCGCCCCAGCGGCCAATCCCTGCCGCCGCAGCGCGCGCGCTCCCGTTCTCCGCCACACGTGGATCTGCGGAGCGTTCTCCCGGCGTGTGGCCCTTGTGGGATCGCCGACCGCCCAAAGACGCCAGGGCCTCTCCGACGCACTCGCCTCCTCTACACTGCCCCACGCATATCTTCCACTGCTTTTCGCAATCACATACCTTCCTCCTCTTCTTCCTCCTTATCCTCTTCTTCCTCATTTTCCTCTTCCTCCTCATTTTCCTCTTCCTCCTCATTTTCCTCTTCCACCCTCTTTTCTTCTTCCTCTTTTTCCTCTTCCTCCTCCTTTTCCTCTTCCTCCTCATTTTTATCTTCCTCCTCATTTTCCTTTCCTCCTTCTCCTTTTCTTCTTCCTCCTTTTCCTCTTCCTCCTCCTTTTCCTCTTCCTCCTCCTTTTCCTCTTCTCCTTTCCTCTTTTCCTTTCCTCTCCTTTTCCTTTTCCTCCTTTTCCTCCTTCTGTTCCTCCTTCTCCTTCATATCAGGCGTTCCTTCGTTTTATTTCTGCCCGGTCTTTAACCCCGTTTAGAGTAGTTTTGCCTGTATTTTCCCACTATCATCGAATTATCATTCGATTCTTATGTTATTTCAAGAAACTCTTTCTTCATATGCCTCGTCAAGAAGATTTCTCTATTCAATACTTCACATCTGCTCTGGCGAACTCACATGCGAATTCCCCAGGATGAACTACGATCCTCTCTCCCCTCCTCGTCTCTTATTCTTCGCCCACCCTCTCCCACTTCAACTACCCTGAAGTCCTCACATAACACTCGTCGGCCACCCTCGTCGTCGAAACCACCGTTTCTCTTCATCCGACCCGGTGAGGAGTAGATCCAGTCGTTTTGATAGCACTCGCTTCCCCAGTGCGTCTTCACTTCCCGCGCCTCTTTCGAACGCCGCGCAGAGATCCGCCCCCGGCGCTCCTGCCCACCGCCTCCTGCTCACCACTGACAGCCCGCCGCGCACAGCTCGCTACTCACTACTCGCTCCCACTGCCCATTGCCGCACATTGCCCGCCACCGCCACATTGCCCGCCAATTGCCCGCCAGCGATTGCCCGCCAGCGATTGCCCGCCAGCGATTGCCCGCCAGCGATTGCCCGCCAGCGATTGCCCGCCAGCGATTGCCCGCCAGCAATTGCCCGCCAGCAATTGCCCGCCAGCAATTGCCCGCCAGCATTGCCCGCCAGCATTGCCCGACACCCATTGCCCGACACCCATTGCCCGACACCCATTGCCCGACACCCATTGCCCGACACCCATTGCCCGACACCCATTGCCCGACACCTAGTACTGGCTATCTCCTGTCTGACTCTCACTGGCCGTCATCCATTGCCCACGCTAGCCACTACTACTCACTAACCATCCACTACTCGCTACCCACCTGCTCGCCACCCACTGCCCGCCACCCATTGTCTGTCACCCACTGCTTGTAAGCCATTGCCCGCCACCACTCCCTCCACTACCCGCTGCCCCCAGCCTGTCGGGCACATGCAGCCGCACGTAGCGGCGTTGAAAGCGGCTCGGCTCGGCTCGTCGCGGCGCGCGTTGGGGTATCCGACGTAAGACTGTCATTTAAGATCTGCGTTTGCCGAGGCGCGTGGATCGCCTCATCCCCGCGCCCCTCGCCCACTCGCTCGCCCGCGGCGTCCCGCGGGAAATAACAACCCTGTATGGAAAAGCAGGCAATAATATCGGGCAGGCGCAGCTACGCAGCGAGCGCAGAAGCGGAGACGCGAGGCCGCCCCGTGGAGCCCCGCGCTCATTTCCGCTGCCAGATTTTTTTCTCGCCCCGCCTGCGACTACCGAGCCGCTGAGCAATTTGAAACACGAGAAGAAGAAATTTTACTCGTATTTCAGTGTTATGTTTTGCTGCTTTTGCGCCTCAAATTCCTTGTTTATTCATTTATTTAGTTTTACGGACTATTTATTAAAACGTTTATCTTCATAAATCTGTATTATAAACTATTTTGATTTATTTTTTCTATTACCATTTAACTCTTTCGAGAACTCTTTTTAGTAAGAGTTCACTTACGATGCTCTTTCTTTTCATACGTTTAGTGCTTTAGTAACAGTTAAAAGGCCATCCTTTTCTTTATAGATTTCCTGAAAATTCAGCTGATGATCGTCGATGTTGCGGTTGCAGACCGTACCTTTTACGGTTTGACCATCAACCTCACGGTGCACTCTTTCGTTTTGCTGACCGTAGCTCGTTCTTGTTACTTTCTCGCCTTTACGAAGGTGTTTCGTAAGAATAAAAAGTTATGCAATCGTGCGTTGGAAAAAACGCCGAATTTTCGGCAGAAACTCTCATATTGCGTGGGTCCCACTAATCGAAAAAGTGGATAAATACTGTTGCTGTATATAATAAACTAGCAAAATACTTGGCGCTGCCAGGGGTTTCTTCCTAACCAATCCTTGTGAAAAAGGAAAAATATCAATTTCATATACACCACTGTGTTTCAGATTATTATTTTTAATGTAATTGGATCAAAGATTAATAAAATACAATAATTTTTTTATATTATTTTAGAGTAGTACATTGCTAATAGACTAAACATTTTTGTCTTACGCATAGCTACTAGACTCTAGCGAATCAATTAGGTACCAGTTCTGCTGCAGTTCTACTGGTTTCTGGCGGAATATATTAAGAGCAAATCTAATAGGAACCAGTTCTGCCTCTACCTTCGGGCGAAATACATATAAGGAACCACGTGTTTTTAGCCAGAGGAAAAATAATTGTAGTGCGTCTACCAACATATTATTTAAATTATTTATTTTCCGCATTCGTGTGTTACTAATCTTTACCAAACTTGAAATGATACTGCGACAATACTAACAAAAATTTCGTCCCAATTCATACACTACTTTTTAGGAGATCGATATCCAGTACAAGTCGTTGAATTTAATTTTATTAGTAAAGAACATGCAAACACGCAGGTTCACAGAGAATTCAGCGACACGTAACTTCGAAAACCAATACCAACTTTACATAAATAATTCAACTTTCAGTGCAGTGGATATGCGCGTATTTTTACAGGAACGAAGCGATCCGCCACGAGACTGCTCGGCTGCTTGATTTTCAAACAATATGCGCTCTCCCGCCGTCTTAGCTGGAAGGAGCTGTTTTCTCCGAAATCTCGGCAATGTACAGCGTTGCCTACGCTCTCTGGTCTTTGACGTCCGGGATGTGGCACGCTCCCACGGTCATCATTGAAAGCAGTTCCACGACGAATTACGTTCTTCTCTCTGTAAGCATTCGGCGATTTTTGAGGAAAAAATAAGTCTCTCTCGCACGCGTGACGTTTGAAACGTATGCTTATTTATTTATTTATTTTACGTCAAAATCAGTTAAAACTGCGTATGACGTACTATGGGAAGCAGTGAATTCTGTGCACATTTTCAAAATTATGTGATCCCTACACTAAGTCGTATACTACTTGAATTTTAAATTAAAAACACCGCTCCCATGTAATAAAATATATTTTCAAGGATAAATAAGCAATACATTTTTGGCTCTTATCCACGATGTCCTTCGTCAAGGAATATTTCCTGCCGCGACAACATGGAAACGATTATTTGAATAACTACATTTGCCACTGGTTTCTAGAGGACGTGCACAGATAATGAAGTTACATTTATGTGCAGAAGCAACACAAGGGGCCATCTCAGCATTTGCTCAATGGACCAGGGAAACTGGACGAAAAACCTGATCGAGATGGGGGTCATTGACCCGAAGGTGCAATGCAATACTTGTTACAGGTTGTTTATACACATTTATACAGTTCAAATGGTAAATAATGCATTATGTATCTTTGTTAAAAAATGTTACTTTTCTTGTGATGCTCAATATAGTCGCTAATTGTATAGAAACAGTTATGCAGCAGAAACGGTTTCACTTGGGATTTAAACTTTTCTATCGAATTTAATCGTTTAATGTCATCTGGCAAAGTGTTGTAAAATAATGTACATGTATTGTATGTGAATTTTTTGTTATGAGCTGTTGATACTGTCACCTGATGAATATGATTTCTACATCGAGTGTTATAGTTATAGACATCGGCATGTTCTGAAAAACATATTCCCGCCTTTAAGCAAGTCATTTTTTGACAAAAACCACTAATTCGTAAATTAACAGACAAGGTAATGGTAAAATTCGTAGGTTAATGATGAGGGGCATACAAGAATCACGTGAGTGGGATTTGGTTATTATTCGTACAATTCGTTTTTGTAATCTAAAAGTCTAGGAGCTATAAGATGTATTTCCCAAGAATATTATGCCATATCTCAGGCGGAAATGAACACTCGTGAAATATACATAACGAACAGTATGAAGACTGACTGAATTTGCAATGCACTTTGCTGTTCATTCATCCCAAATGATGGTTACAATTGTATTTTAAGTAAGGCGCAATATCATAATTAATTTGGCCAGCTAAGAGCAAACAGCCACTTTTTAGAGAATTTATGTGAACAGTTTTTGCAAAATTGCCGTTAATCTTCATGATGTTTCAAAACTATTCCAATTTTCTCACAACCTTCATGCAACTCTATCAATTACTTAATTTGCCGCAATTGTTAATCTTACACGAGACTCGAGATAATGTTCGCACGACAAATTTGAAACAATTGAATGTTTGTAATGTTGAAATATTTCAACTATGGAATGGAAAATTAACTTTTACTGAGATTTTAAACGTAACATTACACAGGTTGCGAATGTTTAGTGGCATCATTTCCGTTGTCGTCAGCGACGCTGACCACGAGGTCATAGTGTTAGAGTTCCGCGGGGCGTATATGCGACTCTAGTTATATATCTAGGTAGAATTTACCTACTGTTTCGAGGAGAATTCCCCTGTCGCCTGCTCTTATTCCGTAATTGCTCCTGGTTTCTCCGATAAATACTGGAACAGTATCTTAACAAACTGACCTCGGACCGCGCGCGATCGTTCCTTCCTCACTAGTGTTCCCTCCTCTTCCCTTACACACAACAATCTGAGGTGTCCAACTCTACGGCACATGGCGGGAGACCAGGCTGAAGCATAGATCATGTACTGGTTGGGAAATTGCTACGGAAGAAAAGGCACCTGGAAGTGAAACACTACAAGCCGAAGTGTAGAAAGATGCCGGATCTACGGTTTAAGCGGGGAAGAATACCGCCACCTCCCAAGGCACACAATGTTTAACACTGACAATGCTCATGAACATTGTAGTTCGCGCGCCGGCAAACACTCAAAAAACTAGAGGTGAAACAGAATGGCACAAACTTTCTCATTGCAAAGTTTTCTAATTTTCTCGGTGTGGACTGGTCTTGTACAGTCTTGTCCCTCCTTGCCTGCTTCCATTTATTGCAGCCCAAAGAAACGTTTTTGAAATTTTCGCAACTTTTCGGTTTCCAAATAGTAGAACATAAATTATACTTTAATTATATTAGAGAAGGCTATAACTTCGTCCTAAATAGAAATTTTCATTGAGAAAATTTAAGCCGCTTTTAAGAAAATGGCGATTAAACATTACGGTCAATGCGAAATTTGTAACATTTTTTTCACAGGAATCCATTGAATTTTCATTTTAAGTAATTTAAAGTACTTCCACTAACAAATGCAATAATGTATACAAATTGATGGAAATGTGCATTATATTGATATGAGAGATAATTAAAAAAATTGCTTGTGTATAATTTTTGAAAAAAAAAAGAAAACAGAAAAATGAACTTTACGTCATATTAAACAGTACACTTAGCATTATTCATTCCAAAAAATTGAAGAAACATTTGGAGCCACTTTTGAGAAAATGGCGTTTGAGCGTTTCTGAAAATGCAGAATTTTGAGCTCAATTTAACAGAAACTGTTGAGTTCTCGAGAAAATTTATTTGGCATTATTAGAAGCACAAACTTATAAATGCACTAATGTGAATAAATTGCCTCTAATGTAAATATTACGGATGTGAGACGCAAGTGAAATTTTTTTGTCATTTTGAAGAAACAAAAGAATAGACCATTATGGTCTTTATGTCATGAAATAGGGTGTATTTGGTACTATCCCCACTACACATTTAAACAAAATTAGGAGCCGTTTATGAGAAAATCTTGTTTGTTTTTTTTTAATTCAAAATATTCCATGCACAATTGCACGAAACCTACTAACATTTTCAAAAACGTCCACATGATCATAATGAAAGAACTATTGCTGAACAAAAAATTTCATTTGAAGAAAAAATTATTGTCTTCAATTTCGTAGATGTAGAAAGACACCGAAAAATTAAAAGTTTCACAATTTTCGAAAATTTAGAATTAACCGTGACAATAGGATATACAAGGTCTGTCCCAAAAGTAAGTTGAATGACTTTGCGCCGCCGAAGCAAGCCACTAGCAAGGCGCGCCAAGTGTCGTGAATGGTGGTGTGGGGTTTAGGGAAGCCAACGACAAACACATTAGTTGTCTGCAGGCTCTTCCACAGTGCGCATCGCTGCTAGTTTGAACCCTTGTTTTAGTGACGCGTCGGAATTTTAAGATGCCGCGTTTCAAGGACCAGCGTTACGCAATAAAATTTTGTGTTGCGCTCAAAAAAACGGGCGCTGAGACCGGTGCCATGCTAAGGGAAGCTTATGGCGACAGCACCATGTCCAGCAAAAATGGTTTACCGCTGGCACAAGATGTTTCGAGAGGGCTGAGAGGACGCCGAGGATGAAGACCGCTCTGGACGCTCGTCAACGTCACATTCCGATTAAAATGCGAAGAAAATGAGGGACATGCTAAACTCTAATCGACGCCTGAGTGTTAGAATGCTGGCAGATGAGTGTAATATCCCTAAAATTACTGTACATTGCATTGTTACCGAAGATTTGGGCATGCGGAAGATCTGTGCGAAGATGGTCCCCAAAGTGCTTTCCGATGAACAGACGGCTGCTCGTGCAACGATTTCGCGTGACCTCTTGGAGCAGTGTGAAAATGATCCGAATTTTTTGGATAATGTGATTACGGGTGACGAAGCATGGGTGTTCGAGTATGACCCGGAGACCAAAGACAAAGTGCTGAGTGGCACCGCCAGCTTCCCCGCGCCAAAAAGGCGAGAATGAGCAAGACCCGTGTAAAGGCCATGCTCATCGTTTTTTCGACAAAAGAGGCAATGTCCACTCAGAGTTTGTGCCACAAGGACAAACAGTGAACAGTCATTTTTACTTGCAAGTCCTGTAAAGGCTCCAAAGCAGAGTGAAACGCGTCAGGAAGGAGATCGCCAGCACTTGGCGTCTTCACCATGACAACTCGCCGTCGCACACCGCCTTCATTATTGGAGAGTACTTAGCGAAACGCGGTATGGCAACATTGCTCCAGCCGCCGTACAGCCCCGACTTGGCACCACTGGACTTCTTTTTGTTCCCGAGGATCAAGAAGGAACTCAAGGGCCACCATTTCGGGACTTTGGAAGCCATCAAAGAAGCAACGACGAGGTTCTTGAAGGAGGTCTCCGTCGACGCCTTCCAGGGTGCGTTCAGCGACTGGGAAAAACGCTGGCGCAGGTCTTCCGACGCGGAAGGAAGCTACTTTGAAGAATTTTAGTTACTTGTATATTTATCTGCAATAAATCTTTTTTCTTGGACTTACTCAACTTACTTTTGGGACAGACCTTGTATGACACCTTTCTACACGTATTTTTCTACATTCATACAATAAATTTAAAGAAAAAATTTAGAGCTGTATTTGAAAAACTTTTGAAAAGGTCCGGGGGCCTTCATGTAAAGCACCCCAAATTTTATAGAATGTTTATCAAAATTTCAAAGCTTCAAATAGCGCCACATGGACAAGGGCTTCTTCAATTTGGAAAAGATCGTACGTGTGGTTTAGGCGCTAGGTTTGTTCACATACGACAGACGAACAGACAGACGGACGGAGAGACGAACAGACAGACGGACGGAGAGACGAACAGACAGACGGACAGACAGACGAACAGACAGACGGACGGAGAGACGAACAGACAGACGGACAGACAGACGTACAGACAGACGTACAGACAGACCGACGGACAGACCGACGGACAGACGGACGGACGGAGAGACGGACAGACAGACGGACAGACAGACGGACACAGACAGACGGACAGACAGACGACGGACAGACGGACGGACGGACAGACGGACAGACGGACAGACGGAGACGGACGGACGGACAGACAGACAGACAGACAGACGACAGACAGACAGACGACGACGACAGACAGACAGACGGACGACAGACAGGACAGACGGACGGACGGACGGGCGTTCTGAAAGAAAACAATTCTTCGGTATCAGGGGACCCCAAAACCTGTATTTATGTTGAAATCTCGAAATCGATTTTCCGCAGCATTACACAACTTTCTGTATACTAGGTATATTACTCGCGTATATACGTATGTATACGAGGGTGTACCTAGAGGTGGTACAGAATGGTACAGAGTTTCTCGTACCAAATTTTCCTAATTTCCTTGATGTAGATTGGCTTTAAGGTCTTGCTCCATTCTCTGGCCAGCTGCTATCTATCGTCATCGAAATACATTTTCTTGACATTTTCTCAACTTTACGATTTCTTAATAGTAGATCGAAATATGACATCAAGGATATTAAAAAAGAGTAAAACCTCGTCCAAAATAGATATTTTCATTGAAAATTTTGAAGCCGCTTTTAAGAAAATGGCGATTAGCATTTTCTGGATGGTAAAAAATGGCAAAAAGCATTACTGGATATGCGAAATTGGAAGCCCTTTTTCATATGAATCTATTGAGTTATCAAAAAATTCACTTAAAATCATTTAAAGCACGTCCACTCACAAATGTAATAATGTATACATATCGATGGAAATATGTATATTAACAGCGTGAAACATATTTAAAAAAATTAAATTTGAGCAATTTTTAAAAAACATAAGAATAAACCAAACTTAACTTAACTGCTATTAAATAATTTAATTAGCATTACCAATTATAAAAATTAAAAAATTTTCCTTTTCGAAAACTTTATTTAAATTATTTAAAGCGCTTGTACTAATAAATACAATAATGTAAAGAAATTGCTTCTAATGTAAATATCACCTATGTGAGAGGCAAGTCAAAAATATTACATTTTTGTAATTTTTCAAAAAAAAAAAAAGAATAGATCAATATGACGGTTTTGTTATCGCATAGAATGCATTTGGTACTACCTCTACCACATATTTAATGAAAAATTTGGAGCCGTTTTCGAGAAAATCTTGTTTATGTATTTTTTTAAATTGCAAACATTTCACGCTCTATTGCACGAAAACTACTAAAATGTTTAAAAAATGTACAAGATCTTAATGGAAGGACTATTAATTGAGAATAAATTTCATTTGAAGGAAAAATCTCTGTCGTCAATGTTGTAGTTGTAGGAAGACGCCGAAAAAAAATCAAACTTTCACAATTTTCGATCATTTAGGGTTAACCGTAAAAGTTAGAGCTAGGCCTTTATAAGATGTCTTTTACCCTATTCCTATAAGAAAATTAAAGAAAAAAATTGGAGCCATTTCTGAGAAAATTTTGAAAATGTCCTAAAGAGTGTGGGCCATTGTGTAGCACCTCTAGTTTCAATATTCCAAACCACATTTTACGCATCTAGGCGTTACCTAGCAGTAGGTTCTCGTATGATCGTATTTTTAGTGCAGATGACATTGAACTGTTTTTTCTTTTTATGAGGTGGTTCAAATGTGATAATTGTATTTACAATTTCTCAATTTCGTACATATCTTTGTTGATTTAATGAGGTTCTACATTTTAAAAATACAGGATTTCAAGGAGGATTATACCAAGCGCTCAAGCTTCCAAGAAGGGCCCATAGAAGCGTTACGAAGACGATACAAATTTTTTAAAAACTTATTCAATCTAACAGTGGTTATTCATTAAATCATACTTTTAATTTTTGCTTTTCAGAGACACAGGTTGCATTTAAAGAACACAATAAATTAAAGCAATTGTGGGTGCTATGACTCTTATATCGTAGCGGCTTCGTCGTTAAAACGACGTATCTTTTCGTATGTTCGGAGATTTTGTGCGTTCCCACGTTCTTGGCATTTACATATTTGGGGAAAATTTGTATGATTTCAAGTTTCCATTATTTTGACTCGATAAGCAACGGTCTTAAACAACCAACCTGCATTCTGAATGTTGTAAATAACATCGTGGTGGCAGGGTCGAATGAAAAGAGAGTGCACTTTGCATTTGCAAAACTGCATAAAGAGAAGCCTTGTGTGGGAACTGAGAAAGGATTGACTCACAAAGCAATGGAAGTTGTCATGAGATGTTAATTTGTTTTAAACAATTACATATTTCGGAAACGAAAGACTAAATATATAAAACTTATCTAAAATGCTAAATATTTACCTGATCTATTTACAGTAATTCTGGATGGAAAACCCTCACTCAGAAATATATTTTTTCGTCATTGCGCATACGTTAAATTCATGTGAATGACGGTATAAGCGAAATTAAATTGGCCAGAGAATTTGTTTACAAGCTAGGTCCTTTTCAAGCGTATGTGGCGGGCAAAAGCGCGACATTAGTGAACTGTTTTTTTCTTTTCAGTATGCTTGTGTAGAGTGAATGGACTGAGTTAAAAAATGGGGTGATTGTAAGATGCTAATTTCGTATAAAAAATTACATATCGTGAGAACTAAATATGATAGTACCGATGAGATTCCGGAATTTGATATCGCGTTTAAATGCCATTCAAATGAAACAATAAAAAATTGCAACATTTGCAAATTTATAAACAAATTCCAACTTTTACAAATATAAAGGGGAGAGTCTCACGATGTCTCAGAGTCGAAAACCGCAAATTAACGATTTTGCAAACAATTTACTATTTCAATATTACAATAAACAAATCCGAAATATGCGTTAAAACGACCGGAAAGGCTTCGCAAATTGTGCCTGAAATAAACATTTTAAAATAGCAGATAGACAGGAGTTAGAAATTGATTGATAAACATTAGTATAACTGCTGCTAAAATGCTCAATATTTACTGGTCTATTAACAGTAATTCTGGTCAGAAAACCGCGGCTCAGAAATACTTTTTCGTCTTGGCGGACGCGCAGGTAAGATCTCTCCTTGGCAAGGAAATACGACGATATTTCCACCACATACGAAAAAAACAAAACAAAAAACAACAAAAAAAACAAAAAAACAAAAAAAAACTAGGCGGGCCCCGAGCCAGCATCATCTCTACCCCTTAGGATTTTGCACTAATCACAGACACCTGTGGTTCTACCTGCTAGTGATTGGTCAACGCGTCCCTCCTCCGGATCGAAGAGTGTCCTAAGTTTGTCTGCAGAGTTGGAAAAACGGCTCCGAATTTTTTTTTTAATTTTTTCCTCGAACGCAGCAAAGAATGGTAAAAATTAGTACTTCTTTAATTCCACCGAAATATCCGTCTTTATTTTTGTCAATCGATTTTTCGGTATCAGTAACCCACAAAACGTGGATTACACAACGTATTAGAAGATGTATTTTACTATATATAGGACGTTCGGTACCAGGTGCCTACAATATGCGAAAAAACCGCCGATTTTGGAGGCATCATTACAATGCTTTCTTTTTTTACTATGCTTGTACTACATAGTTACGCGAGAAATTAAAAGTGGCTTTTTAATACAAGCATTTTAATTACATGGGTTTGATACATCGTAGCATAATAGTCTTTTTTCTCGTAGAATAATATATAAAAATTTAACAAAGTGTGAAAAATCGCGCGGCACTTATTTGCACTGCTAAGCTTAAAATGCATATCTCAATTTTTTCCTACTTTTTAAATATGTAATGTAATATCAAACATTATTTATAAGAAAGAGGAATATTATTTTTAATTTTTTTAAAACAATCAGGAAATAAGTGAAATGAAGTGAATATAAACAATAAAGAAATTAAACATTTTTCTTATCTTAAATCGATGTGCGTACATGTAGTACTAAAATGCTTGTAGTCAACTAATATGCTAGTACACAACTAAGTTCTAATATTCTGACAGATGTCTTTAGTATTGAAGCGGTAGTATTTACTTCCTAGAAGACTTTTCTCCGTCACGTTTTGCTGCATTACACTTCTGCACACTTGAACTACTAATGCATCTGCGTCAGATAATAGTTGAATATCTTTAAAACTCATCACATTAAATTAGTATAATCATTCTAAGAGAACATAATTTTACGCCAAAAATTATTTATTTATGTAGAAGCTATGAATTTTACGCCCTTAATGGGTCAATGACCCCCATCTCGATAAGATTTTTCTCTAGTTTCCCTCATTCTTTGCGCAAATGCTGAAATAGCCCCTTGTTTTCCTTCTGTACATAAATGTAACTTCATTTTCTGTGCACGTCTTATAAAATTCAGAGGGAAATATAGTAATTCAAATTATCCTTGTCGCAGCACAAAGAATTATTTCTTCACCACGGACATGAGAAATAAGAACTTGAATCAATAGACAATTTACCATTGAAAATATATTTCATAACATCGAATGGAATAATTTGCTAACAATCCTAACAAAAAACGCTCATTTCGTTGTTTTCAAAATTCAAGAAGTATACTTAGGTGCTGGCCTAAATGGATTTTACATGAAGCAAATTGGCAAAAGTTTCAAGAGATTATTAGTTCCAATGTTGACAATCTCATTAAACCTGACAATCTAAACCCACAAGATATAAATAATTTACTAAGTGATTTTACCAATTTAATTATAACAGCAGCTAATGTCTCTATCCCCCAAACAACAGGAAAAATAAAAAAGCACCAAGTGCCATGGTGGAATGCAGAATGCACTACAGTTATTAAAAATAAAAAGAGAACCTTTAGAAAATTCAAGAAAAACAACACATTAGAAAATGGAATAGCATATAGAAAAGCAAGAGCCTTAGCAAGACTCACCTTAAAATCTACTATGATACAATACTGGCATAAATACACATCCAATATCACCCATCAAACCTCAACAACTGAACTTTGGCACAAAGTTAAGTCAATCAGTGGAAAAAGTTGGCCTAGTACACCCAATACCTTCATGGATAAAAATGGAAATCAACACTCTGGACCTCAAGCTATTAGTAATATTCTTGCTAACAACTTTGCTGACAACTCAAGTAATAAAAACTATGACTTAAACTTCCTGTCTGTAATAGCTCCAAATATCAACTCAAATCAAGAACATATCAGACTGACTCTAAGAGATAATGAAGAACAACATAACCAAGACTTCCTAATGAGCGAACTCACAGTAGTACTAGACAAAAGTAAAAATTCAGCCCCAGACCCTGATAGAATTCTGAATAGTTTCCTAAAAAACCTGCCTAAAGTTGCACATGAATACCTACTCCAATTGTACAATTTTATTTGGAACACTCAATCCTTTCCCAACCAATGGAGAGAAGCAATTGTTCTACCAATACCCAAACCAAACAAAGATCACACCCAACCAACTAACTTTCCACCAATCTCCCTAACTTGTAATATATGCAAATTACTAGAAAAAATGGTCTGCAACCGGCTGAGATGGATATTAGAAGGCAATAAACAGATATCACCGCAACAAAGTGCCTTCAGAGCATTTAGATCTACCAATGACCACCTAGTCAATATTGATACCGAAATTTGTGATGCTCTGGTTTTGAAGCAACATGTGATGGCTGTCTCACTGGATATCGAAAAGGCGTATGAAATGGTATATAAAGACAGGCTGATTAACATTCTGTCAAACTTGCAAATTAAAGGTAACATCTTAGCATTTATCATAAACTTTCTAAAACACAGATATATTAGAGTCAGAATTCAAGACACAACATCGCAACCCACAGAGTTGACAAATGGTATCCCACAGGGATCAGTTCTTAGCGTATTACTCTTCATAATTGCCATCAATGAAGTAAACCTGGTAGTCCAACACCCTGTAAAAATATACCTTTTTGCCGACGATATCACCCTGCTCTGCAGTGGAAAAAACCTTCAGACAACTGGAAATATCATCCAAGAAACATTAAATAAAATCAATAATTGGTCAATTAACTCGGGATTCACAATTTCGAAAACAAAATCGGAATTTATAGTGTTTTCAAGAAGACGCAAGGATGGGAATGAAGGAATTCAACTTAGACTTGGAACCTTTCAACTAAAATGTCGAGTAAATACGGTAGTAAGATTCTGTTGTCGTCCATCAAATGGGGTGCACAATCTGAATGTCTAGTCAAAATATACCAAGCATTCATTCAGGCCAAGTTGGATTACGGTGCAGTAGTATATAACTCAGCATCCAAGAGAACACTGAAAATGTTAAACCCAATAATCACAAGCGCATGTCGCTTAAGCCTTGGCGCTTTTAGAACCAGTCCTGCTAATAGCCTATTAGTGGAAACAGGGCAAATACCATTAGTCCTGCGACGTAAAGTTCTCTGTCTAAATTATGCTTACTCAACTTTAAGTGACCCTCCAAATCCTGCATACACAAATATTTTCAATAACCTAAAAACATATCTTTATGAGGCCCACCCTCAATTCCCACTACCACTAAGAGAGGATTCCTAGTACCTGAAGGAACTTAATATTGTTGATCCAGTTACCTTACCTAGATGTATGCCTCCCATCCCCCCTGGCGAGATCATAATGTAGTAACAAATATGATCTTAGCAAACAGTCCTCACCTTACTTCTGGCCCCAATGCTAATTTCAAGAATTTAATAACAAGTTTACAACAAGAGTATGTCAATTATTACCAAGTATATACAGATGGTTCTAAAAGTGATGGAAAAGCTGGTTGTGCATTCTATGTTCAGTCTCCCAATATAGTGGAATCGCAACGTCTCCCAGATTATTTTTCCATTTGTTCATGCGAAGCATGGGCAGTCTTTAAAGCCATTGAATTCAGTCTCAAACAAACAAATTACTTGCCCATTGCAATATTCACTGACTCAATGACAACCCTTAGAGCCATAGAAAATAAACATACAGGTAACCCAATCATACAAAAAATCCAAGAACTTGTATTTATTCAAGGTGAAAAAGGGATAGAAATCGAATTTATTTGGATCCCATCCCATAGGGCAATCGCTGGTAATGAGAAAGCTGATAAATATGCAAAAATGGCAACATCATTTCTAAGTTTTGATTCACAATTTCGTGGCACTATAAAAAACATTAAAAAGCTCTTCTGGACATCCTGCTTCAAATATTGGGACTCACAATGAAATTAAAATCATCAAAATTACATCTAGTTAGGTCAGACTGAACCAGCCCTGCCGAAAATCTGCCTTAAAAGAAGAGAGCAAGTTATCATCACTAATTACGGATCGGTCATTTTAATCTGAAATATTGTTATATATTTAAAAAATGCGACCCAGAACCGTGCCCTAAATGTGGTGAAATAATATCTACACAACACCTTATCTTAGAATGCCCCGGTATAGCAAAGGAAAGAAACCTACTGAAACTAGAAACTAACTTACATAAATTGTTCAGCTCTGAAGACGGGTGTGCTAAAGTGCTAAAGTTGCTAGACATTGTTAACTTAAGGTAATATAATATAAAATTTGAATGTTATTAATTTTAAGTAACAATCTGATGTAATGCAATCATTAAGAAAAATATGGGTTATAATGTTGTAAATTGTTATGTAATTTAAACTATAATGTGATGTATACTTAATTTGCTTGACATTGATTGTGTATACTTAATGAATTGTGGACACTTAATGTGTGTATACTAAATTGTGATACTTAACGCATTGATGTATACTTAATTGTGGTCGTTGATGACCTTTGATGTTAAAAAACGACCTTAAATAAACAAAACAAAAAAAAAGAAGTATATGTCTCAGGGTAGGGATCACAGAATTATGAAAATGTCCTCAGAATTCACTTCCCGTAGCACGTCACAATTTTTAAAGTTTTTGACGTAAATAAATGAATAAATAAATAAATAAATAAAATAAATAAATAAATAAATAAATAAATAAATAAATAAATAAATAAATAAATAAATAAATAAATAAATAAATAAATAAATAAATAAATAAATAAATAAATAAATAAATAAATAAATAAATAAATAAATAAATAAATAAATAAATAAATAAATAAATAAATAAATAAATAAATAAATAAATAAATAAATAAATAAATAAATAAATAAATAAATAAATAAATAAATAAATAAATAAATAAATAAATAAATAAATAAATGATCTAATTATGGAATTTGGAGAATTTTGTTTCTTTAGAATATGGAAGAGGTAATTTTTCTGATGCTCGACTCCTTTCATACAAACGTGCTTTAACCTAATTGCAACAAACGTGCTTTATCCTAATTGCAGGAGTTCATTGGTTATTCTGCTTCCAGGCGCGCCAACTGCAGCTGCTATCAGCCGCTTTAGGCTCGCGCTTGTTATACCCCAATAGGTGGTGGCTTTCCTCCCCCTAAAACTTGAGGTCCGATGTACGCATCGGCTTGCGGGCATTTCCACTTCAGGTATCTCCGTCAGCGGGGAGCGCGCCAGGTAGGAGGAGCTGAAAGCGCCTGACTGCTCAGCCGACATGTGATAGTGTAGTGTATGCACTATCTGTGAATAGGGGATATAAGGACACAAGAATGAAGAAAGAAAGATCGAGGGCGGCCCATGGCTTGCATGTTTCAGAACTGCTCCGGTATTCGCCCATTGTTGATTGCTGAAACCAAAGAAAACAACCGAGTGAAACAGCCACCCGCTAGAATTCTCCAGTCGGCATGTAAATTCTACCTAGCCATTTAATTTTCGAAAATCTGCCACCACCGGGACACGAACGCTAAGACCTCTCGGTCAGGTGCTGTGCGTGGCCAAAGTAGCCTGAGTTGTCTCAGTCGGTTCAGGACGTCAAAGTTTTTGCAGGAAAACATTAGCTGATTCCGTAGTCTGATACTTTGGTGTGAGATCCGGCATTAAGCCGTTGTTATGGTGTATTTAAAGAGTGGCTGAAGTGTCAAAAATATTTAGTTCAGCAGTATTTGTATGCATGTTGCAAAATGTTTAATACAAAATCCAACATTATACATTAAGTTCACTTTAAATTAATACTTTTAATTTTTTTATTTAGGCTGAGAAATTGGTACCGAAATTTAATAAAACGACATGTAAAAACGAGACAAAACACCACATGATACACCTTAACAACAAGAAATAGGCACCATAACTACAAATTAATGTGCATTAAAATTACGCATTCCTGGTCATAAATGCACCTTAGAAACGCGAAAAATATAATTCAAGTACACCGTAGGAACATGGAGCGAAATGCTCTTCCGATTCAATATTGCGTTGTTATGGTGCGTGGGAAGTGTTGCAAAGACGACGGGAGTAATATTAATATATCTGCGCTAGCACATTCATATGAAACAGTTAAATGTTATCTGTTCATATGAAACAGTTAAAGTAGAAAATCGACGTTGAAAAACTTTTTCCTTATTTATTAATAACTAAAAAATTATGTGTGACTAGTCAACGAATGCTTCTACAGTGGTTGATCGAAGTGAACTTCTGCTTTATTAAGTGTTGTTATGGTGCATGTGAAAGGTTGCTGAGGTGTCAGGAAAAATATTTAGTTGATCTGCATTTGTTCACATAATTCATCATTGAATATTGAATCAGAAGTGCATTTTGCTCTATGTTCCTAGGGTATACTTGAATTATATTTTTCAGGTTTCTATGGTTTCAGTAAGTTAGTTGATTGTATTCCAAATTTTAGTGGGTCCCCGCTGCAGACAAAATCTGTTGTGGCCAATACTTTTACAAAATACTTTATAGCCTTTACATTGCTTACAAATTCACAAATAAAAAGATTCTTGATTTTGGTTTTTATTTTTTTCAGAAAGATGCTGAACTACCCTCTGAAACGCGCATTGGGCAGCATTAACCTAAGGCAAAGGAGGTATTTCTTTTTTTCTTTATTTAATTATTTATCTACCTAACTTATCTAACCTACCTTAATTTAATTATTTATCTACCTAACGTGCATAATGTATTTTAATTTATTTATCTACGTATCTTCTAATTATTTATTTATCTAACTATCTCGCTACGGAGTTAAACGATACGTAATATGGCGCCAAAATACTGCGAATTTTCGGCAGAAAAAATCGAACGACTGCAATACGTCTGTCAGTCTGTCCATCTGTGAACAACGCTAGTGGATAAACTGTTCAGACGATTTTCTCAAAAATGCATATTTCCCAATTTATCTGGCTGGTGTCGCGGCATCTTGAATTTGAAACATATTTCAATTTTGGAGGGTACTTTACATAAAGCCCTTGGGGCATTTTCCAAGTTTTCAAAAAAATTGCTACATCGTTTTTGATTAAGTTTTGTTGTGACGACGTTTAACAGCATGGTGCAGGCGTCATTTTTGTTAAAATCCCTGATTTTTCGAAAACTCCAAACCTTCAAAAAATTGTCGGCGTCTTCCTAAAACTACAATTATAATAATATATATTATTTCTTAATTAAATCTGCCCCTTAAAGACAGATTTTTGAAATAATGTCATGAACTATTTTTCAAAAATTTTAGTATTTTTCGGATAATTTTGCGTGAAAGTACAGGCGAGAAGGCACGTGCTCTTTTAGCGCTATTTTGTATGTAATTGAGGGGGAAAATAGTAAATTAATGTGTAACGTATGGGGAGTGTATAGATTGTGTGCCATTTTCTAGAATCTGTACTCCCTTTCACTTAAGTTGAATAAACTGGGAAAGTGGCTCAGGACACCAAATGATGTCACTGCAGTGCCTCTGACCTGAAGGTCCTAGGTTTGAGTCCCGCCGGTGGTAGAATTTACGACATTAACTTGTCAGCTAGGTCGAATTCAATCGCTATCTGGAGAAGAATTCAAGCGGCCGGCTACCCTGATCGGTAGATTTCCGTGATTTCTCCGATCAACAAGCGAATGCCGGAGCAGTCACTAACAATTGAGCCACGGACCGCGCGCGATCTTTCCATCCTCTTACTTGTCCTATCCTCATCCCCTACTCAGACACTAACACGCACGACACAGCCACAAACGCCGGGAGACCGGTTGGGAGCTTAGTACTTGTTCCGGCTGGAACGGTGTATAGCTGATGGGAAATACCTGGTTGGGAAAACTCCACTAACCGACGGTAGGTCAGGTCTCGACGGTAGGTCTCACCATCCAGCTGGGAAAGATCACCGCCACCTCCCGAGGGGAAAAATATACCACACTCACTCGACTAATGACCTTAGCTGTTGACGTGCTGGCAATTAATCAAGTTGAATAATTAATAACTGTAGCAACGAGCCTTTTGAACAAAATTTATTAAGAAATGTTCGCTTCTAGATTTTGGTTTTGTCTCTCATCGTGTTCTGTTAGGGAAACACACATCTGCGAGAACACGAACAACGATAAATGATATCGATGGGCAATGAGGTCACTCAAAGGGGGCAATTAGGGCTCCCAATTTCATAGAAGCAGTTATGTAGCAGAAAAGATTTTTCCTGGCACTTAAACTTCATAAAGATTTTGTTTGTGATCTGACGAGTTGGTAGGTGCATGTATTTTGTGTGAATTTGTTGTAGTGAATTTTTAATACTAACACGTGATAGATATTGCTTATACTTTTGAGGTGCGTCAGAAAAAAGGTGGATTCAGCAAATATTTAAAGTATATTTTTTAAGGAAATTGCTTTTTCAATTTAATTCATGTATAACATTTATTTAATTTATACATTGCTTTCAAATTTCATTTAGAATTTTAATGATATTAAAATAAATATGTGTATTGTTAAAAAA
The DNA here is from genome assembly GCA_964035755.1 of Teleogryllus oceanicus. Lineage (NCBI taxonomy): Eukaryota > Metazoa > Arthropoda > Insecta > Orthoptera > Gryllidae > Teleogryllus > Teleogryllus oceanicus. The sequence continues at coordinate 131,320,455 of CAXIVR010000001.1, forward strand.
ATATTCATTCAGACAATTTTTATAAAAAGTCTACTTTAATTTTCAATATAGAGTAATTATTCCCAGGATTGGTAGCTTCAGTAAAGTGTACAAAAACTGATATCCCACCGCCAAACAGGTCTCCATATCATTACAATGATCGGTACCGACGACAAAAATGCCGAAGGTTTATTTCACTGGATGACCGATTTTTGCCCATTCGTCAGTTATGTAATCCGCGTTCTTTGATCAGGGAGGATGGCGCAGCACCTGCCGCTGTGGAGGAGGAGCAGAGAGCGGAGGCATCTGGAACAAGCGCACCCAGGTACGTGGCTCTGTGCTTGTGTGAGCTTGGCTCTCTGCTTTCCCTTTGGTCTTCCTCTCGTTCAACAGCGTTTTCGAGAGTCAGCGTTCTCGTTCTCTCACTCACGTGCTTTCCTTTTTGCCTTCCTCTCTTCATCATTCGAAAAAGCAATTCAACAATTGCTTCTTCGAATGAGGTATTTGTGTTCATATTCTCTCTCTCTCTCTCTCTCTCTCTCTCTCTCTCTCTCTCTCTCTCTATCTATCTATCTATCTCTATCTCTCTCTCTCTCTATCTCACTCTCTTCTCACGTCCTTTCCGCCACCACATGCGATAAAACATGCGGGATTAATGATCTTAGAAATTGATGCGCTCGGAATCACTAATCTAGCCAGCAAGAAAGCAAGCAAACACACCTCTCTGATGCGACTTCGACTCAACACCCCTTTCCCCGCACCCAGCCCGTTGCACGTCATTGCAGCAGCCGGTTGAAGGCGAATAAAAACCCTAGAGTACCCGTGCGAATGTTCCACACTTTGTAAGTCGTTTTAAAAGTGACAATAGCTTCATAATAGAACCCAAATTTTCTGACAACTCGTGCAACGGAATAGGGTGCCCACCAAAAACCGTAAACAGAATTTCCAGAAAGTTATCATTTTGTAGATTATGCTGTAAGGCACATGTGTTTCATAAGGGCACTGAAGGGCCTACGGCGCTTATACTACGGTCTTCGGCTATTGCTATACACTATAAGGCATGTGTGTCTTCTGGGACACTAATGGTCCTCCCGCGCATCGATTCCCAGATAAGCATGGTGGCGAAGTGCATAGCGGGATGCACATATTTTGAGACATATGTATTAGGGGATGTGTTTTGCGTGTGTGCCTGCAGGATAATATTCTGTAACTGCATGAAGCTGTGTAGGCCGCGACGACCACGGACCGACAGGGGCACTGAGCAGCCGACCTCCACCAGATCCGCCCCCGCCTCCGCCACCCCTTCAGCGGTGTCGCTCACTCTCTTCTGCATCCACCACCACTGTGCCTCGGAGGAGGAGCTGCAAATCATTGGTAGGCAGACGCCGCGACCGGCAGTCGCCCTCACGGCTGAGTGCGATTGGGCTGAGTACTCAGTCCCCGAGCTTCCGGCTCGGCCCGGAGCCACGACTCGGGCGACTCGGGGTCTGAGGCGCAGGCAGGCGGCCTGGCTGAGCCGCTTGTTCTCCAACCGTAGAGGCCGCCGAAGAAGATGCCGCGCGTGCCGTCGCCCGCGCAGAAGCTCGCGCGGATATATATCGATGGCGGCGCCCTTTCGATCTCCCGGCCGAGGGGCCCCGGCGGGTGAAGTCGGCGCCATGACCAGCTTGCCAGGGCACCCGCCGGAAACACGCTCTTCCCCCGGCGTGCCCATCGTGCAAAGCCATAAAACCTCGGCAGGTTTAGGGAAGGTGAAGAACTGCCATCCTCCCTCACCAGCCACACAAAATTTAACCAAAATTTAAACAAAACTTCCGTGTACAAAATTCCCACTCCCCGCACTCAAAATTCCCGCACTCAAAATTCCCGCACTCAAAATTCCCGCACTCAAAATTCCCGCACTCAAAATTCCCGCGCTCAAATTCCCGCGCTCAAATTCCGCGCTCAAATTCCGCGCTCAAAATTCCCGCTCAAAATTCCCGCGCTCAAAATTCCGCGCTCAAAATTCCGCGCTCAAAATCCCGCGCTCAAAATTCCCGCGCTCAAAATTCCCGCGCTCAAAATTCCCGCGCTCAAAATTCCCGCGCTCAAAATTCCCGCGCTCAAAATTCCCGCGCTCAAAATTCCCGCACTCAAAATTCCCGCACTCAAAATTCCCGCGCTCAAAATTCCCGCGCTCAAATTTTCGGTTAAAGTGGGGACCAAAAAAAAAAAAAAAAAAAAAAAAAAAAAAAAAAAAAGACATTTAACGTTTAATTGACATCGAATTTTCACTTAGGGGTTATTAAAGTTCCTTAACGTTTTCAGATTTAATACCAAACAATGTAATATGCGTCTAAGCGTTTGCGTTACGAATGGAAGGTTTCTAGTCCTCTTAGAGAGGAAAGGGTAACGTCACTTAAGACAGCAAGGCAAGGTCAGGAGAAGAATTTTTCATGTAGATATTACAAAAATTTATGAATCAACAAAAACTAAAATATATCGATTGGCTCCCATACTGTTTGCACGTTTGCTGTCAATACTCAACAATCAGTTAAACTTCTGGTCAATTGCATCGGCCTGAATTATTTGATTCATTACTTGTAGAGGAGGAGAAAAATGTAATATTGCCATATTGTTGAATTAAGGTTGCGAGAGTTCGCGGATTATTGAATATTATAACTTTTCCTCCTCCTTCATCGCGTAAATTAAATACTGTAAACAGAATACTCCAGAACCGCGAATCTCTCAGCAACAATCAGTGAATATACACGCAATGCAATGCTCGCTCCGCAAACGTGTGTTTTAAACAAAATTAAAGTGGAAATATGCCTCATGGGGAATTCGCCACTATAAATAAAGGAATCAACGCGCCAATGGGACTACAGCCTACAAGTAATCACTTGTTACTGTGGTGCGGAAATGTTCCATTCTACATCACACCATCACATCACTTTACAATTTTATCGCTTATCCATTCATCCTTTACTTTCTTGTCCTGCTTCCTCTTCGTCTAGCATCAATATCCACGTGCGCAGGACACCAGGGTTCAAAGGTTGAGCCGCTTCGCGGGTCTTAACAAAACAAATGTGCCCAAGGTAAAGGATAGCGGAAATTTGTGAATGTGAATATCATATAATTGTAATTATGAGATCGTTGCAACTACATCAGTCGAATAATTTCAGTCGCAATTCCCCTTTTCTGAAAAAGTTTACAAATGAAAACTAGAGTTTTTGTTTATTATCCTTAAATTTACTTTCTATTTTATTTGAATGTTGAGAAAACTATAAAATGATGGACTCTGGCATTTATATTGACACCTGTTTTTTTTCGTAAAAAACACTGTATTATTTATTAGAAAAAAGGCATTGTATACCTCACATAAATAACGCAGTACTTTTTTAAAAGCTTCAAACATGCTACGTAATTAGGTTTGAATTAAATTTTCGAAGATATTTTTCTGTAAAACCAGACTGAAAGTACTCTGTGTTGATGTTATTGCTAATATCAATTGAATCGTTTATTTCAGAAGCACGTCAAATGCCAAATTTGTCATGTCGAGAAAATTGAGAAAAAGTATCCCAGTTTTTCCGATTTCAAAATATTTTTTAATATTAAAGCAGTTAATAAATGAATATTTTCCAGGAAAATTGGAATAAGCGATGTGTCTATTCTCATGGATCAATTTTCCACCGCTAAAGCGCACTTTAAATATTGGCGTTTGACGGGTTTCTGAAATAAACGATTCAATTGAAAACTTAATTTATGGAAAAATGGTATGAGTTAGGAGGTTCAAATCATGCATTCAGAAACAATTTAATGTTGATACGTCGTGATTCAAATTTCACTATTCGTACGCAAATATTAAGGAATGTCAATGTTAAATTCGGTTATTTAACGAACATTATTTTTTCGGCGAATTTGCTGCATTGTACCCACTGTGGTAAAAATGCAAAAAATTATATTAGTTCCATTAAATAGAGTTGAAAAAGGTGTACAAATAAGTTTACTTTAATTTGTATAGCATTAACGGAGAAGGGAAAACTGTACCTCGAAATTCCGAAAATCGCGTAGTTGGACAAGGTCAATGCTTGGGGTAAAAGCGCCTCTGTGTCTCTTATATCAAAATGGAAATAATTCCGATTTTACTGGTTACTCCTATAGTCAAAAGATGAAAACATTTTCACAAACCACATACTACAATACACTTTACTACCGTTTCCTAACGCCAGAAAATCTAACTCTGACTTCTCAAAGACAACTGATCAATTAGCAAGCAGGTGTAAAATAAAACATTTTTGTAACACGTTTGTTATTTTCAGTTTTTTTTATATTTCTGATTATTTTATTTATTAAATCTTTGGAATGATTGAATTTTTATATTGGCTTAATTTATTTTACACACTATAATATTCAGTATTCCTCTGGTCTACTTCTGTCCGCAGCTCTTAAGAGTTCCATCATAAATGATGCATCTACGGTGACCGACACTTCAAAATGGATTTTTTATTCATAATATTGCGTTGTTATGGTGCTTGTAAAGGGTTGCTGAGGTGTCGAGTATAATATTTATTTAATTTGCATATGTATAGTTTAATATAAAAATCTAAGCGTTATACATTGGATTCTCTGTAAATTAGTTCTAATAAATCTCCATAATTAGTTTTAAATTAATTTAAAAATCCTTTTTCATTTTAGTTTGACAAATTGGTACAGATATTTAAGAATACGACATATATGTGAAAATGAGGTAAATAATCGTATGATACACCTTAGCAACCAAATATTAGCACCATAACTACAAATTATGTGCTTTGTATCTATGTATTCCTGGTGGTAAGCACACCATCGAAACGCAAAAAAATGTAATTCAAGTACACCACAGGAACATGGACTGAAATGCATTTCAATATTGCCTTGTTACGGTGCATGCAAAGTGTTGCAAAGGTGTCACGAGTAATATTTAATATCTCTGCGTTTCTACATACATTTGAAAGTGTTAAATGTAGCTTGAGCTGTTTTATGTTTATTAGAAAAGATAAATAATGAAAAACAAAATTGTAAAATTTATATAACCTATTGTAAATTGAATAATGAACGAATTAAGGTGTTAACTAAAAGTAATGAGTTTTTATACTTTATACATCTTACCAGAATACTTTCATTGCTTTGATTATTTAATAATAACGCTAGCTCGTGTTTCTTCACTTGGCATCTGTATGAAAATGCTCTGACATTACGCAAATGTTCAATAAACAACGTTTTCGAATTAAATGTATACCGCAACTGCGATTTCTTTTCGGTATAAAAGCGCGCGTCCAAAAGGTATACGAGCTTCGGAAGGAACATTGATTAGTTCAGTGTTTTAAAAGCACAAGAAACGAATATTTTTGTGAAGCAAAGGTTCTCTGAAAAGGGATTTCAAATCTATTTCCTCATCTTTTTAGCCTCTACTATGTAAGATGGATCATCGTAACATGAGATAATGGTTCTGGTATAGATTGAGTAACTTATAATATTCTTGAAATAATATTCTGACAGTTCTGACAGGCATTTCTGCTTCTTACGGCTTTCTGAATTTTGCTATACGGAACTAGATTTTAAAAAATGTACGCCCTTCAGTGTGTGTAGATGTGACGTGTGCGACACCCTGTCGTAGATGTGGATGACAGACTTTTTGCATCGAGTAATATTAAACCAGATGATGGGAGTTTCAAATACTGCATTTTACGTACACGGTAAATCTGCACATTGCGATGCAGAACCAAATGGCTTGTTTCATAAATCTGCTGCCTAAATCAAAAACATTCGTCAGTGCATCATGTAGGGATCACTTAAAGTATATTTTAACATTACAATGTATAACTTTTTTTATCATTATTTTTAGCAAAATCTTGATTCGTTCAATATTTAAATAACAACTGGTTATAATATTATTCATTTAATTTTTTTCATTATTTATCTTTTCTAATAAACAGAAAGAATAAAAATAAATAAATACATAAAAATAAATAAATAACCTCATATATATTGAGTTGTTGGGTTCAAATCCCCATACATTGTTTGACTAACTGCGAGTGTGCTTATGTGCGGTTGCGTCGCTCAGGGTTAGCGGACTTCCCGTGTACCAATCGAGACATACGAGGTATCATTCCACGAGCCTCAGCCTCCTAATGGGGTACGAATAATTTGTTTTCGGATCCGACCATAATATTCAAATAAAGTTCCAAAAATGTTTTTATGTATTTTGGCACTGCGATCTTAGTAAATATGCCGAAAATTAAACCAATGCTACCTAAATAGATCTATGTAGGCAGCGTTAATTAAACCCCGTTACCCCGTGGTTATTTTCAGTTCACGACACCATAATTTTCTTCCCTGCGGATGGTAATACTGACTTTTGACAAACGAGCAAAATTAAACGAATAACGCCCGTCAGAATTTGTTCTGAATTCATAAAAGTGAATTATTTCCGTCCATCCGTCCGTCCATGTGTGAACACCACTAGTGCTTAAACCATACATAGGATATTTACTAAAATGAATACTACCCGCTTGATCTGGCTCGATTCAAAGTGCAACGATTTTGAAAATCATTCTTTAAAATTAGGGAGTACTTTACATGAAGCCCATGGAACATTTTCAATGTTTTCTCAAAAATAGCTCCAATTTTTTTCATTAAATGTCTTGTAGGAATAGAGTAAAATACACTCAAAAGCGGCATAGGTCCGATTTTCATTGTTAACTCTAAATTTTCGAAAATTGCAAAAGTTTGAATTTTTTCGGCCTCTTCCTTCCAACTACAAAATTGAAGGTAGAGAGTTTTCCTTTAAATTAAATTTGTTGTCCTTAATTAGTTTTTTCATTAAGATCAGGTACATTTTCTTATAACTTTTAATAATTTTCGCCCAATACTGCGTGCTATATGTACAACAAAGAAATGTTACAAGACTTCCTCAAAACGGCTTCAAATCTTTTCTCTAAACTTTTGCTAGGGATAGTGATAAATGTACTGTATAAGATGTCATAAACGCTTTTTGCTGTTTTCTTAAAAAAATACAAAAATGTAATTTTTTGACTAGCCTCTCACGGCGTCAATATTTACATTAGTGGCAATTTGTTCACATTATTGCATTTAGGGGTACATGTACTTTGAATCGTATCAAATAAATTTTCTCGAAAACTCAAAACTTTTCTGTGAAAATGAGATCAAAATTCCGCATTTTCAGAAACGCTCAATTGCCTTTTTTTTCAAAAACGGTTCAAACTTTTTTCTTCAGACTTTTCCCATGGGTTAAGTTACCGCACTGTTAAAAAGGCCATAAGTTCATATTGCTATTCTGTTGTTTTATCAAAAATGCCATTAATGTATTTTTTTAAATACCTCTCACGCCATTCATTTTCATAGATTCGTTTACATTATTGCATTGGTGAGTGAACGTGCTTCAAATGACATCATATGAAGTTTTCGTAAACACAAAAGATTCCTGTAAAAAACAGCTTCAAATTTCGCATTTACACCACAGTCTAAACGATTTTTTCTCCTAAACGGCTCCAAATGTTTCCACGAACATTTCCTTATATGGCGAGATTTTACTCTTCTTTAATATTTTAAAAGTGATATTTCGAAACTCTTATTAGGAAACTGCAAAATTGATAAAACTTCAAAAAATTAATTTTGGTGATAAATGGCAGCTGGCAAGAGGATTGGGCAAGACCGTACAGCCAGCCCTCACCAAGGAAATCAGAAAACTTTACTTCGAGAAAGTCTGTACCATTCTGTTGCACCTCTAGTTATGATCTCTGTCAGGATACGAGATACTCTTAAAAAACGAAGGAATATTTTTTTTCAATTTTTTCTTCTTTTTTGTTGATTGTGAGGATCAAAATCGGATATAAACACATGAAAAAGTTCTCAAACATCTTTATCATCAATGGAAAATCGCAAGGATAATTAAAGTCAATATTCGTTGGCGTAATCTGGTTAAAAAATGGAATCTTATATAAAAAGCTAAAAACAGGTATTTTTTATTTGTAACAAGTACTCCGAGCAAATTGATTTAAATTCGACGAAAAACTGTTTTGATACTTCAACTACGGTTTTTAACATAAAATGCTTTTTGTCCTTGGAGACAGTTTTACCTATCTTACACCTTTTTCTTTTTATTTATTTATTTATTTGTTTATTTATTTATTTGTTTATTTATTTATTTGTTTATTTATTTATTTGTTTATTTATTTATTTATTTATTTATTTATTTATTTGTTTATTTGTTTATTTGTTTATTTATTTATTTATTTATTTATTTATTTATTTATTTATTTATTTATTTATTTATTTATTTATTTATTTATTTATTTATTTATTTAACAGAGTGAGCTGATTATACAACGCTCAGCCATATGGCTTTTCAGTTGTTAGGAGCGAGCATTTTCAGACAAAAATCTGGCAAGGGGGTGGCTACGGCCACCTCCCATTAAACATAGATTGAAGTAGTACGAATGATAAAGTGGAGGAATATATATATTGTTGACTTTTTATGGGAGGACTATTTATTTCATTATCTTATATCAGCCAGTTTCGGGAGGAAGATGTGGAAAGAGAGTCGGTTGCGGAGACGAGTTTCTATGGGATGCTCTTTACCTATGTTGTAGTGGGATGCACCGGTAACTGAGGGTAGATTTTGGAAGAATGATGAGGAACGTTTAATGATGTACGTTAGGACGGGCTCTATGGCTAGGTCTTTGTGAAGGTTAGTGTTGCTTATAAACCAAGGTGCGTTAACTGCAGTTCTGAGGAACCTATTTTGGAATATTTGGATTTTGTTGATGGTTGTAGGGGCTGCATTGCACCAGACTGGACAAGCGTACGTAAGTAATGGACGTAAAATGGCTTTATATATAAGGAGAGAAGAATGGAGCTTTAATGATGAGTGTCGGTTGATTACTGGTCGAAGAATACCTAGGCGTCTATTAGCTTCGTTCACCTTGGAGGTGATGTGGTCTTTCTGGACAATCTGGTGTCCATTAGGACACCTAGATAACGGACTGGGGCGGTTGAGGAGCACCATGGTATTACTGCCGAGTCAAATTTTAGTGAGAGTGGGAAGGCTGGAAATCGTAGCGTGAAAACTTTGGATGTGGAGTTGTTTGGATTTATTTTGATTTTCCAGTTTCTGCACCATGTTTCAATAGTCGTGAGGTGTGTCTGAATTAAATTCCTTGTGGTATTAAGATATTGGTCAGAAGCAAAAATGACAGTATCGTCTGCAAAAAGGGCAGTGTGTACATTAGGGTGCGTTGGAATGTCTGAAATGAATTAAAGAGGACTGGCGACAGCGGGGAACGTTATGAAACTCCTGTTGAACTATTTCGTGGTGAAGAGAAGGTTCAGCCTACTTGTACAATAAATGTGTGGTCTTTAATGAAATTGAAAATGGTGTTGATTAAATATTTCGGTTTACCTAGTTTTCTTAGTTTATATATGATTCCTTTGTACCAGACCCTGTCGAAAGCTTGAGCGACATCGAGGAAGACTGCTAATAAATGATGGCCAGAGTGAAATGCTTCGTGAATATTTTCAGTTAAACGAAGTAATTGGTGGCTTGTGGAATGACTGGAGTGACCAAACTGAAAGGGAGGAATACTATTGTTTTGATATATAACTTTACGGAGTCTCTTTAGTAGTAATTTTTGTAAAATGTTTGACAAAATGGGAATGAGACTTTTTCTTCTCTTGTCTACATGAATCCATACTTCCGTGTATATTTGTGTTTACCGTTTATATATTTCAAATGTAAATTCCCATCACGACATGTAGAGGTCAGACTGCAAGGTTTCCACTACTGGTCACGGGGTACGATCCCAGATGATTCTAAGTGGAATTTATACAATGGATTTGTGGCAGGTTGTCTCGGCGTACTCCCGTTTTCTTTGCCAATATGCATTCCATCGATATTTTTCATCAATCATTCTGCACTTACCCAGTCACAAGCCGTCATTCCGCTAAGAATCGACGGATCACAGCGGTATTTCGGCAAGAATCGAGTAACTAACTGAGAAGAACCATATTCATTTCAGTAGGTTATCGACAGGGTACCGTCCTGGCGAACTATAGAGAGGGGAGAGAATTGTGAGGGTGTGGGGGTCCCCTTCCAAGATCCTATTTACAGAGAATAGGCGTGGATAGAATGTCAGGCGAGCCGAGGGGTACAGTTTCGTTGAAGCTAGCCTTTGAGTGAAAAAAAAAAACAGTTTATTTTATATGCTATTACATATCTGTTTTATACTAACAGTAGAATTGGTTTGAATTTTCTAAAAAATTATTTAAATATTTTTATTTCGATATACAGAATATTCTATCTTTAAACAGAGGTTACGGAATAATGTAAAGGTATAATATTATCGAAATCCGAAAGCCCAGCAAGGGAGAAAGAAGTAAGAGTTCGCCATTGCGGCCGCTCCGTGATCCATTAGCTGACCAGGGAAACGCAACGCGCCGCGCCGCGGCGAAAAGAAAGGAGGCCTCCAGACAGGCGTGATCCCAGACGCGGTCGTGAAGTGGGTTTTACGCGGAGCTCTGGGCCCAAGATAGCGGCGGCGCGGCGGCAGGACGTTGGGGGGGGGCCGCCATGTGCGCTGATCTCGCGCATAATACGGGCGGCACAGGCTTTGGCGCAGGGGGCGGTGCCGCGCGCGCGGCCCCCTCGCGGCCCCCTCCCGCCCCCCTTGCCAAACCTTGCGCGCCGCCTCCGCTCACCTCCCGTCGTGCGACGCCAAGAAACGGCCGGGGTAATCTGTCTGGAGGCGGCGGCGCTCCCCGCCACTTCCGCTGCCCCCGCCACCGCTACCGGAAGTCGGACTCCGCCGACATCTCCCCCCCCCCGGCCCCGGGCGCTCCCGCCTGCGCAGGAGGACCGGCCTGGCGAGCGCATACACGCTGGAGGCGGGCGCCAAGGGCCGGCACGCCCGCGCCCCGCCACTCCCTGCTCGCTTATTGTCTCCCCGTGCTCGCCACGCTCGCCACCCACACGCGCCGCTCCCTCCTCTCCATTCTGCACTTCCAGGCCTCCACCATCTCGCCGCCTCACCACTTGACCTCTCCGACATCCTCGTTATGCTTACCGTGTTCGTCCCGGCCATTTCCTCTTCTTCTCTCCCACATCACATCTATTCGTCCTCACCTCTCCATCCTGGAAGACTTTCCCACCTCACATTTCCGCAATCATTTCCGACCTCTCTCACCTGCAAAGTTTCTCCTCTTCCGTTTCGCTATCCCCTTTTACCCCGCTTTTACCTCTGCAATCACCACCGATTCCTTCTCGATGCCATTATTCTCTCTTCTCTCGCCCACCTCTCCTCCTGCCACCTTCCTTCTCCCGCCCTCTCTATCCCCGTCCTCAGCCCCAGGAGCAGCTAAAGCGCCGCTGGCCGACCCCCTCCCCGGCGTCTCATTTCGCAAGTCATATTTCAGATGAAGCCGCGCATCGCCAGAGAACAAGAGAAAGTGCGTCCGCTGAAAAATGGGCGTATGAAAAGAAGGCGCCGTGACAACGGGGGCAACTCTTATCGAGAAGGCGACAATATTAATAAGAGAGGGGACATAAACGTACGAATGAATCTGGGAGTTTTCAAGCGAAAGGTACGGAAACGTTTAATATCTAGTAAGAGAAAGAACAGACGTGGAAACGCTAGTTCGATGTGAAGGATAAAAATCGTGTAAGGTACATTGATAAATCATTCAATCAGCAAATTATTGGCAATTTAATAATTATAATGGGTTTGCAGTATTTCAATTTCAAGAATAATTCCAAATTTGAGTGATGTATATCTCTCCGAAAAAATACGGTTAACAGAAATATCAAAAAATCCAATTTATATGAAATACTTGATTACCGTGACCGTTTTATCTAAGTTCGTTTAATGATTTACTTTCTCGCTACCGTTTGCGCAATAGAGAAATTGTTATGTAATGCATGCGAAAAAAACTGCCAAGTTTAGACAGAAAAACCCTTATTAGAGGGCCCTGGTAATAAGAAACGTATATATCCTGCGGCTAAATTTAGAAAAAAAATCCTCTAACACGTGGATCCTTAATACTGAAAAATTGAATGTCGGCAAAAACGTGTCTATCCGTCCCTCCGTCTGTGAACAACGCTTGCGGCTAAATTGTTTAGCCGATTTTCCCCAAAATAAATATTCCACAATCGATGTGGCTGATGTCGCGACCACTTGAACTTGAAATCGATATATCAGTTTTCGGGGTACTTTACATTAAGCTCCTGGCAAGTTTTACATATTTTCAAAAATTTTTGTTTGGATTTTGTTTTTTAATAAAGTTTGCTGTTGAATAGTGTGAAGGACGTTTAAGAGAATGGTGCAGGACACATTTTCGTTGAAAACACTGATTTTTCGAAAATTTTTTCGACGTCTTCCTCCAAAAATAATAATGAAAATAGATGCTTTTTCATGAATGAAATCTGTTCCTCAAAGATATTTTTTGAAAGAAGGTCATGTACAAGTTTTCGAAAATTTCAGTACTTTCCGCGTAATTCTGGGAGAAACATAGGCAATTTTTAATTTTATCAAAACTATTTTTTTCTCAAAAACTACACCAACAATTTTTATTAACGTTTGATCTCAAATAGCGTATACAACGCTTAAGAGAAATGTGCAAGTCTCACCATCGTTGAATATTCTGATTTTTGGAAATTGCAAAAATTTCACACTTTTTGCGGCGTCATCCTACAACTACAACTATGAAGATAAACCTTTTTTGAATGAAATATATTTATTAAAAGCAGGTCTTTAAATAATGTGCCTATTTTTCGAAAATATTAGTATTTTTTACGAAAACTTGCAGTATACAGAAAGTTATGTAATGCTGCGGAAAATCGATTTCGAGATTTCAAAGGAAATACATTTGTGGGGTCACCTGATACCGAAAATGTGTTTTTTCAAAACGCCCGTCTGCCCGTCTGCCCGTCTGCCCGTCTGCCGTCGCCCGTCTGCCCGTCGTGCCCGTCGGCCCGTCGGCCCGTCGGCCCGTCGGCCCGTCGGCCCGTCGGCCCGTCGGCCCGTCGGCCCGTCGGCCCGTCGGCCCGTCGGCCCGTCGGCCCGTCGGCCCGTCGGCCCGTCGGCCCGTCGGCCCGTCGGCCCGTCGGCCCGTCTGCCCGTCGGCCCGTCTGTCCGTCGGCCCGTCTGTCCGTCGGCCCGTCGCCCGTCGGCCCGTCGGCCCGTCGGCCCGTCGGCCCGTCGGCCCGTCGGCCCGTCGGCCCGTCGGCCTGCCCGTCGGCCCGTCGGCCCGTCGGCCCGTCGGCCCGTCGGCCCGTCGGCCCGTCGGCCCGTCGGTCCCGTCGGCCCGTCGGCCCGTCGGCCCGTCGGCCCGTCGGCCCGTCGGCCCGTCGGCCCGTCCGTCCGTCCGTCCGTCCGTCCGTCCGTCCGTCCGTCCGTCTGGCCGTCCGTCCGTCTGGCCGTCCGTCCGTCTGGCCGTCCGTCCGTCCGTCCGTCCGTCCGTCTGCCGTCCGTCCGTCCGTCTGGCCGTCCGTCCGTCCGTCCGTGCCGTCCGTCCGTCCGTCCGTCCGGTCCGTCCGTCTGTCCGTCTGGCCGTCCGTCTGGCCGTCCGTCTGTCGGCCGTCTGTCGTCCGTCTGTGAACACTCCTAGGGCCTAAACGACCCGTAGGTTATATTTGTTTACTTGTCTCTCGCGTCGGTAATATTTACATTATAGACGGTTTCTTCACCTTATTATATTAATGACTACATTCGCTTTAAATGAAGTCAAATAAAGTTTCTCGGAAACTCATCAGTTTTCCATAAACATTACCTCAAAATTACGCATTTTTAGAATCAAATAAACTCCATTTTCTCAAAAATTGCACAAAATTATTTCTTCAATTTTTTCAAATGGATAGAGCTAATTGCACTGGTTTTATGACTCTCCCACCGTTAATATTAGCATATCCATTAATTTGTATGCATTATTACATTTGTAAGTGGAAGTGCTTCAAATGACTTGAAAACTATAGATTTCTGAGAAAAAGAACTTCAAATTTTGCATTTACAGTAAAACTTAACCCCCATTTTCTCAAAAACGGCAAGTAATTTCTCAATGAAAACGTCTATTTAAGACAAGTTTCTACTCTTCTTTAATATTCTTGAAGTAATTCGGTTGTACTACTAGGAAAGCAAAAAGTTGAGATATTGTAGAAAAAAATGTACTTTGTGTGACGATGAAACGCCATTTTCTCAAAAACTCCTTCAAATTTTTTTTTCAAACTTTTCCAATGAATTTCCATTTTGGACGAGGTTTTACCCTTCTTTAATATTCTTGAAGTACATTTCGGCTCTACTATTAAGAAACCGAAAAGTTGAGAAAATGTCAAAAAATGTACATTGGGCGACGATAGATGGTAGTTGGCCAGAGAATGGAGCAAGACCTTAAAGTCAGTCCACACCAAGGAAATTTGAAAAAACTGTGGCACTTCTAGTGACATTCTTGTATACGTATGTACATGTATACGTAGTGTAGATAAAGTTACGAAATGCTGGGAAAATCGATTTCAAGATTTCAACGTAATTACAGGTTTCGGGGTCCCCTATTACCGAAAAAATGTTTTTTTAATACGTCCGACCGTCTGTTGATCCGTCTGTCTGCCTGTCCGTCTGTGACCTTTACTAGCGCCTAACCCATACGTAGGATTTTTTCCAAAATGGATATTCCCCAATCGATCTGGCTTGACTCGAAACTTTGCGATTTTTAAAAACATTCTTTAAAATTTGAGAGTGTGTTACATGAAGCCCATCGGACAATTTCAAAATGTTCTCAAAAAAGACTCCAAACGTTTTCTTTATTTATTTATTTTTATTTTTTGAAAGAATAGACTAAAATTAATTTATAAAGATGACATAGGTCCTATTTTCAGTGTTAACTCTCAATTTTTGAAAAGTTTCAATTTTTCGGTGTCTTTCCACAATTACAAAATTGAAGAAAGCGATTTTTCCTTCAAGTAAATTTTATTCTGCGTAGTTCGTTCTTTCACTAAGGTCATTTAAATTTATTTGAAAATTTTAGTTGTTTTCGCGAAATATTGCGTGCAATATGTGTAATTTAAAAAAATTTCAAAAGCAAGAATTTCTGAAAAATGGCTCCATTTTTTTTTCTTTATTTTTGTGTGCTAAGTATACTCTATAAGATGAGGTATTATTTTGAAAGGATGGAGCAATATGGCGGCTAAGCAAAAAAAGCAATATATATTTGCTCAATTCTTTTGTTTTTTTGAAGACTGCAGTTTTTTATTTCTCTCAAGTAATTTATTACATTAGCGGCGATTTGTACACACGATTATATTTATGTGTACATATGCTTAAAATAATGTCAGATAAAGTTTCTCGAAAACTCAACAGTTTTCTGTGAAAATTAGCCCAAAATTTCGCATTTTCAAAAAGGCTCAAACGCCATTTTCTCAAAAATGGCTGCAATTTTTTTAAAACTTTTCGTGTAGTGCTAATTGCAATGTTTAATATAGCATAAAATTCATTTTGGGATACTCGTTTGTTTTGTTTTCAAATATTACACGAATGTACTTTTTTTTTAATATCGCTCACGCCGTTAATACCCACATTTCTGGGCATTTGTCAAAAGTAGTGCTTTTGTGAGCGGAAGTGCTTCAAATCAAATTTTCCGAAAACTCAAAATATTTCTCTGAAAAAATTCAAATTTCGCATTTACAGTATGAATTAAACGCCATCTTCTGAACCCATATATCCCCATTGCCCCAAAAATGGGGTAGAGTATTTTCCTGTTAATAGTTCATTTCTAGAAAGGAATGAAGATATGTCATATACCCTATATTGTTGTGTTGGGAACAATTAATAAGATACAGTTCACTGGATTACTCTACAGCGTTTTCCATTGCCGTGGGAGACCTTCGTACAATGCCCGCATTTGAGCATCATGTCGCTTCGTGAATCGTAAGTACATTACTTAAATTTATGATTATTTTAATCGTTTATTTTGATATAACACAGTTTGGTGAAACTTATATTTGAAATATATTCTACATACAAAAGATTCTAGCTTACATATTAGCGGCTAATTACAACAAAATAGTGACGCCCCATTATAGGGGCAATGGGAACGAGAGCGTACAGGGTTTTATATATATTGTTAGCAAGTAAATTTTTGACATTTGCGTAAATTCCAATATTTCAGGGCGTGATTATGTATTAAATTCGAATGTTTAAATATATTTTTTATTTGAATTTTTTTGATTGTCATATTATTCATTTCAGATTATCCGTAAACGAAATAATAAGTATATTAGAACGTGATGATTTCACAGAAGCTTCGGTTTATATCTCTGCTCCTGAGAACCATTTTCTAAGTGATGAAGACAGTGGCAAAGATGAAATAGAAGATGCTGATGTAAACCATCTAACTGGAAATCAGCTACGAGGCCTGGGAGAAGTGCAGGCAACAAAAATTATTTCCTCTGGAGTAGAAAAAAATATTTTTACCATCGCAAGGAGTAACACTCGTTGTTATGAACCAGAAGACCGTGTCTGAATTTACCATAGATGCAAAGAAGGTTAAAGTTCGAAACTAGGTAAAAACGGACATTGTACCTCTCCCAGAACGTACTTGGGAACAACCGGATTGGCTGCAACGTGAATGGTCTCCTATTGATCTGTTTGAATTATTTTATGATAATGAAGTATTTGATTTGCTTGTTGAAATGTGTAATAAGTACGCTGTTTTCAAAGGGAACACTAAATTTGATGTGTCGCATTGTGAAATTAAAACTTTTATTGCAATTTTGTTGCTCAGTGAGTATTGTGGTAATGCAAGGTACCGTCTCTACTGGGACACGAGAATTGACACACATCACCCAGGAGTAGCAAAAGCAATATCTATAAATAGGTTTGAAGAACGTATGAGATATTTTCATGTCTCTGACAATAATAATTTTGTGAAAAGTGACAAATTCTCAAAAGTTCGACCTTTGTGGGCAATGATAAATGAAAGATGGCTCACTTTCTTTCCCCAAGATGCGAACTTGTGCGTGGATGAAACCATGGTTACGTACTACGGTCGTCATTTCACAAAGCAACCCCAACATGGAAAACCAATACGTTTTGGTTTCAAGGTATGGTCCCTATGCACTCGATTGGGCTACCTTCTACAAGCGGAACCGTACCAGGGAGCTTCTAGTGGGAACTAAATGTCAGATCTTGGTGTGAGTGGATCTGTTGTTATGGACTTGGTCCAAGAACTACCCGAGAAGAAAAAAGTACAGCTTATATATGGACAATTATTTTACTTCCATTCGTCTTCTAGAAAAACTAGGTAACATGGGACATGATGCAACTGGTACTATCAGGAACAATAGAGTCGAAGAAGCCCTTCTCATGGAGCCTTCTAAAATGAAGAAGATACAGAGAGGTGCGTATGATCAAGTGACAGATCAAGAAACACAAGTCAGTGTTGTCCGCTACAACGATAACAATATCGTAACTGTTGCCTCCAAAAAAGTAGGAGTATCTCCTCTAGGAAAAGCTAAACGATGGTGTTTATCTGAGAAGAAGAAAATTGAAATTCTACAACCTCCTTGCATTTCTGCCTACAATTTGTATATGGGAGGGGTGGATCGGCTTGACTAAAATGTCTCATGTTACAGAACAGCAATCAGAATGAAAAAGTGGTATTGACAACATTTGATATTTCCCTTAAATGCATCCATGAATAATGCATTTCAATTATACCGTCTCACACCTTCTGAAAAAAGCGTTAATCATTTAGATTACCTACAGTTTATCAGGATAGTAGTTCAGACATACTAAGGACAAAGTTTAGAGCGAAAAATAGGTAGATCGCCAAAGGTAGTAAAATAGAGGATAGCAGAAAAAGTGAGACTGTATGGTCGTGATCATATAATTGTCAAAAGTGAAACACAATTCAGATGTGGTGAATGCCATAAAAACACCACGAAGAAATGTAAAAAATGTAATGTCGGCTGCCATTCAAATTGCTTTGAGAAATTTCATTCATAAAAGCATGTAGACCTGAACATAAGTTACTTCGTTTCTATCAGAGTCTACCGAACACTTCCCAAACATGCAATGCTCAAAAAATTAACATTTTTATCATCGTTAAAAATTTTCTAATTTAAAGCTTAAATATATTTCTTAATTATTTAGTGCACTAAAATAAACATTTGCCCTTGAAAATAAGGTTTTCCTTCTCCTAAAACCCTGTATCCTCCTATTCCCATTGCCCCATTTTTGAGGCGGGGCTCCTACATAATATGAAATGTCATATTAGTGAAAATACAAAAAATTCATATAAATTAGTTCAAAACAAACTTCATGTCAGCATGAAATTCAAAAAAAAAGTTGGGATTATATGGGTTAAAAACGGCTCCAAATTTTTCAACGAAAATTGCCATTTAGAACGAGATTTTACTCTTCTTTAATTTTCTAAAAGTAATATTTGGGTTCTGCTACTAGAAAACCGGAAATTTGATAAAATGTCCAAAAAATGACCTTTGGGTGGTGATAGATGGCAGGTGTCAAGAGTTGTGGCAAATGCGAATAGCTAGCTCAGACCAAAGAAAATAGAAAACTAATTCGAGAAAGTATGTGCTATTCTGTTGCACCACCAGTTACTTTTCAATATTTCCATCCGCGCTAGTTTCGGGTCCACATTTTCACTGTTTACTAACATTACTTTGTTTTGTACTACATACTGATTATTTTGTGCTTTCGTGCGCAACAACAGGTATGGTCAGAAGTCCCGTAAGTGTAGTGCATGTTATGTTCCGTGAGGTGGCGATGATCATCCCCCACTTAAACATGACATCTCACGCCAACATACCACACTTGAGGGGTGAGCCCTGTAGATGTCCTTGCCAGCGGAACATCGCTTCACCCGAGAGAAGCTGCAAGCTATCGACTGGATTCCCGATATTTACGGTAGTGTTGTGTTCATGAAAGTGTAAATGTGTTTATTTATGAGGGAGGATAAGGGCAAGGATGTACAGGAAACGATCGCGGTTCGTTGCCCGTTTGTTAAGGTAAGGTAGGTTTGTTAAGGTACCCAGGCATTCGCCTGGTTTCATGGGAGAAACCTCGTAAAGAAACCTTAGCGGCCGGATCTCAGCCGTCCATTAGAATTCTCCTGCAGTCAATGGCTGAGTTCCATCTAGCTATCTCGCTAGCTCTCGCGCGAAAATCGACCATCGTCGGGACATGAACCGTAGGACTTCCCGGTCAGAGGCTCTACATATTCATTCATTCTGGACAATGCGAATTTTGAAACTACAGCAATTTAGAAATAATCCAATGCTGATATGCATTGCTGATGCTCCTTGCTTGTACCTGGTTAATATATAAATTGTTACATTTGTTGTTCAGGTATCATGTCTCGAACTTTTGTGATTCAAGGCATTCCCCGTACCTGAAGCCAGTATTTAGAAAATCTTCCAAAACCTTTAAAATGTTTCACGGACCCTTTTGAGTAGCCGAGATAAAAACATGAGAAGTCTTACAATCTCAATATGTTACCCCAAATTTGCTAACAGCACAAAATTTGTGTTAGGAAACGATGAAAGCTGCAATCCATGTAGACGGCGGCATTGTCAGCGACTAAGGTGAAGCCAGGGGCGAGGTGGCCGGAACGGCAGAGTGGAGGAAGCGGGCGGAGCAGGAGGCGCTGGTGAATAGGGCCGCGTATGTGCGGAGCGGGCGTGACGACATAAACAGACAAAGAAGGCAGGGCCGAAAGTAAATACACTAGCAACGCCAGAAAGTCAGCTAGTACATTTCCATAATTTCACCTATTGATTACTTTGTCTCGCATATCACATATGTATACAAATGTAGCGGAAAATTGCCCTCCAAAAATCATTCTAATGTTTGACACAATTTTATTGATTACTCCCTCGTGCCAGATCAAAATTTTCAATCAATTAATTTTATTAGTAATTTAAGTATTAATGAGTACTCTTGCATAGTATTTATATAACATAATTTAAAATTTTTTTTAATTATTTCATTTTACTGACAAAAAGTATGTGTACTCGTGCAATCAGTGAAAGAGGGAAAGAGCATAATTTAATTCGTGGGGAGACCGGTGGCCGCGTGGCTTCATGAATGAACCCATGCCACTGGGGTCGCGTCTTGCCCAAGCGGGGTGACGCAACGCCAAACTATCAGCTCTAAAGTAGGTTTCACGCGAGGCTGCGTGGGGAGGCGGGTTCGCCCCGCGCCGCAGATGCGTCTCCATTAATTCATGGACGCCAAAGCGCTCGCGGGCGCAGAGGACGCAACGCATCGCACCACCGCACCACCGCCCCTCCCTCCCCGCCCCTGGCCCACATCCGACCTTCCCCGTCCCGCTCCGTGTCGTCGAGGGAGCAGCACGCGTGCAAAATTAAAGCGGAACTAGTGGCATCGAAGTTGCGATCGAGAATTGCTCCCCGCTGCCAAGTGCTCTGTCATTCTGCGTCATCTCCCTTTCCATATTCCTCGTCCTTTGCTGTATGTGTGGCTTATTGATTTGGGGTTGCGATGAACCATGATCTGTGCGATATTCCTAAAAAAACCATCTAATATTTGTTCATGCGTTTGTGAATAACATAATCTCTCCGGATCCCATTTATGAGCCATTCGGCAGTCTTAGATCAATAAAATTTCAAAGGAGCTCTAATATGAAAGTACTACGATAGGTTTATTACTTTCCGTAATACTGTACCGAATTAATTATACGGAATAATTACTCTTATTAATATTATTATTATTATTATTATTATTATTATCACCATCGATTTTACGTAACCAGACAGAGGAACTCACAGCAACTCGTGCCGACCGGCATCTGTTATGGATTAAACTGACTCCCGTCCGTTAAAATCAATGGGAAATACTAGTGCTACGCAATGGCTCAGACTTTCTCGTACTAGTTATTTTTCTAATTTCCTTGGTCTGGCCAAGCTTTTTGGACTTGTCACATTCTCCTGCCGGCTGCCGTCTATCGCCGCCCAAACTACATTTTTTTAATTTATTTTTTCAATTTTTCAGTTTCCTCATGGTAGAATCGAAGTATTACTTTAACAACATTATAGAAGACTAAAACCTCGTCCCATAACAAAATGTATGTAAAAAAAATATCAAGCCATTTTTTAAAAAAATGGCGTTTAAGCGTTACTAAACTAGCGTTAATGGGAAATTTGAAGCTCATTTTCACAGAAATCATCTGACTTTTCGAAAAATTGTAAGTTTTCGAGAAACTTTATCAAACAATCTGAAGCACATGTAATCATAAGTGAAATAATCTAAACTAATCACAGATAGTGTAAATATTAACGACGTAAGTCACAAGTCGAAAACGTTACATTTTTGTAATTTCTGAAAGAAAAAAAAAGAATAGCGCGCGTTTATGTCATTTCGCAGAGCACATTTAGCACTATCCCTACCAAATCTTTACAAAAAAACTGGAGCCGAATTGGAGAAAATCTCATTATAACCAATAGTGCGCGAAAACTACTTCAATTCCAAACGAGTGGTGCTACAGAATGGCACAGACTTTTTGTAGTAAAATTTCATTTTTTCGGTGTCGACTGGCTTTTCAGGCTTGCACCATCCTGTTGCGCGCTGCCATCTATCGTTGCCCAAAGAATATTTTTTTACTTTCTCTCAATTTTTCGGTGTCCTAATAGTAGAGCCGAAAAGAAATAAGAAAAATGAACTTTATGTCATGTTTAAAAGTACAATTAGCACTATCAGTCAGAAATGTTTAAAGAAAATGATTGGAGCCATTTAGAGAAAATTCTACTTGAGAGTTACTGCCAATGGGGAATTTTGAGCTCATTTACACACAAAAGTGTTGAGATTTGCAGAAACTTTATCTGCCATTATTGACAGCACATGCACGTATAAAAACAATACTGTAAACAAATAACCGCTAATGTAAATATTAACGACGTTAGATACAAGTCCATAAAATTACTTTTTCTCTCATTCTTGAAAAAACAAAGAATGGAGAAATATGACCTTTGTGGTGCCATTTGTGAAAAATCTTATTTTAGTCATTTTTTGAAACTGCATAAAAATTGAAAGTAATATTGCTGGAAAACTACTTAACTTTTAAAGAAGTTAAATTATTCAAATAACTGATTATGAATAACAAATTTCATTAGAAATAAAAATATATAGCTTCAAATAATAGTTGTAGGAAGACGCCAGAAATTTTCGAAAATTCAGAGTTAACAGGGAAAATCGGACCTATGCCACGTTTATATGTGTAAGTGTGTTATTCTATTCTTTCAAAAAATATTTTAAAAAATTGGAGCCGTTTTTGAAAACATTTTGAAAATGTTCGGCGGATTTCATGTAAAGTACCACCAAAAATTAATGAATGTTTCTCAAAATCGCAGAGCTTACCCAGATCGACAGGTTTATTCAGTTTGGAAAAAATCATACTCATAATTTATGCGTTAGTGTTGTTGACATACACCGGACGGACAGACGGATGGACAGACGGACGGACAGACGGACGGACAGACCGACGGACAGACCGACGGACAGACGGACGGACAGACCGACGGACGGACCGACGGACCGACGGACCGACGGACCGACGGACCGACGGACCGACGGACCGACGGACCGACGGACCGACGGACCGACGGACCGACGGACCGACGGACCGACGGACCGACGGACCGACGGACCGACGGACCGACGGACCGACGGACCGACGGACCGACGGACGGACGGACGGACGGACGGACGGACAGATGGACGGACGGACAGGCGGACGGACGGACAGACGGACGGAGAGACGGACTCTGACCAAGTGAGATAGAATCTAGAAGCGTGGAACCAGCAAAAATGTTAAAGAATATTCAAGAAGTTCACATCCTATAGATTACGGTGTGAGCACCGGACTCTGGCCTCAAAATTTTAATTATTAAGGCCCTAGAACGTTTCGTTTACAAACCTTTATATTCTTAAAGTCAATGTGCAATTCATCACGTCTCCCTGAAATTCTCTATCTTTTGAGAATTTTCTAATTAATCAAGATTTGTTGCGTGTGAGTCTCAAAAGTTATGTATACTACTGAAATAATATACGAGACAATAAGTTTGTCAAGCTATAATAAATATTATAAAATGTATGTGGAAACGCAAGATACTAAATATTACTCCTGACACCTTTGCAACACTTTACATGCACCATAAAAACGAAACATTCAGTTAGAAGTGCATTTCGCTCTGTTTCTACGGTTAACTTGAATTAAATTTTTCGCGTTTCTATGGTGTGCTTACAACCAGGTATAGCAACGTACGATGCACTTTAATTTCTAGTTATGGTGCCAACATTTGGTTGCTAAGGTGTATCATTCGATTATTTACCTCGTTTTTTACATATATGTCGTATTAAATTTCTGTATAAATTTGTCGGACTAAAGTCAAAAAGGATTTTTTTAAAGGTGTTAATTTACAGATATGTAATGTATAACGCGATATTTTTATATTAGACTATTTGAAATGTGTACATACGCAAATAAATATTATACCTGACACCTTAGCAACCCTTACATACACCATAACAACGCAATATTATGAATAAGGAAAGCACTTCGGTCTGTCGGTCACTGTAGAGGCATCACTGTCGATGGACCTCTTACGTAGACTTGCGAACGGAAGTACACCAAAAGAATACTGAATACTATTTTGTGTGAAATAAATGAAGCAAATATTGAAATTCAATCGTTGAAAAGATTTAATTAATAAACAAATATCAGAAATATAAAGAAACATCTGAAGATAAAACCGTGTTACAAAAATGTTTTATTTTATATT
The DNA here is from genome assembly GCA_964035755.1 of Teleogryllus oceanicus. NCBI lineage: Eukaryota > Metazoa > Arthropoda > Insecta > Orthoptera > Gryllidae > Teleogryllus > Teleogryllus oceanicus. Next base: position 131,344,276 of record CAXIVR010000001.1, read on the forward strand.
TGCTTGCAAATTGATCACTTGTCCTTGAAAAGGCATATTCAGATCTTCAGTAGTTCGGCATTGCTATTAAAGTGTAGTGTAGTATATGGTTTGTGAAAATGTTTTAGGGGTGTAAATAGGGTAAAACATACAACTGATACGTTTAATCTTTTGGCTATGGGAGTAACCAGTAAAACGGAATTGATTTTCGATTTTCTATATCCGATCCCACGAGTCTGAAAGTTTGGGCTTTATAGGTGAAATAAAATTTGGGATACAGAGACTATTTCACCCCATGAATTGACATCCGAATTCTCGATTTTCGGGATTTCAAGGTACAGTATTCCCTTCTTTGTAATTGCTATACAAATGAAACTGAACTGGACGGACGTTTTGGGAAAAAACACTTTGTGTTACTGGGCCACATCAAAAGTTGTATTTCCGTAGAAATCTCGAAATCGATTTTTCGTAGCATTACATAACTTTCTCTATACCACGTTTTACTCCGTATATATGCACGTAATAGGAGAGAGTAACTAGAGGTGCGACAAATGGCACAGACATTCTCGTATAAAATGTATCTAATTTTATTGGTGTGGGCCTACTTTAAGGTCTTGCTCCATTCTCTGACTAGCTGCCATCTATTGTCGCCCAAAGTAATTTTTTTTAACATTTTCCCAACTTTTCGGTTTCTTTATTGTAGAACCGAAATATTACTTCATGAATATTAAAGAAGAGTAAAAAACCTCGACCAAAATAGAAATTTTCATCAAAAAGTTTGAAGCCGTTTTAAAAGAAAATGGCGATTAACCATTACTGCAAATGCGAAATTTGAAACTCTCTTTCACAAGAATCTAATGAGAATTTGAAAAACTTCGGTTGAAATTATTTAAAGCACTTCCACTCACATATGTAATAGTGTATACAAATTGATGGAAATGGGCATATTAACGGCGCGAGAGATATTTCAAAACAATTACATTTGCTTAATTTTTGAAAAAGCAAAAGAATACACCAAAATGAACCTCACGTCATATTAAAGAGTGCAATTAGCACTATTTATTGGACAAAATTGAAGAAAATATTTGGAGCCAGTTTTGAGAAAATGGCGTTAGAGCGTGTCCGAAAATGCAGAAAGTTTATGAGCTGCTTTCCGTAGCACGGAATCCATACATGTCACTTAACCACCTCAACCATCCGGGTCGGACACGGACTCCACACTTCTATAAGTCTTAATAACATAATTGTTTCAGTTCTATTATTAGGGGGGCCAAAAAAATTGTGAAAATGTGGAAAAAATGCCCTTAAGCTGCAAAAGATGGCAGCTGGAAGAGAAGAGAATAACCGAAAAGCTAGTTGAGACTAAAGTTATTATAACACTAGCTAGAGCAAGAAAGTCTATGACATTCTACAACACCATTTGTTTGTTTTACCATACGTTGTTACATACGAGGAGAAAGTCAAATGAAAAAATTTCTTACGGAATTTAAAATAATGCTTTTCTTAGAAATTTCAGACACTAAGAAAAATCAGCTGTTTTTTTCACAAAATTGTACATGAACTTTCTTACAGAGATGTTCTTACAACAGCCTTTGTTTAAAGCAAAAATCGCTATCTCTAATTTTTAGTTAGAATGTTTCCTTTTTGCAATTTTCGAAAAACTGGTAGCCGAAAATGGGAGTAGCACCATATTTTTTACCGACCCTTAATACATGTGAGGAGAAAATTTAAAGAAAAAAGTTGGAGCGCTGTTTGAGAAAAAGTGTCTATATTTCGCGCAAAATTACACAAATACCCTAATATTTCCGAAAAATTAGGCATAACGTTATTCAAGCTTCCGTCTTAAGAAACAGATTTCATTGTGAAAAAAAGGCTATCGTCAATATTAAAGTTGTAAGAAGACGCCAAAAAAATTACGCTTTTACAATTTTCAAAAAGTCTGATTTCAACTAACATGAGACTACCACGATTCTCGTACTTTACGTTATTCGAAGACAAAGTTGATCAAAATGTTTAGTGCCATTTTTGAGAAAAATTGTAAAAATGTTTTTAAGGCTTCATGTAAAGTACCCTCAAATATCAAAATATCCGTTTCAAATTCCCAAAGCCTCTATTTCATTGAGATCGATTAGGGAATATCAGTTTTGAAGAACATTTGCTGAACGGATTAGGCACTAACGTTGACCACAGACGGACAGACAGGCAGACGTTTTGCCGCCCATCGATTTTTCGGTATCAAGGACCCACAAAGCACCGATTATGGCTACACCACGTCAGAGGATTTTTTCACAGTTTAGCAACAGGAGATATCCACTTTTTCGTTCCGAGGGCCCGAAGTTTTTCTGCCGAAAATTCGCCGTTTTTCGCCGCACGATTACATAAATTCTTCTTACGAAGATCTTCGTAAGGCGATGAAGTAAAAAATCTAATACACAGTAAGACACAACGTTTCGGAATATTTAATTCCTTCATCAGGACTTACTAATACACAACCTGGTCAAACATCATGTTCGCCTACAGCCCAACTCCAATATAGAGTTGCTGAAGCACACAAGTCCATTGCAAGTCCGACCAGGGCCACGGCCCGAAAGAAAGTAATAGCTTCTAATAGTGTGATCTCGGGGTCGATTCCCAAAAATTGACTTGTAGCTTCTTTTTAAAAAATAGTCTCAGTAGCTGTGTGACGAAGAAAAGCTCAGGCAGGCGGAGTCTGATAGTTGCGGTGATGGAAATACGTCATGTTCGCCACATTTTTCTATTATCCTCTCTCAAGCGTAGGAATTAAACCACGCATAGGGGACACGATTAGCTACCCAAAAAATTCGGACAGTCGATCCAAAGTGCCAAATTCATACATACATGGACTAACGTTTTTGGAATCGAATTAAATGTCAATACTTCCAACAATGGAAAGCTCTATAACGTATCAAACTGGGGGATAGTTAAATACGAGAATAAGTCAATAAGTGCCTTCACTCAGTCTTTGTAATTGATTACAACATCGGCTCAAAATTTACGCTGAGATTATTTTGACAATAAGAATCACACTCTTCAATGTATTATAGTATAGATCAATATAACACTTATCATCCTCTCCTTGAAGCAAGCATGTAGATATTTACAATGGAAATGTTTTCCCTAATTTTTGTGTATTTTTATACTTATATTTTTAATTGTTTAATCAATCTTAACCCGAAAATGCTCGCAATAGATCTGTGATCTCTAAGCCACGGCAATTTTATGTTCCTGAATTATTCACATGTATTAGTTATTGATATTTCATGTATTCCTTCATTGTACTTTTCTGAGATCGCCTGGCCTTTCATTTTTATCCTTTCGCTGAAACATTTCCCGTGAGTATGTCGAAACTTGATCGTTGCGCTGCGTGATACGTATGTCATATACGTTGGGTGCAATGGCACCAGAGCATTGTGAGCTCCTGGTGTGAATGGTACGTATCATGGCATTACTTTTGGACGTGTCTCTGACAAGTGCCTATTCAGAAAATGGAATAATTTGTCTTATCCACAATCGCCTGTCACATTTTCTTGCCAAAGAGAAAGATGATGTGCAGGAGATGTCTATAGGGGAATAAAAAAATTCGAACTTTGAAAAATATAAAAAAGACAGACACTTAAAATATTTTTATGAAAAAATAAAATATATATTTGTTTATAACATTCCAAAATAATTTGTGTAAATTGTATTTAATAATATTTAATAGGATAATGAGAAATTTAATGATTTTTTCGTGTACTTTGTCATTTTTTACCTTTCTCAACATAAGTTTTCAGACAAGAATTCTGCAGTGTAAGATACATTAACAATTGCATTGGGGGACATGTACAAACTGAATAAAATATGTATTTCAGTAAATGAACCTTCAGATCATTCGAATTCACAAATAGTTGCAGCTATATCTAAGAGATACATTACGGGCATTGGCGTGAGTCTACATATTGCGGGTACTCCCGGGTTAACATGTTTTAACATAAATATATGAATTTCTTCACACCTGATGGTGCGTATGAATACTATGCTAAATGGCCGTCTACAAGAATATGTGGAAAATAAATCATTTTTTCAACATTTTGTACTTTGGCAAAAAAAGACATCCTAATGTTGATGTTATTAATAAGTGACAATCATACTGTTTTATATATTTTTTACTGTTTAAAAGTGTCTTTAGAACAGAAACAAAAGAGTGTCATTATGTAATATTTCTTGTCCTTACTGCGGGGTGACTGAGTCATAAAATCTTCGAGAAGATTTTAGCCCGCGTCTAAAATCTGTATTCGAGAACTATATTCGAGATGATCTGAAACTTCGAAATTCAAATTTGAAGAGCATGGGCGTGAAGAGCAAGAGTATGTGGATAAGTTTTGTCCTCAAACAAATGTATCCCTTGAGTGATGTTCTTCCCAAGGGACGCTGTCATATTAAGATGGAGGTCGCGTATCATGATCCATATGTCCGGGACAATTCAGGATGTATAATTTTTTGGTTGACTACCAAAAACTGACTTAAATCAAGTTTTAAACTTCGCGGGCTATTAAGTCGTTCAAATAGTTAAGAAATCGCTCTGAGAATCCCTCCTCGAGAGCTCTCGTTTCTTCTCTGCTTGAGACATTTCATTTAACTATTGTAGCTGAACATATCGCTGGGCTTCTCTTTGCCCTCACATCCTCACTAAGTCGTACGTTTCACCGCTCGTGCCCCCACAAGTCTCGTGATTCTTTTTTTTTTTTTTAATTTGTTGCGTCGTTGACTCAACGCGTCTCTTTACCCCTTGTTGGACGTTGAGCGCATTCCTTGGAGTAATCCTCCGTTACTCAGTAATAGTAATTACTATACAAGTCAAGTCTCGTCACGTCGCAGTCAATGCCTTTTATCCCTTTGGCCAGGGGCTCAACGCCGTTACATCCCGGGGTTCCTAGCCGGTCACCCAACCAGGAACCCGCGAGTCTCGAATTCGCTTAACCTCCGTGTCTTCACGGAGCGTAATAAACGAATTCGGCTAGCGGCGCAGGCTATATTGGATGCGGCGCTTCATATTGGATGTGAGATTCCAACTCACATAGAGATACGCAGATTCTCATTGTCTCCACCATGCACTAGAGTTAAATGATGAAACATCACTTCACCAATGTTTTGACACCACTCTCAATATAAAATATACTCACACTACGCTATGGATAATTTACACAATGGATAATTTAGGTGAAGAATGCGCAAGATAAACTAGTGGGGCTAAAATAGCACATTCTTTCTCGGCCTTAGTTAAGAAGTATTAGTAATGCTTACGTAATACTATTTATACAGCAATTTCTCGCCGAATGAATCTCACCTGTCACCATTTTTTGTAAACCTCAAATTTTTCAAAAAATTTACATGACCTTATTTCAAAATATATCTTTAAGGAACAGATTTTATTAAGGGAAAAATATCTATCTTTAATATTTTAGTTGTAGGAAGATGCCGAAAAAACTTTGAACTTTAGGAATTTTCTAAATATCAGGGTTTTCAACGAACATGAGACCTGCACCTTTCCGTTGGAACCATTTTTTAAAATTTTTTAAATGTTCATAAAAAGGGAATTCATGTATCGTACTCCCTGAAATAAAAATTTCGGTTTGAAATTCAAGGAGCTGGGACGTCAATAAGATTGGTAACAGAATATCAATTTTGGAGAAAATGGACTAAAGGGTTTTGCCGCTAGCATTGTACACAAACGGACGAAGGGACTGACAGACGTTTTGCCGTCTTCGATTTTTGGGTATCAAGAACCCCCCCCCAAAAAAAAAGATTCTGATTACACTGTTTCGTTATCAGAGCCCTGTAATAAGAGGTTTTCTGCCGAAAATTCGCCATTTTTCACGCAGCATTACATAACTTTCTCTCTGCTGCGTAAGCGGTAGTGAGAAAGTAAAAACAGAGCAATAACAGATAACACATTAAAACTATTTCGCTCGTTGCCTCTAATTCAATTTCAAGTGGGCTCGGGAGTAATAGGGGGGAGGCCTCATCGGTTGAGACTAGGTCGTCCGCTTACGCTGCGGTACGCATTACTCTGTGAAATCTAACAGTTAGCTCCCCGAGAATAATAACCTTCACAATTTGATTCGAGTTAGGAGACAGACAAATGTGAGATTAACGAAAATGAAATATCTTTACGATTTCCAATTTTAAATATTGTGCTCTCAAATTGAAAGAGAAGCGGTGCTTCCTACACATCCATGGACACTATGGGCTATGCACCTGGTCGTTGGACAATCCATTTTGGTCTTCTCACACGCAGAAACTAGCTGACGGGCGCATGATTTGCAACTTTATCAATAACCACTCGCCACTATCAGATATTCGGAATCAGGGTAGGTCTTTCTCAATATTGAGATCAGTAGTGGATGAGGCTGGATCTTGCTCTTTTCTCATCCTGCATGCTTCTTTGATTCTTTTTTACTAGTTCAATCTATAGGTAAATTCTTCGCCAAGAAGAAAAACATTGCTCTGTCATTGTGTTGAAAGTTCTTCTAAGAATTTCAGCTTATAGTACACATTCATATCACTAAAAAGCGGATTACGAAGCCTATTCTTTTTTGTTGAAACGGAGAGTAGTGCAGTCATATTTACGTCGCAACAACTCAAGCGAACGTTTGGTGAACAATCAGGGCGGTGTATCTCAAAATGTTTATCACTTTTTCTATTCGATTTTTCTTATCGCTTCTCCCTACTGGCCAATCATAAACGGTGACTCATCTATCTTAGGAGGCGGATATATCGATCGCTAAATTGATTTCCAATAAACCGCATATGTACTATAACATAGCCTCTTTGATTTTAACGTAGCTTTCAGTTATTTTCTTTAATAGGCGCATTTTGGAACACTTTTGGACATAATTTTTATTCGTGGAATATTTCTATTAAATACCAGTCGTGCTTTGGAAATTCTCAGATAAATTCCCTCCTCGCTTTGCGAGTCGGGGATTTATCGACAATATCCAAAGGTCTCGTGGTATTAGCTACGATAAATTTTCCTGCGTCTTGAATGGTATCAGCATTTTACTGGCCATATCGCCCAATGCTTTGTTTTTTTGTCTTGATAATTTACACTCCTATAATTAGGAAACATTTGACTCTTTTAATCGTATTGTTTAGTAAAATGAACGCTTGTGCTGATATATTTTGATCATGAATACTATTTTCTTGCATGATATCTTAAACTTGACTTGAAGACTGTAGAATGAAACATGTTGATTTGTAATATTGCTATTTCTTTGCTGTCGGTTATATTCGATTATATTCGAGTGAAATATTGAAGATAGAGATTTTTTCTTAAAATAAATCTGTTCTAAAAACCAGATCTTTAAAAGGTCATGTACAATTTTCTGACGAAATTAGTATTTTTCGCGTAATTTCTGCTTTAAGTTCCTGTAATTCATAAAAAACATTTCCTGAATTGCATTCTTACCACTCCAATTTGTTTCTTTAACTTTTTCCACGAATGGAACAAATAACGCTTAAAAAAGCATGAAAAACGCTTAAAAAATCATAATTTCCAGCGCACGTTTACAATACTTTGTCTTCTTACGAAGCGAAGAGCGAATAAGAATAGTTGATAAAAATGTCCACGTTTAAGTACAGAAAACATCAAAATAGAGATATTTATTGGTCCTGAAATACACAAGATATTGCATGACAATGAGTTTAAAACTGTTCTTAGTTCTGATAAGCTCCATGCTTCCCAGTATTTCTCCAATGTTTATACACAATTCTTGGGCAACCAGTGTGCTGAAAAGTACAAAAACCTCATATAATAACTTCTACGTGCATATGAAGAAATGAAACGCAACATATCTCTAAAAATGTACGTCCTCCATTCGCATCTGGATGTCTTCTCAGTGAAATGAGAGCTTTTACAGACGAACAATGAGAATGACTCCATCAGAACATTTCGACGATAGAACTGCATTACAAACTAAAGTGATTTGTTACAATGTTAGCACATTCCTGGATAGAGAGATTTCCAAAAAAAATGCAGACAAAGAGACGTCGTGTATAACAAAGGTCAATTTGAGCCGTACAATTGATTTCAATACTGCTATTTGCAAAACATAAAATGTGAAATTACTCAAAAACCTGAGCCAGCAGAAAATTTTCAGTGTAATTCTCGTGCTCAGCTATTGTAACCAGCGGTCTATACAGAGTGACTACTTTTGTTTTTGTAAAGAGAGTATATGAGACTTTTTCAACAGTTATTTGTACTGAAAATTGTTTTATATACTGAAATGCTCTATTTTCGTGTTTTTATTCTTAAAAATACGTCCGGTGTGGGCCACGGTCACAAGATAAAAATCTCCATGGCTTTTCCTTGAAGTCAATTAGGTAATTATCTTTAAGACTATTCTGTACCACTTCTTACCCGTTGTGACACTGTATGCTAGGTGTAGTGCAGTGTAACTTCCAGAAATCTCCCATCTGATACACCTTCTTTACGATCATGCTGCACACTTAAAGCGAATGTTTACTAAGATATCATCTTAGCCAGGCGCAAAAAAATTATGTCCAGCAAGTGTATTTAATTGCTTCTCTGACATTCTCATGACTTGCGCCATTTACGTTGAATAAAGAAAATGAGAATATACGAAAAGTGCGCGAAGACCTAGAACCAATATTTTGGTTGTGTAGTGCATCAATGTTAAGTTTAAACTGACAATGGAACGAAAAACTTAAAGATTGTATACTATTTTTTTAAAATATATCGTTTATTACATTGTTTCATTACATGTTAGCATTTAATAAGACACTTCATTTTTCAAAATTGATTTTATTTCATTGATATTTACACTTGTGACAAGTAAAGCAATTCACGTAATCTCATTGTATTGTAATATGTAACTGCACATAAACGTCTTATACGAGTAGTATATGACGGAAATTAGAGTATTTTGCTGTGACTAATGCCCAATTTTGTTTAATACTATTTCGAGGAAAAATTACCCAAAATAAATATATATTTAACAATACTTAGGATGTTTGTAATATAATGCCGACATAATGACAATGCATTAAACATGTTATTTTATTACACAAAACAAAAACTTTTTATTAAAAGTAAAATTGAAATCTTTCGCGTGTGACCCGAAATGGATACTATATTTTATCATTTCAGTCACACACTAACGACACGCTAAAGTTAATGCAACATTCAAGATAACAGAGGTCTATAAAAACGTCAATTACTTATGTATTAATCAAAAATCTCCTTGAAGTTTCAACAGACAATTCTGTCACGAGTCTACCAATTTAAATAACCTTATCAATAAAATTTGTGAGTTAATGATACGAATCCATCCATTTTTTTCATTTCTTATTTCCTGATACTTGGCTCATACGGAGATTGAGATGGTAACTATTGAACTAATGACATCAAAATCTGATGGCACCGGTGAATGAGAGAGTCACGAATTTGTATTTGTGAATGGCGTGGAAGGCATCATGGCGTGTCATACACCAAGCGTCCACACGATATCTCTTCCCGCCATCTCATCTCGGGAACGAAATTCGCTTTCTAAGGCGGCGAACTAATCGATGAAAGGGTATTGAGCACTCGTCAAAGAAGTAATCTTCTCGAAGTGATCTGAGCTATTTTGGTTCGTAAGTTCGTAGTAACAGCTGCACGCTAGATTAACGTGAAGTCGCAAGAGGTCAATGGAAGTTCGTGGTCTGAATTTATCAGGCGACTCCTGCAATGACCCTTCCTCCTCCTGGTCGTCGTCTTCCAAGGGGCTGCCGATAAGAGCCGACGCGGCGGTATCACGACTCGGACGAAGAGTTCCGCGTTCCGCCTGCCAAAGGAGCTCCCGGGACACGGCGCCTCGCCCCGCTCCACGTCCGCCCACTTCCCTTCTCCCCGCCTCCCCCCCCCCACTACACGTCGCCCCGGCACAGCCACTTTTGTTTCCACCCGGCTTCACGCTGCAGGCGCTCCCAGGAGGGTCCGTGTTGCACCCGTTGCCTCACCTCCAACCCAGAGGCTGTAATTTACTAATGAACTTTCAACATCTACCGTCCTAAGAAAATTGATAGGTACAAAATATATGATACTAAAAATATATATTTTTACAGGAAATAAAATTTTAAGGGAATTGTTGATGCATGAGATAGCATTGTCGTGTTAAAAATCAGCAATTCTTGGAATTGTCAATGGAATGTCCACATTCCAGTTTTTCTTATTTACTACGACACTTTCGATATTCTTTCATATCGTAAATGCACTACATTCATTTGTCCATATCCTGCCCTTTTCACATCACAGTTTAATATTTTCAAAAACTTCTTAAATTTGTACAATTACGTTTCCTGTTCTGCACTTCGTTTTCTCTAAAAAAATCACTCCCTATTTTCGTTTATTTTATTCTTTGTTCCCCGGCATAAAATTCTTTCTGCATTCTCTCATATTCTTGTGTTCCCACAGTCTTAAGACAAAGCGTTGCATTTGATGTTTTGGTAATTTCTTTATCAAATTTCACTCTCCTACTGACTTTCGCCTTCGATTTCACACTGTGTCAACTCTTGAATCTAGTTTGTGCATGGACCTCCCATTATGGAAATTTATTCCGACCCTCGAAACGGACATTTCCTTGCTCATTTCCTCTTTTCAACCATACTTTCACGCAGGATTTCTCTGTTGTCCTTCCATCCAGTTCGACTTCCTTCTCTTCAAGCGGCACGTGGATACCCAGTCATTAGTTTCTTGACTTCGCCTTTCCCCAGTCTCCATAATACTTTACTCCCCCCTCCACCATCCGATTTCTCACTTCCGCTTCCTCTCCGCCGCCCCATGTCTCACCCGCTTCCTTGCCGTCTCCTCCCCCAGGGCTACCGCTACGCCGCGCGGGAGAGCGCGAAGATTTCACCCAGAACTTTGTCGGATTCGCTCTACTAGAAAGCGGGGAAGATATATCCCGCGCCAACTCCTTCCCCGCGCGCTGAGTCGGTTGCCGCTGAATCATCTGTTCGGAGGGGCGAGGGCCACCGGGTGGGCTGGCCGGGGCCGGACGGGCAAGGCGGAGATGGGGGGGCGAGCTGGTTGGGACGGGGCGAGGCGGGGCGGGGCGGAGCAGGGGGGGGGGGGGGGGTGGGCGCCGGGGGAGGGGCGGGCGGGGCGGAGGGGGGGGGGTGGGGGGGGGGGCGAGCGCAGCGCGGCAGGTGCGGCGCGCGGCGGCGCGTGGGAGGATGCAGGAGAGCGCGCGTGCAGGTCTGCGTGTGTGCAGCCGCATGGATGCGGCAAATGGCCGTGGAAGCAGTCGACGGGCGGCTGCGGGAAACGAGTCTATAGGCGCTCCGACACGTGGACTCGGCAGCGGTCGAGGGGTGAGGGACGAACCCGATGGGTTGAACCGGGAGCGGTGTCTCAGTGCATAACTGATGTTACTGCAGTTCCTCTGACCGGGAGGTCCTAGGTTCGAGTCCCGACGGTGGCAGGATTTTCGACACTAGCTTGTGAGCTAGGTCTAATTTAGTCGCTGTCTGAAGGAGAATTCTAGCGGTCGGCGGCTCTGATCGGTAGTTTTCCGTTGTTTCTCCGATCAACACCAGACGAGTGACGGAGCAGTATCCTAACAAAACGGGCCACGGACCGCGCGCGATCTTTCCTTCATCATCCTTGTCCTATCCTCACCCCTTACACACACACACACACACACACACACACACACTTACACTAAGATGCAGTACACTACCACACATGCCGGGAGAGCGGTAGGGAACGTAGAACTTGTCGCGGCTGGGGCGGTGCACTGCTGATGGGAGATACCTGGTTGAGGAAAACCCAGCTAGTCGACGGTAGGTCGGTGCTGGATCTCACCATCCAGTGGGGGCAAGATGACCGCCACCTCCCGATGAAAAACGCAAAAACACGTACGGGAGTAATGACATCAGTAGTTGACGCGCCCGAAATCACTAATCAGTCAATCAAAACCGATGGGTTGAATCAACAGATACCAGGGTTTGTAACAACGAGATCAGTAACAGAAGCTGTTAAGCGCGTTCTGTTGAATAATAACTTGTTTTTATTTCATTGTATTGAAGATCTGAACGTTTTAATAAGTCAATCATAAAACGTGCGATTTAAAAGGACGTTATTTGTTAAATCGTTAGGTGTTGAATTTCTGTATTTGGCATTTAACTAAATATACCCTCTTTTCTTGGTTGTAAATCAATGGGTTTCAATATTAATCAGAAATTTTTTGTTAATAAGATCTCAATCAATTACTCAACTCCTTTATCATCCAATACATTTTGCATAAAATACACTCTTTTTAAGTTCTATGCATCAAACTATTCTGTATTCTGTATGAGTAACACACAACTCTTTACGAATAAAAATTGTCAGATTTCACAAACAAAGATGATAGTAAAATTATTTATAACATTCTTTTAAAAATATATGATGTATGTAATGTTCAACTGACAAAAAGTTCAGAATAGTATAAATAACACGCCCCAATTTTTCATTCATCTAGATTTGAACGTAAAATAAATTTTGTAACTTCCATCAAAGAACACACTGCACCACACGAACTCACATTATGCTTATATGCCTCCTTTCTACTCTTCAAAAACATGATCAGCAAGCCCATCGCACTTCGGGCGAATGATCAAACATCATCACGCGCGGTCACATCCCCGAGGGGATAATTACGCGCCAAAAGCGGTGCTGATGGGTGCGGAGGGCGGGGGCGGGTATCCGGGGGCGGGGGCGGTTGCCCGGATGGAGGGCGAGGTGCACGCATGGCCAGGTGGGCGAGTGGGGGCGGAGCGGAAAGGGGCGGAGATGGAGGCGAGGCCCAAGGGGATTTCCGCTCGGCAACCCGCCCCGATGAAGGTCACATGCGCAACATCACGCTAACGCCACCGGCTTCGATGGCTCAGCAGCAGCAATCCCATTGTCTCTGCTGCGTCTGATCGGGAGGCCCTAAGGTTTGAGTCCAGGCCTTTTTTTTTTTTTTTTTTTTCGAAACTACCTACTTAAATTCCGTGGTGGTAGCCGGTATCATGTGGTAATTCATGTTATACCTACCTAGTTAGGTCGAATTCAAACGCTTGGAAGAGAATTCTAGAGTCCGGTTTCTGAGACTGGTAGTTTGTTATGTTTTTTCAATCAATACTAGGCGAACAGTGCACTAATAAATGGACCACGTCTTTAATTTTCTCCCTCCTCTTTCCATACAGACACACACTTGTATGCAATACCGCACGCGGGTCGGGAGCTTCCCGACTGAGATGGTGCCCCGCTGGGGGAGACATTTCGAGGCGGAAATCCCTACTTACGTGCGAGTCAGCATCGGATCTCACGTTCCAGCGGGAAAGGTACACCTGCACCTTTCGGGGTGTTACATGCACTTCACATACGGGAATAATAAATAATCTGTAATTGATGTGTAATGTAATTGATTGAATTGTAATCGATGTATAACTGTGTAATTGATACACCAGGAAACTGTAAAAAAATTAATGAAACCATAACGCCTCAACAGCTACTGAAGTCGAGTATTTTGGAGAACGTTTAGAGATATAGCTCTTAATTATTACTTGTTCACTTTTAGATTGGCAATGCTAGTGAGTGCGGTCTGTTTACGATGAGAGGTCATTGCCAACCCGATCTTTTCACGTACTTATCTGGTACAGAGTACATATCACGGCATGAATTTTAAACCAAATATTTGTGAAGAAATTTCGACATTCTACTGAAGACATCGTGCCATATATCAAGCACCAAACTATAATTGTCACGGAGAATGAAACCTAGTGTTTGTATTAAGATGGAACTGTTGTGACCATCCGTTTGCCGAGGTCTCGGAAAACGGAGCACATCAATATTCAAGAATAAGATGAGCTGTTTGAACGCGCGCCAACGCGCATGAATACAATCCGAAAATGAAAACTACGAACTATATCCGTAAGGGAGCGTCTCGGTAGAGTATGCGACACCGAGAGTCGGGAGAAAGAAAGCTTTCTTTTCTGAAGTAACAGCTGGAGAGTGAGGACCTACCGATCACGAGAAGGCGGCACCTCGTACTGCTACGGACTTCAGGACTGCATCTACGATAAAACTCTTCAAGACATTCGAGGAGGTAATTATCATATTACAAGGCATTAAAACAATTCATCAGGAAAAGGATGAAAGTATAAGTGACGCATTTAAAATCTTTGTAAGAGAGGAGTGTGAATAGCATGAAACTAACGAGGCCATTCATTTCTTTTCTTTGCAGTTTTTTTTTATTTTTATATTTATTCTTCTTATACGATAGACTCAGTTGTCGTATTGTAGATTCTTTTAAATATGGAATTAAAAGCTAGTTACATTCTATAAAAGAATACGAAAGGAGTATCAACGGAAAACGAGACGGAGGCCACATCGTGAGTTGAACAACGGTACTGGAAAGGGCGACCGTGCGGTTCTGCAGAGGGGCGGCTTTGCTCCCGACCGAGCTGCAAGGACAAGGACACCGAGCGACTGGAAGAGTCGACGCCGTAGATTTCTCTACGCCGTGAAAAGACACAGTAAGGTCGTGCCAACTTGAACAATTTGTAGATATTAGAAGGAATAATTTGTTTCGGAAAGAAAGTATTAGTACAGGTTCTTTATACCGATATTCTGTAAAAAATAGAATCAATCTTTTCTTTCAAGAAAAACTTAGCTAATTGTAAAGTTGCAACTAGGGAATTTACGACTGGAATGATTAGGCAAAGTTTTAAGTATTCTTTGAAATTGATTTAAATGAGAGAAAGGAAACAGTGTAGTTAATTATTGAGAGTGTAAGTTGTTTTCTTTTTTTCAGCAAGACAAAATTCTTGTATATGTAAAGTGTTTTATGTTCATTGACTGTAACAGCAATTTAATTAGAATATACTTAAGTAAGTGGAAAGTGATTCGACTTGAGTTTCTGTGTAAATGCATTCAATCCACAACGGCCCACATGACCCTGATCCCCGCTATTCTAATTGTATTTTTTTATTTTTGCGCCCACCTTGAAAACCCATTCTGAGCTAGCCGGCGGAGGGGTGGGTCGCACTATTTTGACAGACAGTCCATATTTGCTTCACTAACGAGAGCAAGAGATATGACGCTCTTGTCATTATTTCAAACCCAAATACTACCAACTTGCACAGTTACAAAATTGCTTGATAAAAATACTAGCAGTTTGCACAGTTGCACATTACGCAAAAAAATCAGTAAATACATTGAACACATTGAATTACTGAAGACGCAACGCAATAACGCAAAGTTCCACATTATTCCAATAATGGCTTCAAGCAACAAAGTAATCTATGTAAATGTTATGCAAAGTCTCACGCAACTGTGTGTGAAAATGGACGTTTACAAACACGTACAGAAATCAGTATTGTTAGTAGTGACAAGCATTATGCAGAAATGTATAGGAAATTATGGAATACCTAGGCTGGCTAGACTTGGGTTCCTACCACGGCTTCGAAGCTTTCATAAGCCCCAGTTTTGGATTACGCGTCTTCCCAATCTAATGAACTTCCCATAGATGAACCAGTATGTTCAGTGCAACGAGGGACAGACGACGATCTCAAATGTGTCTTAGGCCTTAGAAAGTAATATTTTCGTAGTTCATTAATTGTTATTAGAAATGTTGGAGAGCAAAGATATTATTCTCTCTTTTTAATCTGAAACTTTCAAACACTTACTTTCTCACTCGAACTTCGTAAGAAGAGAAGGCATTGTAACCGTGCGCAACAAAACGGCGCATTTCGACAGAAAAAATGTTATTGCCGAGCATTGGTAACGAAAAAGCGGATAAATCTTGTTCCTAAATGTACTAAATTACTTCCTCTAACTCGCGCAGTCAGAATCCACGTGCGGTGGCTCCTTGATACCGAAAAATCAATTGACGTCAAAACCTCTGTCCGCCTATTTGCGGTCAACGCTACTGTCAAAACTGTTCAACCGACTTCCTCCAAAATTGATATTTCCCAATCAATTTTAATGAATTCGAGATTGAAACATATTTTGACTTGGGGGACTTAACATGAAGCCTCATATTTTTTTATATTTTCTCAAAAGATAGCTTGAAATTTGTGACTACACTTTGACCGCAGGTAGCGTAGAAAACATTTAAAAGAATGACCAAGGTCTCATTTTCGTTAAAATTCCTAATTTTTCGCAAATTGCCGACATTATTAATAATGCGAGAAAGTTTGTAGCCTTGTAACACTAGTTTAGTTTTTCAAGGGGGTCAAAATGTTCCTTTCACGTAAACCCCGCCGAACAGTAATGACAAAAATCCTAAAGGATTTAAATATATATTAAAAATATATTTAACACGTGGCATAGTTACTCTAATACAATAAATTATTATTCTTAAGAGTGTTCTAGTGACGTCGTTAAATATTTCTGGAATATTTCTCTTTAATAATTATCGCTTAATGCTCGAAGTCGTAACGACTCCGCTGGGTGTTATAGGGGATCGTTTGTCGGGCGAACAAGTAATAAAGAGTTATCGTCCATTACCTTTTAAAAGATTAATTTCTTTCTTTGTAAAATAAACTTGCAATTTTCCCTTACAGAGGAGAGTTCAGTTTAGTGTCAAATCTGACAGAATTATTTCAGGCAACTTCTTTAATGATCAGAAAATGAAAGACGGTAATTAAAAAAGAGGTAACCGAGTGATTAAACTAAATTAAATACTGATTTTTAAATAATTACATTTGAAATTACCTATATTGCTAAAGTTGCCAACGTGAAACTGTTTTGCAAGACCAAACGGCGATAAAGTTGTTTCAATTTAGTTTTAATATTGATTTATTACTTCACCTTCTCACGGAAATAATGTTCTAACCTACTTCATTTAAGTACCAACCGTTACCAAGACCTGTTCCAACGAACGTTACTAATGGGGTTTGTTGGTACATCTTGATAGTAAAAATTCGATAGTCAAACATCACGAATAAGTGCAAACAAAAATCTAGTCATATAAGTAGTTTCCATTAATAGAACCAAACTTGTCAAAACTAAACCAGAGTTGAAAAATAATCTAACTAAAAACTACCAACTGGTGTCAATCACCCTCGGTTTCCCCTACTTTAAATTCAGTATCATGTTAAATTATATCTAAATTGATTGTGCATCGATTGTACTACAAATCAATAAAGTAAATCGTGTGAATTTACTAATAATGAGAAAGTAATGGAATAATACAAATTAGTAATAGAAATTATTATTATTAATAATATTATTATTCCAAATGATATTTGACTGTTCAAAGAATTAACTGCCCCAGCCAAAAATCTCGTCTTACGCCCAGTTGCTCTAACCACTTGAGGTACCAAGGCAACTCTCGGAACAGCCTTACAGCCTTTAGGAGACCATAGTCCCTGTGTCGATTACTCCTTACCATCTGATCTTTGTTGCTAGCTAACAATAACAGGAATATATTTCCTGCTTTGCAATTGCCAACTCACTATTGGGACTCCCTTAGCTACTTAGCAGAAGTAATGTTTTAAATGAATTTTTCATTGCATTCATTCACACATTTATAAATTTAATATCTCTAACGTTGACAATTACGTGCTTTCTGTAAACACAATGTCATTATTCGGTAATATTCTGGGGTTGGTGACTCATGACAATGGCGACCGGTGGGTTGCGAATTTGAAGGGGCGGCAAACAATTGCAGGTAAAGGGTATCCAAACAATTGCATATATTTTACCCTTCAAATTATTAATTGAACGAGGTAAAACTATAACGTATAATCAATTTGCAAATAATTGAATTTTACTATTTGTCAAAACAACTCTTTCGTTGCTTACGGAAGATGCAATTGAGCTCACGAAGACAAGATATTTTTTTAAAAAGATTTGTATCAACAGATCAGTATTTTAAGAAATCAGATGAACGTCTGAATAATATTCGATTAGCTAAGATATGCATACCCTGCCGAACGACATGTTAATATTTCTGCTGACAACTCCTAACTCTCAGTACCTTTTCTCTTCCTCACGCAACCATTGCCGATTCTGCCTAACCGTGCACCAGCTACGGACGGCGACGCAATATTTCGTGATACGGCCTGTTTTAAAAACACCGATCATTCATTTACGCGAACGAATGAAATTTAAATCTTTCTCACAACTTACTTTGGTCGCAAGCACAAATGAATCGCGTCGACTTAGCGTAGTTTAATCCGTTCTACAAATTTCCTCGTAATTGATTTTTCTCGAGACGGCGCCGCTCTAAAATCCACAAGGAGCTGTCGCCAGCATTGCATGCTAGGATCTATGTTTTCCGAACAGCAGAATTTCCACACTAAATGTTACTACACGTTTAATTTTATAAATTTTACTATTTTTAGATTTCCTACTTAATACCTTACTAAGCTAATACCCAACCTAAATATGCTGGGATCATTCTAAACTTTTACTTCAATCATCCCACCACTATGAAAATGGCTGTTGTCAAATATCTTGTTGAAAGGGTATTTGGTATATCTGATAGTATCTTCTATCCAGTTAATCTTGACAAAATGTTTTTACTATTAATTAGAAATGCGTATCCCATTCAATTCATTTCCAAATTTGTCTGCCAGAAATTAAATCAGAACTTATTAAAATCTTGTTTGCTCCAAAACAGTACAAAGGTTAATCCACAAGCCTCTCTTACAATTTCAGATAAGATAATGTTTACATTACCTTTTGTTCCGATGATTAATAACCAAATAAAGAGACTAATTCATAATAATTTCAGTAATGTGCTTTTGGTTAATACTCTTCGAAATAGGGCCAGTTTTATGTGTCATCTCAAGGATCCAGTTCCAAAATTGAAAAACGTCAATACTGTATATTCTACAAAATGTTTGCAGTGTAACCTATCACATATAGGACAGACTCGTCGGAAACTAAGTGACAGGTTAAAAGAACGTCAAAACAACATCAGATTACCCTTTAAGAAGAAAAACTCCCTAACCGCTCATAGAATAAATCAGGGCCATATTATTGATTTTCAAAATCCAGCAATCGTAGCAGTAGATCCAAACTTTAGTGCCAGACTAGTTCTCGAATCCTTATTTTTCAAGTTCAATTCTTCCATGAATTCAAACCTCAAATGTAATATGATTGCGGAGAGTTATGATCCCATATTTAGTACAAATGGTTAAACGGAACAAACAAAATCTTGAAGAACTCTCTAATTCTGAGACAATGCAACATAACTGTAATCTCACTCAACAAGACATTCGGAAAATGATAGTTATGATAATAATGATAATTCAAATAAGTAATTGTCAGTCCCTAACAAATTTCCAATTCCCTCCCATAGAACTTAAAAATCATATAACTAGCTCTTCTTGTCCGTATATCCTTAGGAGTCGACCTTCCATAGTTTCTGATAAAGCTGGCCCCCAAATCCCCCCCTTCTCCAACACTTCCCTTCCATCATTATTCCTCCTGTAACTCACCAAACCCTCAACCAGTTATGCGTTCAGGTTCTCCACTATTTTATAAAGAAGCTGAGAAACCTTGGTTTCATGGAAAATCCATTGAGAGAGATTTTGCTTCAATGGTGAACCGATGTAGAGCTGGCCATTACAGTCTAAACTCTTCATTATTTAGAGTTAAATTGATATCTGATCCAACATGTCATTGTGGATACAATAATCAGGATCATAATCATGTAATATGGCAATGTTCAATATATAAAGAGGAAAGGGAATACCTAATCAAAAGATTGAATAAGATAAAAATATTTTTACCCCTGGGTGTCAAAATATTCCTTGCACAACCCAATAGCACCGGTATGAAATACATTTATGCATTTCTGTCATTATATAAAATAAAAGTATAAGATATATGGAATTGTTGAAACAGAGAAATTTACTGAATGTAAAAGTTGAAATGTAGTGTAAAATGCAAATCAATGTGATGTAAAAAAAGTAATAAAAAAAAAAATAATAATAATAATAATAATAAAAAAGGTTCTCCACTAGAGACGCTCAGATGTCGTATCATAACACAGATGCTAAACCTGTTCATCTTCTATGTGCGTGTTGTACTCTTACTGTGCGCTTCTCTTGCTTCATAATTCTTGTTTCAATTTAGAATTTAAGCTTATTTTAAACTGAGGTGTTTACTATTACAATGTATAAACAAGTCAAATTTGTTGTAATAAGATTGTTAATTTTATAGGCAATTTTGTTCTGCTCAACAAGATATCAAGAACTAATATGATAATTTTATAGTTTCATTCATTAAAATTGACAACATGTATGTATTCATGAATAATCTAAAATTTTAATTTTTTATTATAATGTTAAAGACGGATACTTTTATCTCCATGTAATTGTGCTTATATTCATTGTTTACAGTAATTGCTTATTTTCCTGTTTTTTAGTTGAAAAATTCTAGAAGCCTGATGATGAAGGTACATTCGACCTTCAAAACGTTGCTATGCCACTGTTTTGTATGAAATACTAAGTGAAATGTAAAAATGATTGTTGTGTTTGAAATTTAAAAAATGTTGACTCTCTATAAAAAAAATTGGAACCTTTTCCCCCAAAAAACTTAATAGCACACAGCCATTAGGTCAAGATTATAAAAATAAATACTGTTATGTTCCACCATGGACGTTCAGGTATAGTTGCGTTTGTGCAACTATTTATCCTCTGTGATGATGAGAACATGCTGTAATGAGAATTGAATCAACAAGCACGCAAATTAAATAATGATTGAACAAAAAAATCGGCAGAAGAACGCAAAAATATATTTAAAGAATAACTATTACCAAGTATGGAACGAAGAAGCTAAGCGCAGGTTTATAAATAAACAAGTTTGACGATCAAGAAGTCAAATTTTACTAGTAGATCGAAAAATGCAATTCTTCATTACTTTACTTCACTACTTGACTTCAATTCTCGAATACAGTATGACATTGGCACATACTATGGCATTTACTAACTTATTTCCATGAATGCTAGAAGCTAAAGAAAATATTAGCGGAATGTAATTGTTGGTTATAAGCAAGAAAAGGCGATAAATAACATAGGTTATAAACTCAGCACAGAAATCTGAATTAAAATACATTTAAAATATTGACCTTAAAATAAGAATGATCGTCGACACCCTAAGCCAATAAACATGTACACAATGATCCAAATAAAATTGCCTGAGGTGAGCACTATTGGCATGTGTTTCAGAATACAAAAGGATGCAAAGTACATCTGGTTTTTCACTCTTATCAAGTATGTTAAATTTGCAATAAGCGAAAAAGTGTAAAATGCGTCATGGCGAAAATATCTACGAACTCAATTTTTAAATCATTATTCTCTTGTATTCCAATGACGTTTTTGTTACTATTTTTCACTTATTTTTCACTTTGCACATTATCGATGACTTAGAACACACATCTTATGTCCAGAATTCCTAGTTTTGAGAAAAGCAAGCTTGGAAGTTTGTAAAGGTGAAGTTACTTATGAAGCATCAATGTTTGCTGAGTAAAAGCCTGATCCCTCTTACACGGACATGCAATCTTTGTGCGCCAGGTAGATAAGAACAAGAGGTATACAAAAATGATATTATCTTAAAAATGACCAATAGTGACATGCAGTGTTTGTGCACTAAGTCATAGTTATATTATTGGTATTAAATTAATTTACTTGATCTCTTGAAAAAGACAAATATTTTTATATTCCACTTTCCTATTTCCAGGCATTTAACAATGTGAATTATGCCACTTAATTCTTGAAGAAAATAACATTAGATCCATTAATTCTAATCCAAGATCCATTAATTCTAGTTTATCAGCTACATAAATAGTATATGTAGTACCTTGTAGTAGTACCTTGTAAAGTACCTTGTTTTTAATACGTTTTTTTCACATTTGTATCTGTCATGTTATTAACGTCACTAATGTTCCAAGTCTGTACTTCGAAGCGCGATGTGCATTAATGAAAGGAGCATTCAAAAAAATGACATTTCCAACATACTGCATCAGCTGATGTCACTGCAGCGCCTCTGACCGAGAGGTCCTAGGTTCGAGTCCTGACAGCGGCAGGATTTTTGACACTAGCTTTTCAGCTAGGTCCAATCTCCGTCGCCGCCTGGAGGAGAATTCTAGCGGCCGGCTGCTCTGATCGGTAGTTTTCCGTGGTTTCTCCTACCAACACCAGGCGAATGCCGGAGCAGTACCCTACCAAACGGACTGCGCGCGATATTTCCTTCCTCTTCATTGTCTTATCCTCTTCCCTTACGCACACACTTACACTAACATGCACTACACTACCACATATTCCGAGAGACCGGTCGGGAGCTTAGAGCTCGTCCCGGCTGAGGCGGTGCCCCGCTGATGGGAGAGTCCTGGTTAGGGGGAATCCCCAGTAGCCGACGGTAGGTCGGCGCCGGATCTCGCCATCCAGCGGGGGAAGATCACCGCCATCTCCCGAGAAAAAACATGCCCTACACTAACGGGGCTAATGACCAAAGCAGTTGACGCGCCCGGAAACACGAAAAAAACAAACCAAACCAATCCAACGTACTTACAAGGACGTCAGTTGTAGTGACAGAGAAACGGCCCGACGTGGCAGGTAGTTGTTACCAAAAGAAGCGAGAAAGCATTACATCATAAACAATGCGCGGCAGCGGCGTGCAGGCAGTGCCACTTTATTCGTGCGTGAGAGAATCCTCGCGTGAAAAGTAGAGAATGGAGCAGAGCAGGTGATTGAATGTCGACATAAGCTAATTCGAATTCCATTTTCACAGGAAGCGCCTCCCGCAATTAAAAACAAACTCGTTGAAGGGAAACAATCATTGCTAACTCACTGCAACGATATTTTGCCCTCTTTTTATTGGTGTCTATAACTGTCGCTCAATCATTGATGTGTTTTAAGGGTTTAGAGGTGCGTTATGCACCATGAAACAAATTTACACGTAAATTTAATATTTTCCTGCAGTTATTATTACGTCATACTAAGTATTAATTTAAGATATTAAAGAAATGAGACAACTTTTTTAATCAATAATTGCATTTTTACACGCTAGTTGCGGGAACTGTAGAACCAAGTTTTTTATTTTGAGTTTCTTTGTAAAATCAATAATGTGGGAAGATCAGAAAATTACAGTAATTTTTCTCTCTGAATTCCAACTGCGATGTCGTATTTTCTGAAAGTACTCATACTATGGAGTCCCTTACACACAAATTCTTTCCACTATCAGAGAATCCTCGCTTTAAGAGAATTTCAAAATCGTACCACAAGTAAACAATACTTCAGAAATCTAAATTTAGTAATCCCACTGTGGTATCAGGAACAAGTAACAGGTATGCTTAGAACACTAGGCGAAATGCTGCCTCGATTTAATGCGATGTGACTGTTTTTTGAAACCGTGACCCTCGCAGTAAGGTTAACCCCAACCAGTGAGTGATACGATCAGTAAGTTAGAAAAGTGTACATCCATATTTATTCCAGACACAGTCCTACTCAATTTAGTGTAATATATTACAATAGTATTCGTGTCTAGAAAGTTTTTGAAAACAGCAATAAAAATTAAATTTAAGATTGAGATTATCCAGAAAGATCAGAAAAATTTCGAATTGGGGCGGGTGAAGAAGATACGATTGGGAACATTGCTTTAGTACTCAAAACAAGTGTTCACCTATGTAGATAAATGCCTAAACGTCATCTAGGAACTAAAGACTGGTGATTCAGTTTGCAATTGTTTTAGCAATCGATCTATAAGTCCGCAATGAAAAGGTAATTTGAAACTGATTCCACAATAAAACTGTATAATTGCTGAAAACGTAATTTAAAATGACTTTTCAATGAATCAAATAGGAAAGTAACACTTATTACAGGTTCGTCGCGAGTTTTCTAATTGAAATAGGTACTTTAAACTCACTCTGATACAACTAGCAAACCTTATTTCATTCACAAACTAATGGTGAACTTCAAATGAGAATTTCAAATAGACCTAAAATGCATCGCAGTATTATTTTCAACTAAGGAAATCGAACGTACCTAGGAAATTGTACTGTTCCTATTCCTATGTATACTATCCGGATGAAAGATCGCCTGAAATTGTCTTCCTAAGATACCAATGAACAAAGAAAATTTAATAAAACGTCGGTATCAAGGTGTTTGTTTTGTAAAGAAATTTTCAATAGACTAACTTTCCCTGAACGAATTAGATCACCGCGACTCACCACCGGCTGTCGACCGTCAATAGCTTTTAGAGGCTCATTCTGGCGTTAACAGGGTCCCGTGAGACCCTTTGATCCTGCCGCATAAGCTCACCTCCAGTTCCCGCATCCATGATTTTAAAAAGAAAGTAGCTTTCATTTATTAACAAAGGTAGTGGTACAAAATTAGAAAGGCTTTGTGACGCGAATGTGACCTCGCTAAATCTGGTAATGAAAGCGAGGGCTTATGAATTCTCGTGTCCCAGACCGAAATTGCATTATAAGGGATTTCATTAGAAAAATAGACTCTTTATAAAAGAGCATGAAAAAAATTATAATTATACTATTCTTAACTACTCCGAAAGATTTCAAACGTAGTGAAGCTGCAAAAGAAAATATATTCTACTCTTATTGGTAACGATTACGCAATAATGTTACAACTTCTATCCTTTTATTCCACCATCACTTGAACAACTCAAATGATATATCTCATATGACGCAAATTTGACACATATTGTCAAAACATTATAGCGAAATAATTTAAAGGTGAATTTGGAAATTATTTTATTAAAAAGAGTGCATTAAGAAATATATATTTAGCTTCAATTATTGTACACTTAGGACATGTTCGAAAGAAATTTGAAGAACTCTAATTTTCGAAATTCCAAACATTTTTATGAAAATCGGTTTTACACAATAGTTATATGCACAATCTTTTACCGAGAGTGGTTGCTCAGTGCATCAACTGATATCACTGCATTGCCTCTGACCCGAAAGTCCTAGGTACGAGTCCTGACGGCGGCAGGATTTTCGACACTAGCTTTCAAGCTAGGTCGAATACAGTCACTGTCTGGAGGGGAATTCTAGCGGCCTGCTGCTCTGATCGGTAGTTTCTGTGGTGTCTCCGATCACCACCAGGCAAATGACGGGGCAGTACCCTAACAAACAGGCCACGGACCGCGCGCGATCTTCCCTTCCTTGTCCTTGTCCTATCCTCTCCCCTTACACTAACATCCACTACACGACCACATATTCCGGGCGACCGGTCGGGAGCCTAGAGCTTGTCCCGGCTGGGGCGGTGCCCCGCTGGTGGGAAAGTCCTGGTTAGGGGGAAACCCCTCTAGCCGACGGTAAGTCGGCAACGGATCTCACCATCCTGCGGGGGCAGATCACCGCCACCTCCCGAAAAAAACATGCACTACACTAACGGAACTAATGACCAAAGCAGTTGACGCGCCCGGAAACACGAAAATATCAATCAATCAATCACAATTTGTTCTATTCAAACAAAAAATGCAAAGAAAAACTTGGAAATGTTTTTGTTGAAACCATGTTCGGTTGTTTCTTTCTTTGTTGTTTTTCTTTTCAACTGTCTTGATTCACTCAAAATTTCTTGTAAACTATTCAGCATTTAAAAATATTGTATAAGCATTTATTGTAAGATTTAATTTCAAAGAACAGATTTCATTTAGTAAAAAACCGTGTCTTCAATAATGTAGTTAGGGAAGGGTACGCAAAAATGTTGAACGTTTGCCATTTCCTAACTTTCAGTGGTTTTACTGAAAATTGAACCTACTCTGTTTTGTAAGTGTGTTTTGTAAGCCGCATCTGTTAGAATACACAAATTAAAGTAAAAAATTTAGAAACAAATTTTAAAGAATGTTGAGAACGAGTTAGAGCCTTAATGTCAAATTCCTCTCGCAATTAAAAGATCAATTTCAAAAAATCAGTTTCAAAGTTGAGAGACCGCTACATCAGTCAGATTGATGTGGAAATATTAATTTAGATGAAAATTCTGTGCTCATGGTCGCTATTGTTGTTTACCGGCGATCGGAAAGACGGATGGACGTTCTGAAGAACATTTTTCGCTATTAGATCCAAACATGTATTTCCGTCAAAATCTCAACATGGATTTTTTCGAACAATACAACACTTTCCCTATTCTACCCGTAAATGAAGATTAACTTATGTTAAGCTCTTAGTTTTTACAAGAAACATGCAAAGATTTATCCTATCTATTCATCGTTCATTAAATAAATGTTCTATTTATTGATTTCCATAAATTGAATGAAAATTGAATGTCCTGACAATCCTGAATTAATTATTATATTCTATCGTGTTTGATAATTCAATAAAAGTTGTTTGTATACCACAATTTTAAACGATCTTTTCTGTTGCAAGAAATCGTTCATAATCAGGCATTTTACGGCGCAAATGATATCGTGTTAGCATTTTACGGCACGACTGATTGCATCATCACACATTCCGTCAATTACAGCGAGATAATCATAGGGAGATAAAGGTAAACGGAACACCGACTACCTTTTTCTCGCACTGATGTCAGATACCCGGGACTTCACAAGAAAGTTGGTTCGCAAAATTAAATTTGAGTCTCTTATAAATTTCAAATGCAGTTATACAAAAAATTCCGTATGCAACTCGTTTATGATGTAGCTTTATTGCATTCGTAAAATTTGAAAATGCGCTCCTAACGCGGCTCGTTTTCAAAACATGTACGCGCGCAATAAATAAATAAATAATGCTTAACATTATAAACTAATTGCATAAACTACTAGTGCGATAGTATGAATGTATAATACAAGCATCTGTAACACATTTTGAAGTCGACTTCACTGTTATTTCAACATGTGAACGTTCTTGAGAATCTCGCCGTGTCTCCGATCGATAAACTCTCATTTCAAATAGGAAGAGATCCTGTGAACTGGAAAGCTTGTATACAAAGAAATTCAACCGTGCAAATGTTCAAAAACACCTGAAGCATTGCTTTGCTATTGGAGGATAGCATTTGCTACAACACCGACTCAACGGTTTAAATAAAGAACGGCTATTGACTAATTTCGCAACATGTGCAAGGGCATTGGCATTCCGGGGACATCGCGAACCCATTTGTAATGCAAGAGGTGTTCTCCCACGGAGCACTTACCCTGTTTACGGAGCCCGGAGTGCGCGGCGGAAGCAAGACGGGGGTCGCGAACGGCGCGGGGCGCGGAGCGGGCGACGCCGAAGGGGTGACGGTCGGAAGGGGAGCGAGGGGGCGCGGTGAGGAGGCGGGGCGAGAGGCAGGGGGCTGGAGCGGGGCAGGGGGAGGGGGGGGGGGGCGAGGGCAGGATGGGAGTCCAAACAGGTATCACAGAATCTTAAAGTACTGAAAATCTACTTCGACGATACAAGTAAATATACAAATTTACAGTATTAATAAGATGAATTGGATGTTTCTAAGCATTTGATGTTTTAAACAGATACACGAGAATATATGAGGACCATTTCAGAAGTCATGGCAACTATTGTATATATTCTGAATAACCGCACTAGATACATTTGAAAACATGGTGTACACAGGATGCGACCATCAGAAAGCAGGTGTATGGGATGCGACCATCAGATGATATCTGAGAGCATTGGTGTTTAGTAGACAAAACATGCAAACGTTAGTATCCTAGAGATTGTGCTCCAAGATGGATGTCATTACAGTTTAACAGCGAGCATGTTTGCGTTTCTGCGTCGTTGAAGTGCTCCTGGGTATCGTGCCGGGATACGAAAAGCATTGGATGATAGGGCGTTGCCTCATCGAACTGTCGCCGCTGACTGGGAGGTCCTAGGTTCGAGTCCTGACGGCGGCAGGATTTTTGACACTAGCTTTTCAGCTAGATCGAATTCAGTCGCTGTCTGGAGGAGAATTCTACCGGCCGGCTGCTCTGATCGGTAGTTTTCCGTGGTTTCTCCGATCAACACCAGGCGAATGCCGGAGCAGTACCCTAACAAACGGGCCACGGACCGCGCGCGACCTGTCCTTCTTCTTCCTTGTCCTATCCTCTCCTCTTACACACACACTTACACTAACATGCCCCACACTATCACATATTCCGGGAGACCGGTCGGGAGCTTAGAGCTTGTCCCGGCTGGGGCGGTGCCCCGTTGGTGGGAGAGTCCTGGTGAGGGGGAAACCCCACTAGCTGACGGTAGGTCGGTGCCGGATCTCGCCATCCAGCGGGGGAAGATCACCGCCATCTCCAGAGAAAAAAACATGTACGAAACTAACGTGACTAATGACCGAAGCAGTTGACGCGCCCGGAAACACGAAAAAATCATTCAATCAATCGAAGTGTTTTACGATGGGTGGAGGCCTTCAAACGTGGACGCGTAGCAACTGCTGACCTACCGCGCAGTGGGCGTCCCGCGTCAGCTCACACAGAGGTGGAAGTGGCGGTTATCGAACACTGCTTAGCAGATGAAAGGCGTTGGACTGTGGTGGAATTAGTCGCATATACTAGTAAGTCTGCATCGATAGTGTTCCGTATTTTCCGTAATGACTTGAAGATGCGCAAGGTTTGCGCAAAGTAGGTGCCACACGCTTTATCTGAGGTGCAAAAATGGAGTCGATACGAGGCATGCTTTATCAATTTGGAACGATTCCAACATAAAGGAAATGAGATGTTGAATCGCATTATTGCAATTAATGAAACCTGGGCACGGGCGTATGCACCAGAACTAAAGAGGCAATTAAATGAATGACGTCGTCGTCGTTCACCATCAAAACACACGTTTCGACGGAATTCATCACTCAGGAAGGTCCTACTTATTTTCCCTTGCGACAGCAAAGGTATTCTCGTGTGTCATCCTGTTTCTGAGGGCCGAACTGTGACTGCTACGTACTACAGATCATTCCTACTGCACACCCTGCGTCGTACACTGCGCAGGAAACATCCAGTGCTGCTCAACAATGCAATACTCCGCCAAGATCATGCAAGAAGCCACTCTGCAACTCTGCGGCCACTCTGCGTCCAGAACCTTGTGCGGCGGTGGGGGTGGGAGATCTTGGATCTCAGTTCGTGAGATTTTGATCTCATTCCAAAAATGAAGGCGACGCTGCGTCGTGGGAAGCGGTTTGCAAACACGGAGAACATCCTAATAGCTCATCGACGAGAGGTGCCGCGCATAGACACATCACACACAGCTGGTGGTATTCAGCGCCTTCCTCATCGTTGACACATGTGTGGACGCCTTGGGGGTTTATTTTTGAAGGCTGTTAGCTTGTAAAAGTACGAGCATTACGCGTACAATTTTGTTTTGTGCGTATGTAATACGAATAAAATAATGATCTATATTTACGCATCTTCCAATGACCCGTATTCATAGCGCCTTGCGCCCGGATCCCAATTTAACACCAGCATTGCGAGGAACATTCTAGCGACTATCAATCGAATATCCTGATTTTTGTTTCCTGCAGCTTTATTGACTGATAAAAAATAGTTGTCATGACTTCTGAAAAAAACCTCGTAAATACTAGTGGCCTACGGCAGCTACTGCTATCCTACTGCTGCAGAATAAAACAATCACACAAAATGGTTTTCCAAAAATTAGCACGCACACTCCTCAAGAACCGTAAAAAATACACTTATCACACTGCAATTGATTATATCTTTTAACAAAACCAGTTCACAAATAACACGATAACATGTAATAATATATTAGAGACAGTACAACAATTCTTTACACACCAAGAATTTATTTTTTTAAAAGTGCAGTTCCGTAACGAAACACGTAAATAGTTAATATTTAATGGTGGGGGCCTATTTCTAGGAGCCCTTCTGTAGCATGACATCTGTTGCGTAGTAATCACTGACGTACTTAGTATGAGAAATTAGTTTGTACGAATAGTACGATTATAGGTGGAATAATACAATCAAACTATTTCTATTTATCAAACAAAATCGAATCTCTTTCGTTGTTTTTGGATTTTCACCGAGTTCTTGCGTATCTAACGTATACATAGACACCTTTCACATTTCTGAAAGCTGCATATTTTTTCTTTCAATTCCGGCACACGTTGGAAATTAGTAATATAGATTGATGTTATGGGTTTTTATTTACCACGATTTTGAAGTCAGTGTAGAAAGTATTTATATCACAAACCAAGGAAAACATGAATTAAAGCTATCTTCACTTTTATTTCAATAATACTTATATTACATTATCGTAGCATAGTTGAAAGTAAATTTCTAAATACTGTGCTAAATTTAATATTTTTTTCATTAAATGACATTACGACAAATTATCGCAATCCATTTATCTTTCCTCTGTTCATCTACTTCACTTTAAATCTCTCGAAGTTGATGTATATACAGTTCACTAGTTTTTTCGTTCTCGTAATTAAATAGTGATAATTGTACATTTATATGAAAGTTGATGCCATGCTTACTGATGCCAATTTTTGCCAGTAATGTGTCTCCATATTTACTTATTATCCGTAGTTCAATCAAATGAACCATAATACGCAATTTTCTTTAATAATGTAGTAATTATCTATTATGAACGGACTATAATGGTATATAATTATCTACTTCCTTCTGAAATATTTTATTTCACGATAACAAATTTATTACAAAACAGATTTTTATGAATTTCGATAATATTACAGTTCAAAAAAGTCAAACGTCATTGTGTTCCGTCTACTAGCAGAATCATAGGAGTGAATCAGGTAATATATTTTTTAAAGATAGGGAAAACTTTCAATGATTTGAGACATCGTTGCATTGACTGACAAATACGAATGCACAAGTTTCAACAATGAGAAAGAGTTAAAGAATTTCTCTTCCATAAGCAAAATTGAACTTAATTTGAAATTGAAATGATCACGTGCAACAAGAATGTTTACATGGAATATCAAAATGCCGATCAGCCTGTACATCTTTCTTTTGGTGACCGGCTGAGGTGGCTCAGAGCATCAACGAACGTCATTCCAGTGGCTCTGGCCGAAAGGTCCTGGAGTTCCGAGTCTCAGTGATGACAGAATTTTCGACTTTATATAGATATAATGAAATCAGCCGTTGAATGGAGGAGAATTCTAGCGGTCGGCTGCTTTGATCGGTAGTTTCCCATGGTTTCTCCGATCAATACTAGGTGAATGCTGGAGCACTACCCTCACAAACGGGTCACACTCGATCTATCTTTCGTCTTCCTTGTCCTATCGTCATCCCATACTTACTCTTACACGCACTACCCTACCAGATATGTCGGGAGACCAATGGGGACCTTAGAGCTTGTCCCGGCTGGGGTTGTGGGCCTTTGGGAGAGATATCTGAATGGGAAAACTCCGCAAGCTAACGGGTAGCCGACATATCCAGCGGGATGGACACAGTCACCTCCCGTGATGAACATACGAGTAATTACACTTACGAGACAATTGGCCACAGGAGATGACGCGCCCGGACACGTCAAAAAATCAATCATATTTTGGTGTGACAGAAGTGGTTAAAAAAATTGCAAATGTTATCAATGTCAGTTTTTATAGGTTCGTCATTCTACCGTAAAGTTAATTCATTCATTATTACTACATTGTTCGGTTTCAAAGATTGGATATTCTTATCGAATTAAGTATATATTTTTATTTTTCGACTTATTAAATTTCCAGGAGTCTGTATTACGTTTCACGATTTTAATGTTTGATCTCTCTTTATTTGTATTTCTTTCTTTATTATGTTACTTTCCTTCATCCAAGTCTAAGTCTACTTTAGACATTGGTTCAGAACGGACTTAACTGAGACCTTTCCTACTTTCGTATTCACAGTAGTACTTAGTATAGCAAAAAGTACTCAAATCTGGGCCCGGTTCCTAATGCGATCTCCTTGATTTACAACTCACTTGTGATGTTACATATTGGAAATGAACTAAAATAGTAGTTCTTGGCAAATTCGAGGCCCAATTAAGCGGTAGTGTTTTCATTTTCACTTGTTGCCGGACAGTAGGCCATTAGTGCGAACAGTAAAAAGCAAGGTTTTTGGAAGTGCTTTTTCTAAGTTGCCTAATTTCGCTACTTCATCGGTAAGTCTTCTAGCCATCACATTATTTTGAAGGAGACATTACAAGACATTGATTTAGGGCAATATCATTTATTTTACTTCTCTTATAAAAATGTTATTGGAATTTGAAATATCAATACGCTGGTGCCTAACCCGAGCCCCCCAAAGGTTCCTAACGGGAGCCCCCAATTTTTTGTCTTGTAAAATAAAAACCATAATGTATTTGGCATTCCTTACACCTTAGGAGTCTAGTAAAATACAGGAGCGTACTCGAAAGCCTATTAGAGAGGGTAGGTATAAGAAAGAGGTCAAGAAACAATTTTAAAATTTAATCCCAGAGAAGTCGAAAAGACAGGTTTAGGAAAATTCAGAAGTTAGATATATAGAGATATTTATTATTTCTGCAGGTAGGTAACACAAAAGTTAAACAAAAAGCCAATGGAAGATTCCAACTTACGCAAGGAATCGAACGACATGGCCTCGGGGTCTTTCGCATTGGAAATTCTACCAGAAATATATTCCCTCGCAGGTGAAGAAGATGCAGAGAACATGTTTTTCAGTGTACATTTTCCCAGAGCTGTAGGAGAACTATGAGTGATGTGCTTAATGTGTTCACTCTGGGCACATGTAGAATGTAGGGGGACGGAAAATGTTTATATATGTGCACTTGAATGTATAGACTATGTGCAAGACTTATAAGACAATTTCTTATGTATAAGATGTTTAACTTGTATTTTTGTAAAATTATACTGAATTCAAACTATTAGCAGTTTTTTTATTTAGTTTTACCTGTTTCTTAAAATTTTTGTGGGGGATTCACATTAGGAAGCCTTTTTTATGGCATTCACAAAATGTAACGCTTACGAAAAAAATATTTTATTCTTAAACTACTTGGCCAATAATTTGGAGTAGAATATGAATTTTTTATAATTAAGTACGATATGCATTGCAAACATTTTGATTTCATTGTGTGGAAAATTGGATTTAAAAATGTTAAAAACAAAATGGGGACCCGGGCACTATCCTCTAAATTAATTACCTCGTAATATATGCAATCATATTTTCTTTGTCAATACTATGGGCTTAATAAGATGATTTCCTTCGGAGTTTTATTTTCCTCACAATGCCCAAAAAGCGAAGTTAAACTTTTTTGTTTATGTTTTTAATGTTTCATCATTGAGTTTTTTTTTTCATTATATGCACTATTCCATTACTCATTTTCCGGTTCTTATGAGTATATTCCCTTGACTACAAACTAATGCTTGATATTTTACGGCTTAGGAATTTAAATGATTTGATTTGATACATTTCGAAAAAGTAAAAACTGTATGTAACATATGAGGGAGAAGTACATGTGCCTCCTAGTACCTGTGAGTCCAACTGTCTTCCATGTTCGTTCTCATAAACTTATCAATGAAGCGCTATCTCTCCGATTCAGAGCTTCGTTTGGTTGCGTCATGCTTTCGAGTTGCCGGCGAGCGAGCCCGCGGCGCACGCAACTATTAGAGTCCCTAGACACAGGGAACTGCGCAACATGAACAGCTGCCGCCATTTCATATTCTCTCACCCACGTCATCAGCGTTCAGGAGTTGAGGATAAACGACAACACTTGACAGAATTACAGGGAATTTCGAGTACATTAATACTAATAATGAGTAGATTGGTAATTCCCAATTCACACAACAGAACTTCCCATGCAACTGGATATAAAATGGGAAAAGGCGGCCCAAAGGAATACGCTACTCACCCGTTGCACACCATGACTGCATCGAAGCGCTCCGTGGCGTCCTCGCCCGTGCGAACGTCGCGCACCGTCACCTCCCAGCGGCCGCCCCCGCCGCCGCCCTCGCCGCCGTCGCTGTCGCGGGGATGTACGCGTAGCACCCGCCTGTGGAACTAAATGCGACCACGTCAACGCCACCGCGCCACCCCACGCCACGGACTTGCGCTGGCTCAATGACCGCACTATCCGTTGCCTTTGCAGAGTCATTGGCCAGGAGGGTCTAGGGTTCGACTCACAACGGAGGCAAATGTTCGACACTAGCTTGCCAGATTGCATGCATGCATGCATGCAGACGCTTGTCGACATCCAACCTGGAAAATTAAACCCCTGCAATTGAGCACCAATCAGAATTTCGATTAAGAATTATTGGATAAAATCGCGGATAGTGTATCTTGGCCTGCGCTATCTGGTGTTGAAATCAACACTTGGCGCACTAGCGCCCCTAGGGAAAGCATTGGCAAACTACCCTAGGTATACTTGTTCAGGATAAGTCTCACAAGGAAGAGCTAGGGCCAACGCATTTATAGTGTATGGCAGTAAACGAAAAGAAGCTTGCCAGGTCCAAGCACTTGGTTCTTCTCATTTGAGATTTAAAATTTTTCAAAGAAAAAAATAACGCTCAAAATTGTACGTTGAACTAAACATATCTAACATTCTGGCAGCATTCCGATGCAGTTTTGAAAAATGTTTTTGAAAGGTATTCTCGTAAAATTCTAATAAATGTTTCTTTTGTTTGAAATGTTTCCCTTAATTCAGTGCCACGCTGCAAATCAGTCAAAACTGCTCTGCGCCCCCGATTAGCACTGCTTGAGCAGCTCTGGTCTAGAGGATAATTCCAGCGGTCGGCAGTTCGTACCGGTAGTTTTCCTTTTTTTCGATCAATACTAGGGGATTTCTGGAGCAGTGCTCCTACAAACGGATCTCGGACTGCGCGCGATCTTTCCTCATTCCCTCTCTCGAAATCGGGAGCTTAGAGCTTGTCCCGTCTGGGTCGGTGCCTCTCTGGAGGAGGTACCTGGTTGAGGAAGTACATCGTCATCTCTCGGCTATAACGGCTATACTCACGAGACTAATGACCATAGTAGTTGACGCGCCCGGAAACACAACATTTTCACTCGGTCACAGGCTGTATTCGCGCAGCAGACGTCACCTCAGGCTTGCATGCTCTCGGGATGGGTCAAAGGAAGGGGCATGAAGGCTCATTTCACCTACAGTCTTATACATGGGGCTACAGAGTATGTGATTTATCTCACAATCCGTGTCTCGGAGCACCTACTCTTGTTTAGCCAATTTTGCAAAGAAGTGAAATAACTTTGGCATCCCTTTCACTTTTAGCGACCGTCTGACAGCAGTCTGCCCTCAGGTTTCGGGGTGGAGGAAGGCGGCGGTTTTAGACGGAAGAAGGAGGAGGAAGCATTTGTGTTGTTCTTGGGCGGCCAATCTTTTTCATTTCATTCATTCTTCTAAGAATTCACGTTTAGGAAAGAAGAATCACCAAAATTTTCATTTTAAGGAACAAGAATATCTTTATTAATTATTTATAATTTTTATTTTTATAAATATTTGTATTAATTTTATTAAGATATTCTTATTTGTTTAATATGAAGGATTCAAGCCTTTAGAAAATTGATGCGCTAGAATTGAGTGTATCTTATAATAGAATTATTGTAATATTATAATAACAATAATAATACATAATAAAGACCTTGGCGAAACTTTTTGAGGAGATATCTTTCTGATTTCATTCTGAGCCAGCTTTCTTTAAATAATAGTTATTTTTACGTTGCAGTAAATAAGTCGAAGTATCAGTCATAACTTCCTTCCACATCTTCAATATCACTGGTTTGGTTCTAGAGCATACTGGAGAGCAAAGTATAAACAGACGTCTTGTTTGGCAGCTTTGTTCTAGCCAAGTTGATATTTAATGTTACCATTTGGACTGTATTATTCTAAACAACCTGTAACAAGTAGGGTACCCCAGCTTCTGAGTCAATGACTCCATCTCGATCAGGTTTTTCGTCCAGTTTCCCTGATCCTTGAGCAAATGCCCACCACGCACTACCCCACCCCACCCTCCCCAACCAACTCTGTCCTGTCTCGCTCAGGGAAAGGATTCAGGTCTCTAATTCGAATTCCTGATTGTCATGAGGTTTGAATGAAAACAGAAACGGGAAAGTTTCTGTAACTTATGACCTGATGCTCACCTCCTCAGCTGTCTCGATGTGCTAGCCACGACTGTTACGACTGGAGGTAAATAGTCATCATCATTGGTCAATTACAACAAAGAAAGCTGCTCTCTGACATGAGTTGCGAGATAAAGTAAAGGACCTATGTATTCTAATTACTATGTAAATAGTGGTTAGGAACAAGTTTCAACATATATTCTCGTGCATTTTTGTAGAATGAAGTACATAATGGTCAAGTTTGTAAAACATGTTACTTTTTATGAAACATCACACTATTTTCTAATCAGTAATTTTAAGCACACACACACACACACTAGAAGTAGTTTTAGAAGTAGATTAATACATATAGGAACACGATTTATTCAGTTTTTCGATATTAGGGCCCCGCAACACGAGTTGTTTTGTCAAAAAATTCGGCCGATTATTGCCGCAACATTATAATTCTTTCACTTTAATACGTAAGTATCGAATAAGACGAAAAGTATAATTCACTTGCCATTGCTTTTGCGACTACACTCATGGCTTTCGTTTCTCGAAAACCAAAACCAACTTTCAGCAGTTTCACGAAAACACTTTTCTTCCCATTTTTATTACTTTTGAATGATTATACAGATTATTCTGCATATTATTCCCTTTCTTTTACTTCTCCCTCCTTTCGATTCCTCATTTACACTTTTTCCCTATTATTTGCTCACATTTCTCAACTTTTCTTCACTCCATCTGCCTGTTCCTTCCCTGTCTCAATCATTCAAGCATTTTGTGCCACTTCCATGTTTAAAAAATTACTTCCAACTATTTGAAGAAAAGAATGTTGCGTGATCGAAGTTAATATGTAGCCTTCGAAGCAATTACGGAGTTGAATGAAGTTTTAATTCGGACTGAAAGTTGGTTACACTTAATGTAAAAGAATAACGATCTCTTAAGGAATGTCTACGCTAACTCGTTCGAACAAATGACAGTATACGTATCATCTGGTATTATTCCAGTTTCATTTATATCGTACAATCTCTTGGTTTCTATGGGTATCACAGGGTTAAATTTGCCAAACATTTATCAAGAACAATTATCTGAGAAAACATCAGAATTGTAATTTTTAATATATAGAATGCCTTAAATGTAAGGATAGGTGTCGCTAAGTACATTCAAAATTTTGAAAAGCAACACGATTATAAAATCTTATTAATAATTTAAAAAGATAACTGTTGACATAATTGCCAATCTCATGGTTTTCGCAACTATGTTATGTACTGATTTTCAATCGTAAGGAAAGTAAAAGAATGAAACAGTAAACAGCAAAAAAAGATACAGAAATCATATGAATTGTTACACGCGACAAACATTAATTTAAGGGCTTAAGGGATTAATTTTGAAGAATATTCATTTCTTAGGAAAATAATGGGAGATTCAGTTAATGTACATTTCAAAAAATAAAAAATATAGGTATTGAAGCAAATATATGACTTGCTCTCAATTATAATAAAATCTAGAACACAATAATCAAATAACTTAAAACTTGAAAATGTTGACTTAATGCGTTTCACTTGTGAGTCAACGATATTTGGTTAAAAGAGAAACGTTAGTAAATTGAAAAAAATGGACATATCTTGAATAAAGTTTATTGATCACTTGCAAAATTGTTGCAATTGCAAACAACCACCAAGTTCTCAAAGTCAAACGAACGACTATTTGGCCTCAAAATTGCTTTAAACGGGCTGAATAACCACTCCATATCAACAATCAACAGGTAACTTAGAACATCTTTTATTTGATCAAAGTAGTCAGAAGAATACTCAGCTGCCTTTAGCCAAGTACCCCACCTTGTGATAACTGTTTAGGGAGGTGAGGTAGGTTAGGGTAATTTGTCTTAAAAATATCCACACGACTTGGAGCCTTCAAGAATACTTTTTGTCAGTTTATATCTACTGATCAATATCTGGGAATTGAAATTTCACAGTTTCTGCAACACGATGAAAAGCGTGAGCAAGGCAAGTTACGTGAAGTTAACGATAAAAAACTTTTATCGCAGCCCCTGCTGTTAACATATGAGGAGCACCATCCGACAGAAATAGTAGAACCTTTTCATTCTGAACTCCACTCGGCCATAGAACACTCATTAATTCATTGAAATGCTTCGCAATGAGTGGTGAATATGCTATTTTCGCGGATGAAGGGTGAATATGCAACAAAAATTTGCAAATATGGCACAAATATGCAAAAATATGCAATTATGGTGATATATGCGAAAATGTACGGAATAAAAATAGCTTCAATTGATTCTAAATGCCTCAAAACGCATACAATTCGTTGAAACAGCATGTTTTAGTTCACAGAAAAAATGTAAATGTATATAAATCATGTCCCTATTCATCAGCTTGCGGGCGAGCAACATGAATCATTATAAGCAGCATTCTATTTTTTCGCTTCATTATTCGAATGTCTTTCTAAGCACAGTTCTGCAAATGAAACCCGCAACACACGGTCCACATAACTTCTCAACAGAACGTTTATGGTCTTGAACCTGACTTGAC
Source organism: Teleogryllus oceanicus (assembly GCA_964035755.1). Lineage (NCBI taxonomy): Eukaryota > Metazoa > Arthropoda > Insecta > Orthoptera > Gryllidae > Teleogryllus > Teleogryllus oceanicus. The sequence goes on from CAXIVR010000001.1 coordinate 131,382,763, forward strand.
TGGGGCTTGTAGAGTAAATAACGCTTTACAATGAAACAATCATGTTTTCATTGAAAACTCTGAAATTTCCAAAATTATTAAAGTAAAACATTTTTTCGGCGTCTTCCTACAACTACAATATTGAAGATAGAATTTATTTTTCTGAATGTTGAATTCGACTCTAAGGTAAATATTATCGAAGTTAGAGACAAGTAAAAAAAATAGTTTCAAAAACAACAACAAAAGAATATAGCAATATGACGTTTATGCCATCGTATAGGGTTGGTTGGGTACTAACCTTACCAAATATTGAAAGAAAAAATTTGAAGCTGTCTTTGAGAAAATCATGTTTTTGTAATTTTTTAAAATTAAAAATATTGCATGCTCTATTGCACAAAAGCTACTAAAATGTTCAAATAAGTCTACATGACCTTAATAAAATAACTATTTAGGGGTAAAAAAATTCATATGAAGGGAAAATCTATGTCAATTTTATAGTTGTAGGAAGACCCCCAAAAAATCCAAACTTTGCAATTTTCGAAAATTCACAGTTAACCCTGAAAATGGGACTTACGCCACCTCTATAAGTGTATTATACTCTATTCTTACAAAAAATTTAAAGAAAAAAGTATGGAGGTGTTTTTGAGAAAATTTTGAAAATGTCCAAGGAGCTTCATGTAAAGTAACCCCAAATTTTAAAGAATGTTTTTCAAAATTTCAAAGCTTCAACTAGAGCCAGATGGACAGTTGCTTTTTCAATTTGGAAAAGATCGTATGTGTGATTTAGGCGCTAGATTTGTTCACATACGACAGATGGACAGACAGGCAGACGGAGAGACAAGCAGACGGACACACATACAGACGGACAGAGACAGACAGATGGACAGACAGACGGACAGACAGACAGACGGACAGACAGACAGACATGCGGACAGACAGACATGCGGACAGACAGACATGCGGACAGACAGACATGCGGACAGACAGACATGCGGACAGACAGACATGCGGACAGACAGACATGCGGACAGACAGACATGCGGACAGACAGACATGCGGACACACATACAGACGGACAGACAGACAGATGGACAGACAGACAGACATGCGGACAGACAGACATGCGGACAGACAGACATGCGGACAGACAGACATGCGGACAGACAGACATGCGGACAGACAGACATGCGGACAGACAGACATGCGGACAGACAGACATGCGGACAGACAGGCATGCGGGCAGACAGGCATGCGGACAGACAGACATGCGGACAGACAGACATGCGGACAGACAGACATGCGGACAGACAGACATGCGGACAGACAGACATGCGGACAGACAGACATGCGGACAGACAGGCATGCGGACAGACAGGCATGCGGACAGACAGGCATGCGGACAGACAGACATGCGGACAGACAGACATGCGGACAGACAGACATGCGGACAGACAGACATGCGGACAGACAGACATGCGGACAGACAGACATGCGGACAGACAGACATGCGGACAGACAGACATGCGGACAGACAGACATGCGGACAGACAGACATGCGGACAGACAGACATGCGGACAGACAGACATGCGGACAGACAGACATGCGGACAGACAGACATGCGGACAGACAGACATGCGGACAGACAGACATGCGGACAGACAGACGGACAGACGTTTTGAAAAAAACTACTTTTTCGGTATCAGGGGATTCCAAAACGTGTATTTCCGTTGAAATCTCGAAATGGATTTTCCGCAGCCTTACATAACTTTCTGTATACTTCGTCTGTATACTCCCGTATATACGTATGCACACGCGAAAGTTAAAATATGATGATGATAATAATAATAATAATAATAATAATAATAATATAGTGATTATTATTATTATTATTATTATTATTATTATTATTATTATTATTATTATTATCAACAGAATGATGTTGAACTAATCTTTAAACTTGTAGATGAATGCTCAATTTAAGGAAGTTTAGAACCGATGTTATTCTATTCCCTCTTGCCTTCTCTCCACAGCTTCATGTGCGAGAACCGACGGTGTTGCTTTTGATGGAATACATCACTCGCTTGCAAATCGTTGTTCTATGATAATGAAATCAAACATGATTTATAAACATTGAATACATTGAATATAACTAAACATATAAATTGAAGTAATCAAACAGGGGCAAATATTGTTGATGTTCAGCAATTTTCTGAAAAAAATTTAAATATATATATATATATATATATATATATATATATATATATATATATATATATATATATATAAACGCTTGTAATACCAAGCCACCGAAAATTTCATGATGATGTGAGAGATACGCGAATAATGTATGACAATTTGAGGGAGGCAGCAGCCAAAAGAAAGCTAAAACAGAAACAATGCTTTCGAGGCGAGTATAAGAAGGGTGATAAAGTGTTAATTAGAGTACCTCAAGTGTCGTCAGTGGATAAAAAGCTATTTTATAAATTTTTCCTGTTGTATAAAGGACCGTACCGAATTTGTAAAGTATTAAGCAAGAATGCCGCGATTTTGAATGATGAAAATGGACGGCAAATGGGAACATATAACTACAGGAACATGAAGCCGTATATGAGGGACGACACGCATGATTAAAAATACTGGTCATAACAGAGATTTGTAAATAGTTGTAAATATTAGGTGTAATAGTTTTTCTTTTGTTATTGTTTTGTTATTATGTGTATTTTGTCAGTTTGTGTAGGGAGTTTAATTTAATGTGTATGTGTATTCAATGAAGTTAATGGGGAGCAAATATTAGGCAGATACGGTTACTAGAATACCTGATGAAATGGTTATTGTTGGCACATTCCGAAAGAAAATGTAAATAGTTTTAAGGCAGCAAGAAACAAGACCTAGTGCAGTGCAGAGTGTAAAGTGTTAATGTCGTTTAGTGTGAAGAAGCAAGAAGAAAGTGTTCAATTTTAGTCTTGTCATTTAGTTAGGTTGTAGCAAACCAAATGACGCTTGGAGAGGGGAAGCTGTGACATACCGATATGTCACGTTAAAATAAATTAACATTTATTTGGAGACAATATGGTGGAACATGCATTACGAAATATCACGAGAGCTAGAGCTTAGCAACGACCGGGAATAAACAATGTAGTTTTTGTTTTTTGTAAAGGCATTAAGAGGTCAGCTACACCAAAAATATAACGAACGTATGGATTGGCTGGGTGAGAGAAGGACGGTCAAATGTTATGAAAAAAAAATGAAGGTGGTTTAATACGAAGTCTTCGAGGGATGAATCATGCAGAAAGATTTCATTCTGTTCTGAAACGCGCTTCTGAACTGATCGTATGTTCGTGAGAGGGAACGAGTACAATCGAGATAGAATTGGGTTAACAGTGAAATTTTAAGGACAGTGAAAGATATTGCAGATATTTTGATGTGGAAGCAATATTGGTGTATAAATTGGAACTTTGGACTACGGCAAGATCGCAAGATATTTCGACTGAGAAGTCTACGAGGGACATCAAAGAAGAAAAGATAAGTTAACCGCGGTATAAATTATAAATTGAAAGATATCTTGAACAAAGGCCTAAAAAATTGTAAATTCATTAAATTGTTTGATAAAAAAGTAAAAATAAACTTTGTTAAATTTTGTTCTTTAGAAAAGAAAGTGATCTTTCATTTAGTCAATCCAAACAGTAATGAACTAGGAATAGAATCATTCTATTTCAGATTCCCAGCTGCGCTGTATAGTCGGCGGATCCTATAATCCTTTATAGAGGTAATAAGGATTATAATTATATCGTGACCCATTGACCCAGCAAGCCGGACGCTAAGATCTTTAGCAGATATAGATGTAGAGAGAGAGAAAAATTTTGGTATATCTAATTATATATATATATATATATATATATATATATATATATATATATAATAACACGCCCACTTACTACCTTCCAGCCGGTGGCGATGAAGCGTGAAACTATGAATGCTCGTGAAGCGAGCTTTGAATTCTCAGGAAGCAGGATCTTTCGGGTATGAGAAAGGTCTGAACCCTTGACACAATGAATTATATAAAATTCTGGTAAAATGAGCATATATTCAGTAAACAAATTACACAGTGGCACAAATATACAATAAGTATGTATTTTACGTAGATGGTCACTGCAAAGAAAACAGAAACAAAAAGAACAGAAATAACACAACCATAAGAGAATGTATAGGCGTCACCTTGACTGCCTGATTACTTCAATACGCACTATTTACAATACTTTTGCTTTGACCTCCTTCTCAATTACTTCGTGTACCTCATTTAACTTTTGTTAATCTAAAGTTTTCTCCGTGCACGGCCCTTTAAGTGATTCTCTACAATTATTCTATTATAGACTTCACAGAGGTCAGCCTTGAGCTGCGCATTTATTACAATGCTGTTAACTCTAACACAATAATAAACGTGACACACACGTTACTAAATCGTACCCTTTACAAAATTACAGCAACTGATTATCCCTGATATCATACAATGGAAACAATACTTTCAATAAGATTACTTTTACATTACATGAAAAATTATAATTTACTTTAGAAAAGTTGTACAAGGTATGGCATTCAACGAATTTACTGGTGCGTACAGCGAATGAAATCAAAACTGCCGCTCATACGTTCGAAATATTTCCCAGTAACTATTTGGAACTTTCACCTATTTTAGGACGCTACGCCTGGCGTTTAAAGCTACACAGTTTCCTAACAAATTGCCGCATAGAAGTTGCCAGTTCTTTACCTCGACATTTCCTTCCCGCTCGCCGTCAGTTAACCTTGGGGTGTTCGGTCGCTCGCAGTCCTCGCCACGTCACTCGACTGGTCCGATGTTTCGCGATTACAGCTCTTCTTTCGCTCGATCTCAGGATGCCGCCACACGTCCAAATTCCAAACCTTTCTCTCGTCCTCGGGCTCGTACCATCGACGGATTGTCCAAGTCTTTCTCGCCTACGCTTGAGTGTTGGAGTCGTCCTTCTGCCGCCTGCCGCGTACCCGTTGCTCGCGCTTCCAGTTTTAAATAACTAACGTGCTTAAATTGACTACTTCTAGCACTCGGCCGACATACCACACTTTGAGCGTGCGTGGTCGTGGCGTACAAAATTAAATACTGGATTTCGTTCAGAGTCCTTCTGCGCGAATTTACTTCGGTGATGAAACTATTTCAAGTTCGAGCAGTCACAACGCTTGCTTACTCGCGTAATGTTAGTGCAAATGCTGTACATGCACTTTGCTTCTGAATTCTATCACTTATCACCGCGTTTCTTAAATCAGCTTTACTAAAGCAAGTAAAATTATACTCCTGCACTAACCGATTACTACCGCTGAAGAATTTAGTTGAGTCGCCGTCGCTGTCGAAGTCGTAAGAGAGCTCTACCAAAGTGCGTCACGGTATTTATGCGACTCCGCCTGGGAAAAATTTCTGGAGGGGTGAATTTTCTCCTCCTTCGCGCCCTCTCGAGAAAATATTATCCGCTAACTTTGGACATCGGAGTACGAAAACCTGCGGGTAGATGTCGCCTTCTCGGACCATCGCTCCGCCTCGTACCCTATTTCTCAGTTCTCTGGTCTTTTCTAGTGGCTTATGGTGGCGTTACGGGTTCATATAACGCCGTGACGTCACAATATATATATATATATATATATATATATATATATATATATATATATATATACACACACGTTCCGAAGAGCAATTATTTTAATTAAATTCTGTAAAATAACTTAAGTTTGAAATGAATCGTAAACAAAATGGGTGATAATAGTAGCTGCGCCATATCTTAAACGTTTAGTGTACCAATTATAAAAAGCATTCTTACCTTTATATGCTTCTTTACGTTGTAGTATGTTGCATAGTCATCAATTAGTTTCAGTATGTCTTTCGCTGGTATGTAGGATTCTTCATTTTTTGGAATAGGGAATTCTAAATTAAATTTTAAATAATTAGTTTACGAAATATTACTTTAGTTCATTAATTCTTTTCATAAGTTCTGTACAATTTTAAAGTAAGAAATGGGGAAGAAATAACTTAAGCACCATGTTATACTGATATGTTTGCATTTACTTGTTGGGCATCGAAGTGCAATGGTATTCAGATGCAATGAATTAACGTATTCACAAATCTATTTTATTGCTGACTTGTTTTATCGGTAATTTCACCCATATACAGAAAGCCTGTTTTATCTCCGATGAGTTTGTAAACATCTAAGTAATGTATCTACAATTCTATTGTTATGAAATTTATAGTTGCAGATCAAAGCTCAGAGAGTCAATAGAAACCTATCAACTGCTTTAATTGTGTATTCCAAAATGTGTCCAATGCGATATACGTTAAATAAACCGAGTATGAAATGAACATTGGTAATGATTACTCTATGAGCTAATGGATAGAAGTACAACGTAGTATGTATTGAGTCCAATGTATGAATTGTATTTCTTGCACTCCTTTGTGTCCTCACCTGGATTTTCTTTATCTGTAAAGTTGTTTCCTAAAATTAACTACGATTCTCTCATAAATGAATATGATCACTCAAAAATAACGTATGCAACTCGTTTAAAATGTTGTCTATCTAGTATATTAATAATGTTTATTATTTTTTCTTACATTGACTTAATATTGTTATGCAGTAAATTTCCACCAACTTTATAAAAAATGTGAAAAAATAAAAAGGGTGTCAGTTAACCTCAATCTTTCCTACTAATTACTTTATCAGCTGACGGATTTTAGATTTTGATTTCTTAAAAAATCATTATAGTAATATACTGGTTTCATTATTGTATTATACTGATTTTTTTAGCACGTCCGATTTGGAAACTCAATGCACTTCGATATCGTGGAGGTCAGGCTTACGGCAAGTGATCTCGTCAGAACCTGAGTTCTGAAGTCTCGGGGCGGAAGAAGAAATTTTACTGGTTGAAAACACTTTTGCATGTTTATGTCGTAGTTAAAGAGTAGAGTACCAGTTATAAATAATACGAGAACGTATGATATATTGTAGCATCATTAGTTGAATTTAAACTTCTTTTAAGAGTATACCAAGACACTGAATTATTAAGCATAGCACATTCAGTATCCCTTAGAACGTTCAAAGCTATGTATTTCATTACACTCGACAGGCATGTCAAGGTCGCGGGCAAGGTAACAAGCTTAAAGCTCACGGGCATAGCGTCCAGAGAAAATGGCGCCAGGTTTAAAAGTAAGGGTTGTACAAATGCTACGGAGTGGCAGGTACGTCACTGGATACCTGACTCATGACAGTCTTTGGGAGAAGTTACTTGGCAATTATTGTCCCTAATTTACCTATATTAATTCCTATTTTTCCTTTAAGGCAAAGAAATGATCCATTAAAATGAAATAATAAATCAATTTCAAAATCTCAACTCAGAGTAAAATTTCAAAAATTAATCAAAAGTATTTTCATTTTGTAATCTTGTTTACTTAACTGTGATACAAAAGCATGAACTTTCTACCTTCAAATCAGAAGGACAAATATTCTCGTCTATTAGAAGAGCTGTCAATTCGTAAGTGAGAACTGTTAACTTATAGAGACTAGTTAATTTATTTCACATTATTGCTAAATACAATAAATAATTGAAAGATTTAATAACGACATAAAACGAAGATAAGAAAAGCATTCCCCATTCAAAGATATTCCGGTCACTTAGTAAAAATGTTTATATATTGGAGAATTTAGTAAAAGTAATTTTGAACACGTGCACAGAATTCACTTCTCCCCATAGCACGTCCCACACATTTTTAACTGTTTTTTTCGTTTAAATAAATAAATAAATAAATAAATAAATAAATAAATAAATAAATAAATAAATAAATAAATAAATCCAGAGGCTTCAAATTGATTTTGATTTTTAATTATTTTACGTCAAAAATAGTTAAAAACTGTGTGTGACGTGCTACGGGGAAAAGTAAATTCTGTGCATGTTTTCATAATTCTCTGATCACTACTCTGAGCTATAGTGGATGGAGTCATTGACGCAGAAGCTGCTGTACAATACTTGTTACAAGTTGTTCAGAATTATACAGTCCAAAAGTTAAATAATGCATTACATATCATCGTTAAAATTAATCTTACTTTCCTTTTGATGCTCAGTATAGTCTCGAATTGCATAGAGACAGTTATGTAGCAGAAACGATTTTACTTCGGATTCAAACTTTTCTATAGCATTTAATCGTTTAGTGTCATCTGGAAAAGTGTTGTAAAATAATGTACTACATGTATTGCATGTGAATTTTTTGTAGTAAACCGTTGATACCAGATTCCAAAAGAAGGTAATTTTGAAAGTAAAATGTTATGATCAATGACGTCAAAAGTGTTTGAAAGGTCTAAAAATAATCCAGTAGGGGCTTCGTTTTGATCCAATGATGAAGCGACATCTTTAAGAAATTACGTAATAACAACTTAATGTGAGGAATGTGTTATATAACTTAACGTTAAGAAATGTTGGACGCGTTGGAATGGATACGTTGGATGTTGGATTAGTAAACGATGGAAAACTGAAAACATTGCAACCTTGCAGCAATTGCATCCGGGATTGAAAATGAACTACATGCAATTGGCTAATATTAAAGTAAACAATTTCAGGATCTCTGAATTCTATTTAATCTTAAATGGAATATCCACATAAAATAATTGAACATTAAATTAAGTTCATTATGTTATGCAGTCAGAATTCTTTAAAATTCAGTCGGTCTTAATGCAGCTCGTTGCATGTATTTATTGAATGTTGGACGTTACTTTACAGCACATTGACAGATGACAATGCAAATCAATGCAAAAGTTGATGTGCCAAGTAAATTGTTTCTTACTGCATGACTGTTTCTATATAATTAGAGACTATTTCGACCATCACGTTGGATTTTTTATTTTAACAATAATAATTAATGCAATTGGTAAACTTTGCATTATCTAATTTTAGAAGACTAAATATGCCTGTAACAATGAAATGAATTTTATCTTCTCCGCCAATGCCTTCATCTCGATCAGGTTTTTCGTCCAGTTTCCCAAATGCCGAAAGTTATTAGCAGTGGCCGTAGGAGGAATTTGAGGAAACGAGTTGGCAGGGCCTGAAAGAACGCTCTTTTCTGGTCTTGAACCCAAAGAATTGGAGAGATGGGTTGGGATAGCTAACTGAGGGGTGAAGCAGCCATTGTTTGTACAGAGCGACAGTGGGAAATTTATTTCGAGAATTTTTGAGAGGAAGATAGTCTCTGGAAAATGAACCGTGTTCTGGACGTCCAGCCACGGCTGTGAAAGAAGAAAACATTAACGCTGTGAGAAGCAAGGTGACAGAAGACCCGCTTTTGATATCTGCCGAAATTGAACAGATTCTAAATATTGGGTCGACTGCAGCACAAAACATTGTGCATCAACATTTGACACTCATCAAGCGATATGCACGCTGGGTCCCATGTTCATTGACGTAGGAGCAGGAATCCACAAAGGTGAACTGGTGTAAATTCATGCTATAAAAATTTGATGTAGGGCATTTAAACGGCGTTTTCAACATTGTAACAATCATGGATTTACCACTATGAACCCGAAACTAAAAGACAATCGAGTATTTGGTGCTTTCCAGATGAGGACCCGCACACCAAGGTGAAGGGGGGTCGCAGCTGCGAAAGAAAATTGTTGCATCTTTTTCCACAAAGAAAGGTCATCAGACTAAGGTGACCCTAGACAACCAACGCACTGTGATTGCTGAGTGATATGTGACATAATGCTTTCCGAAAGTCATCATAACATAGACATCAAAGCGTCCAAAGTCCAAACAAGGTCAAATTTGGCTCTACCACGACAAGGCTCCTACTCCCAGGGCTGCAAGAATGAACGCCTTTCTTAACAATGAATATGTGCAATTGTTGCCTCACCCACCCTATTCACATGACTTGGCCCCTTGTGATTTCTTTTTGTTCCACCAAACCAAGCAAAGCATCCGAGGACAGCGCTTTTCTTCGGATGAAGAAGCTGTGGACGCCTACATTGGTGCTATAAACACAATTTCTAAAGAGACGTAGAGTGACACTTTTTGTAAGTAGTTCCAAAGGATGGAAATGTACATGTGCTAATGGAGGATATTTGAAAAAAATGCAATGTTTAGACTTTCAATAAGTTCATTATTTTTATTTCTGCTAAATACTTTCGCATAACCCTCGTACATTGAGCAAATGCTGAGATGTCCCCTTGCTTTATTTCTGGTCATGTGTAAATGTAGCTTCACTCTTTGCACGTTTTGCTTTTTGCCAGTTGTCGTAGGAGTTGAGCTGGGAGTATGAGTTTCTATTCTGATAGTTTTGTAAACAATCAAATCAACTTTGTAGTGCATTTACCGATGCAAATAAGTATTACTCAGTTATTACTATTAAGCGAAAATTTGTAGTTTTCAAACGTTTCCAACTACGGTTTGTTGGCACTTTTATGCAACACTCAACTATGGGGTAGGGTTTCTGGAGCTTCAGGAAAAGAGCACAAATTATATTTCTCCCCCGTACGACATATATAGATTTTTTGATTATGTAAATCAAATCAAATATCTGCATATTTAACAACGTCCACTCCTGTATGTTTCTTTGAACGATTTGATTTAATTTGTTTAATTTTAATTAAAAAAATCCGGTAAAAAAATGTACATAATGTATGAAGAAGGACTGTACCCCATCCAGTAAAGTCACACAAAGATCCCCATCAAGGCCACTATTGTTCTATTCGTTTTCTATCAGTCATCAAGAGTGATTAGTGTTGTACATTAATTAAACGTTCCTCATATTTAGTGATTTCTTATTCATGTAAGCAATTATGCCTTGTTATTACTTTTTTAACAGAATGCTATAAAACATGAAATATTATGTCATATATTCAAGTTTTTATGTCAGTAACGGGTTAATTCTTTTACATCGCAATTCATTTTATAATTTCTGTATGAACCACAGTTTGAGTCTAATTAAAAACAGAAATAATTCATTCTTATTTGCAGACATACTAAATGAAAGAGCTGTAAAAATTACATGTGTGTAGGTTTGTTTGAATATTATTAACTACTGATGAAGTACAAAAGTATAAAGCTGTTTTACGCTCTCCTATAAAATTTAATTTTCGTGTGTTATCAGCTTATTCACAGGGGTCAAAGTTGTAATGAACTGAATAACAATTGTTTGGTAACTACCAAAGTTCATTTTTGAATGAGTCTTTTGCTAACACTTTTATAGAACATGAGCCCTGTTACTGATTACGTATCATTTTCTTTGTTCTCATTACACATTGACAAATTCTTTGTATTTTGCGTACTTTTACTTCAAATGAAAAGTACCTCATGCAGACCCGAGTGATAATCCGGAGGTACCCTGAAATTTGGTTTTGTCAACTGTGACCTGGCTCTCTTCAAGTATTCAAGAGTTATAAATTGATTGATTGATTGATTCGTTCGTTTCCGGGCGCGTCAACTGCTTTGGTCATTAGTCCCGTTAGTGTAGTGCATGTTTTTCTCGATAGATGGCGGTGGATCTTTCCCCGCTGGATGGCGAGATCCGGCGCCGACCTACCGTCGGCTAGTGGGGTATTCCCCTAACCAGGACTCCCACACCAGCGGGGCACCGCCTCAGCCGGGACAAGCTTTAAGCTCCCGACCGGTCTCCCGGAATATGTGATAGTGTGGTGCATGTTAGTGTAAGTGTGTGTGTAAGGGGAGAGGATAGGACAAGGAAGAGTAAGGACAGATCGCGCGCGGTTCGTGGCCCGTTTGGTAGGGTACTACTCCGGTATTCGCCTGGTGTTGATGGGAGAAACCGCGGAAAACTACCGATCAGAGCAGCCGGCTGCTGTAATTCTCCTGCAGACAGCGACTGAAAGAGTTATAAAAAATTTTACCTGTCTCTGTATATAATATTATTCTTAAATTATATAACAACCAACGTTTCGGACATTCTGCTTCTAGGTCCTGTTCAGGATAAAAACTAGATGTGCTTTAACAGCACATAATTTCTCACATTATTGGAAGCGGGAAAGTAATATTATAATATTGAAATTTTCGCATCAGTTCAGCCATCACTTGAAAAAGTCCAAACAAATTCAAACGAAAAGCCTGCGATACAAATCTGCAATTATTTCGATATGAACACTTGCCCTTTCTTTCCTCTACAAAAGGAACAAATATGAACGCTTCTTAACTCTTACAATATTTGCAGAACATTTAAAACACAGATACAATCAAGCATATTTTCACCCAAATTACACATCCAGAACTGAAAGCCATCTAATATATCGCGTTATACTTAACTACAGTATCATTATGTAATGTCCATCTTATGTATATATATTCTGTTATTTGCCCCAAGAATGTTCTTCCCGACTTTAATATAGTTGAATGTACCATATTATTGAACGAAGTTAAATATAACATAAACGCTAAGTAAACTCAGTCCTGATCCTATTCCAATCGCTTCCAACGAGAATTTATTCCCAGAATTTGAAACTGCCACGTCGCATATTTCGCATTGTTTGGCAACGCCACATGAATGAATGTGTTACATAATTCCTGATAAAAACGTAACTCTATTGCAAACTAATTAAATTAAAAATCTCCTCCAAAATAACTAAAAAACTTTTTGTGATTGAATAACTTTTTGTGATAAATAATCTAAAAGATTCTAGCAAAATATATGGGGGAAATTCGAATTTGCAATTTAAAAATTTGCAAAATTACGCTCAACGACTCATATTTTTTTTAAATTCTACTACATGCTTTTCTAAAAAAATGTTTTAACAGATTACAGATAACTAAAAATGTCTACTACTTTTGTAATGTAAGTTGGTAATGTTTGTTTATTATTTGAAGCTTTTAAAAATACAAAGAAGGCACCGGAAATGGTACCAGTACCGTATCTTTATTGTTATTTGCTTCATACGAGGAAACAACTTAGGATAGGAGCCTTCCTGAGAGAAAAAAATAGCTTAGAGTTGCTTAAAAATCGCCTCTTTCACGCAAAAGTTTGCAAAAATTACTTTATTTTGAAAAAATTGAACATGCCTATATTTAAGGATATATTTTTGATGACCCGATTCTATAAAAGAAAAAGGCTATTTATAGGTTTATGTCAAAGAGTTATGTTTGACATTCATTTAAAAAAACATTGTTAAAAGAAACACATTTACCAAAAATCATAATTTATTAATTTTATTAAAATGTTCTGTTAACTTTCAAAGTTTGAAAAAAGATTATCATCATTATTGTAGAGGCAGAACGACACCGAAAAGATTTGAAGTTTTGCAATTTTCGAAACTTCAGGGAGTACTACGAAAATGCGACCTATGACATTTCTTCACGCATTTTTTGCTCTATCCGAAGAAAAAATTAAAGAAAAGATTTGGGGAAATTTGGAGAAAATTTTGAAAACGCAGAGGTTTTATTTAAAGTACCCTCAGGAATCAAATCAATCCTTTCAATCCAAGTGACCGCGACATCAGTCAAATAGATCGCGGATTATTAATTTTCGTGAAAATTCTTCTCACCTTTTAGCCACTGGCGTTATACTCACAGACGGATAGTCAGCAGAGCAGTTAGTCGGAGACACGTTCTGTCGTCAACTGATGTTTCGTATCACGGTCCCAAAAATAATCAAAATTTACTTGACGGATAACGTCTAAACAAATGGTCCGATTTTCGATCTGTAAATAGAATTGCACGCTTTTCAAAATAGAATTTACGCTAGGAAGCCATTTTTTTCAAAGATGATTTAAAAAAAATTAATTTCTCTCATAGTTCTGGGATGAAATTAAATAATCTGGGCTTATAGCGCGATAACGACGTGCTTCCTGAATCCAATGCCGTGTCAATCATGCAGATCGTATGAAAAGAGCGTCGTACAGTGAAAATTGGAAAAAACACCTTCCCCCCTTCCCCTTTCACTTCGTTACGACACCTGTCCGTTGAGGGCCCTCCCTCGACGGGACGGCAAAACCAGCTCCGGCGGCCTGCGGCGCGTCAGACCGAATTTTAAGGCAGGCAAGCCAGACAGTCAGTTTATGCTTTCGCAGTGTTGGGAAAAATACTTTAAATTTAGTATTTAAATAGATCGCCAAAAAATTACTAAATAAGTATTTAAATACGTACTCAAAATACATAATTTGTTAATTGTTAATTATATTAAATTAGTAAATGACAGCCATAAGTTTCTGAACAATAATTAAAATCTTTGAATGTAACTTTCGCTTATACTTTCACAAAAACACTTTCAAATATAAAATGAAATCAAAAATATATTTAACCCAAATAAAGAGAATGTCATTTAAAAACGATTAGTTTTTCAAATGAGCCATCAGACAATAAACCCCTAGATAGGGAACCCGCAAAAGCAAACAGTCATCAACTGGCGCGCATGAACATAAACTAGTGTTATAAGGAATTTTACTGTCGTATAATTGTCCAGCATTTTTAATGATTTAGGCTTATCATTTAAAAATGAAGAGAAATAATAATCAACAGTTAAAAGGGGCTTTTATGTTTGTTTCAATGAGGTCCATAAACTAACAGAATCAAAAAGAAACTAACATCGTTATCCTTATCTGCATTTAAAGTATTTTAAGTATTTTTTTCTAAATACATCTATTCGATGTATTTAAATACATCTCTAAAATACATGTCCAAAAAACTCAAAAATATATTTTTTTAAAATGGAAAATGTGTTTAAAATACGTATTTCAAGTACAAGTATCTAAATACTGCCCAACCCTATGCTTTTGTCCCTTTGCATCTCATTATATTTTCCCCCACATATCGAACTAGGGATGCTGTAACAGGTGAACGGTCTCGTATCAAAGTGTATACAACTATTTATCTTGTACTCATACTCTATAATCCACCGAATCTTCACTTCGATATCTGGGTTTCCAAGATTTTTAATAATTGTGAGACTCCATCTTTATATTTCACGGTGAATTATCTCTGCGAGCCTGATTCAGTCTTCGCTATGTAAAACCATGGAGCAGGTTGTTGCTCCGTGAGTACCTCTATGCATCGGGCGGTCGTTCTTTCACCGCTAATCACCGCGAAGGGCTAGGCTAAAGTGGCCGAGGGGGAGGGGGTCCGGGATTTCCAAATCCGGTATGGCACTGGAACAGTGATTCGCAAAGAGACAACATAGCGAATGTTCACACCAAGTTTACTGATTGGCTGACTTATCAACCATACATAAAAGGCGGATAACAAGCATACTCGCTCTGTGCGTCTCAGAGAAAGCACGGGAGAACAATCGGTAATAGAGGACGATTTGCCCGTCTGTAAACAGGGTTGGGTAAAATACTTTAAATGTAGTACTCATTAAATACTTCGCCCAAAAACGTTGTAAATAAGTATTTAAATACTCAAAAAAACAATTTTCGATTCGAAGAAAACAGATTTAAAATACTTGAAATACTCAAAACGCAATAAATACAATCCTATTGCATATAGACAGTCATACAAATTTCTGAATTAAAAAAAAAAAGGAAACAAATAAATAGAATTTCCTTAAAACTTTCTCAAACAAATCATCAGACAATAAACTCCTAGTTGGCGACCCGCAGGAAAACAGTTATTCAACTGACGTAGATGCAGAGAAAGTTGTGTTATAACGAACACAAGTATTTTTATTGTCGGATAATTGTACGGCTTTGTTAATGTTTTAGATTTATCCTTTAAAAATGAAGAATTCAAATTCAACAGCTGAAAGAAAGCCTTTTTTGTTTCAATGAGCGACATTCACTAGCAGAATCAAACAAATACAAATTATCCGTGTTATCTTCTTTTTCATTTCTATTTACAGTATTTTAAATGTTATTTTTTTAGATCTATTTTATGTATTTAAATATATCTCCAAAATGCATGCCCAAAAACTCAAATCCAACTTAAAAACAAGAAATACGCATTTCAATTATAATTATTTAAATATTGTCCAACCCTGTCTATAAACGATGCGCGATCAGCAAGCTACTAATCACAGTTTCCGGCTTGAGCGTAGCATATTATACGTTCTCGTATATCACGAGAATCCGGAAAATTATGTAGAATGAAATTGCAAAATGTGAACATAAATAGTATATAAGCAAAACGCTAAAAAACGAATATGTAACATCTGATACTCGTACAACTTGAATGATTAAATTTCATTAAAAAACATTTAGTACACTTACACTGTATAAGTACCCATAAAATACAGTTTTAAATAAAGACTAGATGTGATACAACAGCACCATTTTCTGGCATTCTTTCTAAATTTGCAATTTTCAAAAATTTATAGAGTTCAACGAAAGTGAGAATTCTTTTAAGCGTCCCTTCTATCGGTGAAAAAAATTGGGAGCGGTTTTTGAGAAAATATTATTTTTTATAAATTACATTCATTTCATGCCCCAATTACGCTAAAACTACGCGTTTTTCAATAAACTGTACATGTCCTTTGCAATCTTCAAAAATACGTCTAGTTTGGATAAAATTGGACTAGCACCATATTTTTTATCGTCATTAAACAAAAAGTTGGAGAGATGTTGGGGAAAAATGTTTAATTTTTTTCATTGCCTATATTTCGCGCCAAATTACACGAAAACTACTCACATTTCCGAAAATTTGGACACGATCTTATTTCAAGATCTGTCAGAATAAATTTCAGTAAGGAAAAAATCTATCTTCAATATTATAGTTGTAGGAAGACGCCCGAAAAAATACACGTTAGCAATTTTCTAAAAATAAGGGATTCAACAGACACGATACTTGCACCATTCTCTTGCGTTCTTTACGCTATCCCAGGAGAAAATTTAATCAAATAATTTGGTGCCATTTTGGGAAGATTTTGAATATGGTTCTGAAGCTTCATGTAAAGTACACCCAAAAATCAAAACATCCTTTTGAAACTCCCAAAGGCTCAAGTTCGTTCAGGTAGATTGGGGAATATCAATTTTGGAGAAAATCGGCTGAACGGTTGAGGCGTTACAGTTGACCACAAACGGACAGCCGTTTTCCCGTCAATCGATGTTTGTGTATCAAGCACCATAAACCATGAACTCTCGCCACACCACGAGATAGATGAAGTAATTTACTATATAGCAACAGGATTTATCCACTTTTTCGTTATCAGGGCCCGGCTATACGTTTTATGGTGCACGATTACATCACTTTATCTTCTTACGAAGATTGAAAAGAGGGAGAATGTAAAATAAATATTCAAAGTATGAAATTCCATTAATAACATATTCATTTAACCGAATTTAAAAATAAATACTTTCTCTACCTACTGTTTTTGTAAGAGAATATATTTATCTGTCAGCAATGACAACATCGGTACGCACGTAGAAAATTCAAGAACGAGCAGAGAATCTTTGAAGCACTCTTCAAAACCTTCACGTGCGGCAATTCTGAATTAGTATAACATAAAATATATTTATTGCTAAAAAGATAACAACAAATTAAATAAGAACTTTTTTCAAAATTAATCAAATATATTTTCGGAAATAATTTCAGGAGTATTGGCAGATTTGTAAATATTTGTAAAATTAGCAAAAAATATGTAAAGAAAAATTTAGATATTTTGTTAAGATTGCAACAATTCGCCGAGATCACAAATTTCAGATCAGTACATAGAAAGACAAAACATATGTAATTACATTAGAATCCGAACTCGAGCCATGAGATCGTCGAGCAGTTCCGTGAAAAAGAATTTTGACGTTACTGAAAATCTTCTGTTTTCCACATTTGACTACAGAAGTCTATTTATACGATATCAGTGTATGATGTGGCGATGTGTTCTGGCGGCATCTCGGGAGCGCACTTTTTCAAATTTGTCCGAAAGTACGAAAATAGTTTCAAAATTAGCTTCGGCAACTTTACTTGTGAAAACAGATTTACCAGGTGAATTCTATCAAGGAGGCAAACGCCGTTTTGAGATCAAAAATCAAGTCGTAGGATAAAGAGATCGTGCGTAATCTCTACTCATTCTTTCCGGTAGTGGAATGATAACGGAAGATCTTAAAAGTAAAATATATCTAAAATAATATGTGAGGAGATGGAAAATTAATGATATTTATACTATTAGTTCAATTTTCTTTGTAAAACCAGTTTTCAAATCGGAATCCATATTTCGAGTAATGCCTCAAACAATTTTATGATGTTATACGAAGGAAGACGGAAGTATGTAAACAAGATTAATAGTTTTATACTACTATTACAGATGATAGGAGACCGTTGCCTCTGTTACAGCATCACTATATTGTTTGTGGGAAAAATATTATATAGATGCAAAGGGACGAAAGTATAAACCGACTGCCAGGCTTGCCTACCTGATAATTCGACCTGAGACGCTGCAGGCCGCCGGAGCTGACTGCCGTCCCGTCGAGGGAGGGCCCACAACGGGCAGGTGTCGTAACGAAGTGGAAGGGGGAGGGAGAAGGTGTTTTTTTTTTTTTTTCAAATTTCACTTTACGACGCTCTTTTCATACGATCTGCATGATTGACACGGCGTTGAATTCAGGAAGCACGTCGTCATTACGCTATAAGCCCACATTATTTAATTTCATCCCGGAACTATGAGATAAATTAAATTTTTTGGAGGGGGAATCTTTTTTTAAAAAATGGCATAGTAGCGTAAATTCTATTAAAGCCGTTTACAGATCGAAAATCGGACCATTTGTTCAGACGTTATCAGTCAAGTAAATTCCCAGTGATAGTGCTGTGATCTATTGAATTTTCCTATAAGTATTTTTCGGTACATTTAGCCTTAAGAGAATGGTGCAGGTCTAATTTTCGTTGATATCGCTAATTTTTCGACAATTGCAAGAGTTCAATTATTTTCGGCATCTTCCTACAACTTGAATATTGAAAACAGATTTTTTAACTAAATAAAATCTGTTCTTTAAAAACGTCTTGTAATAAGGGTTGTAGTACAATTGTTAGAACTTATGAGTAGTTTCTGCGAACGTTTGACAAGAGTGAAAGAGTGAAACACAGACAATTTTTATATCTCTAAACAATTATTTTCTCGAAACTTCTCCAGATTTTTTTCTCTTCGTCTGTATCAAAAGATTCGGTCCTAGTTTCATTTCCGGTAAACTCGGAATATACGAAAATTGCAAAAATTCGAAAGTAAAAAATCTAAGATGTTTGCTTTAAACAAAATCTGTTCTAAAATATCAGTGTTTAAGAAAACGACATGTTCATTTTTTAAAAAAAGCAGTAATTTTCGAGTAATTTGAGCTTGAAATTAATGCAATTTATAAAAAAATTCTTGAAAATCATTTCAATTTTTTCCATGGATAGAACAAAAGACGATTAAAAGAATTGTGGAAGTCTAATTTTCGTTGATCTCTCTGAAACTTCAAAGGTTGCAAATGTTATACTCAATAACATTTACTCGATAATTGGTTAATATTATATTTAGATAATAATGTTTTAAATAAATTAACGTATGAAATTACCGATGTTAAACCGATACTACATACATGCTAAATTGAAGAGGCATAAAGATGCACCATTAGAAATTAATTTATCGCTTTCACATTCAAGTTCGGTCAGATAATGGGCAAATATTAAAGAGGAAATTCTTGCGTACGTTATAGGCGAAAATGCTGATCACTTTTAGATGTAGGCACAGGAGACGTGAAAAAAACACTTCGAAATTTCTATCTCTCACCCTGTATCTCCGTTAAAAGAATTTTTACAGATTGTGGCATAGTTTTTTCCATACTGTATACAAGATCTGTCATTTCAAGCGAAAAAAAAAGATCTTCTGCCCTATTCAATAAACAAATGACATTTCAATGAGAAATTCTTCCTTACTGCACCGCAGTTTTTACACTATTTCTCTTCTATAACGTTCATAAGTGCTTAAATTAGTCTATATGCTGAGTCTATTCCTAAGACTTGTCGAAGAAAGAATTTTCTTTTTACTTTCTCGTCCTTACAATAGAGAAAGTATTGTATCAGTGCGCTGAAAAGCAGCGATTTTTCGACACAAAAACT
The DNA here is from genome assembly GCA_964035755.1 of Teleogryllus oceanicus. NCBI lineage: Eukaryota > Metazoa > Arthropoda > Insecta > Orthoptera > Gryllidae > Teleogryllus > Teleogryllus oceanicus. The sequence goes on from CAXIVR010000001.1 coordinate 131,402,756, forward strand.
CGTATTGCCGGCACATACATTATCAAAAAGGGTCCTTCCGTCTGTGGTCAACGCCAGCGCCTAAACCGTTCAGCCGATTTTCTCCAAAACTGATATTACGCACTCCATCTAAATGATGCCAGTAGCACTTTGAATTTGAAACCGAAAGTGTAATTTTGCGGGGGTACTTCACATGATGCACTCTAATATTTTTTTAAAAGTTTCAACAAAATGGGTCCAAGATTTTTATTAAATTTTGTTGTCGGATAGCGTAAGGGACGCTTAAACAAATGGTACAGGGCTCATTTCCGTTGACATCTCTGATTTTTCGAAAATTGCAAAAGGGCAACTTTTTCCGCGTCTTCCTGCAATTAAAATATTAATTATTTTTAGAAAATTTTTCTTAATGAAATCTATTCATTGAAGACAGATTTTGAAATAAGGTCACGTACTATTTTCAAAAATTTGCTAGGTTTCGAATAATTTTGCATGAAATATAGGCAATTTTTAATTTTTTAATAACGGCAACAATTTTTAAAAAGAAATTCTTCTCGCATCCTCGTATTTCTAAACTTACAATTATAAAAAATACCGAGTTCACCGAAATGACACTCATGCCATTCTTTAAAGCATTCATTCTTCTATCCGTGGAACAAAATTAAAGAAAAAATTGAAGCGCTTTTTGAAAAAAAAATGTTAAATTCGTTTTTAAAAATTGCAAATATATCACGCGAAATTACATGAAAACTAATAATATTTTCGAACAATTGATCAAGAACTCATTTAAAGATACGTCTTTAAAGAACAGGTTTCATTAAGGAGGTTCATACACTTATATAATGGTAAATTTAGATGTTTTCGTATATTTTTACTTTTCTAAACTGTGCAAGCTTTTCCCATAAATTTTTCACAATGTATTTAATAACCATTCAGGGAATAATAAAAATGTCAGTTTGAATAAAAATTATGATTACAATAGTCAGAATTAACAACGTAAAATGTACATTACAACCATGCTTCTTTCCATGGTTTCCCTGTAACTCAAGTTGTAATCAACATTTAATATTCATTTTTATTTGTAAAAGTAGGTAAAAGAGCAAATTTAACATTTACTACAATAATAAAACTAGTTCTGTAAAAACATTTTTTTAAATATTCCTTTCTTATTTAAATTATTTACCCCTTTTAAATTAATTCAAAATTCATAACCTCTACAATTTTCTATGTAGAGATTTCATTGTGGTAAATATTGTTTATGTTCATAAGTAGAACGTAAGCTGGGCAGCAAAGTCAAAATTCTTCCATTTCCAAAAATCCATTTTTTCGTTACCAGGGCCAAGAGTTTTTCTGTCGAAAATTCCCCGTTTCCCGGCGCACGATTACATACCTTTTTCTTATGGAATGCCCTCGTAAGGGGAGAAAATAAAAAAATAAAATAGTTTGAAATTCTTTCCAACTCGAATACAAAATTATATCCGAACCGTTCGCTTATTACACATCAAAACTCAAACCAAAATGTTTTATTTTTGTAACCTGATCGATATTTGACGAGGTTTGAATCTCTGGTTAACACAAATATTAATTCAAATGAAAAAAAGCAAAATAATAAATAGCGGCTTGTTTGGATTTCCAAAATCAACATGATTAGAAATTGACATGGTAATGTTTTTAATCAACAATCCTTGCATGCTTGCATGCACTTGCATTATGACTTTATGCTATTACATCCAGATACAAGACAATCATACTATTTATTTAAATGCTAAAGATAGGTTATACCCTTTTCATGTATACTGCAAGGAGACACATTAAAATTTTAATTTTTTGAATATGTCACGGGTTGTATCTTTTGATTGAAGTACGTGTATTAATAGGGTTCCCAAGGTTTCTTGCCAATAACAGACGTTTACAAAATGTTTTACTCACTTGATGATCACTATTAAAAGAATATGCAATCAACTATATGAATCAAAATACAAGAAACATTAATTTCTCTACTCTGTCATGAGCTCTTTAAAACAAGAGCAAAAACATTTTGTTTCCTACAATTTCTTCAAATAACGAAGAAAACATACCCTCTGTACCTCTTTAAAGAAAACAGGAACAATAATACTGTCGACATTACTATGCTATTTAGCCTCCGAGATACGAAGCCAAGAACGTGTTGAAATAGCTTCTATCATCAGTCTGCTGCAAAATGAAAGCAAATGTCATTTGCACTCGTACGACACGACAAAATTATGATTGATTTCTATTGGGACAGTGATGCACGCAGGGCTTCATTTATTGCTTAGTGGAACGTTCACATCAGATACATCTCCATGATTTCTATCGAAATATTGCACCAGTCAAACATAGACACCGAAACCAATTAATATATTGCATAATTGATATTTGTTATATCATATTAAACGCTGAAGGTAGAATAACTAATTGTCCCGCGCCATGTAAATGATTTAATTTATGATAATTGCTAAATTAACATAAAGCAGAATCCGTAACCGAATTGAAAATCCACTATCAAATGTATTCACTCTGCTTTACAACTCTAATATCTGATTATAACTTCTTGTTCTCATAATTGACCACAATTATGAGATATAATCAAGAAAATGTTTAACGAGAACTAAAATGTAATTACCCTAGGTCGAAAAAATACGGAACTCAGGGAAAAGTCCCAATCATATTAACTAATGTAGACCTTACATTTAAATTTGCATGTGAAATTATATTTTGGTTTTGTATATATATGCATCTCAATTATTTATTTCTAAACAAATACAAACAATTAATTGAAAATGAATTATTTCCCTGCGTATATTAACGGCGTATCGTACTTTATATGAGTAATATAAAGTATATAAGTACGTTAAGTACAGTAAGTATGTAAACCTTGGTTACAAAATTATATTGCAGAAAAGTGGGTTATTTTAGAAGGATTTCAGATGAATCACCAATTAGTAACCTCTTATCAAAGACGAAATACCTCCCTTCAACCACAGATATTGTATTATTATAGAATTTATTCTCGCTTTGAGTCCTTCTATGCTCTTATTTTTACTTTTTCGCTCTTACTTTGTGAGTCGAGAAAATTATGTAACCGTGCGCGAAAAAAACGTGGATTTCCGTCAGAAACATTCTTCTTGCCGGAGCCTAGTTAAATCCTGTCGGATAAATCCTGTTGCTATATTTAGAGTCAATTACTTCCTTTAACACGTGTCATAGCCAGAATTCGTGTTTTCTGAGTCCTTGATACCTAAAAATTGATTGACGGCGAAATATGTCTGTCTGTCTGTCCGTCCGTCTGTCCGTCTCTGTTGAACGCTAGCGCCTAAACCGTTCAGCCGATTTTTTCCTAAATTGATATTCTCCAATCTATCTAAATTGTTCTCGGGGTCTTCTTACAATTACAATATTAAAGAAATATATTTTTTCTTGATGCAATCTGTTCTTCGAAGATGGAGCTTAAAATAAGATCATATTCAATTTTTCGAAAATGTGAATAGTTTTCAAGTAATTTCGCGCAAAATTCAGGCAAAATTTCTTTCAAAAAGGAAGAAAATGTGGTGCTAGTCCTATTTTCGGCAAACTACGTTTTTTCCAAAATTGCAAACTGTTAACATTTCAAAACTAAAAATTGAAAAAGATTTGCCTTAGACAAAGTCTGTTGTAAACCACAGCTATTTAAAAAACGGCATGTACAATTTTTTTTTAAAACAAATAGATTTAGCTTCATTTGTGCCTGAATTTTCTGCAGTTTCTAAAAATCTCAAAAAGCGCTAAAAAATGTAATTAAATGTTCTCGTATTAAGGGACGATTAAAATACGTTGGTATTCCCATTTTAGGCAAAGACTCCGTATTATCGAAAGCTGCGAAAATTTCGTTTTGGAAAGATTTTGGGTTGAGACAATTATATTTTTAAGTGTTGATCCGAGTTTGACCCACACGGCGCATCAGTGACGTAGTGATATTGGTGACGGCCACATGATTCCGAGCACCTAAGTTTGAGTCCCTGTGCGGAAAATAGTTTTTGCTGGTTGAAACTTTTGCATATTTATGTAGTATTATAATATAGCAGAGCGGTAATAAATAATTTGAGAAACTATGTCCTGCTGTGGCACTACTAGATTTAGCTGTTCACTGGTGCTGGGGAAAGCAACAAATTTTTCAACAATCTGTCATCTTACAGACATTCAATTAATATTACTCAGAAGATCTTCTATCCCTTTTCCTTGAGTTCAAACCTTTAATAAAGAACGAAGAGAATGTACGAGTGAATTATTATGGTAAAGACGTGAATGTGGTAAATTCAAATCGACGTATGCGATGAAGAAAATTCTCTGCCACAATATCTCACCCGAACTGTTGTCACACTTATAATTATAGCAGTCTTCTGAATGTACACGACTCCAACCGATGAGTTGGCTCAAAGTCAGCATAGCCGTTGTATATGCCGTGACTCTGGCCAGGAGGTCCTAGCGTTTGAGTGGTGGATATTGGACACAAAGTTACATTATACCCTCGTTAACGCGATTTTCAAGGAATCGTAATAATTGATGTGTGAGTGGGTGTGTGTTATAAAAATTCGATTTCTTTGCTTACTCGATTTTTAATCGATCACTGCCCCACAAGTAGGGGCGCCAATCATCTTGCGAGAAAGCGAAGAGAAAGAACGAAATCTTGCGAGAAAGAAAAGTTTCTCAATTTAATTAATTCCTTCAATTTAGACATTACAATTAATGTACCTACACGGATCACACAACATTCGATGAAGGCAATTGATCAAATTATAAATAACAAAACTACTACTCGATATGAAGTTGAAACAAAAGATTTAGGATACAGTGACCACGATGCACAAATTCTTACCATTATAAGAAATGCGATCACTGACACAATAAATAATACACGTATGACTAGATTGTTTACTAAAAGTAAAATTAAATTATTCATTAATTACTTGATGCAGGAGTCATGGGAAACGGTTTATAATACTGCTGATACAAACAACAAATATAATTCTTTTTTTTTCAACTCTTTCATTTCATTTTAACACTTGCTTTCCTCTTCAAAAACGAAAATTAAATATTACGAAAAGTAATAAGGCAAGCTAAAATCATGAAAAACGATCAGGATATTTTAAATTCAAATAATAAAACAAAAGCAATGTGGAATATAATAAAAAATACTACCAAATCAACTAGAAAACCTGTAGAGAATGTTGTTTTAAAATATAACGATACAAATGTGAACGATCCGGCAACAGTGGCTAGTCTCTTTAACCAATACTTTTCGAGAATTCCTGCCGATCTCACTAAGGGTCTTCAGGCACAAAATTCAAAAACAGACAGTTCACCCAAAATTTTAGACACAATGTTCGTTTCCGAAACTTCTTCCTATGAAATTCTCAAAGTAATCGGTAAACTAAAAAATAAATATTCATCCGGTTTAGATGAATTCCCGGATTCTTTCTTAAAGACTTGTGCGTATGCCATTACACACCCGTTAACTCACATATTGAATGTATCTTTATGCACTGGAACGTTTCCAGATATTTTAAAAACAGCTAAAATTAAGCCGCTTTTCAAAAGAGGCAACAAAAATGAAATTCAAAATTATCGGCCCATTTCTCTTCTATCAGTCTTTTCAAAAATATTAGAGAGACTTTTTTTACGTACGAATGGAAACCTTTCTCACTAAACACGACGCGCTTTCAGATTGCCAACATGGATTTAGAAAATCAAAATCAACGGAAACAGCTATATTTTCTTTTCTTAAAGATGTCGCCTCATCATTGGATCAAAACGAGGCACCTATTGGATTATTTTTAGATCTCTCAAAAGCTTTTGACGTCATTGATCATGACATTTTACTTTCCAAATTACCTTCATATGGAATTCGTGGTATTGCTCTAGATTGGTTATGTTCGTACCTTAAACAACGATCTCAGAGAGTTGAAATACCTTACTGGAATGATGGAACATTACATACGCACCTTTCCGACTCCTTGCCCGTTGCATGTGGAGTTCCTCAAGGATCGATTTTAGGCCCTATTCTGTTCCTACTTTACGTAAACGACATGCCCTCGACGATTCGTACGGAAAAACCGTTCTCTTTGCGGATGATACGAACATCTTTGCAATAAAGAAACAGTAAATAGTACAATATCAGATGTTTCAAATTGGTTCCGAAATAACAAATTAATAGTAAACGAAAAGAAAACGGTTTTAATGCAGTTTTCCATTTCAAATAAACAATTCTGTGCCCCATTGAAAATGAACAGTGTACCATTGACTGATGTTAAGGCAACAAAAATTTTAGGTCTCTCAATTCAGTCAAACCTTAAATGGAACGTCCATTTAAATGAATTGAACACAAAATTAAGTTCATTATGCTACGCGTTCAGAATTCTTGCAAATTCAGTCAGCCTTCATACTGCTCGTTGTGTATATTTCGCGAATGTTCATTCCCGCTGAGATATGGCATAATATTCTGGGGAAATACATCTTATAGCTCCCAGACTTTTAGATTACAAAAACGATTGTACGAAAATAACCAAATCCACCCACGTGATTCATGTAAGCCTCTCTTCATTAATCTAGAATTCTACCATTACCGTGTCTTCTTATTTACGAATCAGTGGTTTTGTAAAATGACTTGCTCAAGGGCGGGAATATATTTTCAGAAAATGCCGAAGTCTATTACTATAACACTCGACGTAGAAATCATATTCATCAGGTGACAGTATCAACAGCTCATTACAAAAACTTCACATACAATACATGTATATTATTTTACAACACTTTGCCAGATGACATTAAACGATTAACGTCAATAGAAAAGTTTAAATCCCAAGTGAAATCGTTTCTGCTGCATAACTGTTTCTATACAATTAGAGACTATACTGAGCATCACAAGAAAAGTAACATTAATTTTACCAATGATACATAATGCATTATTTACCATTTGGACTGTATAAATGAGTATAAACAACCTGTAACAACTATTGTACTAGAGCTTCCGGGTCAATGACCCCCATCTCGATCAGGTGTTTCGTCCAGTTTCCCTGATCCATTGAGCAAATGCTGAGATGGCCCCTTGTTTTGCTTCTGGACATAAATGTAACTTCATTTTCTGTGCACGACTTCTAGAATTCAGTGGGAAACACAATTCTTCAAATTATCGTTTCCATGTTGTCGCGGCAGGAAGTAATAAGAGCCAAAATTTATTGCTTATTTATCCTTGAAAATAGATTTTATTACATGGGAGTTTTTTTGTTGTTTTTCTCCCTTTCAAATTTCAAAATTTATTGCTTATTTATCCTTGAAAATAGATTTTATTACATGGGAGTTTTTCTCCTTTCAAAATTCAAAATTTATTGCTTATTTATTTTTGAAAATAGATTTTACTACAGGGAGTTTTGTTTTTTCTCCTTTCAAAATTCAAAATTTAAGTAGTATATGACTTAGTGTAGGGATCACAGAATTTTGAAAATGTGCACACAATTCACGTTTCCCCATAGCACGTCATACGCAGTTTTTATCTGTTTTTTTACGTAAAATAAATAAATAAATAAATATAACACGCCCACCTACTACCTTCCAGCACGTGGGGAGAGCGTGATAGTATGAATGCTCGTGAAGCGAGCTTAAAATTCTCAGGAAGCAGGAACTTTTGGGTATGAGAAAGGTCTGAACCCTTGACACAATGAATCAGATAAAATACGAATAAAATGAGCATATATTGAATGAAAAATTACAGTGGCACAATTATATAATAGGATTATGCACTTTAAATAGTTGACCACTAAAAAAAACAGAAAACAAGGCAAAACAAACCAATTTGCGTCACTTCTACTGCTTGAACACACTGTCACCAATTACAATTCACAATTTGCTCATTCCTGTATCTGAATTTTTATGTACATTATTTTACTCTTTCTACTCTTTAGTTTTCCGTGCACGGCTTTTAAAATGAATTTTACACTTGTTCTAAGATATCTCGTTCACAGGTGCTAGCCTTAGGCTTCGCACTCACCAATAACACTGTGAACTTTAAGAGAAAAAAACAATAAAACGTAACATACACGTAACTAAATCTGACCCCTTTACATATCAAAGAAAGCAATTACTTTTAACACAATACAATAAATTATGACTTTTCCAGATACCATCAACTGTAAAACATGTGAAAATCATGAATTATTTAAGTAAAATTGTGCAAGGTATGGTCTCTTTGAATGAATTTAATAACACGTGCAGTAAATGAACTTGAAACTGCCACTCTCATCGTTCGGAATACTTCTCTCACCTATTCTGGACTTTTCACCCACTTTTAACATGAATTGCCGTGTATTTACTGCTATTCTCTTTCTCCAACTGATCGCCGCATAAAAGTTGCCTCAATAGCTCCGCATCGCTCGCCTGTAAGTAACCTTGGGGATTTTCTGCTGCTCGCAGCCTCGCGTTGCCACCCGTCTTCGCTCGCTGCCCCACGACGTTACTTGTTTCTTTCCCTCGAGCTCTGAACTCCGCCACGCCTCCAATTTCCACACCCTTCTCCCGTACTCCGGACTCGTACGATTCTCGTTCCAGTCCAAATATTTCTTACCTACGCTTCTCTCTTCTTGGGGTCGTCCTTCTTCTTCTGCCGCGCCTCGTACAAGTTTGTTCGCGCTTCCAGCCTCGAATAATTAATGTTGCTGAAGTTATGCTTTAAATGCTCGGCCTACCTACCACACTTTGAGCGTGTGTGGTCTCAGCGTGCAATATGAGATGCTGGCTTTAGTTAATGTCCTTCTGGGCGAATTTTACAAATTTGAAATTATTTCGAAGTCAAACAATTACTTCACTTGCTCTCTCAAATATTGTGAGTGTTAATGCGAAGAATGTTCGTGCACTCCACTTCTCAATTACATCACTTTCGTTGATACGCTTCTCAAGTTCACTTTTAACTACCAAGTTAAAATAAACTCCTATGCTATCAAGTTACAATTGCCTTCAGAACTCAGTCTATTCGCCGTCGCTGCTGCAATCATAGAGAGCTCCTCTGAGGCGCAACGCGATATTTATGGTACTCGCGCCTGGGGAAATTTTTGGAGGGGTAAATATTCTCCTCTTTTCGTGACCTCCCGGAAAAACATTATTCGCTAGTTCGGGCGTCAGATTTCGAAAAGCTGTGGATAGATGGCTCGTTTACAAGTCATCGCTCCGCCGCTTACCGTACTCCTCTCTGTTCGTTGGCTTCTTTTCGTAGCTGGTGGTGGCGTTATAGGGTTGTCTAATCCCATGACGTCACAATATATATAATCAATACCTAACTTTCGCGATCTTTCTTATCTCATCCTTGTCCCTCCTCCACTCTTAAACACATGTACTTACAAACAGTGCATTATGACACATGCCGAAAGTCCACTAGGGAGCTTAGAGCTTGTCCCACGAGAGGCGGTATTCCGCTGAGGGAGAAACCTAGAGAAGGAAACCGTAATTTGAAATGTAGGTCTACAGCGGATCTCGGACGGGGGAAGAACACCTCCACTTTCCGGGATATAGCATACATTTCAGTAACGAGACATAACATTTGACGCGCTCGGAATGATCAAACAATGTTCGACTCCAATCTGTTCACCCACTTTCTTTTCTCGTTCAACGCCATTTCCACCGTTCCTACAGCGTTCACAAGAATATTTGTACTCTTTTTATGTATATTGTACTCTTTTTAAAAATGTTGCTGTCCGCGTAGTTACGTCTGTGGCCTTTATCCAGTGTGGTTAATGAGTTGATAATAACGATAAAGCAAGAGAGGTTTTTTAAAGTTTTGTTACAACTGATAACAACGTTCTGTTTCTTACAGCCAACGTTTGTTAGAGTAATTCTCCTTTACATTTTAGTCAGTCTTCATCAGTCATTGGCTTTTATCCCTTCGGCCAGCTGCTCGGCGCAGTTAAATCCCAGGATTACTAGACGGTCACCCATCCACGAACCCGCGCTCTCTCGAATTCGCTTAACCTTCGTGACTTCATGGATCGTTGTCAAGCAATTAGGTTACCGACGCCGGCCACAAAAATCCAGAAGAAATCTGCAGGCAACTCTCTTTATTGACCACAAAGTCATTAAATGACCGACATTATTTCCCGGTGCCCGGATGTGGGGTGCTATCGCTCTGCCTCTATCAATGTGAACCGAACAAAAGCGACACCGCTTCCTACTCATGCCGTTGCAGCCCTCGCAGTAGTCACCACTAGGGAGGGCAAAAGAAAACTAACGTCGATGTTCTTAAAACATCGATATTTTTCACCAGAAACATCGATATATTAACATTGATATTTTGTTTTTCGATATATTTGCAGATCGATTGTTTCAGATCGATATATTTTCCAGACATGACGATGGTTTCAAAAAACGGTTATCAAAAAACTTTTTCGATAATTTTGTACGTGGTAATATCGTTAAACTGCATTTTGAACATTGTCTGTAAAGAATATTGGTTAGAAAAGTAAGGTGGCCCAGTGCTTTAAGGTAGAATATAGTTTAAACTAATATTTACCTATTGGTATATTAGATACATGACGTTTTACTCTGAGGATTTATGAATGAAAGTAAATAAATGTAATAATAGCAAAACATGATATCCTTTATTTTTCATCTCCTTTACATTCTATAAACATTATTAACATATTAATTATACGTTACCAAATAATAAAATGTACTTGTATTTCATTTACGTACTCTAATTAAAAACGAAATTCCATTTGTTTTATCATCGATGTTTTCATCGACATCGAAAAACTTTGGTGATATATCGAAATATCCATGTTTTGATAAAATTTTCGAGCACTAGTCACCACCCCTCTGTCAAGCGCAACTCTCTCCTCCGTTATTATTGTTTGTATCGACTCCGCCCGGCTCTAGAAGCGAAGATGTGCAACTGTCGTTATCCGCGGTGGCAACCCACTCCAAGCGCGTCGTGTCGGCCGCCGCGCCGCGGCGCGCACGTAAGGGTGTCGCGAGGCTTAGCCCCCGAGGGCCAACGCAACGCCTGCATGGGGAGGAATTAAATATCCATCACGGCATCGATCGACCGCCCACCCTCCCGCCCGCCTTCGCTAAAGGTCAGCACACTTTTCTGCAGTGGCTCTTAGCCTGGACCTGTACCGCCTCGCCAAGGCTGCCCCTCCGCCCGGCATCTGGATTATACCCGCGCATTTCTCTCGCGCTCCTCCTCTTACGCCCGTCATATCTGCTTCCTTCTTTCTCAAGCGTGTTTCTCTCACCATACTTCTGTCAGGCATATGGGGATTCAGAGGCTACAGGATGGCTACCGTCAGCCTCGCGTTCTTTCGGCTTTTCTGCATATACTCGGGCCCATCGTGTTTTTTGGGTTGTTTCTCTTCACCCGCTTTTATACGTTTTCCCATCGCAAATATCTCTTGTAATATCTCATCCCCAATTTTACCATATTTACATTTACGTGTCTTGACTTTTTATCCGTTTTTATTTGTGATGTTTTCTTTCTGAACAATCTCCATCGTTCAACAATATTGTTTTGCAAAACTGCCTCGAGCATAAAATTCAAGGACTGGGTTCTTTACTTGATCCAACTTCTTGAAATGCTCTAAACAGGGAAAGCCACGTTAAATAAATAGGACACTTTACTACTGTACGGCATATTCATTGTCCGTATTTAGAACGTAAGTGGAAGGCTTTTAACGGGGAAGTTTTCACAAAAGTACACGAGAGAATGGGACTAATAGATGCGTGTATTCATCATTTCTTTTTTAGCATTTATATTTTACAAGATATTTGGGCATTTTTTCCTAAAAAAGGTATATTTTTAATTAAAAAAGATGAGCGTAAAACGTCGAATCCATTATTATAAATCCACATATTATCCATCCACATATTATAAATATTTCGATAAGTACTCCTTTTACTCTAAATTTTAGAATATTTATCAGATCGCAAGATGATAATAAAATGAATCAACCAACCACAGGCGAATGTTCAACCATGGAGTACCGCAGGTAAACTAACGACTACTGGGAAACAATACGAAGAGCTGTAGTGATTAAGTGATAAAGAAAGAAAGAAAAGCGCCAGAAGAGAACCACGCAAAGAATGATGTGCGTCGTTTCGATAGCGCCGACTGTACGATTACTGGGACCGCTCTATCTAAACCTAGTGCTGGTCATTTTGTGCCGCCCCTCGCTCGTCCCTCCCGCCGCTCTCCCGCTTACGAGCGATGGCTGCGGTGGCGCGCAGAAGCCATCGCCGCCGCCGCCGCGCACGTCACAGCCCCACTGACGCGCCATAACATCGTTTGTTTTGCCCCGGGGGCGGGGAGTCCGTAAGGTCCACCACCGCTGCTGATTCCAGCGCGGCCGCGGCGGAGGGACAGAGTTGTGGGACAATCCAACTGGAAGTAACGTCGGTAAATTTTACATTGTAATTTGCGCGCAATCGGGGAAGTGTGAATTTAATCAATTCCGCGCTCCTATGAGAATTCGACTCGTCCAGTATTACTGCTGCGCCCCATTCTATGCTTATTTCTCTGCCCAACTGATACTTGAATTTATATGTTTGCGCTGCGCCGTAAAAGTGGGTCAGCGGAAAAGAATTATCTCCACTGGAGTAACATCACTGAAAATATCTTTCCTCGCGGAGTAGGAAATCACACTTTGCGAGGACTATCTTAACGGTTTATTGCAGTACTATTTTCCGTTTTGATGAAGCTGTTCATTTTGAAGTGAAAGATGTGATGTTCCAGAAATGAGACACTTATCTTTGCAGCACAAGGAAAGTGACATGACACATCCAAACATCATTTTCACTTTCATGTATGGCAAATAGTATAAAGGAAGTTATAAAATTTTCAAGAGGAAAGTGCCAATTTTTTGCCAGAAAACACGTTTGAGATCATATTTCTTGCACAGAATTGCACTAGTCATTAGAAGAACACATCAGTTATATCCATCAACTCTGGGTCGCAAAATCCAAAACCAATATTCACAAAATTCACACGTTCCCAAATAAATACCTAAGAATTACAAAAGCACCCTGTTTTATCCCAAACTCTCCACTCCATCTACGAACTCGGTGTTACATCACTACATTTCTTCCATCTCTCTGCAAAATTCTATAACAAAACTTCTCGAATACCTTCAAGTACCCATTTCAAACTAGGGAAACAGAATCCTCATCGTAAACGTTTGAAAAGGAAATTACCCAGAGAATGTTTGAGCCTCCTTAAGGATACTGCAAACGATTAGCCTTTCCATTTAATACAACGGGTTTCTGAAATGAAATAACCACGATAAAAAAATATCATGTAAAATTGCTGTATAATAAATCAAGTACTGTATCAGTCGTTCACAGCTGATGAGGGCCTCAAGCCAAGCAAAAATAAAGAAAGAAAGGAAGAAAGAAAGAAAGAAAACACATCTGTAACCGGGGAAATGTTTTTTGAAGTCATGTTCGACTCGCTAAGAGCAACACTAACGTGCTTAATCGTACACAAATCGAATATTCACTAAGCTTCTTTCCTTCTTCTTTCCTTTTTTCTTTCCTTCTTTCTTTTTCCTTCTTTCCTTTTTTCCCTTTTTCCCCTTTCCTTCTTTCCCTTTCTTTCCTTCTTTCCTTCTCCTTCTTTCTTCTTTCCTTCTTCCTCTTCCCTTCTTTCCTTCTTTCCTTCTTTCCTTCTTTCCTTCTTTCCTTCTTTCCTTCTTTCCTTCTTTCCTTCTTTTTTTTTCCTTCTTTTATTCTTTCCTTCTTTCCTTCTTTCTTCTTTCATTCTTCTTTCCTTCTTTCCTTCTTTCCTTCTTTCCTTCTTTCCTTCTTTCCTTCTTTCCTTCTTTCCTTCTTTCCTTCTTTCATTCTTTCCTTCTTTCTTTCTTTCCTTCTTTCCTTCTTTCCTTCTTTCCTTCTTTCCTTCTTTCCTTCTTTCCTTCTTTCCTTCTTTCCTTTTTTCCCATTCTTTCCTTCTTTCCTTCTTTCCTTCTTTCCTTCTTTCTTCTTTCATTCTTTCCTTCTTTCCTTCTTTCCTTCTTTCCATTCTTTCCTTCTTTCTTCTTTCCTTCTTTCATTCTTTCCTTCTTTCCTTCTTTCCTTCTTTCTCTTTCACTACTTCTTCTTTCCTTCTTTCCTTCTTTCCTTCTTTCCTTCTTTCCTTCTTTCCTTCTTTCCTTCTTTCCTTCTTTCCTTCTTTCCTTCTTTCCTTCTTTCCTTCTTTCCTTCTTTCCTTCTTTCCTTCTTTCCTTCTTTCCTTCTTTCCTTCTTTCCTTCTTTCCTTCTTTCCTTCTTTCCTTCTTTCCTTCTTTCCTTCTTTCCTTCTTTCCTTCTTTCCTTCTTTCCTTCTTTCCTTCTTTCCTTCTTTCCTTCTTTCCTTCTTTCCTTCTTTCCTTCTTTCCTTCTTTCCTTCTTTCCTTCTTTCCTTCTTTCCTTCTTTCCTTCTTTCCTTCTTTCCTTCTTTCCTTCATTTCCTTCTTTCCTTCTTTCCATCTTTCCTTCTTTCCTTCTTTCCTTCTTCCTTCTTTCCTTCTTTCCTTCTTTCCTTCTTTCCTTCTTTCCTTCTTTCCTTCCTTCCTTCTTTCCTTTCCCTTCTTTCCTTCTTTCCTTCTTTCCTTCTTTCCTTCTTTCCTTCTTTCCTTCTTTCCTTCTTTCCTTCTTTCCTTCTTTCCTTCTTTCCTTCTTTCCTTCTTTCCTTCTTTCCTTCTTTCCTTCTTTCCTTCTTTCCTTCTTTCCTTCTTTCCTTCTTTCCTTCTTTCCTTCTTTCCTTCTTTCCTTCTTTCCTTCTTTCCTTCTTTCCTTCTTTCCTTCTTTCCTTCTTTCCTTCTTTCCTTCTTTCCTTCTTTCCTTCTTTCCTTCTTTCCTTCTTTCCTTCTTTCCTTCTTTCCTTCTTTCCTTCTTTCCTTTTTTCCTTTTTTCCTTCTTTCCTTTTTTCCTTTTTTCTTTCTTTCCTTCTTTCCATTCTTTCCTTCTTTCCTTCTTTCCTTCTTTCCTTCTTTCCTTCTTTCCTTCTTTCCTTCTTTCCTTCTTTCCTTCTTTCCTTCTTTCCTTCTTTCCTTCTTTCCTTCTTTCCTTCTTTCCTTCTTTCCTTCTTTCCTTCTTTCCTTCTTTCCTTCTTTCCTTCTTTCCTTCTTTCCTTCTTTCCTTCTTTCCTTCTTTCCTTCTTTCCTTCTTTCCTTCTTTCCTTCTTTCCTTTTTTCTCTTCTTTTCTTCTTTCCTTCTTTCCTTCTTTCCTTCTTCTCCTTCTTTCCTTCTTTCCTTCTTTCCTTCTTTCCTTCTTTCCTTCTTTCCTTCTTTCCTTCTTTCCTTCTTTCCTTCTTTCCTTCTTTCCTTCTTTCCTTCTTTTTTCCTTCTTTCCTTCTTTCCTTCCTTTCCTTCTTTCCTTCTTTCCTTCTTTCCTTCTTTCCTTCTTTCCTTCCTTCCTTCTTTCCTTCTTTCCTTCTTTCCTTCTTTCCTTCTTTCCTTCTTTCCTTCTTTCCTTCTTTCCTTCTTTCTTTCTTTCTTTCTTTCCTTCTTTCCTTCTTTCCTTCTTTCCTTCTTTCCTTCTTTCCTTCTTTCCTTCTTTCTTTCTTTCTTTCTTCTTTCTTTCTTTCTTTCTTTCTTTCTTTCTTTCTTTCTTTCTTTCTCTCTTTCTTTCTCTCTTTCTTTCTTTCTTTCTTTTTCAATACATTTTCCGATTTTCAGTAAACGTCTGTATTTCGAAAATTGAAAAAAATACATTTGTTTGGACTTATTTCAACTTTATAATTAAAGAGAGATTTTTTATTCACAAAATCTTTTATACAAAATTATATTTTTAAATAATGTCTACAATTTTTCTAAATTTGAGTTTATTTGCGTATTTTTTTACTAAAATCGGGATAATTTCTAAAAAAAATTGTAAACAAGATTTTCTCAATAGCTGCTCCAATTTCTTCTTCAGATGTTTCCTCGAATAAAGCAAAGAACGCTAAATAATATGATATAGTCTAGATTTCATTAAAACCTCCATATTTTCGAAAATTGCTGAAGTTAACATTTTCCCCCCCACAACTACATTTAAAGATAGTTTTATTTCTCGACCCAAACAATCCCTTATAAGTAGATCTTTAAAAAATTTCACGCACGCTTTTTCTAATAGTGCGGAGTTAACGTCGAGTTCTAAATTAAAAATTAAATATATGCATTTCTCCCAACTTTTCGCGGTCTGTTTTGGTTGAAAGTATTTCAAGTAATAAACGATGTGTTAAAAAGTTTGAAGTTGAAAAAGATGATATTACGTAACATAATGTTATGTCACACCAATAATATGTGAAAGTGTATGCTGATATAGCAAACTATGTTAATTAAAACTCGAGCTGGCGTTACCCCTGATAGACTATAAAATTTCTTGAAGTATAATATATTCCTAAAAGGGTGTCCGTAAAAAATAAATTGCGACATCTATTGGAACAATAGATAATGATAAAAACAATAGAAAAGCAGTCTAAAAATATATTTGTGTAGTGTCTAACTATGCCTAAATCGGTTTTCCGTACTATTTTTTTTCAACTTTTCAAAAATGCTTGCGTATGTAATCGATTCATATAAAGCCAGAACTTTGTTCTGCTATTTGTAAGATACAATTTAGCTAAATTAAAAATATGCATGGCTGAAAGAAAGTTTTATTACTTTCCAACAGAAATTACTTACCTAGTTCCAGGTAACCGTACGTATTTCAGTACATAAAATATATAAAAGTTATTTCTTCTAAAGTGTGTTATGAAACATCTTTTCCGGACGAAATACTTAATCAATCTCAGCAAATAAGCTGCTGTTAGAAAGCTGGAAGTCCCCGATGTCTGCACGTGTAGTTGACATTTTTGTGAATGTTATACAAACATTAATAATATTGTTGAAATAATATATACATTAATATTTTTTTTGAAATGTCGACATCACGCACAACCTCGCAGTAACGCGGAGGCAAGGCAGGTCAGGGTAGAGCAGAGCAAAGCACAGCAGGGCAGAGCAGGCCACGCCAGGCAGACAAGGTAGGGATACACTATAGACTGAACGCATTCCTTTTCTTGTCTGTGTAGATAAATGTTGTTAAATAAATATGCCGAAAAGTAAAAGGCTGTAAACTTCCCGTGCAATTTAATGGCTCGGGTTTCCACTAGTATGTTTTATTCATACACAAAACAAAAAGTTTATGGTAAATAAAGCACACAAAGTAAAATTTTGTTATCAATACAGCAGAAAAAATATAACAGAAAAATGAATTTAACAGGTAAAACAAAAAACGTGAAGCCGTTTTTGATTGAAAATCCTGTTTTTAAAAATTGACTCTAAATCACGCAAAATCACGACAAAATAACTTATATTCTAAAAAATTTTACATATCATTATTTAAAACTCTATCTTCGAAAAACATACTTTATTATGAAAATAATGGGGCTAATACAACACGTACTTTCTCGTCCGTATTTTCACTCAAAGTACTCAAATTATCGAAAATTTGAATATGACCTTATTTCAAAATCTATCTTTAAGGAATATATTTCATTAAAGGAAAAATATATATTTTCATAATTATAGTTGTTTGAAAAGGCCGAAAATTTTTTAGAATTTTTGCAATTTTCGAAAAATCAGGGTTTTAAACGAACATGAGACCTGCACGGTTCTCTTAAACATCCTTTACACCATCTAACAACAAAATGTAATCAAAATCAATAGGCCAATTTTTTTAAAATTTTGAAAATGTCTCAGGGCCTTCATTTAAAGTACTCACCAAAATTAAAATATCGGTTTCAAATTCCAGGGGCCGCAACACCTTCCAAATCGATAGACAAAACCGGGAGCGGTAGCTCAGTCCATCAACTCATGCCACTGCAGCGCCTCTGACCGGGAGGTCCTGGGTTCGAGTCCTGACGGTGGCAGGATTTTCGACACTAGCTTTTCAGCTATGTCGAATTCAGTCGCTGTCTGGAGAAGAATTCTAGCGGCCGGCTGCTCTGATCAGTAGTTTTCCGTGGTTTCTCCGATCTACACCAGGCGAATGCCGGAGTAGTACCCTACCAAACGGGCCACGGACCGCACGCGATCTGTCCTTCCTCTTCCTTGTCCTCTCCTCTCCCTTTACACACACACATTTATACTAACATGCATTACACTACCACATATTCCGGGAGATCGGTCGGGAACTTAGAGCTTGTGCCGGCTGGGGCGGGCCCCGCTGGTGGAAGAGTCCTGGTTAGGGGGAAACCCCACTAGCCGTCGGTAGGTCGGCACCGGATCTCGCCATCCAGCGGGGGAAGATCACCGCCATCTCCCGCGAAAAAAACATGCACTACACTAATGGGACTAATATCCAAAGCAGTTGACGCGCCCGGAAACACGAAGAAATCAAATCGATAGAAAAATATCAATTTTGGAGAAAATCGACTGAACGGGTTAGCCGCTAGCGTTGATTACAGACGAACAGACAGACGTTTTGCCGTCAGTCGATTTTTCGCGATCAAGGACCGACAAAACATGGTCTCTGGCTACATCACGTGTTAAAAGATTTTTTTCGCGTGGCATTACTACTTTTCTTTTTCATTACTCCGTGGTGAGAAAGTAAAGAACTGTGTTTGTTGTAGGAAGATTCAGAAAAAACTGGAACTATTGCAATTTTTGACAGTTCAGAGAGTTCAGAAAAGACGTTGAACGAATAAGCCTGGCGGAATTTTTTACACGTTCTTTACTCGAATTTGCAATAGAGTTTAATTAAAGAATTTTGAGCAATTTTTGAAAAAATGTTTAATGTGTTTAGGCTTCATGTAAAGTATCTCTTAAAACCAAAATATCCGTTGCCAACTTGCAGGGTTTGAGTTCGTTTAGATCGATCGTTGGATATCAATTCAGATGGCTGTCTGAACGGTTTAAGCGCTAGCGCTGGCCACAGACAGGACAGACAGACGTATTGCCATCAATCAATTTCTAGGAATCAAGGGCCCACAAAACTTACTAAACGCGTAAGAAGCAGTAATTTACTTTGCATTGGAACAAGATTTATCCACTTTCTAATTGCCAGTGGCCGGCAATAAGAGTTTCCGTCGAAAAATCTCCAATTTCCGGCTCACAATAACAATACTTTTTCTCATGCAGTAAATAGAGAAAGTAAAAAATAATAATTTATAAAAGCTACACGACTTCCTAACAACTGTAATAAAATTCCACTAAAACAAGTTACAATAACATAATTTCTTACGAATAAATTGGGCAATAATTAAAACGTAAATAATAAATATTAGTAATTACAATGTTAAGTACAAAAATGAATTCCAAATTAATTTTTTGAAACCAAATGTACAAGTGTAAGAATATTTGAAATTCGACAAATACAATATCATCACAAACAGAGAAAGTAGTGAGCATCGACACACGTCTCTCAACATATCATCTCAAGATAATATCTCAAATTCGGGTCAGGATCAGTACTTTCTAAGCGATATGCTTTGTGTTTCGTATATCGACACAGTTAATAGAGCGCCAAGTGGCCAGTTGATAGGAGCTATCTGGGACTCGGGCTGTCCATTTGGAGAGGTCCATCCTCCTCAGCTTCCCGATTCCTCAGGCGTGAAGCGCGACGTCTTCACGGAGCGGTCTCCGCCTGCTCCCTCCCCCAAGTGCAAGGGCTATTCCGAACCGTATTAATTGGCGGGTTGCGAGTTCACAGGCACTAGGAACGTCTCGACGCGCCCGCTTCAGACTGCCTGGAAATGGGGGGTAATGGCCCCGGTAATTGGCGCAGTGCGGGGGCGTGATGAGCGAGGGCCAGTAGCGCCTTGCGGCGAGTCGGCCGGCCCGGCCCGCCGCCTTCGCCGCCCCCGCCGGCCGCCGCCGGCCTCTGTCCGCCCCCGCGGGGCACCGCTGTGTTAGCCACGCAAGAACGCGCCCCGGGCGAAGGGGCTCACCGTGGCCGCCGCCACGCCCCCTTGGGCCTAGCCGCCCCCGCCGGCCCCACGGCGCGCGCCAACGCGGCCCGGTGCGCCTTGTTACACGGGGGCGCGGCAGCGCCCCCCTTGGAACCTGTTCGCCCCCGCAGACGCTTGCCCGGGTGCGCTCTCGCTTGTTCGGGGCAATGCCGGCCGCTGCGGCGGATGCATATGCATTGGCCCCATAATGACATGCATTGCTGTACACGCGGAAGACGGATAATGAGAAAAACGCGGATGTTTTAACCACGCTAAAATAGAAGGGAAACAGACATTTGAAAGATGTTATAGCGTTTGCATTGCGTTTGAAACTGAAAAACTAAGAAAAAATAGCAACTGAATTGTCCGGAAATCAGAATCAATGAACTCTCGTACAGATTTCCGATGACGAATTATCTAAGTGAACTAGGTTTTTAGAAGGCTTATTATGATTATAACAAAATAATATCGTGAAAACCAAGTTACGGGAAACAATTGTTCTAAGAGTCTGAAAGAGTGTGAAGATGAAGAAGAAGAACATTTTATCGACAACGAAAATGCTACTCGTCGATGGAAATGTAATATAGTAATGTTAGTAATGTTTTAGATCTGCTAAATATTAGTGCCACCAAGTTCTGTATATTTATACGACTAACAATGCTGATCGTCAAATAAATAATGTTTTGGAAGATATGAGATGGAAATTCATCAAAATTCAGACTTAAAGGAAAGCAAGTTGAAGTATGTTTTAAATCCCCATCGGCTGGGCGTAAATTTTGCAGGTTACCTTAGTACTAGAGAAAGTCAAAGCGTCTCATGGATATTGGTTATATTTGTGATAGTAATTGCAATAAAATACGAATACTTAGAATCAAATACAAATGGTTGTGACATAAACATGCCAGTGAAGTTTCAGTGGATTGCCGTGTCCTGTAATATGAGAGATGTAATTCTAGGTGTGCATCGGTGTACATATTTTTTATTGATTTTATATTGTTTTTAATTTAAATGTGTTATTTTATGTAATTTTAGAACTACTTTCGTATTACGTTGAAAATGTGTTTCGTAAATGCGAAATAGAATGTTTTTGCCATGAACAATTGATATGGACCACGCGACCTCCCGGTTTAATCAACCCCACGAGCACTGGAGGGTTAATTCCAATAATGGTTATACCCTTTAAAATGATAATTCATATTTTATACTATCATTTTTGAAAATTCTATTATAGCACTAAAGGATACAGTTCTGAAAAATACGAGAAAGTAATAAGAACTTTGTAAGTAATAGGAATCAAGGAAGTAATAAGAACCAAGTTATAAGAACTCTCTTTACCACTTGAGAGAGAGTAAATTGAAAAGAATAACGGAATGCGTTTTGCAATGTTAAAAAAATTACAGAATTTTTTTTAGCAAATTCAATCAAAGAATGCTAAAATGCCCGTGCCAATTAATATTAACATGATTTCCCGAGGAAATAACATTAATGAATGCTAATAGTATTGACATTGTGTAACATTGCATTATCCTACTGTATCTTATTTATACATCACAAATAGATGCTCATGTACCTTTAACAAACGTGGTCGTTAATGTGTCTGTGTAACAAAGCAGGATCTCGATCTCAAATAATGTTCTCATATTGTATTCTTACGTTAATATTCACGTCACTCGGTGATTACTACATATATCTTATAGTGTATTTTTGTTTTCTAATGTTTCGTTTTCAATGTTTCGAATTACACAAAGAAATCCTAGTACTGAGTGTAATCGTCACCTAGATGATATATTTTCAACGGACAAGATTTCAACTTTTAAGACAATGCAATGTTGATTGTCTAAACAGTTTATTTGGATCAAGAGACAATGACGAGAATTGTATTATTTATCTGCAGAGTTACATGCCTTTCCCATTCATGACTGAGCATACAATTTCAAAACTACGAAGAGAGACCTAGCCAAAGAAATGCAAATATAAATCAATGTAGAATGTACGATTTCTGTTTACGAGTAAAATGTTTTCAAATACATTTTGAACTTGTACATAAAGATTTTTATATACTTAATTTACATTTCAAAACTATTTCAAGAAATGTCAAATTTTTACTTCTGTTCCATAGGTTTTGCGATAATTTTTATTTTTAAATTGATTACTGAAGCTTCATGGCAGCTTAGATATCACTGAGTTTCGTTAAAGTCAAATCTGTTGAAACCTTAGGTATGAAATCTGCCTTACAGATTTCAACATAATCAGTACCTACTTAATCATGTATTCTCTTCACTGATATTCTTCACAATTAAAAAAAAAATTAAGAATACCCATAGCACTAAATTCATTCGAACCTGTAGCAGTCATCTCGATTTCCAGTCTAAGTTGCCGATGTGTGCCAACTGCCTGCTCACTTACCTGAGGCTCTTGTACATGCTAGTGTGGATGGGCACCCCGAACTCATTCTCGCCGGTGCGTTCGTCGTACACCCACGTGCCGCCCAGCTGGCCGTTCTGCTCGTAGACGACACACGTGTGTCCGGCGTCCGGATCGGTCATGTGTCTGGCGCACGCCACCCCCGCCGCGCCCGCGCCGATCACCGCCACCCGCATGCTGCTGATGCCCCTGGTACCACTGTTGTCGCTGGTGCCGCTAGTGCCGCTGATGATACTAGTGCCGCTGATGACACTAGTGCCGCTGGTTCACTAGTGCCGCTAGTGCCGCTGGTGGCGCTGATGTCCCTAGCGCTGCTGGTGCCTCGGAAGTGGTTGATGCCGCAAGTGCCGGAGGCGTGGGCGCAGCGACTGGCCGGGGGACTGTGGAGGAGCGTCGGCGCTTCGCTGAAGACCGGAGGCAGGCGCCGCGTCGCACCGCTTCGGGGCTCCCTAGACGTCCCGGCCTCCTCCCTCCTCAGCCGTTGATAAGCCTCCCCTCCCCCGCTGCCCCGCCCCCTCACGAGAAACAAGGCAAGGCCGGCGTGCGGGATGACCGACAGCGGCCGCGGAGCCCGATAACGCCCGTTCATCCGCCGACGCTCCCGCCCGCTCCGCCCGCTGTCGCATGCAGCGCTACGCGCGCCTTCCCCAGGCCCCCGCTGTCGCCTTGCGTAAGACCCGCGCGCCGCCCCGGGAGCAACAGCCTCCCGGGCTTTAGGCCAGGTTCGTATTTCATCGCCCCCTTACGTTACCGCGCTTTGCGTTATCGAGCAGCCAATGGCGGAGCGACAAGTGAACGTCGGCTTTCACCGGTGCGCTGCCTAACGACAGCGGGATGGCATGTGACACGATGTTTACTAGGGATTGCCCTGAATATGTTCACTTAAGTAGGAGCGCCTTGAACTTAGGAACCATGAGCAAAAACACACATGTTTTCAAGGTTTTGTGGTAGTAGTGTTAGTTTTCGTGTCTGTAATATTCCACGGGTATTTACAGCAATCTTCTGAGATATTAAGTTTTCTAAAATAGATTTTTTGAGAACTTCTAAATATCTCTTAAAGTCGTACATACGTGTAGTCGTTGTCTAATCTACTCTTTGAACCAATAAGCCATATACATTTTTTAAGAAACTTCAGGGCTTCACAGAAGGTCATTTAATCTTGAATAGAAAGTTCATTTCAACATTTTTTCTTTTAGATTATTTTAAATCATTTTAGATTAAGTCTATAAATCAGCAAATAAATAAATGGAAAATAAGAGCAAATATTCTTCTTTCCTGTCAAATTCATAAAACTATGAGGCAAAAGAAAAGTATATTTCTTACAAATAGGAACCTCAATCGGTATATCATTTAAACGTATGCCAAGAGGAAACTGTCAAAATCAGACACTCATTTTAATAGAATGATGTTAAGCCCAATTTTGTTAAAAATTAAAACAAAATATTTGCAAAGCTATGCTAACTTATTTTTAATAAAATGTTTATATTTGTAAAATTATTTTCCTTTTTCTTAAAGAGCAAAATTCTGTGTCAGAAACACTACATTTTGTTGATTTTATAACAAGGGTTCCTAATGTAAGCCCATCACAAAATTACTTAGAAATTGGTACAAATAAATGAAAAACAATTATTTGAGATGCTTCTACGAGGAACCTACATTTTTCCTTTGCTAACCTTAGGAGAGTTGCTCTTGACACGTTGTAGGTTTTACAGGTATTTTTCAAAACGTTCTTTCTTTTATCGAGAAAATCAATAATTCTTACCATGTCTGCGGAGGACCCTGATATTAATTCTTGGGTTTTCGCTATCGACGATAACGCCATGGATGATTTTATTCAGTGGTTTCTCTGTTATTCGGTCTTACAATATTGAATAAATATATACAGGGAATTTCACAATTTACAAATCCATTTTAGATTTACCAGGCAAAAATTTGAGGTTCTGACTAGGATATTTTGGGGATCTCAAGTTATTTCTGGAGGGCTTATATTCCACATTTTATAGTGATTATAACACAACAACGGATGGAATGTTTTTAATTGGATGATCCCGACAAGCAAAATGCAAAATTGACTCATCATCATTATCATTCATTGTCCTGAATTGACCTCAATTGGTAACTGGAGAAACGTTGACATTAAATACTAGACTCGAGAAATAAGCCGTTGAGTGATTTTGCCATTGTCTGGATCCCAAATATCATTGTTGAACTTGATTACATAAACAACTGGGTTATTATTGAAAGATCGCGTAGTCAAATTTTCTGTTGCACATTGTACTCCATTCTGCTACATTTAAATATTTTAAGTATTAGCATATCATATGTCACTTTTTACTAGTTTGTTGATTATTATACTCTAATTGTTTTGAAAAACACTTTTCAGTACGTGAAAATATTTTATCATCATAAGCTATTTCAAATTTCAAAAAATGCCCACAAATTGGAGATGCCTGCAACCAGATCTCAGGAAAACTACCTAGTGTGGAATGTGTTTGAATTCTTATAGTACAAGTACTTGTACAGTATAGTACTTGTACAGTACAAGTACTTGTAGGGTTTCCGTCCCTCATCGGGATTTTCGTTACCCGACTGATCTCTCTCTCTCTCCACAAATGAATGTGTAATTGTAAGGGTGTGTCAATAAAGATTCATGTAATATTTTACCGTTATAACAATTGAAAAATGACGCGCGCTTTCAAAAGAGGCGCCCCTCCATTATAGAGTTATTTTCGGTATTAATATCTTATACCAAAATGTAGTATTATTAACTAAGTTATCGACTGCATACTAAGTTGCTTTCTTTCTACTTAGGTAAACATTTCACTACGTCAAATTTAGAAAGAACTGAGCATCATTTTGAAGTATTAATATGACTTTTCTGTTCGTATTCCCTCATGATGCATCCATAATTCGAACTACAAACATTACGAAAAGCTCTTGTTAGAAGGAAATAAAAGTGTAATGATGACACATTTTTCGCAACATTTCATTAATGAAATTTATATATGCGTGTTTTCCACTAGCGTGAGTGAATACAGGCAACAGTTTGTAGTAAAATTCTCACAGACAGAAAGCGATTTATGATTGGCTTTACACAACTAGACAGAAACGCGGAAGCTTTGATTGATGCAGTTAATTGGAAAACGCAGTTTGTTGTTACAAGACACAATAACAGTCACTTCGCCTAAATTCGAACGCCACCATTAATGTGGCTGCTGTCATGACAAGGTATTTCCCAACTGGAAAACCAAACGATTGTAATTTTGACAGTCTGTTGCATCTGCTCTACTCATCTAGCAGACTACTCTCTACTCATGATTTCACAGAACATCTATAAGCACTAAAGAAAGAACGTGAACGACCTTTAATGAAAAGGGGCATTTTGCATCACTGAAATCTCAAAAACTTCAATCGAGTTAAGCAAAAAAAATAGAAGTCACATACAATTATAGTTTTTTGCTGGTGTATTCACACCGTTCAGAAGAACTTCGCCACCTGGTATATAGCTTTTTGAAGCCAAGAAGAAAAAATGCAAAAATTTATTGATTAATTTAAATAGTTTTGCTTCTTGGAAATTCATGAGGACAGAAATATTCAAAAAGTTTCAGACTTGAGTTACACTTCATAATTAAAGGAAAATTTTACATATCTATATTATGTAAAATAAATATTTAATAAATAAAATAATAAAGTATAACATATAATATTATTAATATCATAATAATGAATAAATTAATTAGTTTTTCTGGATCTCTAACTTTCAAATTGTAATTTTTGCTGACAAAAAAATTCACGCAACGTAGTACTTGCGTGAATTTATTATCTATGACACTAGCTTTTCAGCTAGGTCGAATTCTGTCGCTGTCTGGAGGAGAATTCTAGCAGCCGGCTGCTCTGATCGGTAGTTTTCCGTGGTTTCTTTAATCAGCATCAGCCGAATGCCGGAGCAGTACCCTAACAAACGGGCCACGGACCGCGCGCGGTATTTCCTTCCTCCTTCTTGTCCTATATTCACCCCTAACACACACACACACACACACACACACACACACACACACTAACATGGACTACACTACCACAAATACGGGGAGACCGGTCGGGGACTTAGAACTTGCCCCAGCTGGGGCGGTGCCACGCTGATGGGAGATACATCAGGGGTGGGGAAAACCCCGTAAGTCGACGGTAGGTCGGCGTCGGATCTCGCCATCCAGTGGGGGAAGATCACCGCCACCTCACAATGAAAGAACATGCACTACACTTACAGGACTAATGACCTCAGACGGAATGACTAATAGGGTACATGCAGTTAATTTCATAGAGTGATAACTAAATTTATTGTTTAAAATTCATTTGCTTCATGAACATATTACATTCCACAACTCAATTCTATTCGTACAAATAAATTATCCCCGATGATATATTTTATCAAATTTATTATATTAGAAAAGTAATTTTTCAAAGCACATTTTAAGGATAGAAATGATTACGACTTGAGACTTCTAGAGGCGAGGTTATGATTTCAGTACCCCTGTACTTTTTCATCCATTTGCATAGTCATTTAGTTTGTTATGACCAAATAACCGGCAACTAGACGGTTTCGTGGCTCAAGTGCGCATTTGTTTGCATTTCACCAAGGAGGACCGGATTCGACTCCCGTCGATTCCCGCACAATCTCATGTGAAATTTCAACAAAACGAGTTTAGCTGCTTCACAAGGGCTAGTCCAACCCCTGTGAAGTGTCCTAAACTCCACTCCTATCCTAATTTCTTCCCAATTATGGTCGCTGGGTAGAGACGCAGGAGCCCGCAAGAGAGGTGCGTAAGCGGAGATGCTGCCTGGCGGTTCTGGAGGTCATTGGCCTAGAAGCTGAGGTACTATTCATGTTACAGGCATATTTATCCTTTCAGAATTACACACACTGAGTTTTCAATTGTTTAAATATCCAATACATTCAATGTGATAGTTACTCCGGCGTGTGACACAGCGTATTGCTAAGACGCCTCGGAGAAATAGCGAGCAACGCGCCAGACCCCACTTTCTCGACCTACCCGAGTTCATGTGGATACGCCCGGGCGACGGTTTGTGCACAACACTGCGCACGTCGCCCACGGAGCTTTCACTGGCCTCCTACGGCTCAAGTGTTTTCTCGATGGAGCATGTGCCAGTTTGCTGCGCGTGAAATGTCGGATACCGAACAGACAACTGAAACTACACTCCCTGGTTTTAAAGTATGGCATTCTTTTTGTGAAGATCACTTTTATTCAATGATTCTGTACAAATGATGAGTCAGTAGAAAAATATTTATTTCATTAATCAGTGGTTTATGTAAGTTTAGGGACTCTCCAGTGGCGTAGCTGAATTATTCCTTTACGAGGAGGGGATATTAACCCAGATAAACTACAATATTTTATGATCCATCATTCGAATAACAATCATGAATCATCTACAAGAGCTTGTTACGGCAACATTTTTGTTATCGCATTTTTTATTTGCGGATAAATGGGCCATCCTTCCAGAAGTCTACGTTCTTGCACTCGTACATTCATACTTCACAAACCTAATATTTTTCTCTTTCCAATCGTCTTTGTACTGTGCCAACATTAAAAATGAATACATGAAAAATATACTATTTATACTAATATGAAATAATGTTTACTTAATTTTATTTTACAAGAAATAAATCAAGTCACGTGGTGAAGAAAATATAAATGGACTGCAGTATAAATAGCGCTATCTACTGGTTATCTTGTGACAATTTCGACAGTGATGTTGCTGCTTCTTTCCTGTAACGTCATATTGTGGTAAATCTTCCCCGAAGTCTTTTGTGTCATGTCGAGAGCCTTCCTTTCCATGCTCTGCGGGTATTCCTCAAAATAAAACCACATTGTTTGGTTCCAGAATTGTCCATGCAATTCCTCAATGAAAAGGAAGTGCCCAAGTTTGCCACCGACTTAAATAAATAAATAAATAAATAAATAAATAAATAAATAAATAAATAAATAAATAAATAAATAAATAAATAAATAAATAAATAAATAAATAAATAAATAAATAAATAAATAAATAAATAAATAAATAAATAAATAAATAAATAAATAAATAAATAAATAAATAAATAAATAAATAAATAAATAAATAAATAAATAAATAAATAAATAAATAAATAAATAAATAAATAAATAAATAAATAAATAAATAAATAAATAAATAAATAAATAAATAAATAATCCAGCGAATCACCATGTGCGCTGTCGTCCACAACTGCTAATGCACCAACCACCGCCAACTGTTTCTGAAGATAGTAGTTCGTCGGTATATCCCGTTCGGATTTACGCGGATAGAGTGTAATGTAAATGTAAGTGACGAGTAATTTACGAGCTAGCAGTCCGTTTCTCAGAGAATGCGTGTTGCGATATTTTGCGGTATTGTTTTTATTTAGTACTAATTTAAAGAGAATGGGCTAATTTTTAAAAGTTCAAAGTGACGTGGAAAACCGTTCAAATGGAGGGGCTTGAGGATAATTGAGGTGTATTTCAGGCGATCGTTCGATGAGCAGAGTAGTGAGGAAACATACCTAACCTAAATGAGCAAGTCGTGAGCAAACAAAATAATATATATATATATATATATATATATATATATATATATATATATAATGAAACAAACGTTATAATTCTATAAATCACTTTAATTTGACGGTGTTTGGTCGCTTTCTTTATTACAATTTCATCTCGGAAATGTGATGAAGTATTTTGTTTACATGGTGCGCCCACTCCACAGTTGAGCTGAGTATGGACAGTATTCTCCCGGGCGAGCCCTCAAGAGTGGTAGAAGTGGGCGGAGGGCATGTCCAATATCTCTCGTTCACCACCCTACAAACTTCGCAAATTAAACTACAAAAACAACCTAAAAGCAACAAAGACACCATATTGCCGCAGGAAATACTATAAGCCATAAAATAAAAAACAATAATCCACTCCATTAAACCAAACAATAGAAAAATCATACACCAATACAAAATGCGGAAGAATTAGCCACGTATTTCGCCTCACCATTCTCAACTCAACCCCATCCCGAACATAAAACACTCACTACAGCATCACAACAATAGGTATATGGTCCTCATCATAGAATTCACTACATATCTTCAAAAGAAATCACCCAAATAATTAGAAAACTACCAAATAAAAAATCACCAGATCACGATAAAATAAATAATTTGATACTAAAAAGCTACCCCCACGAGCAATAGCGTATATAAATAACATATACATGTTTTTAAAATTGGTTATTTAAGGTCGCAGCAACATCTAGGTCATTAGCGACCACTATTGTTGTTAACGGTATGGTAACTATGAAGATGAAACGATATGAAGATGATAAGGAGTGAAAGGACGAACACAAATACAACCATGCCCGAGGCGGGACTCGAACCCGCGACCCTTCGGTCCGACATCACTACGACACTACTGGCTTAGCGATCTCTGCCACCGGGCCGACACATACTTTTCTTATTTCCGAATAAGTCACTTCCCTTTTACCTGGAAACATGCCGTTATCCCAGTTCCTAAACCGAATAAACGTACGGCAAATGTCAGCAGTACAGGCCAATAAGTTTATTACCCTATCTCTCAAAAATTTTTGAAAAGATAATTCTAAAAAGTCTGACCACACATGAGGCTTCTACTAATCGCATACCAAAAGAACAATTCGGCTTTACGAAACGTACTTCAACCAATTTTAAGAATCTCCGAACATTTATACTCATCATTTAAAAAAAGAATCATACAATAGCAATTTTCTTAGACATATCACAAGCATTTGTTAGAATCTGGCACCATGCATTAATATATAAAATGAAAAAAGCGGCACCCCATATTACTTAACGAAAGTCATAAAGAAATTCTTAGAAAACAGAACATTCTCAGTAGCAGTAAATAATCACCATTCAAACCCCCAAAACAATAAACGCAGGCTAACCCCAGGGATCCCCCCTCTCACCTACTCTTTTTAACATATATGTAGGAGACATTCCGAAGTTGAACCCCATACAAATAGCCCAATTTGCTGACGACACAGCAACTTACTCATCCTGAACCTCACGCACAGCAATCAGAAATAGAATGCAAATATATATGAATCTAATTGAAAGATGGGCAGCAATGTCAAAAATAAAACTCAATCCAATGAAAACTTCAGCTAAGATATTCACACTAAGACCATATACCTCTCCTTCCCTATTAACATTAAACAATGAAAAGATAATCTGGCACCCATCAAACAAGCAAATAAAATACTTAGGTCTAAACAAAACTAAACTAGATACATCGCGTTGACAATAAAGTAATACAGGCAAAAAACACACTATTACAATTAAAACAATTAATCAATAGAAACAGCCATCTACCATATGACACCGCACTCGCAATATATAAAACAATAGTCAGACCGCTCCTACTGTATGCATGCCCAATATGGCTTCCAAATGATCCAAAATATGTTCCTAAGGACAATTATCAACGCACCATGGTTCATATCTAATGCATAGCTCCATAAAGAATTCAATATCCAACCCATAACCCAGCACATTCTATACATACCACTCAATTCTACTCCAATCTAATGAAGATACCAAATTCAACCGGATTCAACCTAGCCAGAAACCCCATCTATTCCACAAGAATTAAAAAAAAGAACCTTTCCATATATTCCTACAACAATTTTCCGCAATGGACCCGGATTAGGGTGACCATTAGGTTTCCTCCGACAATTTGTTTACACTATTGTATTTATAAGTATATGTGCTTTAAATAATGTCATATAAAGTTTCTCGAAAAGTCAACATTTATTAGTGAAAATCAGCTCAAAATTCTGCATATTCAGAAACGGTCAAAATCCATTTTCTCAAAAATGGCTCCAACTTTTTTCTCCAAACACTTCAGATAGGTAGTGCTAATTTCATTGTTAAAAATAACATACACTTCATTTTGCATGCTAGCAATCTTCATTCTTAATAAAATTAAAAATTTTAATGAAATGGAAACCTTAAGAATGAAGGAAGGAATTAAGACCTAGAATTAAATTTATACATCATTCTTATGTTTTTCAAAAATTTTACAAATGTACTTTTTTGAAATATCTCTGCGCCGTTAATATGCACAATCCCTTTATAAACACTATTGCATTTTTGTGTTAAAGTGCCTCAAATGACTTTAAATTAAGTTTTTCGGAAACTCGAAGAGTTTCTGTGAAAAAGAGCTTCAAATTTCGCATTTACACTAAAGCTTAAACTTTTTTTTTTAAACTGCTCCATATTTTCGAATGAAAATTGCCATTTATGACAAGATTTTACTCTTCTTTAATATTCTTAAAGTCATGTTTCGGTTCTACGACAAGGAAATCGAAAAACTGAGAAAATGTAAAAAAAAAATGGGCGGCGATAAATGGCAACTGGCTTGAGAATGGGGCAAGATTTTAAAGCCAGTCCACACCAAGGAAATAGAAAACTTTACTATGAGAAAGTCTGTGCCATTCTATAGACCAACTATTTGATTAATTAAATCGTTGGAATGATTGAATTTTGATATTTGCTTCGTGTATGTTACACAGTATAGTATTCAGTATTCTGCTGCTGTACTTCAGTTCTCAACTCTAGATAAGTAAGAGGTTCATCATCAATGACGCGTCTACGGTAATCGTCAGACCAGAATTTGTTATTCTTAATATTGCGTTGTTATGGTGCATGCAAATGGTTGCTAAGGTGTCAGGAATAATAGTTTCTTTGGGTATGCAAACATTTCAAATAGTTTAAAATAGAAATCTAGCGTTATACACTGAGTTCTCTGTAAATTAATATATTTAAAAATCTTTTTTGACTTTAGGCTGACAAATTGATACAGAAATTTAATGATACGACATATAGCATGTAAAAACGATAAATCGTCGTATATAAACCCATCTAAACAAATTAAAATACCATAGGTCTGACGATTAGCGTAGACGCGTCACTGACTACCAAATATTGGCACCATAAATACAAATTAATAAGCATTGAACCAATGGTAAGCACACCATAGGTATGCGAAAAATACGTAGAAACATATAGTAAAATAACATATACACATATACACCGTAGAAACATATAGTAAAATGCACTTCCGATTCAATATTGCGTTGTTATGGTGCATATACAAGGTTTCTAAGGTGTCAGAAATAATAGTTTATTTTATATGTCACAATTTGCATATAACATTGTTATGGTGCAAGTAAAGGGTTTCTAAGGTGTCAGAAATTGTAGTTTGTCTGGATATTGCGTTATTATGGTGTAAGTAAAGGGTTGCTAAGGTGTCAGAAATGTAGTTTATCTGGATATTGCGTTATCATGGTGTAAATAAAGGGTTGCTAAGATGTCAGAAATTGTAGTTTATCTGCTTATGCGTTAGTTATGGTGCAAGTAAAGGGTTGCTAAGGTGTCAGAAATTGTAGTTTATCTGGATATTGCGTTATTATGGTGTAAGTAAAGGGTTGCTAAGGTGTCAGAAATTGTAGTTTATCTGCATATTGCTTTGTTATGGTGCAAGTAAAGGGTTGCTAAGGTGTCAGAAATAGTTTATTTGCATATGTACGCTTCGCCGGGGCCCGTGACCGTGCCCGCCCGCTCGACCGGGCAGACGCTCCGCCCCCGCCTACCGATGGAGGCGCCGCATCCCCCGGACGCGCTCTCGACGGGGCTCTCACAGAGAGGCTGCGTCGCCGGGGGCGACACTAGACCAAGAAGAACCGAAATCTGGCCAAAATTTCCACGTCCAAATTCCCGCATTTCCAGGGGAAAATGGATGGAAATTGAATAAATGTTTAATGGAATGCACATAAATATTTTATTTATTTTATTTATTTAATAGGTAATTATCACATAAAAATTAGAGAACTTGGTGCTAAGTGGCTAGCCCGACGGCCTTTAAGCCATTACAATACCTACATTCTACCAAGTTCTAACCTTTCGTATTCTGGTATTCACCCCAAATGGTCTAATATGTATTATCATTGAGTTCGAGCCCAGCTCTCGTCGAGGCAACACCTCTCCGAGCGCTCCGCACGCTTAACCTTTCGCGTTCAGTAGTCACAGTCTGAGTTATAGTATCAGCTTATCAGTTGTAACCTAGGACGCGCGCAGTGATTAACCGCACCAGTTCTGGGCGGCCCACGGCCAAAAATGCTGCATTGCAGCATGAAACGGCCAATTTAACTGAAAAAGTGAACGTTTCCCGAGTGTATAGTGAAACCAGTGTCAACTTTGTGAAAGTGATCTCGTGATGGAAAATATAAGTGCCCACGAAGTAAGCTTAGCAGAAACCGGCTCTCTGGTATCTCAAGCTATGAATGAAGCAATCCCTCGCGATATGGATGTGGAAGAACTCATCCACCACCAGCAACTACAACAACAATTACTACTACAGCAGCAACAACCTCAACAGCTACAAAATGGCTATACGCCATTACCGCCGCATTACCAACCAACGCAGCTCCCGCAACATCAACAACCTGCAAGTGCAACTCAAAACGTAAACACTAATGAAATTAACAACTCCAACTCCACAAAAGATGTAAGTACTACCAATCTACTGAATCAGAAGAGCGTAAAAGACTTAAAAGGCACCATGATAGTGAACACGTAGGTTATGCCGTACCAGTGAGTAACAGATATGAACTACTTCAAACAAATGAACCAGTTAATAACAATATTCAACTAAATGAAAATCTAGCAACAAAAATAAAATCCACCAATAATAATCCACGGAGTTGAAAACTATAACCGCCTTATCAATGACATTAAAAGTGTTACCTCAGGAAACTTTCACAAAAAAACTGAAAATAACAATATTAAAATATTTTTCCAAGAAATTAAAGACTTCGTGATTTCAGACATTTCTGTGATCAAAACAATGTACAATTCCACTCCTATAGGGACCCTACAGTCAAAAATTTGCAGTTATTCTCAGGATGTTCCACGTACTTCAAAGACGAAGATATTATAAACGAACTCAAATCTAAAAACTTTTCAGTATTAAAGTGCACCAGACTTTACAACAAAGATAAAACACCTATGCAAACAGTGGCAGTAGATCTTATTGACAATGAAGAATCCAGACAAATATTAAATCTCAGTGAGCTATATTATTGTAGAATTAAAGTATATATTAGAACTAATACACAGGGTCCAATATAATGTAAAAATGTCAGCGTTATGGCCACTCACAGCTAACTGCGGCTCAGCCAAGATGCGTCAGATGCATAGGTAATCATCATTACTCAGAATGTAAACTACCAAAATGAAGCAACTCCCAAATGTGTTAATTGTTTTCAGAACCACACAGCTAATTATAAAGGATGTCCTACATACAAAAATTATGCCAAAACTTGAACAAAACCGTAAATTACAACTCTCGAAACACAAATAATAAACTACCTCCTAAAATGAATACATTTAATCACTCGGTTCCCACCAATGCTGATTTTACACACACAAACTTTAGTCAACATTTTCCTCCACTTCCCACTAGACCAAATATTGCAAATTACACCCCAATTAACGCCTCAACTAATCAATGGAATAACCACACAAGTAACCTAGAAAATTTACTAACTAACATTATTACAAAAGTAGTTACCCAAGTTCTGTCAACGCTAATGCCCCAAATTCAAAATCTTTTGTCGTCAATCAATCAACATGGATAATACAACGCAATAAACATACTTTCTAATCACTCCAACACAGTTTCTCTTTTTCCAACAAGTTCACTTATCTTAAATATAGATCTATGATAACAGTGAAGAATTTATGTTCTATATCTGGAAAAATTACAAAACTTCCTAAAATTTTTCTGCGGTTCTACAATCCTTCATGAAAGCGATAAAATCAATAAATTTAAGAACCTCAATATTTACTTCTAACTTATATCCCCTGCCTATTAGCAATATCACCCTACAATCCAACAATCCAAAATGGATAATCCAAAGAGTTTAACTATTCTTAACTTCAATGCTAAGGTATTAAAAACAGGATACTCTCTTTCACCACTTCTTACATCATCATAACATTCACGTTGCCTGCATCAGTGAAACCCATCTTGTTCCAAAGAAAAGCTAAAGTTATACGGCTACAAAATATATAGAAGTGACAGGTCCAGACTAATTGCCTCTGGAGGGACAGCAATAGCTATTAATAGTAAACTAAAACACTCACAAATTCATTCACCTACAACTAATAACCTTGAAACTGTAGCAATCCAAATTTATACCAATAAAAAAAAAAAGCTCCAAGTTCCCCTACGTTCTTTTCTAACAATACAAATGTACCCCCTGATATACTCGATTTAGTTATAACTAAAAATTTCTCCAAACCAAACAATTAAAAAAAAATTCCCCTTAAAATTCCTTAAAAATTCAACAAATAGTAATAGCAGAATTAGACTCAGATCAACTCAATCATGAATATCATTCAAACAATCACAAAAGCTCACCTGAATCAACTACTCCTCACATTACAACTAACAAACCATATGCTGATGCACTTCCATATTATATCATAAATCACATTAAAACCAAACGGGCCATTAGACGCAAATGGATTTTAAACCGAAACGCACACGACAAAAAGAAACTAAACAAACTTACCAAAGAAATTAAAATCATGATTACCAATCACAAACATGTCAAATTCCAGCAGCATCTTCAACAACTCCACCCAAACTCTCGACAGCAATGGCAAACTATTAAATACTTCACTAAAGAGAAAAGCAATGTTCCTCCTCTTATTTCAAACAATGTATTAATTTATCCAGAACATCAAAAAGCCGAAATAATAGCAAAAAACTCTCTGAAACATTCAAACCGAATTCAATAATTAACCAGCAATTCAATACAGAAATAACAGAATTTATGAAACAATCACACGCCACAGTTCCACACCCTATTCATTTCATCTCCCAGTAGAAACCAAAAATCATCAAACAGCTGAAAAACAAAAATCACCTGGACACGACAACATTACAAACCAAACACTTAAACAACTTCCTTCAGCTGCATTGCAGCCTAACAGCCACCTTCAATGCTGCACTCCGAATTGGCTGCTTCCTCAAACTTGGAAACACGCTATTATATTACCAATCAATAAACCAAAAACTAATCCTAATGACCCTTCAAATTACAGGCCTATTAGTCTGCTCCCAACAATAGCTAAAATTTTTGAAAAATTAATTCTCAGTCGCCTAGTTCATTTCTTAAACTCAAATGACACCATACCAAAAACACAATTTGGTTTCAAACCAAATCATTCAACAAATCACCCTCTATTACGTCTAGTCGAACATATAGCAAATAGTTTCCATTCAAAAGAGCACACAATAGCAGTCTTTTTAGACATAACTAAAGCATTTGACAGCATTTGGCATCAAGGTTTACTTTATAAAATTCACCAACTAGGTACTCCTGATTATCTTCAAAAAATTATTCACAGTTATCTTACAAATAGAACTTTTCAGGTCAAAGTAAACCACGTTCTTTCCAACACACACAGCATTCTTGCAGGTGTAGTAGTCTTGCAGGTGTTTCTTGTAGGTGTTCCACAGCTAATAAAAAATAAAATCAAATTACAATATTATATATTACTTGCCGAGTAAGAACACTCGAAAAAACTTTAGGAAGTTTCCATAATGTTAATTAATAAATAATGTTCTCACTTCTGTAAGGCCATATGGTCGATCGGATAAAAATAAATTAAAAAAAAAAATGTATTATCATCTGCTATTCAACAGAAATATATATTTACAGTGGGTAATTTTGTGCGATTTTTCCTTCTATTTCATCTTTGCTACTTGAAGTACTTTCACTTTCTTTTCCTTCTGAGGCAAGGAGAGTAAATACATCCTTATCAATAATTCGTCTAAATCATTCATTTCCCTTGGAGTTGGTTTACAGATATAACATTTCTCCATTGAAGTTGTTGTGAAAATGCTTCATAACATACCTTTCCGTCCAGCTTAAATATATCTCATCATCTTCTCAGAATTTTATCTTCGAGTAATGATATGACAAAAAAATCAATAACCGAAAATTCGTATTTTTTTCTGATATTTTACTAAATAATCAGGCTGTCGCTCTGAGATTTGGGGAAATGGCTTTCAAAATGACACTAAACATGCCATTTATTTAAACTGAATTAAGCTTGGGGGCATTTTTACACACTTATCATGCTACAGTTTTTAAATCTTTTAACCACTTAACGCCGACAAATATTCATTTTAATTATTCTTGCGATTTTCTGTAGATAAAGATGTTTCGAGAATATTTGTAGGCGTTTATATCCGGTTTTGACACGTACAATAAAAACAAGGGAAAAATAGACAAATTTACTTTATTTCTTCATTTCTATAAGAACATGTTTCATAAGAACACACTAATGTTCTGACAGAGATTATAAACTATAGGTGCTACAAAACACATACTTTTTCGCATCATTTCTATGTCCTCCGCAATAGTATACTACTACATACACTAGCAAAAGTGTTTTCAACTGGCAATTTTTTTTCTCAACCGAAACCCGAAGAGTTAACTCAGAGTTAACTTGCCAACACACATACCACTACGCCACAAAATCGCTGTATGGATCGAACACGGGCAAAGACATAAAAAGGCAATTGCCCAAGCCATGTAAAGAACCATCAACAATCAAAATATCCGTTAGAAACCCCAAAATCCTCCTGTCAGTTCAGATTTATCAGGGGATATCAATTTTGGAGAAAATCGGCTGAACGGTTTAACGTTACAGTTGTCCACAGATGGAATGACAGCTGTTAGGCGGATTGATTTATTGAAAGTGATTCAAGGCGCGTCAACTAGTCAGGTCATTAGCCCCGTAAGTGAGGTACATTTTTTTGCCCGAGAGCTAGCGGTTATTTCCACCCCCCCCCCCGGATGGCTAAATTCAACGACCTACGTCGACCTACCGTCGGGGAGCGGGCTTTTCCCCAAAGGTGCGTCAAGATGGAACAGCTAAGTCAGCACACCACAACGAAACATGTCAAAACATTTATTGCTAATTAACTTCCATTTAATTTCCAATTAATTGCCACATTTTAGAATTAACTGCCACGTATTTTGGGGACGAAAACGCCAGTGAGCTGGCTTGACGCGACCCCAGCACACACAAGTTAAATTCGAGTCATAGGGGCGAAAACGGGTGAGCTGGCATGACGCAACACCGAAAATAGAGGAAATATTTGGTTTTAATTGATTGTGTTCGTTGGTTCTATGTTCGAATATTTGCGAATATTTCCTCTATTTT
The DNA here is from genome assembly GCA_964035755.1 of Teleogryllus oceanicus. Lineage (NCBI taxonomy): Eukaryota > Metazoa > Arthropoda > Insecta > Orthoptera > Gryllidae > Teleogryllus > Teleogryllus oceanicus. The sequence goes on from CAXIVR010000001.1 coordinate 131,441,423, forward strand.
CGGTGTTGCGTCACGCCAGCTCACAAAACGTTTTCGGTGTTTTTGAAATGTTCACGTTTTTGGCATTTTCTCAAAAACTGAACAATAGCCGAAAATGGGACTAGCGCCATAATTTTACCGTCTCTTATTACATGAGGAAATGATTCAAAGAAAAAAATTGGAGCGGTCTCTGAGAAAAAAATTGCCTATATTTCGCGCAAAATTACACGGACACTACTCACATTTTCGAAAAATTGAACAGGAACTTTTTTAAAGATAATCTTTAAAGAACATATTTTATTAAGGAAAAAATCTCGATCTTCAATACTATAGTTGTAGAAAGACGCTTCAAGAAATTGCGGATTTTCAATTTTCAGGAAATTTGTGATTTGAACCATCGTGTGACCACCACATTTCTCTTAAGTGTTCTTTACGCTATCCGATAACAAAGTTTGATCACAAAATTTGGTGCTATTTTTAAGCAAATTTGAAAGTGTTTTTGAGGCTACATTAGAAGTACCCTCAAAAATCAAAATATCCATTTGAAACTCATCAAGCTGCGAGTTCATTCAGACCGATTACGGAATACCAATTTTGAACAAAATCGGCTCAACGGTTTACAAACAACAACGGCGTTGACAGCAGACGAAGGAAAAGAGACGTTTTGCCGCCAATCTATTTTTCGGTTTCAAGGACCCACAAAACATCGATTCTGGCTACAACACGTGATAGAGGATTTTTTTCTAAATTTAGCAACAAGAGATATACACTTTTTCGTAACGAGGGCCCGGCAACATGAGTTTTTTCTGTCGAAAATGCTCCGTTTTCCTGCGCACGATTACATAACCTTGTTTTCTTGCGAAGTTCCTTCGTTTGGCGAGAAAGTAATATTAATTTCGGAAAAGTTTCTCGCTACCACCAGAGAGAAAAATATGTGATGTAAATAATGAAATTTTGTGTCAAACATAGGGAATTTTCATTTTCTTCAAACCATTTTCCCTAAAAACTGCACAAAATTTTGTGATTAAATTTAAACCTTAGATTTCGTAAAAGACGCTTAAAAGAGTGGTGCAGGTCTCATGTACATTGAAACATTTGATTTTACAAAAATGAAAAAAATTAAACATTTTTCGGCTTCTTCCTACAACAACAAATGTGAAGATACGTATTTTCTTAATGAAATGTGTTCACCAGAAACAGATTTTCAAATAAGGTCATGATGAATTTTTGGAAAATATGAAATAGTTTTGTGTAATTTGTCGTCAAACTAAGTCGTCCGCTCCGAAAATCCTACGCTTCGTGAATGTAATTTTAGCGCCCTCATCGCGTATGAGGCGGCCAGCGTCTCGTACGCCAACACATTCGTGTAGCCCGTCACCAACGGCAGCGTGTTCTGCAGGCAGCGCCTGCGTTCGAACCGAGGAACACTCTCGAGGGGGTCAGGTGGGACTCTCGCCAGCAGGTCGGCAGGATGCACGATTGTGCTGACGGAAGGCAAGTGGGCCAGGAAGCTCTTGGAGAGCGTTGGCCGCACAGAACTTTGGGCCAGCCGCTTGGCCAAGCCTCGCTACTCCTGGACCGCAGCGACGGTTTCCGGCTCGAGCGGCAGCGTTAACCGTGCCAATTCCTCTCTTTGCAAAGTAGTAGGAACATCTGGATACCAATGAGGATCTGAGGCACTGGACTCAGATGCCGCTGCATAAGGCACGACTGACGCAAATCCTTCTTTTGTGTCAGAGGTTACACTAGACACAATACTGAATTGGTCCGCACGTTCTAATATATTAATTTCTTTCTCTTTGAATCCCAAAATTTCGGAATTTATAAGCAGTGCTGCGTGAGGATCAATTTTTATATTATTTAACTGTCCTACAAGGAGCAACTGCGGGAGAATCGTCAACTGCATTGGAGACCTCTTCTAAATTTATTAAAATATGGAAAACCTTGTTAGGCGTACAAGCCACTTGTATTCATCTCACTCGCATTTATCTTGCCTATTTCGCTCTCTGTCCACGGTCCAAGCAGATCCAAACAACTCGTGTTCCAACGTCCTGCGTTTGCGTCTACTACCTTTGCTAAAGCTTTGATTTTCACTCAACTCGTCTGCAAAAGAAATCAGATCAGCACGCGAGGAGCGAGAGTCGTCACAAACCCTCGCAAACCTGCACGGTCTTGTTGCGTAACGTTTCGGCCGGATTCGTTTACTACGCTCCGTGAAGTCACGAAGGTTAAGCGAATTCGAGACTCGCGGGTTCGTGGTTGGGTGACCGGCCAGGAACCCCGGGATCTAACGGCGTCGAGCCCCTGGCCGAAGGGATAAAAGGCACTGACTGACTGCGACGTGACGAGACTTGACAAATATAGTAATTAACGGAGGATTACTCTAGAAATAAACACATTAATAGAGGATTACTCCCCAGCGCAAAGTGCTCAACGCCTCTTAAGGGGCTTGGACACGCGTTGCGTCAAGGTGTAGACGCAACAAATTAGAAAAAAAAAAAGAAATACTACTTTCATACTTCACCATGAAATCTAAGCCAAGGATCCCTGCGTAATTAGTGGTCCCTATTTCCACAACGAGCGTGGCACGCTCGTATGTTGCCCGATCTATCAGAAATGGCACAATGCACTGACCCACTCTCTGCAGATTGTGCTCGGAAGCGCTTTTAATTGACGAGGGGTAATTTGAACGGGGAAGTTGACCGAAAGGGAAAAAAAAATTGGAATCGCATAAAGTAACCGCAACTCCTGTGTCGACCAGAAATTGGTGCTGTCGTCCTAAAATTCCGACACTGATTGTCATGTCGTCCGCCAGGGTAACGGCTAGTACTTCATCCCCGATCAGGTGTTCGGGATTTATCAGTTTCCCGAATTCATATCCCGTTTTTGACAATCTTCCATACAGTGGCCGGATTCTTTACATTTCCTACATAATATTAATGGGCATTTTCTTATGTTGTGGTCTGCTTGCCCGCAATTAAAACATTTTCGTTTCTTCTCCGGACACTCTCGCGAAAAACGTCCAGGGTTTCCGCAGGGTTCACGCACACTCTAGCTGTGGGTAAGTGTCGAGGAGGTGACTGGTTGCGGCACGGATCCATGGTTCCGACCTCGGGGGGGGGGGGGGCTGAATGGCAAAGAACTCCGAACCTGCACCGAACGGCAAGGTTGATGAGTGGGTTCGGTGGTCCTCGCTTCTATTCCCGTAAGGCGGGGAGGCGGAATCCTACACCGGTACATACGGTTGCGGCGGCGTTGACCGTTTCGTATACCCATGCGGCGAGTAAGGTGTATACAAATGCGTTTGTGCCGCCTTCTGCGGCATTGTTGCCCACTGTGCGTACCCTTGCAGGGGGTCGCCGCCAAGACAGTTCAGTGAGTTGACGCTCCGGGTCGCAGACGCATAGCCCCTTGCAATTGCTTCTTCCTGTTTTGCAAACGTTACTGCTTCCAGCATTGTTTTTGGACAACGCACTTTAACGAACCTACCTATTTTCTCTCTCAAACCTGCTATAAATTATGCTAACAATCTTTCCTCGAATGTTGCCTTCGTTGCAGCTGCGTCGGGTTTCTACAGCAGTTATGTAGCTGTCACTCTAGCGACGCGAGCCTGCTGGAGAAGTCGCTAACTGTCTCCAAGGGCTTTTGACTACAATCGTTAAACATTTTCTCTAAAGTAGGGCGTGATAATTTCGGTGAAAACCTATCTTTCATATACTTACATAAATTCGAATGGAATATCATTACGTACGGATTGTTCTCCGCAAATTCCGATGCAACTCCGGTCAGTCGAAAGTGAGCTGCGCGTAGTGTTTGGGCTCTTAAATGACTACAATTATTAACTATTCGGAGACGTTCTAAAAAAACATTCGATGCGGTACCGTCCTCACCAGTGAACATTGGAACGAGACAGATCTGACCAGATGATACGCTGACTTGTACCGAAAGATTTTGTGATGAGGGGGTTGTGTCACATTCAATTGTAAATACAGGGGATAAAAAATCTATGAGATTCGGGCAAAGCCCAGTTTCCGAGGGGAAGGGGAACTGCTGATTGCCTCGTCCCGGATGCTTAATCAATCACGCGCGAACAATTTTGAAAAAAGACTGAAGAAAACACACACTCTCCCCCTCCCCCTCCCTCTCCCTCCCTCCCTCCCTCTTCCTCCCTCCCTCCGTCTCTCCCCCTCCCTCCCTCTCTCCCTCCCCCTTATATCTCTCTGTCTCTCTCTCTCTCTCTTTGCTACTGAAGGCCTACTCATGGTGGGGGTCGAACCCGTGCTCCATTTCGGTGCCCATATTACCATTTCACGCTCCCTCCCGTTCGGGTCAAGATTACCACCCGGCAACTGACGCCAATATATCGTGAAGACATTAAGGGAGGGAGTATGTATCAGCAGAAAAATGAACTCCGAATTTATTATTAGAAGTGTTTAATCATGAGCCCTTGTTGCTAGTACGGTTACGGAAAGAGCGGGAAACAAGCGACAACTTCTCAGTCCGTACGAGGTCTTATATACCGCCGGGCCGATCCATCCCGACGTCAGCGGGGGTGGTATTGCCCTAGGTCGGGGGCACACACAGAGGTGCGGGGGTGGCGAGCGGTCAGCCTACACATCTGGACACCATACCAATGTGTTAATTCGGAGATAAATTAAGGTATACACAGTATTATAAAACCATTACTAAAGGCGAGAAAGTATGTGCTGTTTTAGCAACACTCTTCTGTTTTCGGTTGAAAACACTTTTGCAGGTGTATGTAGTAGTATAATATTGCGAAGCATTTCGAAATAATACTAGAAAGCATGTGTTTTGATAGAACGACTAGTTATAAATTGCGTTACCTTTTAGAAAATACATTTAAGTTGCCCAATTTCAGGCCAAATTATGCAATAACACATATTTTCGAAAATTTGCACAGTACGTTTACTAAGATCTGACTTTAAAGAATACATTTTACGACAAAACTCACAAAATTTTCAATATTGTAGTTACAAGCCCCAAATCTGAAAATTTGCTATTTTTGAAAAAACAGATATTGTAAAAAACATTAGGCCTGCTCCATTTTTAAGCTTCCTTTACGCTATCTGAAGGAATTTTATAATAAAAATGTGGAGCCATTTCGAGAAAAATTTGAAAACGTTGAGGCTTAACGTAAAGGTCCTTCAAAACTCAAAATATGCGTGTCGAACTCCCAGGACCTGGTGCTTGGACAGATCGATCGGGGAATGTCAATTTTGAAGATACTCGTCTGAACTGTTTAGTTGATTAGCCTGATAGTCGAACAGACAGACGGAGTGGTAGATGAACAAACGTACAAAGAGACGGACGGACAGACAGGCAGACAGACAGACAGACAGACAGACAGACGGACGGACAGGCGTATGGACAAACGAACAAACCTCGAAAAACCGCCGATTTCTGCCGTAGAATTACGTAAATTTATCTTTACTATGTACGTTCGTTGTGAGGTGAGATTATAAAACAATTTATTTCAAATAGACCAGAAAATTTTGCTATAGTTCAATAATCAGAATTACTTAACATTATAAACGAAATAGTTACTTCATTTGTGGAGAGGGAGAAAGGGAGAGAGGGAGAGAGAGGGGGGAGAGGGAGAGAGAGAAAGAGAGTTGTTCTGAAATGATTGTACGCGGTGGCATGAGAAAGGCGAAACTCCCGTAAGCTAGCAAGGACGCATTTCATATAAAGATCGAAAGAAAATATGTTGGAGGAGATCGACATATTATGTGCCAGTAGCGGTAGAGTCGGTTGAGGATAATAAGTGAAAACAAAAATAAGAAGACAAAGACAAGGATGAAGAAAATAATACAAGTAAAGAAGTAGGCCTCGTTTACACTATAACGCTTTCCGACCTACGACGCAGCGGCGCGTGTGCTCAAGAGCACAGCCCTTAGCTCTTGCCGAAGAGCGGGTGCTGAAACAAACGGGTCAATTGCCTCCCTTCGTCCCCGCCCCCGCCCCCTCCCCCGCTCGCCTCGAGTGGCGCCGCCGCCGCGCAACGCCCGCGCTCTCCATAGGCGCTGCGCCCCCACAGGAGAGTTAGGCAGGCAGAGGGCGGGCGGGATCAAGTTTCAAGTTCACTGCGAGGAAACAAGTTCGAGTGGAGGGGCTGCCAACTCAAGTGAAGCCTCAGGCGCTCCCCACCTGCCGCTCACCTATTTACACCATTACTCGGGTACAGAAATTCAGGATTAATAGTTATGCACCGTGGGGCAGGCCTCCTTAAAAATAACATCCTCTTTTCTCCGTGTTTTCTTTGTATTCTTCACATTCAACAATGTCATTTTATGCGTAGTTTCATTGATTGCCTATCTGAATATCTGAGTATGTTGTTTATTTAATTGTATTTGGATTTGTACCACAACTTTCATACCCGTTGTACCCCTTTTAATTTATATTGCACAAAGGACTGCAAAATTGTTGTCAATCAAGCCCCATGCTAAAGTGTTCATGAATCCTAAACTTTTTTCCTATACAAAAATACGTTTTGTCCAGGTTTGTTACATTTCTTCCATATTATGATACACTTATTCATTAAAAAATTACTTGTAGAATGTAAGAATAGAAAATATCCTAAAACATTTTACAATATATTTATTTTTCGATACATTTTTTCTATTCACCCAATCTATATTTCACAGACTAAAAATGTTTTTGTGAGCAATTCATTTGTTTTCTACCCTTCTTCCTACAAAGCACTGAAAGCTTCCCACTAATAAAGCACTGATGCGGTCGCAATATTGCGTTAACATTACACAAACCAAGAAATATTCTTATACACTGTCTTTTGAATGGAATAACACAAATATGGATGTATAGAATACAGTTTGTTTAAACAATTACACTAATGTGGCTCGTATGAATAGTTGTGGGAGTTATGAACTAGTTTAAACAGCTTACACAGATATTTATTTATTTATTTCACGTTAAAAAACAGTTAAAACTGCGTATGACGTGCTATGGGGAAAACTGCATTGTGTGCACATTTTCAAAATTCTGTGATTCCAACACTAAGTCATATACTACTTAAAATTTGGGGAAAAAGAAGTTCCCATGTAATAAAATCTATTTTCAAGGATAAAAAAGCAATAAATTTTGGCTCTTATCCATGTTGTCCTTCGGAATAATACTTCCTGCCGCGACAACATTGAAACGATAATTATGTCATATTAAATCATATATTCTGCATCGATTCTTTACCAAGTTAGATGTCATTTTATCTTTCTAACATTAAACAATAATTTAATTATCGCTGTCTATAGACTCATGATCATCAGGTCAAAGAATAGTTTCCTTAGCGGTAGCGGATTTAAGGTACAGTCGGATTCAATGAATGTGATCGACATTTGCAAGTGGAGGGGAACGACGTTACCAGGTCGCCTACCACTGAGCATGTGTCACCAAGACACGACAATAAACACTTCAAATAAATAATTATAAAAGTGACCAAATCATTTACTCACATTGTATGAAGTGCCAGCTTGTTCTGGAACGACTACACATTACGTTCTTCACGAAATTAAATATTACGGCCTACACTATAGTACAACAATTGTCGAGTACAATAACTGAAGGTTTCTTCAGATTGTTAAGAAGCGTTTCTTCAAACCAACGACGGAAGGTTTTGTGGTTCATTTCTTCACGTTAGTCTGTAGTTTTTCTTGAACGTAAACAGAAAAGACCATTTTCCACGAAACGCTCTGTTGTTCCAGCGTGTACAACAATAATGCGGCCACCACTACCAATTGGAACTGCCATTGTTGCTGCAACAATCATTTGTCGACACTTTACTGACAGTATGCCCGGCATTGTCCCATGTCTCGTCCAGCCAATGTTGTCAAAATTCACTTTCATGATTTCGCGCGAAAAAAAAAAAAAAATCGCCTCGCAATTAAGTCCGTCCTTTCCATGAGTACATGGCGGTCATTTTTTTTTGTACAGAAACCCAAATCACTAAGAACACTTCGAAGAGTTGACTTGTCACCAAAATATAAATCTGCCTCCTGCAAATTTTTATTTAGCTCCTTGAGAGTGGGATGATCTTTCTCCAATAATAGTCATATATGTGGCGCCGAATTGCATCCATCAGGAATGAATCCACATTCGTGACACGCTTTACGACAGTTCGCGTCTTGCCAGGTGTTTCCAGGTGAGATGGTCCTTTCTCGTCTGCTTCGAATTCCTGCTTGCCAATTCTAACGACCGTATTCTTGCTAATTTTCAGTGCAGCAGCAGTTCGGTCAAGCACCTTTGAAACGGGAATCAATGGACCTCCACTGTCTTTCAAAATATTCCCGAACACATTCACAGTTCTCACGAGCTTCTCTGTGCCATACTACACCCTTTCCAGATGATTTCCTGTGCATTTCAGGATGTTCTTTTTTTATTCTTTATTTATTTATTTTACATAAAAACAGTTAAAAACTGCGTATGACGTGCTATGGGAAAAAGTGAATTGTGTGCACATTTTCAAAATTCTGTGATCCCTACACTAAGTCATATACTACTTAAATTTTGAAAAAAAAGAGCTCCCATGTAATAAAATCTATTTTCAAGGATAAAAAGGCAATACATTTTCGCTCTTATCCATGTTGTCCATCCATGTTGTCTTATTCATGTTCTCTGGGGCGACCTCTTCGTTCTCGTGATTCCGGCATTGTCAAGTCAATGGTAATATAAGTTAAAACTAATAAAAACGAACTAACAATAATAATAATAATAATAATAATAATAATAATAATAATAATAATAATAATAATAAAAAGAAATGATTAAGTAAAGAGCGATCATAAAAAAATCTTTACGACAAAACACGCGCACAAAACTCGCACGAGAAATGCCTAACCTCAACGCAACATATCACGACACATAACACAATGCGCACGCAGCAAAGGCAGAAACGCGGGCGGCGGGAGGGAAGTTTCGCAGCACGATGCTCATATGTTCCCCGTTGGGCAGTGGCAACTTAGCGACCTGACTTGACACGTTTTGACTCTCTGGTTGGCAGCTTCCGTAGATACGGAAGAGGTGTCGTTATGTCACACAGAACTGTCAATCACCAACTTCTATTAATCGAATATTAGTATGATCGTTAGATCGACCTCGATGAAGTGCCCCCAAAACGAACTTTAAATGATAGCAAATTCTCTGTTCTTCAAGATGGTAAGAAAAATATGTCCTTTGCTGGCCTAATTTTTAATTAAAAGTTTAAATTAGTACAGGTTCTTATGGAAAACTTCCGCAAGCATATGTTTTTTTTAGTTCTTGAATAAAATACTTTTTCGTTTATTCAATATGTAGTAATTTTTTAATGGAATCAGATGATATTAAATGTAACAACCTCACCGAGCATTCTGAGAAGTATTGGATCTGGGCCTAGGAGTTATGCTGTACAAATCTCCTTATTGTCACCACTTTCTGTTGGGGTACGAGATAAAACCATTTTAACTTAAAATTTTGTACCACAAACTATTTGACGATAATTTACTTTCAATGTTAACAATAAGGACTCATATTCAACGCAGAAACAAAGAAAAGCCGAAGTCATCCTAACCTATATTAGGTATTGCCAACAAGTGAAAAGGAAAAATCATGCGAGAGACTAAATTTATTAGTAATCATTATTTTTTTAGAGCTACTACTCAATATTTTTCTTTTAACGATTTACAAATAATTATTTAAATGCTCCGTTCACGTTTGGATGCAGCTATTGTTAATCTGTAGGTGTAATAAATGGTCGAGAGTTTGACTAGCGACTGGCACGAACATACTACCTTCACGGACAAGTCTCTTTTTTTATAACTCTCTTTTAAAAGGTGTATTATTTTCACAGTTGTTGAAGACCCTCCTGAAGATAGAGAAAAAAAATATTCCCGAATGATTGCTTTAGAAGTGAATGTATGTATTTGGCGTTTCGGTTCTGTATTCCGACTTCGCCGGCCAGCAGAGTTCCCCATGCCTGGGCCTACTTAAATTCTCATCCTTAGAGGTAAGAGCGACATGAAGCGAACACGACGTATTCTCTTCACCGTAACTAGCCAGATAAGCCTGGTTGAGCTTTTCTTCTACACACAGCTACAGAAACTGCAACGATTTTAAAGGAAAGTTACAACTATATTTTTGCCTCGACCGGGAATCGAACCCGGGGACCACAGCATGGGAAGCTAGTACGCTGCCCCTGAGCCATCCTAGGGGCTTCGGAAGTGTATAATTTCATAAATCTATTAAAAGTATTGATCTTTGTATGGTTTGAATATTCCACATTATTACCTGTGACTGATTGAAAAATGTTTCAGCAAAAACCTTATGTAAATTTGTGCAAAATAACAACTACACTAATAAACTCAACAAAAACTTTCACTTTTAGGCAATATGTTAACTTCAAAACTTTTCTGTTTGGAAATGTAAAATGTCTTTGGAAGTAATAAAACCGACAGATGGCATATTGCTCTTCTTTCAGCGTAGTCGCGCTGGTACTGGCGCAAGAGGCGCTTTGAACGCAATTCACGCGGACCCGGTCCGCGAAAAGGCTGACTCGTTCCGCGAACTCTGCTGACTACTCTCTGGAGAACCCTCGGTGGCGCTCTCTGACTCGGCTTTCGGAGGGCCTTTGCCACGACTAATATTCCGCAGACGCGGATTCTTCGTTTACAAGCAGTCGCCCGACACTAGCGACCGCGTCCACTTTCCCTTGAATTCCGATTTCCTCGCGTGGGATTGTCGGCAGGGCTCACCTCATCACTGACTCCCTCCGTCCGTCTGACCGTTGCGGTAGGTCACTTTGGAATCGCGTTCTGGCGCGGCGACAGCTTAGAATCGAACGGAACTGTTTTCTCTTCTGAGAAAGTTGGTCGGGGGAGTATCATTTAAAAACATGAGACATCATCATTAAATAAAACATGAGACAAGTTTTGAATTCTAGGCTGGAAGGTCTGAGTACAGGAAGAAGAAGTTGTGGTTCTAGTGGATTTCAGTTGCTTACTTTTTCAAATTTTTTGTTTAACTTTTTCTTTTTCTGGCAATTTTCAAAGAAAAAAATATCACGTATTTTTCGATCAAGATGGATAAATTCAAGAGACCAAAATAATTTTGTAATATGGGTATGAGCAGCAAACAGGTAGTAAGCCAGTGTGTCCCTAATGAAATACCATTTAATAATTTCGTGTTTAATCCATGTTATCTGGACTGTATTTAAAACTGTTCTTGCGGAGGCGGTCGTGGCAGGGATCGAGATATACTCTTTGGTCGTGGCAGGGGTCTACATGTTCATATAGTAGCTGGACACGATCTTATAGAATTGGCAAGTTTTCTTAAATCTGCTACGATGGCTAAAAATTAGATTTTTGTGGAATTTATTGGAGTTTTGAGTTTAATAGAGCTTATTTATTAAAACGTAACAATAGTAATTCAGCTTATGTAGGACAAACATGTAGGAATTTTTTTTGGACTCAATAACACAGACACAGAGGACAAACCAGAAAATTCTACTTTTGCCAACCACCAAATTCAAGATAATCACTCTTTCGACCCAGATACCTATTTCAAAATTCTTCACATCGAAAATAAAAGCAACAAAATGAACATTTTGGAAAATTTAGATATTTTAAAATTATTCAAAAATGCTAACTTAATATGTCTAAATGAACAGTCTCACGTAAAATCCAGCCCCATTATAAACGTTTTATTGACTAGCTTTCCCCCACTTCTATTTTCTCCATCAACTTCCCTCAGTTTGTCTCTGAATTTCGCACGAGATACAAGATGACCTACCATGTTACTTGGGTATGTACTCTATTTTTATAAAATTTAAGTGTTCATTTGTACTTTGAGTTTCTTATTTATTTCTTCATTTATTCATATGCTAATTTCTTATTTCAATACGGTGTTACTTTAATATTGTAGAGCCACTGATGATGAGATCAAGTTGCCCCAAAACAAGTGTATGGCTGAATTTTCTATTTATTAAAATGCATATTGTAATGAACTACTTTGTGGTTGATACATCCGCTAAATTAATAAAGATTGCACGAATTCCTCGGTAGATGACACTCAAAGACGTTCGACATTATGTGGCAACAATCCACTGGATTGTCAATTATTGTTTAAAGTTGACGGAAGAATCATTTGTCATTTCCAGACAAAGTTCAATTGTTTTCAGACGAAAGTTTTATTTTTTCATGGAAGGAACGTTGTGTATTACACAACGTTTCGCGGACATGTTACATGCATCTTTAGGTGTAAAAAAATGAAGTCATAATGTCAATCAAGACAAAATGTGTGTCTTACATTTCATCTGTAATTCTTCTTTCTTAATAAAGAATAATAGCGAAGAATTAGAAGCGAAGAAAGTTCAAGAATAATTTTACCCACAATTTGTTACGCGATTCCAGACTCGACTTGAAAATTCGCCATTTTTCGTTGCACGATTACAACTATTTTCCATCTTTCGAAGTAAGGACAAGAAAGTAAAATTAATGTCTTATAACGTATTTTCTGTCTTACTGACAATAAAGACGGTATCTAACATAAAGTACACTAGTTAGTATCTAATACATTAGATAATGAACCTTATTGCTCTATTTTGTTGAACCTGTATTTTCCTAATTACATACCGGCTCCAATTAACATTGTTACACAAAGAGATAAGGTGCAATTATTGATTTATATATCAAAGATCTTTCTCATCCACTTATGTGTATCCAACTCTAGTATATTGATATCATTTTGGTGGCTCCTTTGGATAATAAATCATTCTGATGACTCCACTAGTCATGAAGGAACTGCAGGAATTTTAAAGAAATATCTTAAAAATTTTTAAAGAAATATCTTTAGAGCTATGAGGAGAAGTTTAGCTTTTAGATCCATCTCATAATATTTTTGACAAAGTTCCATGCTGCTGACCGTAGCATTTTTCACTTTTATTAAATTATTTCTTCCGCATAAATATATTCACACTTAAATAATATCAGCAGACTTATGAAATGAATGTCAAATAACATCATGTCCTTTATCAAGCATTCGATTGCAAGAAAATATAGCACAAACAGACAGTGTCACTTATTTGTAAAATTTTGAATATGAGCACGCGGCAAAACACCTTAAACACGCAAACGGACAGAAGTCCGCAATACGGTAACACCAAATACATACGAGTATATATATATATATATATATATATATATATATATATATATATATATATATATATATATAATACAGCATATGAAATAGACATGAACACGCTTTTCTATTAAGAATACCTTTTACACACACTTCATACATAGTTACGGAGTCAACATAGGGAAGGAAAGAACTTACATCAACGGGCAGATGTCTCTGGTTCATAGGCACTGTTTTGCCTTGACAGTGACGTCATGCGCGATTACTCATATACTTCTTGTTTTGCGAAGTTTTGATTGAGCGCTTCCTGATAGGAGCGACGACAACTCTATTCATAGCATGTGGAAAAAAACAAACGCCACTTTATTATTTTATTAACATTTCATTGAATTTAGTGTAAAAATGTGTATTTGGTTTATTTTCTCGCCCTACTACGTTCGTGGTAAAGAGCAAGTATTGTATTTCTGATGTAGAACTCGGCGATTTTTCAACAGAAAAATAGGTATTGTGGAGTCCTGGAATCGAACAAGTGGATCAATCCTTTTGCAATATATAGTAAATTACTTTCCCTAATGCCTTATGTATTAGAATCCACGTTTTGTGAGTCCTTGATACCGAAAACCTAGTTGACGCCTGTCCGTCCGTCTGTCTATCTGTCGTGTACGCCAGCGCCCAAACCATTTAGATAATTTTCTCCAAAATGTATTATACCCGATCGATCTGGACGAAAATTATGCTGGTTGGAAACAATTTTGAAGGTTCATGTGTAATTACGATATTGCGTAACTATTACAGATAATGCGAGAATGTATATGCTGCTGTAGCTCCACTGGTTCGATAAGTGTGTGTTTATTAAGTTATCTTCGAACATGTTGAAATTTGATCAATCGAGTGGTACTCTTGTTCTGTCTTCTTTTCACGTGTTTTTGTCTGAAGCGACCTATTGGGGAGTAACCACCATGCATCTTTTACGTACAAAGTACAAAATTTGTCAGTTTCGAGTAGAAATATTCATGAACGAAAGGTATTCGAGGCAGATATATTCACAGTTCATATTCATTTTCCTCAGAGTTGCATTCCAGCATTGCTGAAATGTCTGGCTACTATTCACTTGACCTATATTGATACCGTTCTTAGTCACATTCACAATGTAACAGAAATAGACCCTTCCTGGAAAAGTCTTACTTTCATAAACATGAATTTTGTAAATGTACAATTGAAATTTATTACTAATATCACAACCATCTCTCTCAGCTGTCTGTCAAAGAAACTAAAGTGTTTGAAGTCAAGAACCTAAACCAGCACCTGGACAATTTGTTTTAAAATCCTAAAATATTCGTTTCAATAACTTTAAATATAGAATAGCCGTGTCAACAATGCTTAATCATTTGTGTGCCATTTAAACGTTAAAAAATATACCAAAATCCTAACCGCAACATTTCAAAACCATTTCAGTTTCCGAATAACATCAACAATTACATCAGTAACAACAACAAAAACCGCCCAAGTCTTTTGCATTTACTATGACAGGAAAGACCGGGTCTAGACGGCATCAGTTGGTAGTTTTTTTTTTTCACGCAATTCCGGTTTAGGTTTGACAAATTTGATCGTATCAATGACGTTTATTTCGCTAAATATGGTATTTTTTTATTTGTGCATGTTTGACAATCGAACGCTTGAAGTCGTTGAAAGTCATCTAGTCGAGATGTGCCAACTAGCTCTGCAAAAGGGGGTGTTCAGCACAGGGGTTGTGGTAGGTTGGCACACTACTTCCGTGAGAATGCCGAGTAATAAATCACTGTCAAAATGAATCATTTTTCAATGTTACATTTATTCAAATAAATGAAAACCAGTTTATCGCCGTTTGGTCTTGCAAAGCAGCATCATATTGCAAAATTCAGCAACCTTTAGAGTCTCAAAATTAAGTTTTTTAAAATGAGTCTGGGATTTGGTTTAGTCAGTCTTTTATCACTTTTTTTAATATCAAAATTCCTTCTTTTCTCTTTTGGAACACTGAGTTTGTAACCTTATTAATATTTAATGTCTCCCACTACAGAGAACTTAAAGTTGTGGTATTACGAGCAAGGCAAAGTTGCAAGTTTAACCTAAAAAGGAAGAAATATTATTAAAAAATAAATGAATGATAGCATTTTAGAAACTAAACATCAACAGTTGATAACAAAATGTTAGAACCCTTTCTTGTCCGTTAAATATAAGTTGTCCTTATCGTAAAAGTATCGTCTAGAGTAGAACCTTTTCCCCTGGGCCTGGAGAAGAATTCTATCGGCCGGCTGCACTGATCAGTAGTTATCCGTGGTTTCTCCGATCAACAACATTCGGAGCAGTATCCTTTCAAACGGGCCACGGTCCGCGTGCGATCTTTCCTCTCTCTTCATTTTCCTGTCCTCACCCCTTACTTACACTACCGCACATGTCGGGAGACCAGTCGAGATCTTAGAGCCAGTCCCGGCTGTGGCGGTGGATTGGCGCCTGATCGCCTCATCCAGCGGGGAAATTCACCGCCACCTCCAGTGATAAAACATGTACATTACTTACGGGACTAGCAGACAGCCTTAGCAGTTGACGCGCCCGGAAACACTAATCAATCAAAAAAACTTTCCTTTGGGATAGGAATCCCACTTCACCACCGCTCCACCGCCCCGAAGGACGATGAGGTTTTGCGGCTACTATACGAAATGCGATATGTGTAATCAACCTCGTGTATGCATCCCACTCGTATCGTCTCACAAGCACAATGTAGAAGTCTACGTAAGGAGTACACTGGTTTGCCGTGCAATTGGACGAAGCACAGGCCCATATCACAACACCTAACTTCAAATACTTGAAAATGTGGGTAATATTGCAAAACGTATGTTCCTGATTTTCAAAATACATAAAAAATTAGCTGAAAATTTAGTTTATCAGAAAGGTAAGAAGTAGGGTAACAACATCAGTAGTGTGCGCTTTAAGCGCAAAAGGGTAAAGCCGAATAAGGCGGTGAACAGTGCCCCCGAACCAAATCGATAATCGCGATGCTCATACGAAAGAGAATACAAAATGACGTAGATTAACAAAATATCAGCCTTCTAGGGCATTCTGTTGCAGAGATACATCGAGAAACGTGTTTTGATGTTTTATTTTTTTCTCAGCATCAATTTCGTGTATCAGGCTGAAACAAATTGCAGGGACGGGGAAATATAGTTCAATTTGATGGCATTTTTGTCAACGAATTTTGACGCCAAATTTATATGGAAAAAATAAATAAATATTTGAAATTATTTTCGACGTGATAACGTTGGAGTACTGTCTCAATTTTTCCCCTAAAATGGTCTTATAACATTCTATAACATTTTTTTCAGATTTTTAAACAATGTGGACGGTAGTAAAAAAAATTAAAACCTTTTTTTCAGTTTAAAAATTTGAAATTCAATCATGCTCTTGATTTTCGTGTGTCAGTTTTATTTTCTTTTATAGTACTTGCGTAGTACAGATAAAGTTATATACTGCTGGAGAAAAAAAACAGCAATTTTTCGAAAAAAATACGAATTCTATGTCCCTTGTACCAAATAAGTTGATAATTATTGTTCCTATTTAGTAAATTATTTCCTCTAACACATCGCGTAGTTAGAATTCATGTTTTGTAGGAACTTGATACCGAAAAATTGGTTTATAGCAAAACGTGGGTCCATTCGTCAGACAGGCCGACCGTTCGTCCTTCTATGAGCAACGCTAGTGGCTAAACCATAGGCAGAATTTTCGCCGAAATTGATATAACTTGATCGATCGGGTGAATGTCACGGTACCCCAAATTTAAAAGGAATATAATGAATTTTGCGACTGCCTGCAGGAGATTTCTAACAGCCGCCTGCTCTGATCGTAGTTTCCATATTTTTTTCAATCAATGCCAGGAGAACGACGGGGTCATACCCCCAAACAACGGGTCAAAGACCGTGCGCGATCCTTCCTCTTCCTTGAGTATCCTTTCCCCTTCCACGCACACTTACATTTGCATGTACTACACATGTCCGGAGACCAGTCGGGGCTTAGAGCTTCTCCGGGTTGAGAAGGAGATACCAAGAGAGGGAAATCCCCTGGAGGCAGACGTGTAGTAGATCTCACCATTCAGTGAGAGAGAAACACTACCACTTTCCGGTATTAAAACATTCGCAACTCCAACGCGACTAATGACCATAGCAGTTGACGTACACGGAAACATGAACCACTTCTTCAACTTATCTTGCTCTGGACCCCTGATTCCTGGATTCCGACTACAAACGTGTAAGAATGCCGGTGTGGATAGTCGAGGTCGCTAAGTCTGAAAGGCCGTAGATGCCTCGTACTTGAAGGGTCGTGGGTTCGAATTCCGCCGGGTGGATGAATAATAGTCCATATACAGGATACGAGTTCTTCTATCATT
Organism: Teleogryllus oceanicus; assembly: GCA_964035755.1. Taxonomy (NCBI): domain Eukaryota; kingdom Metazoa; phylum Arthropoda; class Insecta; order Orthoptera; family Gryllidae; genus Teleogryllus; species Teleogryllus oceanicus. The sequence goes on from CAXIVR010000001.1 coordinate 131,458,962, forward strand.
ATCGTCAAATTTCAAAAACCAATGGTAATTACAGAGATCGTAGTAGTTGAAAAAGCGCTTAAAATACACGTGTTAGAAGTATTTACTACACACACACAAGAAAAAGATTTTCCATATTTTCATTACCACGGCCCTTCAAAAACGGTAGCACACATCTTACAAAGAAAGATGAGAAAGTAGATGACTGTCGTTTGGAAATATTTGATTTAAAATTGGATATTTATGCATATTATAACTACAGGTTTTACAGAATGGCACAGACTTTCTCGTAGCAAATTTTCTAATTTCCTTCGTGTGGTCTGGCTTTAAGGTCTTACTAAATTATCTGACCAGCTACCATCTATCGTCGCCAAAAGTATATATTTTTTTTTTACATTTTCACAAAGTTTTGCTTTCCTAATAGTACAACTGATATTTAACATCAAAAATATTAAATAAGAGTAAAACCTCATTCAAAATAGAAATTTTCATTGAAAATGTTGAAGCCGTTTTGAAGAAAATGGCGATTACTCTAAATGCGAAATTCGAAGCTCTTTTTCACAGGAATCTATTGAGTTTTCGAAAAACTTCATGTGAAATCATTTCAAATGTAATAATGTATACAAATTGGTGGAAATGTGAATATTACCAGCGTAAGAGAAATTTAAAAAAATATTACATTTGTGTAATTTTGAAAACAATAATGCACCAAAATTAACTTAACGTCATATTAAACGTGGAATTAGTACTATCCATTGGAAAAAATTCAAGAAAAAATTTGAAGCTATTTTTGAGACAGTGGCTTTGAGCGTTTCTGAAAATGCGGAATTTTGAGCACATTTTTACAGAGCAGTGTTGAATTTTCGAAAAACTTTATTTGACATAATCTAATCATGTACTCATAAATCTAATAATGTAAATAACTATCACCTAATGTAAATATTACCGACGTGAGAGACAAATCAAAAAAAATTAATTTTTGAAAAACAAAAAAATAAACCAACCTGGTTTATTTGCATAGGGTTTATTTGATACTACCCCTACCAAATATTTAAAGAAAAAATGGAGTCGTTTTTGAGAAAATATTGTTTTTGTAATTTTTTACAATTGCGTATGCAAGGTTACATGCACTATGCATGCAACGTTACAATGCACTATGGAACGAAGACTACTAACATTTTCAAAGAAATGTACGTGACCTTAATGAAAGAACTATTTATAGGAAACAAATTTCATCTGAAGGAAAAATCTGTGTCTTCAATTTTATAGTTGTAGGAAGACGCCGAAAAAATTCGTTTGCAATTTTCGAAAATTCAAATTTAACCGTGAAAATCGAACCTATGCTACTTTTGCAAGTGCATTTTACTCTATTCTTACAAGAAATTTAAAGGAAGAAATTTGGAGTTGTTTGTGAGAAAATTTGGAAAATGTCAGGGGGCATGTAAAGTACGCCCAAATTTTGAAGAATATTTTTCAAAATATCCAAGCTTTAACAGGAGACAGATAAACAGGAGTTTCTTCAATTTGGAGAAGATCGTACGTGTGGTGTAGGCGCTAGTAGTGTTCAGGGACGGACAGACGGAACAGAGGACGGACGGACGTTTTGAAACAAACACTTTTTCGGTATCGGGGGACCCCAAAACGTGAATTTCCGTTGAAATCTCGAAATTGATTTTCCGCAGCATTACTTCGTATATACGAGAAAACGTATGTATAACGAGAAACGTATGAACGAACGTATGTGTACGAAAAAGTAAAAAGCGTATTTATTATACCAGGTATTCTCTGCACTCTCACTCGCGTCATTTATTTTGTTGACAAGCTATATGCTTCAAAAATAAATCTTGGGGAATGAGCTGGAGATTATAAGAAATCAAACGTGTGATTTATTTCGGAAACACTGAAAGGTGGAAGAAACAATTCATCTAAAGTGTATGGTTAAAGATTACTTCATGTGAAGTAGAAAATTAAAATGTTGAGTCATTTTAATGATCTGTAACAATAAAATAACCATTAGCAGATACCGATTACCAAATTGTCAGGAGAAAATAGCTCTATTCTGTTCGTGTTTTAAAAAAGTAAATCTTTTTCACAAAAAAAATGAAGATATGAAAGACATAAAGAACCGTTATAAAGCCAATATATTACACATACAGATCAGAAAATCGAACCGTTGCTGCAAAAAAAGAAGACAGCTAGTGACCTATGTAATAAAGTACTGAGAGGGATATTAGAAATGGAATAAAAATGTCTACCAGATGTGTTTTACTTTCCAGTGAAGCCAGTATTTTTTTTCCATTGGTATATCATACTTCTTCAGTTACAATTACACAATATCGTTTTTTATCTTCATATTTTATTTAAGCATTTGCTGTCGTTTAAAGAACATTTCTGTGCAAGGAATTCTGTCATCATTTTAGTTTGAAAAACACATTATAAAACTTTGTCAATTTTTGTAATGCTTTATTGAAAGGGTAGACATACATTAATTAAACACGAACTTAGTGTTGTGATATTGTGATGCATGTGCAGGTCACGGTTCAAAAAATGATTGTCTATTCATTCTCCCATTTTTATATATAGCTGCGTTAAAATTGTGTTGTTTTATTCCTAATAATTATTGCCAATAATTTTTGTTGACGAAACGTTTTATTTGTAGTAATTTCTTTTCTTCTTTTATGCTTTAAACAGATAAAGGGCCCACGGAAAAAATGGGACATAGTCTTGTTTCTCGGATATTGAGATAACAAACTTTGAAGTTTTAGCGTTGATTTTTTCACAGTAGTACTTCTGTAAATATTCATATTTTCGACTGTTAAGTACTATGAAAGAAAAACTTAAAAGTATAAATATACAATATTTGAAACTACTTTGAATAAAATAATAAAATTTTGAATTGTAAACGAAATTAAATATTAAAATTCACTGTCTAATAAGGGCTATTTGGCTTTTTAAAGAAATTAACTGTCCCACAAGAAACTTTTTCACGTGATCAAACGTCAGCGGTTTAATTTGTTTTCTGTTCAATTCACTGCGGAGTAGTTTGCCAATAAATGAACGTCCTCAAAATATCTTCAGGTGTTGGAAAACAGCTATTTTTATTTTATTTTAATTGAGGTCAATTGTAAAAATGAAATCTTAATGAGGCATAATAATAATACTAGTGGGACTTGTGTGAACATTCCGCATTTCGTCGATTAAAAAAAAATAACTTCATACTGGAAACTACTTCAAACTGTGCGTATACCCGGTGTAACCCCGATGCTGGATATTGGTAAATATTCTAGTATTGTTAAGAGTTTATTATTAATTGAATGAAAGCTACTCATTCTTCAGCCATACGAAACGTATCAATGGTGTTATTTCGCAGGGAAAACACAAAACCAAAGCAACAGCTTGGATTTTGACTGAAAAATGCAAATATTTAATTATGTTATTCCGCTTATTCTCATACTGCTCGCACCAACTGAAGTGCGTTACTGCTTATGTCATCGATGACGTCATGCGATAGCAAGATTACACGGAAGACCGACCATGCCGTTATATATTTGCTCTTTACCTATAACGATATGGAACACCAACATTTTGATATTCTTAATGGTATGAAAAGAATTGTCATATTGTATAAATGTCATAATACGTTATTGCAGTATGCGTGAAGAATGTTTTTGCTAAAATATTTAATTTATTGCAGTGTTATTCGAGAGTATTTTATTTGTTGTTTTTGAGTAGTGTGCGAGCTACTTTTTTGGTAAAAAAAAATTTGTGCGGTTTTCTTCAGCAGCATGCAGCATGTTGCTGCTGGAGGCCACTGCTAAAATTCTAAACTTGCATAGCAAACTTCTTTGTTTGACACTAGTCGGAGTGGTTTTTACAACCTCTTACCGATGGGAAAGAAAGCTAAGCTCTGCCTCTAGGATACTAGGATGCAAGTTGATACTGGGAGCATTAACGGATATATTATCTCTAGATGACAATCCACAAAAAGAGGAGATCCTAGTGGCTTTCTTAGATCTCGGGAATTTGATATTATGGGAACGATTTGGCTTACAGTGAAGCATAAGTTTGGTTAATGTGATGGTCATCAACAAGTGCATTTATCTTACCACAAAATTGTGAAGAGAGCATGAATTATCACGGTATTAAACACGATATATATATATATATATATATATATATATATATATATATATATATATATATATATATATATATATATATATATTAAAACACGATATTTATACAACTCTTTCTATTATAGACAATACCGACCATCAAAAACAAAAATGTTATTAATTTTAACAATGATATACAAGGCATTGGTTTACGTTTGTATTGTATAATTTTAAAAAGTTTCCTAGTCAATGACACCCATCTCGATGAGGGTTTTGTCCAGTTTCCCTGATCCTGTGATCAAATACTCAGATGGCCCCTTGTTTTGCTTCTGAGCATAAATATAGCTTCAATATGCGCACGTTTTGTTGAGCTCACCTTTGCTTGTAGTGGTAGGAGTAGAGCAGCAAGTGTGCAGATGATACTTCTCCCCCACATGTCACATATAGTTTTTACTATTCTTAGATTAAATAAATCAAATGATACCAGATATCTTGAACGTTAAATTCTTTTCGTCTTGATGTAAATGTATACGATTATTCCGTACAAAAATGATACAAAACAAAACAATTGTAGAAAAATCATCACTTTCGCAGTTGTATCATGTTACCACTCACTAAAGAAAGTAGTCGTGTTACAATAGTACATTCTCTCTCTTATTTTTATACCGGCTACGCAATGTAATACTACTTGAACCTGCAAAATATTTTCCAATCGGCAAACTTTTTTCCGCCAACCTGGATGGCTCAGGTGGCTAAGAATGTGTACCGTCTTTAGTGCCTCGGTCCGAAGTGTTGGAGGTTCAAGTCCCGCGTTGGGCAGAATTATCCCTTTGTCTCTCATGTACGTGTTGTCGCGGAGGGCCATGTGTTCAGCTGGCCCCAAATCAGAGGCAACCGCAAGTGTATTGGTGTTTAGTGTATGGTCGAATATGAGTTCCATCGCGAGGTGAAAGGGTAACTAGTTGTCGGCTGGAAAAAAATATGTCCGCTCCCAGACTTTAACTCTAGGTACACTACGTTATTTACGTTACCTCTACATGATTAGCCTCGAAGATGAAACAAACGTCTCGACGCATTAAAAACAAAGTTCAACACTTGCATTTGCAATTCTCGAAAATGCAAAGAGTTCGGACGAAACCTGCGCCATTATTTGAGCGTCCTTCGCTCTATCCGAGAAGAAATCAATCCAAAATTTTAGAGCCACTTTTGAGAAAATGATGAGGTTTCGTGGTACCTCAAAAACAAAATCTGTTCCAATATTTCCTGGGTCTAAATTTCGAGCAGATCTACTGAGAATGACAATTTTGGAAAACATCGTCATACCGTAAACCAACTTTTCGGTATCAAGGACCCACAAAGAGTGGATACTCCCTGCAGAAAGAATTAAAGTAATTAATTTACTCCTTTTAGGAGAAAATTTTAACCACTTTTTTCTACCAGAGACCAACAATACCACGTTCTCTGTCAAAAAATTGCGAATTTCCGCTGCAGCCTTAAAATATTTTCACTTTACTACGTAATTATATAATATGGAATAAAGTAAAATTAAAATTCTTCTTTGGGGTACTATTCGGATGAGTTTGAAACTATGTTCTCAAATTAATATATTAATTTGATTCAATATAATCATATCAAAACTATTTAAAAATGTATTGGATTACAATGTATTTATTATTTCACCCTTAGTGAGATTCTAAATTAAATTAAATTCCTTTTCGTCCTTAAGGGGAAATTTTCTGGTTAGTTATACAATATTAGTAATTTATTAAGGTGAATTCTATAACTGTTGACACTTATCACTGCAAATAATTCACCAGAATGATCGCTCTGGTCATCACCTTATGTTAATGCAGTGCCTGTGGCGGGGAGATCCTAGGTTTCTAGTTCCGACGCTGGCCGTTTTTTCGACATTAACTTGGCAGCTGGGTCAAATTCAGCCGCTTTTTGGAGGAGACTTCTAATGCTTGGTTTCAACCAACGTGTTACCTTTTGATTTGCAGAGACCACGTTTAATATAGTTGTTTTTTAACTTCAAACATGCATATGTACCTGTACAATGTACAATGTCACTAACTTTGACCTTGTCACTCTTATTACACCTGTACTGCCCTTTTTTCTAGCCTCTTATCAACACCCCGTCTCTCTCTCCCTCTCTGTATCTCTCTGTCCCTCTCTGTCTTCTCCGCTTTGTCCCTCTCGTCTCCTCCTCTGTGTGTCTCCCTCTCGTCTCTCTCTCCGTCTGTGTGTCTCCTCTCAGTCTCCTCTCCGTCTCTGTGTGTCTCCCTCTCAGTCGCTCTTTCCATCTCTGTGTAAGTCTCCCTTTGTCCTCTCTCTCTATTCCTGTGTGTGTCTCTCTCTGTATGTCATTCTCTCTGTCTCTCTCTCAGTCTCTCTCTCTCTTTTTTGCTAGTCGCACTGCTACTTAGCTCTTTCATTCTCCACCTTGTACAGAAAAGTTTCGTTTTTCTAATCTTGTCGTTCTCATGATGTTTTTAACCGAGTCGATCGCGGAAAACCGGCGTTACTAGCCAACTACTATCATGCCTATACTTTTTTTTACATTATGCCATCCAGTTTGAATCCGTTTGTGGCACGCCGGTAAACGATCGAATCATATGGGCGTTTACAATATATCCATTATCCATCCAATATATCCTGGGCCCCAGTCATTTTAAAGGTTTTTACGAATCGTGCCTACGAGAGGGCGTGTTTCCAGATAAATAGAAGATGCAGCGAGAGGTTCTACTTCCAAAGGGGAAAGGTTCAATAGAGCAAGCATCTTCCTACCGACCTATATCAACGGACCCACAGTGTTACAGGAGGGGTTCCACAGGGCTCCGTATAGGTTCTCAGAATACAGATGTCGGAAGATGCCGGTTTTCGCTTTTGCGGACGACGAAGTGATCAAACATGTAGTGGAAGTGTTTGAAATCGCCATTGAAGCCATATCTTTAGTCCGCCGATGGTTAACCTCTGTCGGCATGCATTTAACGAACCAAAACACTGAGGCAAATCTCGTCACGAGTAGGAAGGTAAGAGAATCCATCACCTTTCAGTTTGAGACAAAAACATCCATTCGCGTCCGTATCTGAAGAACTTAGGAATCATGATTGACGCGAAGTTAATATTTAGTAAATACCTACTGTATGTCAGCGATAAGGCGACAAAAGCAATGATGACCTTGACGAGACTAATGCCGAATGTTGGAGGACCGAGGCAGGAGTGGCGACGACTGCTGTCAAATGTCACCACATCGATCCTGCTATATGCTGTTCTAGTGTGGGCAGCAGCAATCAATACGGCATTGAGCAGACAGAAAATAGTCTCGATGTCCAGGAGAAGTGCCCTGTGGTTGGTTTGCGCTTATCGCAAGGTCTCGTATAATGCAGTGTGAGTAGTGTCAGGCATGCTTCCAATCGAGCTCCTAGCGGCAGAACGACACAGGCTCTACCAATGCCGCGGACAGAACAAAGGAAAGAAAGATTTCACCGGCCGCGCAGAAGAGAGACGCAAGTCCATGATTAAGTGGCAGGGACTATGGGACAGCTCGCAAAAATGGAGATGGACGCATCGACTTCTCCCAAATATAGAAGTATGGGAAGGACGAAGCTATGGTGAGGTGGACTTCCATCTCACGCAGCTGTTGACTGGACACGGCTGTTTCCGAGAGTATTTCTTCTGCTTCCACCGAGCTGAAGATCCAGCGTGCTCTCACTGCTCCCCAGTATCGGAGGATGCTGAACACGTTTTCTTTGTCTGCCCTCGATTCGAAGAAGAGAGGACACATCTCTATCAGCAACTCGGACAACAACAGACGTCCGAGAACATCGTAAGGGGAGTGCTGGCTTCCAGGGAGAAGTGGGAAGCAGTGGCGGCCTTTGCGGACCAACTAATAAAGAAACTAAGACTCCAGGAGAGGATGAGAATGGCGTCCTAGGATGATGCCAAAAGGCTAGGGGGTGCACGCCCTATTCATCCCCGCGATGTAATGCCTAATGGCGGTTCCTTGGGGGTGAATAATCCTAGTGAGCTGGTTTTAGTGAGTAAAAATCTCACGCGACCAGGCGGTACGGGCCACATGGTGTCTTTTGAAGATTTCCACCTACCCTCATAAAAAATATATCCATTAAGTTGCTAGTTTAAAAATCTAATATATATTACGTCTCAAATATGGCTAATGTTAGAAGTAGTCAGTTAATTCGCACAGTATCCTGCTGGTTTTAATATTGCTGAATGAAAGACAATGGCATGCCCATTTTGCACTTTATTCCGCTATTGTTGGCATGAGTCACAATTCTGTGACTAAGGTAATGCTATTGCCAGTGTGTGAGGCACTTGTGTTCTTAAAAATTAGTTCGACATAAAAATTCGGTGAATATTATGACTCAGTGTAAGCAGACCCAATATTGCTGCACTCTATCATAATATAGTCTATGTTGTTGTATGTAAATACTGACGGCTGAATGCCGGAGTCTCGTCGCAACTTGGAAACGGGAAACAAAGCGTCAACTCAAGCATAAAGTGAGATTAGATGAGATTAATTGGTATCGTGAAAATATAATATTACGACTGACACACCTTGCCCCTCACTAGGATTAGGAAATCCCCACCAGCAGCAGTCCGATTTCCGTTTATCACATATTATCTGCTATTCTTAGAAACTGTATCATACTTTACCTACCCTAGCATCCTCGGATTAGCTAATGTGCTTCCTTCGATTAATGTTGGAAGTATTCTTCAATGCTATTGCTAAATCGTACTTCATCCACCCATTTTAGATATTGCGAACATTAGCCACCTGATCCGGCATTAGCCGTAACATATACACAATTCACTATCATTAACTGCATTTTATACAACCAGTATCATACTTGCAAACACTTCGCCGTATAAAAAAAACAACATTTGCAGGTATACTAAATATACAATTCATCTTATCTTTTATCACGTACTCTATTAAATTTATTCATAACGTGTAACGGTGTAAGATATTGACTCCAACATGGGGGCTCATTGCTGCTACCAGCGTATCGCTCACAGAGACCAAATCAATTCTAGGCGAAAGAGGAACAGAAGTGTAGAGAGGATTATCAGGAACAAATCGGTTGTTGAAACTTTCCAGGCTTGAAGCGAATTCGCGGAGAAGTTAAGAAGCGCTAGTGGAACTGATATTCGTCACGAACTCCTCGAGGAAAGCGTCTTCCTATCGGAATGGTCTTCGTACCAGAGCTCATCCCGTTGGATTTTACGGCGCTGACGAAGCATTCGCAGAGTGGCGAGCCCGGGGGCGGGAGGCGGCGGTGGGCGGCGCGCGGATATGGCGCTGCTAGCGCGCCGGCACTTGGCCTTATTTCAATCAAACGCCCACCGGTGCGCATAGAGTCAACGGTTCAGTGTCACGGGAGCCCCCACCCCTCCACCCTCACGGAGATTTGACCCCTAGACCTCTCGAATGCTCGTGGATCACGCTACTCTCTACGACGGCACGCTCGCCCTTAATCAACTCTGTGGAAGTAAATTAGATTGCGGTTTCAATGAAAGTGAGTGACAAGCGATTGCGAGCGAAGCTTGAAAAATTGTCTGGGTGAGACTGCTAGGTGGAGGTTGGAGAAGGAGGAACTTGATTCACTCTCGGCTAAAACGCTCGTGTAACTTATTGCAGCACTAGGTGCATGCGCTAAAGTTAGAAGCAAACATTCGAACCTTCTAATCCTGGAATTCAACGAATCCTGAAAAGGGGTATTTAATTGTTTGCGCTTGGTTAGTGAGCTTAAGTTAGAAGGAAAATATTCAAACCTTCTAATCCTACAATACCACGGATCCTGAAAATGGGTATTTAATATTTTCCGCTTATTTTATCATTCAGACGTTTCAAAACCTCTGTTGTGTATTTATTCTATTCAATGTACAGAGATTCAGTTCTTCACGAATTTTATGCGTCAAAAAGCTCAATACACATAACAAAGTGTACCCTTTTTCAATTTAAATTTATTTTCATATTTCTAAACAGAAAATACCTGGACAGCTATCATTACAGTAAAATTTGAAACATGAAAACCCATTCAAAATTGTCTTCACTCAGAAGATCTTGCACTTACGCAGTTAAATTTAAGTTAATTGCTAATAGATTATTTTAGCTTCCTTTCCTGCTCCAAACTTTTACATTCCTGCAGCTTCTCATTATTGGGCATGGAATCAATCCCTTGATTCATTTGCAAATCTGTGAGATTTTTTGTGAAAACTCTTTTACCCAAGTGTGGGAGCCCATTTTCATGCAAAACTTAACAGTAATTATAACACACAACATAAGAATAATCTTCATAAGATGTCAGTATTAAGAACCGATTACAGAAACAACCACGTATTAGTGCCCCTGATCGTTATACTATACCAAATTACCAAAAAATAAAAATATGTATAAATGCTACAATGGAAGGTAAAATCTCTTCTGTTGCACAATGTTTTCATACAATCAAAGGCAACTCATGACGTACAGCATTAAAACCCTGATGAAAACTACAAACAATGGCTTTCCATAAAGGAGCACTCAAGACTGCTCAAGAACAACAAATAAAATAATCTCGTACAATACTGCAATAAATTAATATCATTTCTGTTATTTACGTCGGCACGTGCTTAGCTCCTTAGCAACCAACCATCTAAAGAGCGTGTCAATAGGAACGGTCGTTAAACTGTTCCATTTTTACTTACGAATGGAAACCATTCTCAGTAAACACGACGCGCTTTCAGATTGCCAACATGGATATAGAAAAGCAAAATTAACGGAAACAGCCATATTTTCTTTTCTTAAAGATGTCGCCTCATCATTGGACCAAAAAGAGCACCTATTGAATTATTTTTAGCTCTCTCAAAAGCTTTTGACGACATTGATCACGACATTTTACTTTCAAAATGACCTTCGTATGGAATCCGTGGTATTGCCCTAGATTGGTTATGTTCGTACCTTAAACAACGATCTCAAAGAGTAGAAATACCTTACTGGAATGATGGAACATTATGTACACACCTTTCTGACTCTCTGCCAATTGCACGTGGAGTTCCTCAAGGATCCATTTTAGACCCTATTCTGTTCTTACTATACGTAAATGATATGCCCTCGACGATTCGAAACGGAAGAACGGTTCTCTTTGCGGATGATACGAACATTATTTGAAATAAAGAAACCGTAAATAGTGCACATAGTAGTAGTAGTATAGTACGTATAGTAGACATAATGGATAAGAGTCAAAACTGTATTACTGATTTATTCTTGAAAATAGATTTTATTACATGGGAGTGTTTTTTTTAATTAACTCAAGTAGTATAGGACTTAGTGTAGGGATCACAGAATTTTGAAAACGTGCACAGAATTCACTTCTCCCCATAGCACGTCATACACAGTTTTAACTGTTCTTTGACGTTAAATAAATAAATGGTCTAATATACTAACAGTGTTCTAGTGTGTATTAATAGCCTTGAAGATGGAGTTAAATTTTCCGAAATGTCGCCAAATTGAAATTTATTTTTTTTAATTTAACTGCGACAAAATTCCATGTTCCGGAATATTCTCCATTTCTTTGATTATTTCTATTTATTAAATTAATTAAGGCATGGGGTACATCGGTACCAGGCCGGCGATGTCGAACTACCGACCCAATAACCCCAAATACATACACAAATTAATTAAATATATTTGAAGAGAAAGTTAATGCTGATTCATAGCGCATGTTTGTAGGATTATGAAAAGTAATTACAAAATTATAAAATGCAAATAATACTATGGGATATGTTTTTACATTTACTGCGTTTTAAAATAGTTGTTTGACAAATCCAGTAATAATTAATTGATTACGTCTTTGTGTTAACCGCTCGCTCAACAAGCATGTCAGTTGTAAATGCTTTGTTTCATTATTTTAATATTTAGATAATGTTTTCTCTTTCAAAACCAGTCAAGACCAACTAAGCTTTCTGTTAACGCAATAATATGCCTTACATACTATGTACACAGGATCTTTCCTTCTTTCCAAATATCGTAATAGGTGCATGAAACTCTAACCTGTGCGTAAGTAGATTGTTCAACAGCGAGAAAGTGTGTTATCCCTGGATGCGGCACATGTTTTGCATTCATAGGTGGAGACGGTACCCTTCACCCAGCTTAGGGATTTTGGTAGATACGTACGCGATATGGGATTGGGAAGGAAACTTGATTCTATTCCTGCGTAAACCCGCGGGAAACGAAAGGAAAGCAGGTGCATGGGTCTTCTACAATCTCAGGGTTAGAATCGCATTTGAATTCAAAGGTTTTCTGCTTCCATTTATCCTGAAGAATCTTGGCCTCCGCGGAACAGGATGCGTAATAGCGCAGCATTTTAAGTCTCCGATAAAAAGAGGAAATACCTGAAAAGACGTCTTTGAAAAGAAGATTAATATTTTCTCTTGGGAATTTATTTGTATCTCAGGTTTCGTAAAAACGGCCGCGACTGAGTTATTTACTTTTACAAGACCCAAAATTCAAAACCATCGATACCAACATTGCATAAAAAAATTACAAGGTTTTACTATTTAAGATACTCGTAAATGAAAATCTACAAACTCGAGAAACAAATTTCAATCGTATTGTTTTGTTTATTCAAAATAATTCAACATTTATTAATGTATTATTGTAACAATTTGAACATGAAATATGATAAAACAAATTACTCTTAGTTATTCTTCAACTCTTGGAATACTTCACATGTAAATTACTATTTAGTTTCCTTCCAATGACAATAAGACTCGTAAACCCAGATAGCCCATTCTGAATGAGCGCTGGATGTATTGTAGATTCCAGAGACATGCACATATTCGTACTTGGCCTAATGCGACTTACCTTAAGATCAAATTACTTAAAGATTTTAAGTAATTAAACGTAATATTCATCTGAATATTGGCATGTTTCCTTCTCTTGTTATTCGTGTTCTCGCATTTCCCTTCTCCCTTCTCTTTCTTTCTTTCTTTCTTCGACACTGGGAACACTGAGAATACAGGACGCTACAAAAAATGTTTGCGTGAACATATCTCAGTAATTACTTTCAAGAAGTATCTGAAGACGTCTTAGTTGCTATAACTATTATCTCAATTCCCACACAAAAGGTCTAAAGATGAAATGCTCAAAAGATAAAAAACAGAATTGAAAGCGTTCGAAAGTATAAATAACAAATCTTTATGAAGAATGGAATGGAGACTATTGGGCAAGAATCTACTAAAATAAAATGACTCAAAAACGTTAACTACTAAGAATATCTCCCTAAAGCCTTTTGTATAATGTTCATTATTATAAATCTTTTTTTCCTTCCTATTCCTTGTATTCTTCTGATAGTTCTTTTTATTGAATTTCAGAAGGAATCATGTAATATTCTATGAGGGAAATGTATTGAAAATGCAACCAAGCACTCTCAATATCAATAGCGTGTAAAGGCGTCAAAACAAAAATTTGTTAAATATTAAGCCCATACATGCCGTATATATTGGTCTAGAGATGATGTAGACCACCAACAAAACTCTATCCATTTCTGCGCATGACATCTGTTTGCGGATTGTATATTCACCTCGTCCGACGGCATGTCCTTTGTACAACAAAAACTTCCCATATATAAATAGATCACCTTCTTAATAAGAACACTCCCCTTGAGCATTAGAGACATTGACGCGGAGCTGTTTCTTAGAAACGGATAAGGCGTCTGATACCTTGGAATACGTAACTCTTCTGGTTACATTGACTTCGTGGGACGGACGCAGAATCCCGAAATCTAAATAAAACAAAATGGTTGTGTGATACACAATCACACGCACATATTTTGTAATTAATGATTAGAAATATTACGTTTCCCCAAGCAGAGTACCGGATCTAAATGATGAAGCAAAATAGTATAGTACAGAGATAAATGTTTGATTGTCGGGCTCACTAAAAAGCAGGTTTTTTCTTTTAATATAATGAATTGCTGGCTGTTCGATTGGACCAAACAAGTACATTGCTATTAAAAGAGCTCACCTTGGACTACAATCGAAAATTACTTCACGCAAAATGTTTTTAATAAAATGATTGCGTCAAATATAGATTCACTTCTACATTATTACACTTCAGCGTGAAATGCAGCCTTGAGATATGTTCCATTGTCCTCTCTTGCTTCTCCTTACATAGACGTCAACGGATTTTACATTCTCGCTACCGCTTACGCAGCAGAGAGAAAGTTATATAATGCTGCGCGAAAAACGGAGAATTTTCGACATAAAACTCTTATTGCAGGACCCTGGAAACGAAAAAGAGGATAAATCCAGTTGCTACATTTAGAATAAAATCCTCTAATGTAGCTCTGGTGTAGCCAGAATCCATGTTTTGAGGGTCTTTGATACCGAAAAATCGACTGACGGCAAAACGTCTGTCTGTTCGTCTGTGAACAACGCTGGAGGCTAAACCGTTCAATCGACTTCCTCCAAAATTGATATTGTCCAATCGATTTGCCAGGGTCACGGCTCCTCGAATTTGAAATCGATATTTTAGTTTTGGGGGGTTCTTTACATGAAGTTCCTGAGACATTTTCAAATTTTCAAAAAAAATGGCTCTATCGTTTTGGATTTTGTTGTTGGTTACTGTGAAAGACGTTGAAGAGAATGACGCAGGTCACATGTTCGTTCGAAACCCCAACGTTTCGAAAATTTCAAACATTCTAAACTTTTTCGGAGTCTTCCTACAACTACAATTATGAAGATAGAGATTTTTATTTGTGGTAGACTTTTATTTTTTCATTTGCTGTATAGAGGGAGAATCCCCGTAGCGCTGCACTGAGCAGGCTACCCGCTCCCGGGTTGAGGTTGTTGGATGGTTGATTGGTTGGTTGTTAGTGATTCCAGGCACGTCAACTACTGAGGTCATTAGTCCTGTAAGCGCAGAGTAAGCATTTTCATAGGAGATGACAGTGATCTTCCCCCTGTTGGATGGCGAGATCCAGCGCCGACCTACCGTCGGCTAGAGGGGTTTCCCTGAACCAGGTATCTCCCACCAGCCAGGCACCGCCCCAGCCGGGACAAGCTCTAAGCTCCTGACCTGTCTCCCGATATATGAGGTAGTGTAGTGCATGCTAGGGTCCGTGTGTGTAAGGGATGAGGATAGGGCAAGGAAGAGAAAGGAAAGATCGCGCGCGGTCCGTGGCCCGTTTGTTAGGGTACTGCTTCGGCATTCACCTGAAGTTGATCAGAGAAAGCACGAAAAACTATCGATCAGAGCAGCCGGTCTCCAGAATTCTCCTCCAGACAGCGACTGAATTGGACCTAGCTGACAAGCTAGTGCCGAACATTTTGCCACTGTTGGGACTCGAACTTAGGACTTCTCGGTCAGAGGCATTGCGGTGAGAAACATAGCTCTCTCCTTCCCTTTCAACCGCGTTGGAATGCTACCGTACCTAACCTACGTACAGCGTTGAAGAGTTAAGTCATTAGACGCTGGGGTAATAAATTCTGTAGATTGCACCATCGCAAAATAAACGAAAAATGCGTATTTTTGAAACTGTTGTACGTCATGGTGTCCGTCGGGTCTTGCCGTAAATCCCGAACCTTCTTTCTCAATATTGCTCTGTTTTATATTATTTTTATAGTCTTCCTTCTGAGACACTGAAATGTGCTGAATTTTTCTGGTTGTTGCGTCGATACAAACGTTCACAGTTGTTTTTTAAGGTTATCAACGAAGTAGGAGGCGCAGATACCGAACATATTTTGATCCTTTGATTTGACATTATAAACGGGAGAGAAGCTTTTTAGTGTGAATGACTGTGGAAAGAATGCCGATAATGAATGATAAATATTTTCCATGAAAGAGGAGTCTGGAATGATAAATAATTATATTTTTTAATGTAATTAAATAAAT
This sequence comes from Teleogryllus oceanicus, assembly GCA_964035755.1. NCBI lineage: Eukaryota > Metazoa > Arthropoda > Insecta > Orthoptera > Gryllidae > Teleogryllus > Teleogryllus oceanicus. Next base: position 131,474,955 of record CAXIVR010000001.1, read on the forward strand.
TATTTCAGTTAAAATTCCATTTCCATATCAATACCACACCTCCAGAAACATATTTTTTTATAAATTCAAGTGGCTTCGATTACATATCCCAAATTTGTTGTACATAAAATAGTCATAACAGCTTTCCTATTATGTTCAGTTTGCATAACACATTTTTACTTTCTACGCTTATGAAATTAAGCGGGAAGTTGCAACGAACAAATGTAATATTAGTCCAATCAACATCAAAGACGGAAATATTTTGGAGATGAAGTTTTTGACAAAAGAAATATGGATGGAAAGTGCAACATTTGTGATTGTGCCTAAAAACTCTAGCGCCTGGGGAAAAAATATTTGATAGCCAAGAGCAATTCTGCGTCACTGTTATGCGAAATGCTGACTGCAAGCGAATTTACGTAGGGCAGTGAAGAACAAGCGACGCGAGATGCTCAGTGCTGTTGTCTTTTTGTACGATAACGGTCGGTTGGGCTCGCAACAGAATTTTTGCAGCAGTTCCTAGAAGGTGTTTGACCATCCACTGTAAGTACGCATCACGCCCCCAGCGATATCTATCATCTCATGACGCACAGCTACTGGACACTGATAGAGACCGTTTTTGATGCTGGCCACTAGATTTTACTTTCTCGCCTTACTCCGTATGTACTAAAAAGAAAGAACTGTAACCAAGAGGCGAAAATCCACGATTTTTCAACAGAAAAACTCGTATTGTAGCCCACTGTTAATGGAAGGTGAATAAATCTTGTTCCTATAAATAGTAAATTACTTCCTATAACACATAGAGTAGCCATAATCCATGTTTTGTGAGTTATGTATACCGACTGACAGCAAAACGTCTGTGTCCGTTCGTCACTGGTCAATGCTAGCACCTAAACCGTTCAGGCGTTTTTTTTTTTTCAAAATCGATATATCTCGATCGGTCTGAACGAGGATGATGTTTTAGAAGTCTCAAACGGATATTTTTATATTTGAGGAACTTTTACATAATCCTCAAAAATATTTTCAAAATTTTCTAAAAAATGACTCCATATATTTTGATTTAACTTTGTCCTCTGATAGCGTAAATGACACTTAAGATAATGATGCGGGTCTAATTTTCGTGTAAATCCCCGATTTTTCGAAAACTGCGAAGCGCAATTTGTCTTTAGCCGCTTTCCCATAACTACAATATTGGAGTTAGTGACATTTTCCTCATTCTTGTGTAGTAAATATTCGTGTTTTGCGGGTCCTTCATACAGAAAAATTGACTGACGGCAAAACATCAGTCTGTCCATTTGTTTGTGGTCAGCGTTAGCCCCTTAACTATTCAGTCAATTTTCTCCAAAATTGATATTTCCTGATCGATCTGAACGAACTGAAGACCATGCAAGTTTGAAACGCATATTTGTATATTTTAGGATTCTTTACATGAAGCCTTAATATTTTCAAAATTTGCTCCATATTTTTAAATCTTTTTTTTGTTGAAATCCACTATTTTTCCACAAGTGAAAGAGTTTCACCACCTTGCTACACCTACAGTATGGAAGAGAGGGAGATTTTCCATAATAAAATGTTTGTCGGGGATGTGAAAAGAGTGCAGTACAATTCTGAGAAATTGTAAGTAATTTTCGCGTAATTCTGCGTGAAAAAGAGGCAATTTTTAAACAATTATTTCCTCAAAAATGCTGCAAATTTTCTCTTCAAATTTTTTACTTGCATGTATCAAAGAACCGTAAAAAAATTGTTCTAGTCCCATTTCCGGTGAACTTTCGCTATTTTTAAAATCACAAAAAAATTAACATGGCAAACGTTGTTAAAGATGAAAATGTTTTCAATGAAGACTCTTCTAATAACCTAATGCTTAAATGAGGTCATGTATAGTACTGGAAACAAAAATTGATCAGGGCCGTCTGCGGCTAAGTTCAGCTTTTGCACGGCTTGGGTAGCCCTTGTCATGACGAAACAACGCAGGCGGACCCTCACAAACCATCGTAGCCAATTTCAACGCAGGGGGGAGTGCCTTAACAAAATTACGTCGTAGAAAATGGCGGGCGCCGCTAGTTCAGATGTGGAAGTATTTTCAAATAAAAGATACTTGGAAGAAACACTTGTATGTAAATTCATTGAAATATATATGAACACATAGCACTTAACCACTGAAACCACAAGAAATTACATTGATATTAGATAAATAACACTTATGTTAGACCAATTAATTTCTTATGCACATTTTAATTCCAATATTATTGTCCATACACAATTCACTAACTTTATCAAAAGTCCAGTTTACTATAGATTTTTCAGTACGTAAGAAAAACGATTATAATTGCATATTTGCAATAGTTCATATGTTTATTAAATTTGCAAAAACTGCAAAATACTGACTTTCTCGAATCGATAGAGGACTTCTAAGGAACCATTTTAATAAAAGACAGTAAAATTCAAAGAGCAAGTGTATATTTATCATTAAGTAACAATTAAATAGATGTTAAGCAATCAATTTGCATCTCTTGTCAAAACTGTTATTTTGCGATATTCAACTCAGGGACTATTTGGGAACACTTCCCGGCAGGAATAGCGCACATTTCGGATTTTTTTATAAAATTGTTAATTGTTTCAAAATTGTTAATTTGCAGTTTACTGTTCTGTGACATCAGAGAACCCATCCCACTTTACAATTGCAAAAATTGTAAATTGTTTATAATCTTCTTTTCAATATTCTTTTTTATTCTCTTATTTCAATTCCCTTTACAGAAGATACAAAATTACGCAATCCAACTGGAGCTATCGCCTTTTGTTTTCGAGATACGCAATTGTTTATAGGATCTCAGCATCTAATGCCAACCCTCATTTGTTTCCAGACAATTAATTCGCTCTTGGCAGTCAAGTATAAAATTCAAACAGTTTTGCAGTGTCCTGCTTTCTGCTGTTTAAATTATATTAACGAATTCTGACTTACGACAAATCGGTGAAAACTTGTTGCTCATGAGCTGTGTTTTAACTTTCGAAATTTAATTTATATTCCTCACGTATCGTTTAAACAGTTTAGTTATTTTGATTCGTCTGTGTTATAAATAAATTCTCTTGTAAATTTCAAAACACTGACACTAAATGTTGTCCTGCAAATATGAAGATTTCTTTGTGTTTGTGTGCAATCTATTCAGTGGTGCAAAGTGTATGCCAATATGTTTATCGTCTAGTAAAGAAATTGATTATGAACAAATTATTTTGCAAAATGCTTTTGAACAGATTGGTGGCATGATAGATCATTTTCATATTTATTCCACGAGGCAAGTTTTAGACAGCAGATATATTCTGTGTTTTATTTTTAATTTTGGCGAAATTGAAACACATGTGAATTTTGAAATAGAACTATTTATTTTTTTACCTGTAATGAATAGATCAATAGAGGAATTCAATAATGTCTCATTTGTTAATAATTTTAAGAGTAAAAATGTTTATTTGACACCGGGCTTGAGCAATTCTCAACTCTAAGGCAAGCAATGCTTATCATTGGCTCTTCTAGTCATTCAAGTGGCCTATTCTCGGAAGTTTTCCTCTTTCTCCTCGTCTTTAAAGGCATAAGAGGCAGAGACTGTAGAATGTGGCACCAATCCAATAACACTTCCCTCCCCTGGAGAATGCTTCGTTACTCCCCTTTGTGGGAACACGTTCTTGCCGTGAATTAAATTGTGAAAAATAATTTAAATGCAATATAATAAGGGAACAATAGTTTTGAATACATTGTAATGCTACACACTTTTAATATAGAAATAAGACATGGAACTAAACAGTATACACAAGTTATTTTAATGACAGAAAATGCTTGAAAATGAAAAAGCAATGAAAATGTTTTTTTAAATGCCTTTATTCCAAATTCATATACTTCCTAACATTAATTTACGTTATTTCCATTTCCATTGAATAGAAGGATATAACATCCCTCACGCGCCTATGTTTTGAAATGACCCTTAGAGAAGTCACATGCTCGAGTCCCCTTGTTATTGAATCGAACTCTTGAAATGTTCTGACAGTAGTTCCCGAAACACGTAAATTCCAACAGGCCATCTCAAACTTGCAGTAGTCACACCCTAATTTCAAACATTAATAGACACCGCGAACTGTGAGGCCGCACGTAAACTCTTAAACAAAATTTCATTCTCGTGAATGACCATGCGTTAATCAATCCGACTTTTTTGAATAGAAGGAGCTGTGATTTGTAGGGAGATAACAATGTAGTCGACATGGTAACAACTCTCTGAACCTAAGCGAGTTCGTTTCCTAGTGTGGACTAAAACTTTTGGGGATTGGAGACCCTTCTGCGGGCTTCATGAAGTATTATAATATTGTGATTACCAAATAGTGCGTCCGGTTATCACTATTATTTTTAATTAATTTTTTTGCTTTTCATTTTGTTTGCATTTAATCAGTTTTCTGTTTCTTATATAATTGTGTGAATGTATTTTAGGAATGGCGTTTAACTGATGCCAATGTTATTCTTGATTTGAGCGAGATTGCGGTTTCGAAGTTCTCACGGGTCAAGTAACGTCTTATTGCGATCGGAGATCTGAAGAATACCTGCATTAAGAGTGGACTGACAATATGCCAACTTCGGGAATAAAATTCCAAAATGTCGAATGGAATTTTGATGACTAAAATAAAAGATTGTAAAATTTCGCGATCATAATAGTTGTGACTGTCAATCAAATAATATCGTAGCAGAATCTATAGCAAGGTTGGCCAGTTTTGCCTGCATGGGTGTTCGTGTTCCTATTATTTCTTTCGGACGCTGCCACTCAAAATCGTCTCTGCAGCGGGCAACGAAGGAAATTTACGCGCTGAAACATTCCTGGGAGATAGATAATTGAATTACGGGAGGGAAAAATGTTTTGATGAGGTTTCTGTTAAATAAAACATAATAACTGTTGTAAAATGCGCTTATTAATTGGAAAATAGAAAAATTGGTAATGGGAATTTTCTGTGAATAGAATTATACTGAGTCCCATCAACTATGGGCCACCTCATAACTTTTAAACGGTTCCCGATATCGAAATGCAGTTTTCGCTTAACAATGCGGAATCATGGGGGAAGTAATGTGCGGTAGAGACCTCATTCGAAATATTTTTAGTTTTCGAGAAATTTTATTATCTTTGATTTTTTAAATGGAACCATATACTTTTTCACTAGCGATAGATAATAATAAATGAATGCATTGATCTAACATACGTTAACGTTTTGATAGTATTTTGAGTATAAAATTATATTTTCAGACATGTGATTTTAAAGTAAATGTACGAGATTTCCGGTTAGCAACCGTTGCAATAGCAAAAGGCACATTGCCAGCGTGGATAGCCGTTACAGTTCTCTGTCGGAAAATAAAGAGTTCCAGCGCACTGGAACTGGTAATCACTGGATTTTCAAAAATATTTGATTAAAAAAACACACCTACCATTGACACAGTTATTCACTTTCCGTTCATTGGACTACCAATACAAACAATAGGAAAGCCGGTTTTATTTTCTTGTTTTATTGGTAATGGTTGCGTAATATATTACAACTTTTACACTACTATCACTTCATTCTTCTAATAAACCTTAAGGAAACGACGGTTGAGAAAGAAGAAAATATATAATTATTAAAAAGCGAAACAATATATAAAATGCCACGTCTACAATTGATTTTAGTCATTTGGCAGATACATACAATAATGTACAAAATAAAAAATAAGTAGTGCAGGTTAAGATTTGAATCTCACGTCTTCAACACAACAAGAAGCCGCCCAACCAGATACGCTACGATACTGCCCGTGGGCAAGTCACTTATTTTGGTTTTTGAATATTATGATGTTCTTGATGCGACAAAATTCTTTCGAAAAATACCAAAGTTAGTGTTTTTATTCATACAAAATTCTAAATGAAATGAATTTTAAAATTTAACATTTAAAAATGATTGCACTTGAAAATAAATCTCCAGCATGTATATTGATGGTGTTCGAAAACAAATATTGTCACCATATAATTCAAAATTTTGCGAAAAACCCTCATATTTGAAAAAACGTGCACATGAGATGATTTGAAGGTCTAATATTGAAGAGCAGATTGCATTAAGAAAGAAATATGTATAATTATCTTTGGTCTAATGCAGTGTATTCTTCAGACAACATTCACAGAAGTAACGAATAGTACAAAGAAAACTGCCAGAATAAGAAGCATTCGTTTTGATACATTTTTCAGTTTTAGAGGAATATCATTACGTCACACAATAGATCTAAATATTCCATCTCTACTCTACATAAATAAGTCAAAGAACGTTTACTCTTTGGACTATTATGAAGCAAGGAGGGATTAAAAAAATGAAAGAAACAATAGACAACAGCGCCGCGTAATCATAATTATTAGGAAAGCAATAGAAAACATAAGGGGCGGAAAGATGTGTGAGGAACAATGAAAAGAACACAAATTTAGAAACACTTTAAAACAAGAACCACGTTATTCGAGCCACGGGTTCGGTAAATATTATAAATGGTATAAATTGCGTGCATAACATGACGAAGATGGAAGACATGGAACTCATTGTTGGAAGACTGGAAATATACAACAAGACGAGTTTTGTTGAATATCCAGTGAATGCCTGGGTGGATTTTGGCCAAACTTACAGAAATTATAGGGAGAAATATTTAGATCAGGGCAAAATTAGTTACGGCGCGGGGGGAATTTATGTAAGGCTTTAATAAATCAGTATCCAGCTCCATAGCATAGCGAACTAAGAAAGAATTAAAAGAGCGACCGAAGATGTAAGTGACGTCATCACGAGTGGGGAAGACGGAAAATAAAGGATTTTTGGAAAAAGGAAAACGGGAAAAGGGAATTCGGTAATGTGATAATTACAAACCAAAAGTTAATAAAACTATGAAACAGAGAGTAAGACGCAAGATGCCCGAAAACAGCGAAAATGTAAAAGTTTTCGAACATTTATTATGATGATGGGCATATGTTTGGAAAAAAGACAGTCACTTGGATTGTAGGGACCAACAATGTGAAATGTGTTACAGACAGAATGAGTTCGGATCTGAGGATGATCGCACGCGTTTTTATGTTTTGTTAAGTTTCTGAAAAATTTTGCGGAAGTGTCGTGTAAAACTTTATTAAGTTATTTTGGTTGCATAAAAACAATTGTTTAGACTGAGTGTATCGAAAATTTATTTAAATTCATTTAGAAATTCACGAAAAAAATTCGCATAGACAATATTTACGCAAATTAGGTGTCAGGAAATAGGAGCGTCGCGAAAGATATATATATCGCGAGATATAGAAATAACATTCAGGGAAGACGCGATTAAGACAAAAACAATAATTGTGGATGCATTGGCAAACTTTAAACGGAGGAGTGCATCGAGGATCTGGTGGCAGCTGAACGGGGAACTGCGTGCGTGAATAATGCAGTGACAACTACCAGCGACGGGCGCTGACGGAAGGTGACATCGCTGCAAAAAAGGGAAGTGGCACGAATTGTGCAATAACTGTATTGTTTTTTTTTTTTGGTTTGTTTACGCTCCATTCAAAAGAAAGAAAAGAAGTTCTGTCGAAGACCAAGTTATGCTATTGTAATGATCTGTGGGGACGAGCCCGCAAGAAGGCATGGAACTTTTATGTGAGCAAGGAGGAATTAAAAGAAATGAAAGAAACAATAGACAACAGCGCCGCGTAACCACAATTAAAAGCGTGATACAAGAAAGCATAAGGGGCGGAAATAGGTGTGATGAACGATGAACAGAACTTAAATTTAGAAACATTTTAAAGCAAGAACCACGTTATTCGAGCCACGGGTTCCGTAAATATTATAAATGGTATAAATTGCATGCATAAGATGACGAAGATGGAAGACGGAACTCATTGTTGTACTCCTGGAAATATATAACAAGAAGAGTTTCGTTGAATATTCAGTGAATGCCTGGGTGGATTTTGGCCAAACTTACAGGAATTATAGGGAAAAATATTTAGAGCAGGGCAAAATTAGTTACGGTGCGGGGGGAATTTATGTAAGACGCAAAATGCCCGAAAACAGCAAAAATGTAAGAGTTTTTGAACATTTATTATGGTGATGGGCATATGTTTGGAAAAAGACAGTCGCTTGGATTGTAGGGACCAACAATGTGAACTGGGTTACAGATAGAATGAGTTCGGATCTGAGGATGATCATACACGTTTTTATATTGTGTTGAGTTTTTGAGAAATTTCGCGGAAGTGTCGTGCAAAACGTTATTAGGCTATTTTGGTTGCATAGAAACAATTGTTTAGAATGAGTATATCGAAAATTTATTAAAATTCAGTTAGAAATTCACGAAAAAAGAAAATCTGCATAGAAAATACTTACGCAAATTAGGTGTCAGGAAATAGAAGCGTCGCGAAAGATATATAGGTATATCGCGAGATATAGAAATAACGTTCAGGGAAGACGCGATTAAGACAAAGAAAAACAATAGTCGTGGATGCATTGGCATGTCTTAAACGGAGGAGTGAACCATCGAGGATCTGGTGGCAGCTGAACGGGGAACCGCGTGCGTGAATAATGCACGTGACAACTACCAGCGACGGGCGCTGATGGAAGGTGACATCGCTGCAGAAAAGGGAAGTGGCACGAATTGTGCAAAAACTGTATTTTTTTGGTTTGTTTACGCTCCAATCAAAAGAAGTTCTGTCGAAGACCAAGTTATGCTATTAGGCTAAGGATAATAAGTAAGGTCACGACAGAATGCGCATTCTGATGGATGGATGAGATTTTTCTTTGTATTGTAATTTCAGTGTGTATGTTTATTTTTTTCTTCCTGTGTGTTTATATATTTGTATTGTTATGTTTCGTAAGTCGGAGGGCAGATTGTGTTAATGAAAGGGATATCAGCGAAGAAAAATCCAAAATTAAATGCATGAGCATCCCAATGGCTCATAATTGCCGTGATTCCATGTCTTTTTATTCTGTAGTGGTATGAATGTTGACCCAGGCACGAACGAAACGGACCCTTACTTCAACTCCGTATGGAGTGAGCGCGCGGACTACGACACGGTAAGAAATAAACAATAGTACGAGCTAGCAGAGGTACGGGCAATCGCTAATTTGGCACCCAATTATAATTTAGGGCTAGGGCAGGGCAAGATAGTGCGCGTGACGAGGAAAAGATTACAATCGTCGTGAGATTTTGTAAGAGAATATTACAGTGGCGCACTAACGTGAGCCATCGTGTTTGATTAGAAGTAGTATATTGTTACATTGGCGCCGCGACGTGAGGCGTCGTGGTATCAAAGGAGGGTGGAGAGAATAGATATTACAGTATACGAAGTAGAGAACCCCAGTATTACAGTCAAACTTGAAAGCCACTTTGACATATTTTAAGAAACATAATGTTAAAAGACGGGCAGTTTAAAAACTTTAGTTTTAGATAATTTAGTTAAATCGCTTTTAGAAAATTGTTATTAACTCTCATAGTTTTTTAAACTATTCCAATATTCTTAACCCATTTATATAATTTTTTCAATTATACAATTTGTCCGATTTGTTTCGCAGGATTCAAGCAGGAAGCTTTAAGTTATATTTACTATGCGCACAATGCATTCATATTAGTGAAACCATTGAATATTTGTAATATTGAAAAATTAAAACTTTGTATGGAAAAAGACTCACTATGTTTTGAAGTTCATGTTGCAAAGGTTGCGATAGCTCAGTGGCATCATTACAGTTTCTCCTGAAACATCACTAACCGGGAGGCCCTAGAATTCGAGTACCGACGTTGGCGGATGTTCGACTTAGTCACATATATAGGTCGAAAAACTTTGGAGCCGTTTTGTAGAAAAGTTTAAAATTGCTCCCCAGAGGCTTCAACTAAATTAACCCCAAAATTTAAAGAATTATTTTCAACATCGCAGGCCGCGATTCGGGCCAGATCGTTAATGGAAAATTCATTTTGGAAAAAATTCTACGAATAGTTTACACAGTAGTGTTCACAGAGAAACAGACTGACAAACAGACCAGCGGACACATGGACGGACAGACGGACGGAAATAAATACAACACTCGCTTGGTAACTTAAGATTCCAAAACGTGTATTTCTAATAATATCTCGAGATCGGTTTTCTGCAAAATTATATACTCTCTAAATATGACTTTTGTTACTCCGAATGTTTACGAGAAAGTAAAAATAAATATCTAAATAAATACACTTTCACACACCACAGAGTAGGTTACAAGCATAAAAGAACACCAATTACAGAGCCCGAATTCCTGCCCGTCAGAATGCAGTTGTAATGTTATAACATAAATAGGGGGTCTCACCAACTATGGACCACCCCATAACTTCTAAACGGTGCAAGATATAGAAATGCAGTTTTTGCTGAACAATGCGGAATCATGAGACAAGTAACAAGCCGTGGAGAAATTGTTTATAATATTTTTAATTTGCGAGAAATTTAATCATCTTCGATTTTTTAATGGAACTATGTATTTTCCTCACCAACAATGGTTAGACCGTGAAAAGAGGATTAAAATGATGTAACATTTGCTAATATTTTGATAGTAACTTGAGTATAAAATTAGGCTTTCTGACATGTAATTTTGAAATAAACGGCAATCGTGTAGCAACCCTTGCAACTCTCGCTTTTGGGGAAGGTGGCCATCGCGGCGTCTAGACTGAGAGGGGTGGCAGTGGGAGATAAGAGGCATAACTACAGCAATTCTTGGCGATGACACAGGCATCACACTAAGAAATACCAATTTTAACAATCAGAATGGAAGACTTTTTCCATTTTTTATTTATTTGGATTTAACTTGCCTTTTACTAAAATTACAAAACATTAATCGTTCCAAAGACCGATATAAAAAAAGTTGGTAGCGTAAAGAAGATGTTATAGAGCGTAAAGAAGAATAATAAATATAATTTTCAAACTGAACAAGAAGCCAACCACCGTCTCTTCGTTGGTAAATGTCATTTTTAATTAAAATGATCACTCGTCCACTTTGCAACCGTACAAATGCTGTTCATAAATTGAAAAGAAAACGGTGCACTTCCGTCTTCTGCATTTTCAATTTTGTGGCAGTACTTGGCGCTATGAAATGAAAAACTCTCTAATTAGTATGAGCAGTTGCGAATGAAGATATGCATTTTTGTTAAAGTTTGGTAAATTTGCACTGATAGAACTGCCTAGAGTATTTAAATTTTTTTATTGCTTTGTTCTTCTGGTAGTACGTGTTTAAATAAGAAGTTAAGTTACCGTGAATAATAAGAGAAAATGTCTGCCTATCTATTATTTGATGAATTAATCAAGATGTCACAATGAAAATTTTAAGCATTCATTCGCTTCCCTTTTTAAAATGATGGTTTTTTGCACTGAGTTAGATTTATGTAAATTAAAAATTACCTTTATTATTATTATTATTATTATTATTATTATTATTATTATTATTATCGTTTTCGCTACAATATTTTTTATTTCGTTCTTTTCGATTATCGTTGATTTGGAATTTCAAAAGAAGAAAATTTAACTCAGATGAACAAATAGGGAAAATCTCTCATTCTGATCGTCAGTTCATGTTTTTCATGTCAAGATCATAAATTTCTGCAGTTATGCCTTCTTCCTGCATGGCCATCCCTCTCACACTCCTCTCTCCACAAACAGTATCAACATCGCCAAGGCCACCTTCCCAAAACGGCGACTGTTGCAAAGGCTGCCCGTTTACTTGAAAATCTCATGCCAAAAAATCTAACTTTATAGTCAAATTGCTGTTAAAATACTAACATATGATACACTATTTTATTTCAATGTCAAAAAATTTTTTCTATTTAAAAAATCAAAGATTATTAAATTTCGAAAACTAAAACTACTATAGACAATTTCTCTACGACATGTTACTTGTTCCATGATTCTGCATTTTTCAGTTGTATAATATTTCAGTTGTATAATAATTCTGTTGTATAATATAAACATTATAACCCTATGTACCATGATCGATGGTTAATGAAAGTGATAGCAGTATCCTTAGCAAATGAATAAGGATGACGAAATACGTCTCGTACTGGAAACCTGGAAATGTTTGCTTTTAATAGCGTCAAATTCGGGTAGCTATATTTTCTTAATTAAACCCCAAAATATCCAAGTTATTTTAAATTAAATAAAACTACAATGTTTATTGACAATAATACAAACCTGATATAACTTTCTCCAAATAATTATAAGGAGATGTGAACTTCCACATACTAACTTTTCATCCTAAATGGTTATATTTAGTTTAAACGATTATGTTAATGTTCGCTACTCAGAGACACCGAACACGCTCGAAAGAACACAATAAGTAAACGAAATTGAGGATATCATGATTATTGTGTCGTAGTAGGCCCTTTGTTGAAATGACGACTAATTTTTTCATATGCTCAGAGATTTTCTGTGTTTCATTAAGATGACCTCGGCATATAAGTATTTCGAAGACTTGTAAATTTCCATGATTTTGACATGATAAACGATGATCTCAAACAATCCACTGAGATTCGGAAAGATAGTCAAAAAGTATTGTGGTGTTAGTGTCGAATGGGAAAGAATGCTCCTAGGGATTGTTCTAAACATGGAATAATTGAATTTTAAAAACATGTGTATTTACGAACTTTGCACCTTCATTGAAATTTACTTAACTGCATACGTAAGTTCACATTCCTTTAATTACAAATGTCCATAAATAAAAGTATGTCAATACTCTACTATAACAGTATTGTTACTTATTCCATGCTGATGTTATCTGCTTCTAAAGGCAGCAGATTTACTGGGCTAGAATGTAATTGTGAATGTTATAACAATTTTTTTCGTATTTGGAACGTGTGAATACTGAGGAGCCAGAAGCTTTAATGTCTATATTTGTACGTGAAAATGTATTTGAAATTATTGTTTTCTTGTATATTTAATTTGAAAAATTCCCACAATTTTATGTATAAAGAATTGGCTTCCTAAAAAGGTGGATAAAGGCTTTCTCCATCGGAAAGCGAGTGTTACGATTTATGCTTACAATCTCAGCTTATTTCGCCTTGAAACGTGTGGAGGAAGGACGCAATTTTCACTGGGAGGTATTTCTGGAAGCCAATTGATAACTCTTTCTTGCTCCCAAGCTGAAGATTGTTGGGTAGCCGACTCGAGTAGTAGTTTAAAATATATGCTGTAATTAATAAATAAATGGAACTTAAAGTATTTAGAATAAAATGAAAAAATAGAAAGCTGAAAACCAGGAATATCTAACTAGCAACAATATTCATGGCAATATATCCAAGAGTTGTGGCCGCTTGTCCTCTCCACCCCCGTTAGGAACTTCAAATGTATTTGCCGGAGAAACTAAGTGAGTCGTTGCCAAACGGCTTGTAGAAATGCCATGCGTGGGAACTGCGTAAGGAAAAGCCTTGCGTGGGAATTGCCAAAAAGTAATTGTCATGATATGCTAATTTCTTATAAACGATTACGTTTCTCGAAAACGAAAGACGATAGTGCCAATCGGTTTGCGGAATTTTCCATCTCGTTTCAAGGCAATTTTAAAAAAGGAATACATTTTGTTTGAAAAATTTAAAAATTTACAAACAATTTCCAAATTTTGCAATTCTCAATTGGGATGGGTTCTCTGATGTCACAGAACAGAAAACTCCGAATTAATAATTGTACAACAATTAACAATTTTATAAACAATTCCGATATGTGCGCTATTCCTGCCGGGAAGTGTCCCCAAATTGTCCCAGAGTTGATAATTGCAAAATAAAAATTTGACATGAGATGCAAATTAATTGCTTAATATCTAGTTTGATTGTTACTTTAATGATAAATATACACTTGGACTTTGAATTCTACTATTTTTTATTGAAATAGTTCCCTAGAAGTCCTTTAACGATTCGAGAAAGACAATATTTTGCATATTTGTAAATGTAATATACATATGAACAATTGCAAATATGCAATTATAATCATTTTTCTTATTGCAAAATTCTGATGTAAACTCTTCATTTGATAAAGTTCATAAATTTTGTATGGACAATAATATTATAATTATAATTTTTATAAGAACGTAATTGTTCTAAAATTAGTGTTATTTTATCTGATATGAATGTAATTTCTTGAAAAAGAATTGTGTTAACAGTGTTAATCCGTGTTCATATATATTTCAATGAATTAACTTTTATGTTCATACAAGTGTTTCTTCCAAGTATTTTTATTTGAAAATACTTCCATACCTGATCTAGCGACGCCCGCCATTTTCTACGACGTAATTTTTTAGGGCACTCCCCCCTGTTGTTGAGATTGGTTACGATGGTTTGTGAGGCTCCGACTGCGACGTTTTGTCATGACAAGGGCTGCCCAAGGCGTGCAAAAGCTGAACGTAGCCGCAGACGGCCCCGATCAATTTATGTTTCCAGATCTGTACGTATAATGTTTTGAAAAATCGCCACTTTTTGCAGCAGCATTACAATATTTTCTCTTAATACGTACTTCTCTCATACGTAGTAGGCGATAAAATAAGAATGTACTTTTCCTGAAAGTTACTGGTCGTTTGAATTGTTACTAGCTTCCTCAATTAATGCATTCTTCTCCACAAGTAGCAAGTACTTATTAAATATCTTCACTTCTAATTTCATTAATCGGAGGTCAATGGGAAAAATTTATTAGATATTTATACATGCGATGGACTGATTAATAAATGCTTTGTTGCCTATTGTTATCTATCCCTCTATAGAAATAGATCCCTTTAGGAGTTCATTCCCACATCTTATTCACTATCAATAATTTAACATTTTCATTTTGTATTAATAAACTGTAAAACAGGATATTTTGTATATCTTGGACGGCCATATAATTTCTTTAGTGGTAATTTCTATTTTCCCAATTCACTTTCTATTACAATTGAATGAGCATTTCTTTAGAAGATACATTGCCTTAGCATTAGTTTTCCACCTATTTACTATTTATGAAATAAGAGTGGGGTGAGGTGGTTAAGCAGAACTGATGAAAAAAGTTTGTCGTAAGAGAACAATTCTCAATTTCTTTTGCCTTTTTTGCAAAAGTCATACGTGTAAAAGGCGTGAGAGACATTTATATTTCTTCATAACTATTCAGCGATTCTTTCTCTGCTGTACTTGCAACTAGGAGGAAAAATACCTTTATCTTTTCATTGAATGAGAACGAAAATATGGACCATCACATTTTTATAGGAGAGACATCGATTTCTATTATAGGAATTACGTAAAATTAAATTAAAAGTAATTTCGGTGAAATTTATATTTTAAAACACCAGTATTTTCCAATAGAATAAAATTCTAACTACGAGTATGAACATTCATAACATATTTCATAACAGAAAAAAATTTCAGAGAAGTCGTATAACACAATCCCTACATAGTATTTGAGAATTCCTGGAGTGTGCGGATGTACGAGAATACTATAATTTTTATATGAGAAATCAGGATAGCCAAGGGACTCGGAAGTGCAACAGATGTGTGAGTGTGAGGAACATTCATAACATATTTCATAACAGAAAAAAATTTCAGAGAATTCGTGTGAGTGGAGTGAGTGTGAGGAGGAGGTGAGTGTGAGGTGAGTGTGGAGGTGAGGATGTGTGTGTGTGTGAGTGTGTGTGTGTGTGTGTGTATGTGTGTGTGTGAGTGAAAATTTGCTGAGACAACGGTCGTGTGGTTTTCAAATTGATTTTAAAAATATAAACTAGGGCGAAATGAAAGAAAAACATTTCGAAATATCTCTTGATAAAGTCAATTTTATGAAACATTTACATTACCAAGTTCAAGAAAATAATCATGCTTAATATCACAAAATAATTACAAAATTTCAGTGATTCCTTCGCAAGGCTGACACAAGTAGTGTCGGCGACGCCACATTCACTTAGTAGTAATGTATTATAACAAATCATATTTCCAAAGTCTGTTGCACTCATAAAATGTTTTTGTCTAATATATCAGAGAGAAAAGGTGTGAAAATTTGCCGAACCTAGGTGTTGAGGGAAGAAATACTAATATAACACGGTGCGCTGTTTCCAACTAAATAAAGGATGCTGCTATGCATTAGCTTTTAGAAATAAACGTAAGTGAATTTTGCAAGCTTTGAGTACAAAAAGGAACAAATAGCCTCTGCAGTCGGCCTCCCGCTGCGCCATACATCATCCTAATCCTTAGAAAATCTCTCGCAACCCAGCGACCCCACCCGCCACACCGCAGCGAACACCGCCCCCGCCGCCCCACCGCCCCGCAGGCTTGCGCCGACCCCGAACCGCGCTCGCCACAGCCCCGCAACCCCGGGCAGCAGCGCCCTGCACCGCCCCCGTCCCCACCCCCAAGGCCTCACCCCCCTGCACCTCCCAACCAAAGCTCCAACCTCAGTTCGAACGCCCATTGCCATCCAAACCCCTCAACATCCGACTGAGTTTTCACCATGAAGGCTGTAATGAGGGGACTCAACTCCGGTGTTGGAGGCATGGTGGGGGTATGAAAGAAAAGCGCGACCGGGAGAGGTGGCTCAGGGCATGAATTTATGCCACCTGCAGTGCATCGTCTTAGGGTTCGAGACCCGACGATGTCAGCATTTTCGACACAAACTACACAGCTGGGTCGACTTCTATCGCTGTCTGGAAGTGAATTCTAGCGGCCGGCTGCTCTGATCGGTAGTTTTCTGTAGTTTCTCCAATCAACACCAGGTGAATGACGGTGCAGTACCCTACCAAATGGATCACGAACCGCGAGCGATCTTTCCTTCCTCTTCCTTGTCTTATCCTCATCCTTTATTTACACACACACTAACATGAACTACACAACCACATCTGTCGGGAAACCGGTCGTGAGTTTAGAGCATGTATCCGCTGGGGCGGGAGATACCTGCTTGTTGAAAACCGCGCTAGCCGACGGTTGGTCGGCGCCGGATCTTACCATCCAGCGAGAGAAGATCACCACCACATCCCGAGGGAAAGCATGCACTACACTTTCGAGCTTAAAGAGCTTAGCAGTTGCGCCCGGAATCACTAATCAATAAAAAAAAACTCGTCGGCAGCTAATCGGCAATCTGAACTTCAGCGACATCACGCGATCAAAGGGAGAAACTTTCAAGGCATTTTTGTCCAATTGCTACCAAACTCTCGTTACGTAATATTAAAAGATTGTAATTTCTGCCACTAAAAACTCAGTAATAACTTGAAAAATTCTAATTCAAACGAATCGCCTCTCATGCTTATCTGTATTTATTTCCATTGTCAAGAAGAGTAGTCATTCTTACGTTTAGAAATGAAACAATCATGAATAAATTTAAATGTTACAGTATTTACAGAACATAATACAGAAAAGAAATTATTATTTTACATATACCTATCATGATTACATTTGAAGTGACCTTTCAATTTTTTATTGCCATAATCAGCGATTAGCTTCTTAAGGTCGCCTTGAGGAGCATTGTGTTTGTTTGAAGTGTGTTTGTTAGTTGTAAGTTAAAATTTATTACCTTCCTTCATTCTATTTCCTTTTATAAAAATATTAACTACATCATACAGTTATCATGACAGACAACAATAGAATGAATTCGAAGAATTTTGAAACCTCCGTGTAGCAATTTTCCGAATTGCCAACGCTTGAAACGAGGTGCCCCAAATTCGAATTTACAATTCCCAACTTTATTGCAATTTTCGAAAATACAGAGTGCGCCGAAAATAGGACCTTCATCACTATCTTTACAGTTCTTTGCTACATACGAGAACAAAAATGAAAGAAGCCGTTTCTGAGAAAACTGTTTTAAATGGTTTTAAAAGCACCTATGTTTCATCTAAAATTACTCAAAAACACTCATATTTTCTAAACATTGACCTCTTTTGAAGAACTGTTTGTAATGAACACATTTCATTAAGAAAATATCTATCTTCATAATTGTAGTTGTACGAAGACGCCGAAAAAAACTGAATTTTTGCAATTTTCGAAAAAATCAGGGGTTTCAACGACCATGAGAACTGTGTCATTCTCTCAAACGTTTTAAATACGATCGGACAACAAAAATTAATTAACATTAATTAATTAATTAATTAATGTCTCAGGGGCTTCATGTAAATACCCCCGCCCAAAAAAATAATATATAGGTTTCAAATTCAAGGGGCCGCTACATCAGATCAATTGGGAGATCAATTTTGGAAACAATCGGTTGAACGGTTTAGCCGATAGCGTTGTTCACAGACGGACGGACAGACAGACAGACAGACAGACAGACAGTTTTGCTGTCATTCGATTTTTCGGAATGAATGACCTACAAAACGTGGACTCTGACTACACCACGTGTTACACGATTTTTTTCTAAATTTAGCAACTGTATTTATTCACTTTTTCGTTACCAGGCCCCGGCAATACGAGTTTTTGTTTCCGAAAATTCACCGTTTTTTCTCGCAGCGTTACATAGCTTTGTCTTCGTAAGAAGTACTTTCTTAAGAGCGAGAAAGTTACAACTAGTCATTATACTATTTCATGAACTTTTGTTCAATATAAAATCTACACGTTGAAAAACAATTAATGTTTTACAGAAATAGTACCCAAGATATTGGACTTGTTATAATAAGTTTGCTATTTAGACGTGTGTCACGTAATCAGCGAAGCCAAGAGTTTAAGCTAAGACCAATAAAATTTCAATTAAAAACTATTAGTTTTTGCAAATTTAAAGACTTTTTTAAACGTCTTTCCGCATTCCTCAAATATTTATGTCTTCCATAATAGTCATCATCCAATACATTTAAGTATGTTGCACTATACTTCTCACGGAAGGGACCTCTCTTTGGAGTTGAAGGCAACTGAACTGCGGCACTCCACAGCGCCACTTTCTACGGTGTGTATCACCCTACACAGGAAGCCTGGCTGCTTCCACATCCCGTTTCCGAGGTAGCGCTTGTGTTCTTCTCGGAGTCATTTCCCATATTAATAATAATAGACCCATAATAAGAAAGATGGGGTCTCTTTATATTATGTTAGCTTTAGAATTCAGAAAATTGACAATGAAAATACATTCACAATTTATGTCTCATTAGTTATGTGTAGCACACTTCCGTTAGCTAAATACGATCGTTGCAATTTCGTAAGTAATGTGCAATGTCAGTTATCACTATTTCCGCCCGAACGCCTCAATTGTAATTATGTAAATGTAAATATTTTAGTGGTAGAGGGAAGAGAGCCTTACTGGCCTGAGCCTCGCCAGTAAAAGCCATTATTATTATTATTATTATTATTATTATTATTATTATTATTATTATTATTATAACTATTATTATTATTATATTATTATTTATTACAACTATTATTATTATTATTATTATTATTATTATTATATTTGCAGAGATAGCCCTTGGACCCATCTCGGCACTTTTACCCTTTTATAAGTAAGACAGCCTCCTCTCACAGTGGGCTGTTTCGTTATAGCACGTAGGCCCATAATTAAAGAATTTTTATTGTTCCGTTGGTGGAGAAGGAGAATGGAAGGCAGAGGTTTAAAAATTATTACATGGTGATTGGGAGAGGCAACTCACAAGCAAACATTCATGTGCGAGTGGGCTTCCAACCGAGACCACTAAAGCACGTCAACCTTAGCAATCGCTAACCAAGTTGGCCAAATTTAACGAAAGTAGTTACCGTATTGGATTTGACACTTTTATTTGTCTTATTCGACTTAAGATTAATAATTAATAAGCATGTCAATGAATAAATGAAACCTAAATTCAAATCACTATTGGGTTATTGCAAAAGATAGTTACACAATGTATTGTCATGTTGAAGTCACCCGTTTTTTTAGATCTTAAATTAAGCCTACGATCCTCAAATATTAAAATATAAGTATCAGTGATTTTACTTAACGATGATGAGCGTGAACTTACAATAATTGTTAAAAATCGTAATTATAAAAATATATAATTTTTATAATAAAGTGTTTGCAGGCTAAATCGCTTAAACTGTGTCTCAGAACGTTGGATACTATCCAGAAAAAATATTTCAGACGAATGGTATGTTCCGAGATTTCTCCTTCTTAGTAAAAAATATTCTATTAAAGCAAATGTTCAGTGCACAAAAATAAACAATCAAATACATGTTCAATTTAACAAAAATAGAAATAAACAAAACCTGGGGATGAATCTTTCCTGGTTCTCACCCCAATCTTGCGAGAAAGTAAGAATAACGAAGGAACTTAAATCTACATAGAAGTAAATAGCAATACATAATACATAGTTAAAAAGAACATGATCTTCCTATTGCAAAGTACACGTAAGCGACGCTCCATGTGTCAATTTGCTAACAGGCTGAAACTTTTTGGGCATATGACACAACAAACCTACTGTTATTTCTTACAGTTACACAACAATACATACAAGTGGTAATCAATTGTAGACAACTGTCATTTTGTCTGGTGTATGTTATGCTTCCCGTTCTTCACGCGTGAAACTGACACCGAGCAGTCATCCCTCATTCTTTACCTAAGATGCTTTCACCTTTCCATGCTCTTCCTTCACATGTTCCTGTCCTCGACATACATTCTCTTTGGTTTGTTTTCTGGTTCATCTAGTCAAGAATGTGGGGAGGAAGAACTAATTTATCAAAAGTTCAAATATAAAGCGGAGAATTAATCAAATAACTTTGTTTTTATCTAAAACGTTTTATTATAACTAATTACTTTTATTATGAAAAAATCCATTAAAAATATTAAATAAACACTAATATTCCTCCACAAAACATTCGTTTACTTACTAAATATTTTTTAAATTTCTGAAACTTTCCATTGGGTTTTTGTGTGCGCCCCTATAATTCTCCCTGCTCTGGAGCAATCCGCGCCGTTCCCACCTGCATACTTCCGCTGTCCGATTGATCCCATGGTGCCGTCCGCCCCTTCCAACCCCCTCAGCCGCTTGCATCGTGTGCGTTCAGGTTCGGCCTGCGGACAGAGCGGAGGGCTCGGCGGAGGACGGTCACGGCCGAGGCTCGGCGCTAGGCGGGACGTGCGCGGCTCCTGAAGGCGCGGTGGCGGCGGTGGCGGCGGTGGCAGCGGCGGGTGCGGAGCGGCGGGTGCGGAGCGGCGGCGGCGCCAGCGGGACGGAGGCGGCGCTCCGTTTTTAATGGGCCGGGCGCAATTAATTCGAAAGCGGCCGCACCGCTGCGTCAGCTTGCGCAGCCCTGGCGTGCCTCCGCCGCCGCTCCGCCGCCGCCTCCGCTCGCCGCCGCCTCCGCCGCCGCCTCGCGCCGCCTCGCCGCCGCCTCCGCCGCCGCCTCCGCCGCCGCCTCGCCGCCGCCCCGCCGCCCCCGCCGCCGCCTCGCCGCCGCCTCCGCCGCCGCCTCCGCCGCCGCCTCCGCCGCCGCCTGCCGCCGCCTCCGCCGCCGCCTCCGCCGCCGCTCCGCCGCCGCTTCGCCGTCGCCTCCGCCGTCGCCTCCGCCGCCGCCTCCGCCGCCGCCTCCGCCGCCGCCTCCGCCGCCGCCTCCGCCGCCGCCTCCGCCGCTCCGCCGCCGCCCCGCCGCCGCCTCCGCGCCGCCTGCGCCGCCGCCTGCCGCCGCCTCGCCGCCGCCTCCGCCGCCGCCTCCGCGCCGCCTCCGCCGTCGCCTCCGCCGCCGCCTCCGCCGCCGCCTCTGCTGCCTCCTCCACCACCACCACCGCCACCACTACCGACGCCATCACCGCCATCACCACCGCCGCCACCGCCACTATCTGACCCCTTCCGACCGTCGTCGCTCGTCCGCCGGCACCCCACTCCACCCCATGCCGCTCCACCTCCGCCCCGCGCCCTCCGTCCCCGCCACAGCTCTCTCCTGACAGCGGCCCGTAATTACCGTGATGCGGCGGCGGGGTGACGAGGCCCCCGGCGACGTGTTGCGCTGCGCGCCCCAAGTCAGCGAATTCCAGGGAAGCGGGGCTGCGCTGCGCTGCGCTGGGCTGGGGCGCTGGCCACGGCAGGCGCGTTGGCGCCGGCGCCTGCTCGGGAGAGGAGAGGCCGGGAGAGGAGAGGCGCTCACTGCAGGTGGCGCCCACGGTAACGATGGATATTGGCGAGGGAGCACTGTCGTTGGCAGAGGTAATGTGGAGAATGACAGAGGGATGGCGACGGTGGGGGAAAAGTGATGCCAAGAATAACGGAGGAGAGAGTGGAAGCGGTGAAATGGGGTGAGATGAAAAGCAATGGTCTACATGGCAGTGACGCATTGTACAACAATATATTTTATACGAAAATAGTAGTACAGCCGACTCCCTTTATAATAAACTAGAATATAGTGAACCCTCGGTAATAGTGATCGTGACTATTACTCTTTCACTTACTATACAAATAAGCAACAGAAATCCCATTATAGTAAACATGAACCTCGTCTATAATGAACGAAGGAATACAACATCCTGGAAATTCATTACGCCTGGAAAAGAATGTATCGCCTCAGTGCCACGAATTCGAACACCAAACAGTTTGGAAAATATAACATTGGCCAAAGGTCATAATCGAAGAAGTCTCCCTTGACGTGAAAGTGAGAGATCTGGAATGGGGACCTTACTGATGACCTTATGCCACTCAGTTTCACTACGGAAACAACGTCGTTTCCTGCGTGGACAATAACTGGCGGCGGCGACGCTCGACTCCTGATTTCAGTTTCAGAGGCTTTCGGTGCTATAGAGGCCTTTAGGTGGTATTACAGGCTTTCGTTGGTATAACGATCAGCGTACCGGACTATTGTACCCTAGTTTGCGGGTTCAAACCCGATCAAAGCCGTGGATTTTTAAGGGCGAAAAAATCCTTCGTACGCCTTCCTTCGCAGGGGAAGTAAAGCCGGCTGTCCCATGTTAGTAGATTTACTGCATGTGAAGATCCTCAAGCCTAAAAGAAGCCTCTGAGCAAAATTGAGATCCGCCTGTTTCGTCGCCCAAGATAATACCTCCTTTCTCCGCTAGGTGGTATAAGGAGCGTAACAAAATTTGTGTGGTTAGACGGAAGAGCGAGCCTGATGGCCCGAGTCTCGCCACGTAAAATAAGGCATTAACTAACTAACTTCAGTTTCAAGTTTGGTGTTACTTGCTACTTCGCGGGATTAGCCGGAGTGTTTTACGTAGGTGACAGGAAGCGCACGACTGCCATACACCTACAGCCTGGCGACACCCCCACGTCGGGTGGAAAAGCGTTCGGTTTCATAAGACGTCCCGCTATCCAAAGGATATTGTATGATATTTGGCGAGTAAAAGGGTCTTCAGAGAGTGAGACGGTGTTCCAACGGTGGAAGACAGTTATTATCGGATGTCAAGAATTCATTACGATACTTACAGACTGTGGACTATACAGAATGAAGTATGGAGAGACCACGAACTCTGGAGAAATATTTAGGGACATTACTAATAAAAAATGTACGAAGCATACAATTGAAAATGTGTGTATTTGGCGTTATTGGGTCGGCAATCCGAATTCGTCGGCCAGCTACCTAAGGTTAGGCCTAGTTAAATTCCCATGCTTGTGGGTAAGAGCCACATAAGGCGAACATGACGTATTATCTTCTCCGGAAATAGTAAGAACCGCCTGTTTGAGCTTTTCTTCATCACACAACTACAGAAACTGGGACGAATTTAAAGGAAAGATAGAACTCTATGTTTGCCTCGACCGGGAATCGAACCGGGGACCACAGCACGGGAAGTTAGTACGCTGCCCATGAGCCATCCCAGAGGCTACAATTGAAAATAATTGATTTTTTAAATAAAGATATTGCAATTTTTAGTTCGTGCTGTTAATGTATTTTGCTGCATCTCTATATTAATAAGATCAATGTCAATTCTATTTAATTGACATCGGATATAGTGAACTTCTGATATAGTGAACCAAAAATGTTAGTCCCCAGAAATTCATTATAACCGCAGTCGACTGTATAGTGATCGTAACCGGCAACATTGTGAAGTGTCACGCAAAACAGGAAACTCATTTTCGTAAGGGCTATCAACGTTGGAAACGTGAGCAAACTGACGTAGGGAGATGTTAATTTCAGTTGGTCAGAACTTAAATTTGAAATTTCGATCATGTTACGATCATGTAAGAGATGATTATGCTTAAACGAAATGAAATTATTCTATTTCAGTTGGTCAGAACTTAAATCTGTAATGTCACATCTTACTGTCATGTAAGAGATGATTATGCTTAAACGAAATGAAACTATTCTATTTATAAATGATGTTGGCAAAGTCATCATGGGTGATGGCACTAAAATGGTTAGATGTCAGTAATCATCATGACTGACGCACAATAGGTGAGACAGTCGTTTGAAGAAAGAGCGTGACTGGCTCCACTGCTCAAGATGGTGGTGCACAAAGAGGTTCTATGTTAGAGCAACGCAGTCACTGGCACGGAAATTCCCTACTCGACAGGCAACCCTTTCAATCCCGTCACGGTGATTAATCTTTTTTTTTTTTTTTTTTAATTTATTTTTATCCGATCGACCATATGGCCTTACAGAAGTGAGAACATTATTTATTAATTAACATTATGGAAACTTCCTAAAGTTTTTCGAGTGTTCTTACTCGGCAGTAATATATAATATTGTAATTTGATTTTATTTTTTATTAGCTGTGGAAAGATTTTTGAGTAAGGATTGGTATAGGTATAAAGGTTTGAAAGATTTTGTTGATTTTGTTTTTAAGGCGGTTTGAAAATGTCTTTAGGAAATCTAGATTTGATTCGGTTTGGGGAGTTTGCTTGTTGTCCTAGTTGAAAATGGGCTGTACTTGGGCAGGATGGTAAGAGATTGAAAAATTTGAGGATAAGTTGATCAGATGATCAGTGATTGATGGTATTTGGAGTTCATAATGAATTTGTTTATTGGGTATAAACCATGATGCGTTAATGAGTCTTCTGAGAAATTTGTTTTGGAAAGTTTGTAAAGCGTTTATATTACTGGGTGCAACGTTTATCCAGGCTGGACAGGCATATGTCAAGGTGGGTCTGATAATACTTTGTAGAGGAGCAATTTAGTTTCAACTTTTAAAGTGGATGAGGAATTAATAAGTGGATATAGTTTGACTGCTTTTGCTGTTGCTTTTGTAATACTGCCTTAATGTGTTGCTTCCATGTTAAACGTCTATCTATTAGTACTCCCAGATATTTTGTGGGTGTGGAATTGTTTAACCAGGGAGTTGTGAATTATTTATTTTTAAAGGTGGAGGGTTTTGGGTTTCGAGGGTGAAAATCTTTGTTTGTGTTTTTGTGGATTTATCTTGAGTCGCCATTTATGGAACCAGGTGGTGAGAGTGTGAAGGTGGGATTGAATATGGTCATATGCTAATAGAATGTTTTGATGAGATGAGAATAATGCTGTATCATCTGCATATAAGGTTATGTTAGAATCTGATGATGTGGGATGATCTGCTGTATAGATATTGAAAAGATTGGGAGCAAGTACAGATCCTTGAGGGACACCTGCAAGAATGCTGTGTGTTGGAAAGAATGTGTTTACTTTGACCTGAAAAGTTCTATTTGTAAGATAACTGTGAATAATTTTTGAAGATAATCAGAGTACCTAGTTGGTGAATTTTATAAAGTAAACCTTGATGCCAAATGCTGTCAAATGCTTTAGTTATGTCTAAAAAGACTGCTATTGTGTGCTCTTTTGAATGGAAACTATTTGCTATATGTTCGACTAGACGTAATAGAGGGTGATTTGTTGAATGATTTGGTTTGAAACCAAATTGTGTTTTGGTATGGTGTCATTTGAGTTTAAGAAATGAACTAGGCGACTGAGAATTAATTTTCAAAATTTTAGCTATTGTTGGAGCAGACTAATAGGCCTGTAATTTGAAGGGTCATTAGGATTAGTTTTTGGTTTATTGATTGGTAATATAATAGCGTGTTTCCAAGTTTGAGGAAGCAGCCAATTCGGAGTGCAGCATTGAAGGTGGTGTTATGGCTGCAATGCAGCTGAAGGGAAGTTGTTTAAGTGTTTGGTTTGTAATGTTGTCGTGTCCGGTGATTTTTGTTTTTCAGCTGTTTGATGATTTTTGGTTCTACTGGGAGATGAAATGAATAGGGTGTGGAACTGTGGCGTGTGATTGTTTCATAAATTCTGTTATTTCTGTATTGAATTGCTGGTTAATTATTGAATTCGTTTGAATGTTTCAGAGAGGTGTTTTGCTATTATTTCGGCTTTTTGATGTTCTGGATAAATTAATACATTGTTTGAAATAAGAGGAGGAACAGTGCTTTCTCTTTAGTGAAGTATTTAATAGTTTGCCATTGCTGTCGAGAGTTTGGGTGGAGTTGTTGAAGATGCTGCTGGAATTTGACATGTTTGTGATTGGTAATCATGATTTTAATTTCTTTGGTAAGTTTGTTTAGTTTCTTTTGTCGTGTGCGTTTCGGTTTAAAATCCATTTGCGTCTAATGGCCCGTTTGGTTTTAATGTGATTTATGATATAATATGGAAGTGCATCAGCATATGGTTTGTTAGTTGTAATGTGAGGAGTAGTTGATTCGGAGTGAGCTTTTGTGATTGTTTGAATGATATTCATGATTGAGTTGTTGAGATCATCATTATTTTGTATACGAGTTGGAAAGATTATTTTTGAGCTAATTAACATTTTAAAATAGTTCCAATTGGTATAACCTTTTATTTTGGTGTTTTGATGGTGAATAGTGTCATTTGATATGTCAATGGTAATTTTAATAGGTAGGAAAATTTTTTTTGTGTTTTGATGAACTAAATCGAGTATATCAGGGGGTACATTTGTATTGTTAGAAAAGAACGTAGGGGAACTTGGAGCATGAATATATATATTGTTGGTAAGGCTGTATTTGAGTAGTCTTTTGCCATGGTAATTCGTTGAGTTACATCCCCAGGCTTGATTTTGCAGTTGAGATCACCAAAATTAAAGTTGAAGTGTTTGTAGAAAATATTTCATTTAGTTCATTAGTAGGAAATTTTTGGTTTGGTGGTCTGTAGGCGGCAATGATATTTATTGGTCCGTTATTGGTATAAATTTGGATTGCTACAGTTTCAAGGTTATTAGTTGTAGGTGAATGAATTTGTGAGTGTTTTAGTTTACTATTAATAGCTATTGCTGTCCCTCCAGAGGCAATTAGTCTGGACCTGTCACTTCTATATATTTTGTAGCCGTATAACTTTAGCTTTTCTTTTGGAACAAGATGGGTTTCACTGATGCAGGCAACGTGAATGTTATGATGGTGTAAGAAGTGGTGAAAGAGAGTATCCTGTTTTTTTACTATTAATAGCTATTGCTGTAAACTCTTTGGATTATCCATTTTTGGATTGTTGGATTGGTAGGGTGATATTGCTAATAGGCAGGGATATAGTTAGAAGTAAATATTGAGGTTCTTAAATTTATTGATTTTATCGCTTTCATGAAGGATTGTAGAACACGCAGAAAAATTTTAGGAAGTTTTGTAATTTTTCCAAATATAGAACATAAATTCTTCACTGTTATCATAGATCTATATTTAAGATAAGTGAACTTGTTGGAAAAGAGGAAACTTGTTGGAGTGATTAGAAAGTATGTTTATTGCGGTTGTATTATCCATGTTGATTGATTGACGACAAAAGATTTTGAATTTGGGGCATTAGCGTTGACAGAACTTGGAAACTACTTTGTAATAATGTTAGTTAGTAAATTTTCTAGGTTACTGTGTGGTTATTCCATTGATTAGTTGAGGCGTTAATTGGGGTGTAATTTGCAATATTTGGTCTAGTGGGAAGTGGAGGAAAATGTTGACTAAAGTTTGTGTGTAAAATCAGCATTGGTGGGAACGAGTGATTAAATGTATTCATTTTAGGAGGTAGTTTATTATTTGTGTTTGAGAGTTGTAATTTACGGTTTTGTTCAAGTTTTGGCATAATTTTTGTATGTAGGACATCCTTTATAATTAGCTGTGTGTTCTGAAAACATTAACACATTTGGGAGTTGCTTCATTTTTGGGTAGTTTACATTCTGAGTAATGATGATTACCTATGCATCTGACGCATCTTGGGCTGAGCCTGCAGTTAGCTTGTGAGTGGCCATAACGCTGACATTTTTACATTGTATTGACCCTGTGTATTAGTTCTAATATATACTTTAATTCTACAATAATATAGCTCACTAAGATTTAATATTTGTCTGGATTCTTCATTGTCAATAAGATCTACTGCCACTGTTTGCATAGGTGTTTTATCTTGTTGTAAAGTCTGGTGCACTTTAATACTGAAAAGTTTTTAGATTTGAGTTCGTTTATAATATCTTCGTCTTTGAAGTACGTGGGAACATCCTTGAGAACAACTGCAAATTTTTGACTGTAGGGTCCTCATAGGAGTGGAATTGTACATTGTTTTGATCACAGAAATGTCTGAAATCACGAAAGTCTTTAATTTCTTGGAAAATATTTTAATATTGTTATTTTCAGTTTTTGTGTGAAAGTTTCCTGAGGTAACACTTTTAATGTCATTGATAAGGCGTTATAGTTTTCAACTCCGTGGATTATTATTGGGGGATTTTATTTTTTGTTGCTAGATTTTCATTTAGTTGAATATTGTTATTAACTGGTTCATTTGTTTGAAGTAGTTCATATCTGTTACTCACTGGTACGGCATAACCTACGTGTTCACTATCATGGTGCCTTTTAAGTCTTTTACGCTCTTCTGATTCAGTAGATTGGTAAGTACTTACATCTTTTGTGGAGTTGGAGTTGTTAATTTCATTAGTGTTTACGTTTTGAGTTGCACTTGCAGGTTGTTGATGTTGCGGGAGCTGCGTTGGTTGGTAATGCGGCGGTAATGGCGTATAGCCATTTTGTGGCTGTTGAGGTTGTTGCTGCTGTAGTAGTAATTGTTGTTGTAGTTGCTGGTGGTGGATGAGTTCTTCCACATCCATATCGCGAGGGATTGCTTCATTCATAGCTTGAGATACCAGAGAGCCGGTTTCTGCTAAGCTTACTTCGTGGGCACTTATATTTTCCATCACGAGATCACTTTCACAAAGTTGACACTGGTTTCACTATACACTCGGAAACGTTCACTTTTTCAGTTAAATTGGCCGTTTCATGCTGCAATGCAGCATTTTTGGCCGAGGGCCGCCCAGAACTGGTGCGGTTAATCACTGCGCGCGTCCTAGGTTACAACTGATAAGCTGATACTATTACTCAGACTGTGACTACTGAACGCGAAAGGTTAAGCGTGCGGAGCGCTCGGAGAGGTGTTGCCTCGACGAGAGCTGGGCTCGAACTCACGGTGATTAATCAACAGAAAGGTGCCCAGCAGCGATTATGAACCAAGGATGATACAACGGTGAGAGGGGGATGCGAAGGGAAGCCACATAATTATGACGGAAGCGCATTTTAGTTGACGTTACAAAAGTTACTAACTTCATGAACTATCTCAATTGACTGCATCGAGATTTGACTTTATTAGAGTTCGTACTGAGGACTAAACCTAAAGTAACTAACTAAAACAACTTAATAACTGAACATTACATGAAATTATTAGCGTTATATTAGGTGTTGTGAAACAATTGGTCAGTTCGTGTACATTTAATTTTCAAAGCAATAAAAACAACAAAAAAAACGTTTTAATTTTTCATCTAATTTCGAACCAAGGAGGAAGCAACATTCTTACTTTGTGGTTCAATACCTGACATCGTACAAAACATTCAGATATAACATTTTTCTTTTAAATTTATATCAAGTATTTACACATTTTTAATATTTTAGGATAACTAATTTAAAATATTCATTATGAATTCCGAATACATTTGAATAATTTGCTGTTGATAAAGAAACTTTTCTGGGAGATACCACGTTACGTACTTATACGAAACTTCCACCTTGGTGAAAAGATGTCCTCCTTACGCGGGTATCTTTTACCACAAACCAACAGTTACATGTATAGTCTGATTGTAAATTGTACGTTATCTTTCTAAACATCATCTTGGAGAGAAGGGTAATGCAGAATCAGTCTTTTTTTTTCAAATCGCATAAGAGTTAAAAGCAAGGAGTTTTTCAGACGAATTGGAACAGAGAAACAAAATGGAACAGCAAGTGGAAAGAATGCAAAGCAAGTTAACACCACAACCAAATTAATAACCTATACCATATTAGAACTTCTAAGAAGCTCAACCGAAGAGGACAAGTCGCACTGTGCAGAATAAGATCAGGCCATACAAAATTAAGCCATCTATATCTAAATACCAAAACATACCCTCCACTTTGTGATATTTGTAATACCAATAAACCTTTTCCAATAAACCTATTAATGTATTGCAAGATATATGATGATATGGTACAATTATGTTATGTTTTATATCTAATATGTGATGCCATACAACGTTAGGATTTATGTTATGACATTTCTATTAATATAATGATGGATGAAATGATAATTGTATAAAATTGTCATAAATAATGTAGTCGCTAATAACCTTAGTCGTTGATGCGACTAAAAGTAAAGAATTAAAAAAGGAGTAGCTGGAAGATGGATTTTATTTCTTGAATTTTGAAATTCAAATAAGTACGATTGCCATACCTATTTAAGATAATGACAATATTTTTAAAACGTTCCAAAAATACCTCTCGAGTTTGAGGGTGATGAACACGAATGTTTGAGTGTGGCGGTAAACGAACTATAGTTTTCGGCCTGACAAATTTCGAAAGGATACATGGAGGTGTGTAATTTTAACATGATTTCAAAGCACTCCTGAAATTGAACGTCCTTGAGCGTCATGTAAAGCATAATACACAACTTCTGATCAAAATGCATGCGCGACAGAGAAAATTTAATAAAGAGGTTTAATAAACCCATCTCGATCAGGTTTTTCGTCCAGTTTCCCTGATCCATTGAGCAAATGCTGAGATGGCCCCTTGTTTTGCTTCTGGACAGAAATGTAACTTCATTTTCTGTGCACGTCTTCTAGAATTCAGTGGGAAATACAATTATTCAAATTATCGTTTTCATGTTGTCGCGGCAGGAAGTATTATTCCGAAGCACAAAATGATAAGAGCCAAAATTTATTGCTTATTTATCCTTGAAAATAGATTTTATTACATGGGAGTTTTTTTCTCCTATTCAAAATTCAAAATTCAAGTAGTATATGACTTAGTGTAGGGATCACAGAATTTTGAAAATGTGCACACAATTCACTTTTCCCCATAGCACGTCATACGAAGTTTTTAACTGTTTTTTTTTACGTAAAATAAATAAATAAAAATAGGGGTCAACAAGGAAAACGAGGTTGGCGTGCTTATTCAATAATTCGTTTCTGCCATCTAGAGATCTGAGGAGTTTCCTATTAGTTTGTTCATATTAGGCCGTACTATTAAGATAAGAATTCCCATATAAAAATATGAGCATTTAGCTATATACTAAGTGTATTGGCAAGAATCTCAAATTATTACAAAAGTAATTAAAGGCCAATCACTTCGTAAACCAGTGCAAATATTTATCTCATTCAAGGGACATGAAAATGTTGATATCGTCTCTTGTTCGTTTGCAGAATTTGAAAGATGGTTTCAGAGACTGGAAATTAATTAATAAAAAATTCTTTTAATTTATTACAACGCGATTGATCAATGGAAATTATACATGTGCCATTTTTAAGCGTGCTTTGTTCTATCTATGAAAAATATTTGAAAAAAAAATTGGAGGGGGTTTTGAAAAAAATGCTAACAGAGAAACAAAATGGATGATTATATCAAATTAATATATCAGAACCTATTGATGGTATCAATAAAAATTAAGAATTAGAAAAGGAGTAGTTGTAAGATTATATGGATGTAAAACATAATATACAATTTCTGATATGTAGTTTAATTATTTTCAAGCAACAATTACACGAACACTACTCCGTTTTTCAAGAAATTGTACATTATCGTTTATAACGATCTGAATTTTTAGAAAATATTTCGTTTGAAACAAAAAGATCTATCTTCAATATTGTACTTGGTACGTGGTAACAGTTCCTTAACCGAAAAGGTAGGAATCAGAACCACTGCCAAAGGGTCACTGTGCACGAATAACTTCTGCTGATTTCTATCACTCACACTGTACAGCGCTTCACTTGCTATTCGCTCCTACTACGCTTGTCGGAGTTTATGAAAGCATGGATGGTCAATGACGGGTCAGCCGGGCGATTTGCTTCGTTGGGCAGCCAGGCGCCGCGAAATGCTGCGTCCTTTTAGTGGCTACCCGAAATGTTGACGCGCGAAGTTTAATAATCTCCCGCGTACGTAGCATATAGGAACAAGATGTATCCGGATGTATCGAGTACTTCCACCGAAAATTCCGGCACACAATACTTTCTGTTCTTGCGAAGTAAGGGCGATGAAGTACATCGTGGATAAATCATGTTCCTATATGTAGTAAATTACTTCCTTTAACATGTGTAGCCAGAATTCAAGACCTGAGTCCTAGATACTGAAAAAATGATTGACATAAAACGTCTGTTTGCCTCTCCGTTTGTTTGTTTGTTTTTGTGAACACTAGCATCTAAACCGTTAAAACTATTTTTTTCCAAAATTGATATTCCACGATCGATCTGGATAAACTCAAAACCCTGTGAGTTTGAAAAGGATAATTTAATTTTGTTTTCAAATATTTACATGAAGACTTTGATGCAATTTCAAAATTTTCATGGAATAGCACTATTTTTTTATTAAACGTTTTGCTATAATAACGCTAAGAACCTTTAAAAATGACGCAGGTCTCATTTTCGTTGAACTCTCCTTTTTGAAAATTTCAGAAGTTAGAAATAATGCGAGAAAGTATGTGCTGTTCAAGGACCACTAGCTTAGTGTTGGTGTCGCTTCGTTTTGAGTAAGGAAATACACAGGTTATAAATGTTCATGGTCACTTTACTACAGATACGTGTCAATAAATATTGATGAAAAATAGCTTAAAATAATTTTTAATAACGTTATATATTCACTAAACACTTCATGGAATTAGTTATTTTTCTCAATCTTTATTTACTTTTATGTGAATCATTAACGATCTCAAAATACATGGTTAATGACAAATCCCAATAATTTTATTTCATTTCTAAATGGTTGCAGAGATGATTCAGGACATTGATGTTTGCAAAGTGCGCTTTGTTGCGATAATTTATCGTTTTAAATTATTAAATAAGAGAGATTGCTTTTGCTGAAAACTGTTTCAAGATATTATATCAAGAGTTTATCAGATTCGATATGCCTAATTATAGCTTTATGCATCATTGCGCTTTCTAGAAAGTAATACAAGAATGTAATTTGAATCTTTGCGGAATGACTGGATGAGAATTTAAGAATTACGTGAAAAGCATTTCCACTGTTCTTGTCATTTCCACTGTTTTGAGAAAATCTCCTCTGTAGTAATGTTTGGCCTTGACATGATAATGTTTAGTCATCACGTGATAATACAAGGGAACAATGTCTCTTTGAACTAGAATTCCTGTGAGAACGTTGGAACAATCCCATATATACGCACCGTATCGATCGAGCACATGAAGCATTCCATTTTCCACCGACGAAATTTCAACGCACGCACGTACGCACCGATGGACCTGTGGCAATGGTATTCTGTGGATACCAGCAACAATGCTGCAATGAACCCATAATAGGCTTGGTTGTTGGGATGTCAACATGTCTACGAAGGCATTCTGTTGTTGTGGTCAATGAATAGATTACGCTGTGGAGAATGTTTCGTGTTCGATAAGAATAGTTTCAGATATTTTCAAAGTAAATTGGATAAACAAATGTCTATTTGGTAGTAAAATACCTTAAAATTGAATTATTCTTTGAATACATCATTTCTTAAGTTGAGCAGGTATTTGCGTAAGTAGTTGAATAAATATTACTATCTGAACTCGTGCGAATACATCGCCCCAAGGGACACAAACGTAGAAAAATTATAACAGAGGAGTACTACATATGCAGGTAACTAAAAATCCAACCCCCCCCCAAAAGTTCATTCCATTTCGTTCAGCGTTTATTCTCTAAAAAAACTTGTTTAAACAGCGCATATATCCTCACATTATTTTCAACTTCTATAATTTTCGAAAATTAAGAGAGTTCAAAGTAATTGAAATCTGCGCCATTTTTAAGCGTTAGTATCCGAGAAAGACACTTTAGAAGAACTATATTCGAGGAGACAAATTGCAGTCATTACTTAGAAAGAAATTTTACTTTCTTGCCTTAATAAGTATTACTTACGTAGTAAAGATAAAGTATGTTATGCAGCAGCAGAAATCGACGATTTTTCGACAGAAAAACTTAATTTCGGGCCGTGGTAACAAAAAACAAAGGTTTCGTCCCGGTGGCCGAGATCACCAAGGCAGTAGTGTCGTAGTGATCTCGGACCGAAGGGTCGCGGGCTCGAGTCCCGCCTCGGGCATGGTTCGTCCTTTCACTCTTAACATCACCATATCGTTTCATCTTCATAGTACCATACCGTTAACACCAATTGTGGTCGCCAATGACCTAAGATGCTGATGCGACTTTAAATAACCAATTAAAAAAAAGCAAAGGTACTATAACAACACATATTTCCTCACATTTTTTCTAACATTAGCAGTTTTCAAATATTTTTAACTGACCATGCACTAACCTGTGAAAAAATTAAAGAAAAAATTTGAAGTTGTTTCGTGAAAAAAAAAAAATTGCATTAACTTCAAAAATAAATTAAGAGAAAACTAGTAGTGATTTCGAGAAATTGCAGTACTTGTCTTTATTTTAATTTCTATTACAACAACAAATTATTATCCTTATTTCAACAACAGATTTTTTCAGAAAGAAATGTAAGTATTTGGCACGCCTTCATTATTGTAGGAAGACGGCGAAAACATTTTTTACAAAGTGTATTTATTTCAGTAACTAGCTGTGCTACAATATTGTACCTTCTCGCATTTTTTTCTAAATTTGCAATTTTGAAATAATCAGAAAATTCAACGAACTGGGTCATTCTTTTTATTCGGTATTTGTCAGTAAAGGAGAATTCACGATGCAAAAATATTTTCAACTAGCATTTTTTCCACCGGGACTCGTAAGTCAGGACCTTCGGGTTAAATCGCCGCGAGCTTTACCTCTGCGCTATAGAATCGCTGTGAGTTTCGATCGAAGGCCGAAGCTTATTAATCGTAATTTTTCCAACACAATATTTACAACATTATATTTTCTGAAGTTCACAGACATCAAAGAAATGAGACCTAAACCATTCTTTCATGCGTCTCTTGTTTAATACATGGAAAACATTAAAGAAAAATTTGGAGCAGTTTTTCAGAAAATAACTTTTTAGAAGTTGCATAAATTTTAGTGGTCTGAAATTTATGCAACTTCAAAGTTATGTTTTATGTTATTCCATAAATTTATGTGAAATCCACTCGTTTTTCAAAAAGAATTACATGACCTTTTTCAAAGCGCCGGGTTTTTACAACAGACTTTGTTTAAGGTAACAATCGCTATCTTCAATTTCGCAGTTTTGATATATTAAATTTATGCAATTTTTGAAGTTACAGAGCTCGCCGAAAATAGAACTAGCACCATACTTTTTTACCGTCCCTTGATAAATACGACGTGAAAATTCTAAGAAAAAATTTGGAGCGTTTTTAGAGAGAAAAAAATAGAGATTACATAAAATCTACTTTTTTCAAAAAATTGTATATGACCCTTGAGCTGAGTTTTTACAACAAAGTTTTGTTTTTCTATTTTTTCTATCGGATTTCTATTTTTTCTATCTTCAATACTGAAGTTGTAGGAAAACGCCCTCAAAAAGTTGCACTTTTGACATTTTTTCGAAAAATCAGGGATTATTAGTAATATAAGACCCGCACCATTCTCTTTATCGTCCTTTTCGCTATCCGAGGACAAAAATTAACCAAAAAATTTGTTGAGAAAATTTTCAAATTGTTGTTGGAGTTTTAAGTAAAGTGCCCTCAAACCTCAAAATATCTATTTGAAACTACGAAAAACCTCGAGTTCGTTCAAATCGATCGTGGAATATAATATTGCAGAAAATCCCCTGAACAGTTTGGGCGCGATCACAGACGGAGAGATGGTTGGACGGACGGACAGACAGACATTTGGCCGTAATCGATTTTTCGGTATTAAGGACCCACAAAACATGGATTCTTGCTACACCACGTGTTGGAGGAAGTAATTTACTATATACGAGAACAGAATTTGCCCATTTTTTCGCTACCAGGCCCTGACAACATGAATTTTTCTGTCGCTGTTCCGGCGCACAATTTCTCTTCTGATATTCGTAAGGTCGAGAAAGTAAAAGGTAAAACATTTGTTCTTGTACTATTTTCAACAAACGCTCTGTAGTTTTGGAAAATGTAAAAAATTATGTTAATGTAAAAGTACAATATTGAAGACAAAAATTGTGTTATATACAAAGTTGTATAAAAATTAAATATTCAAAGGAAGTCATGTGATATATTTTGAAAAAAAAGTGTAGTTATCGCGTAATTTCTGCTTGATGTTAATGTAGTTTGTAATTTTTTTAAATAAGCAACTCGAAACTGTGTTGTGAAATTTTTTCCACGAATAGAACGAAGAATTTGATGAAAAACTGACGCAAATGCAATTTTGTTGAACTCTCTGAAATTTCAAAAATTACATGTTAGAAAAAATGGGAGAGAAAATTAACTTTTTAAGCGAGGGCAAACACGAGCACGTCTAGGCCACAACTTGCATAGTAGTAAAGCACATGACGAGTTAACTAGGTGGACCTGAGTTCGCGCCTCGGGTCGGAAAAATTTGGTACTGCTGGGAAACAGTTTAGCATGATTAGTATATTTCCCAAGCCGTTACACATATTGTGAAAAAGTACGCGCTGTTGCAGCAACATTAGTTCAGTATCAGGTATCCACAAAAAATGGATTCTGACAACAGAACTCTTGCAAGAAAATAATTTTCTTTATTTTGGAACAGGTTTTATCCACGGGTTCGTTACTAGGGCCCAGCAATAAATTTTTGTCGAAAAATTGCTGTTTTTCGGCACATGATTACAATACTATCACTTTTTACAAAATGAGGCGATAATGTGGAAGCAGTAAAATTGTATTTATATTTTTTTCTTCATTTAGCCATAAATTACAAAAAACTAAAAGGCCGAATAGCCAAATGTTCCTGTAAACTACCAATTTTTTCATATTTTTGTGTTGAAATCTGTATTATTGTGTTTAACTTTTGAGTGGAAAATAAATAACTTAAGAGGACGATGTTCGCGAACCTTCAGTAAATGTGTACTGGGTTTCTAAGTTTGGTTTGGGCAATGTTTCTTAATCAGATGTATTCATTTTCTGCTGACTTTCATGGAAATTTAAACGTAATAATAAACAACTTTTTTTTCTTGTCTTGAAGTTATCCCTAAAAAGAATTTTATGAAATCTTCTGTATTATTTATTCTATTATATTAATCATAACAATGATGGTTTTAACATTTTAGTTTTTTCTACTCTTCTATGTCAAATATAAATAGAATTCATGTGCAAACACAATTAGACTCGCATTGAAAAACCCGAAAGAATGATAAAAACATCTCATACGAATCGTTTGTCGACTAATGAATGCCACTCCTTCAAAGAGCCAACCAGAATTGGAAAACGACAAAAACACATTGATCAACCGCTCTCAGCCCTCGAAGTCGACACGAGGACATTTTTCAAAGCAAAAGTCGACCTAACTACATTCGCCGATGTTCCGTTTCTCTCCTATCATTGACCCATTTTCAGTCAACTATAAAGTAATGAGTCTTCTCCACAATATGAAATAGTCGAAAATTATATTCCAGCTTATTTCCTCAATTTAATTTTTATTTTATCGCGCGAAACAAATTAAGCGAGGGCAAACGCCTACATATGAACCCAAATGTGTATAGTAATTTGAGTTTGAACTATCTAAATTATTAATTATTTTTGACAACTTACAGCTTCTAAGAAAAATTACTTTGTTCATTTTTAATTAGCTTTTGTTGATTAGATTTTGTTCTTATATGTATAAGTAAAATTATAATTTAAACATAATTTTAAAACTTGATTAATAAAAAATATTTTATTACAAATTAATTGAAATAAAAATAACACCTATAGGCATATCAAAACAGTAAATCCAAATACATCTGCAGAAAAACCAGTAAACATCATCGATGAGTTTAGTCTCTTGCAAAGAGTTTCAAGAACTAATATTGAGAACTTGTTATTTTTTGTTTGAGACTTCAAACAATATTAGCATATTTTGTAGTTTTGGCAAGTAATAGAAAATGATATAACGTTATGTCATATTCATACTAGTCTTCTCACATTCAATAGTATTAAATCAATAATTTTCACATTTGTATCGAAAGTACATGCGCTAAATATTTGGTTCTAAAAATGCGTATGTGTTCATAAATTTAATACTGTAGTTTGTAGTGGTTTCACCATGTGATAGTGGCTATGACTTTCCCATATCACCGTAAAACCCATCTCAATCGCATTGCTAATCATTTGCTTGTGAACATGATTCACTCCTCTAAATCACCTTCGATCCTTCACCAGTGGAAGGCATGGGCAAATCACCACTGTGTTCATCTGAACAGGAAAGGGGAAGGCACCCAGGCACGTGCCTTATTCCTCGCCTCCTCTGGACACTGGTATAGCATCATTATCATCATCATCATCATCATCATCACCATCATCTTGAGGGCATTCATTTCTCAAAACGTCCGTTTGAGTGTCATTTTCTTTAACTTTGTGGAATTGAATTCGATTGGAAAATTACAAGTTTCATTCGTTCACAATAAGTGGAAATATAAATGGAAAAATACATTCCAGAGATCGCTCCTCGGGTATGTTGTCATCACTTACTTCTCATAAAATTGAAAGAGAGTCTTGTAACGAACGTGACAGGTATTTTTCAGTATTTTCTTTGCATTTATGATTGACATCTATCATCAATGTAGTAAATCACTTTAATATTTAGCAATATGTCTTGTAAATCTGAGACATTTGAAATAAATTTCATTAATTAGTTACCAAATTAGTTATTCATCATGCTTCATCAAATTTCATCCAAATTTGTTTACCTTGCACAATCATGAACTGAAAATAAAATAAGTTTTACACGAGCTGCGTATTGGCACATTCCAGAAAACGAATATTACTCTCGTGATCCCACAGATCTCGTGGGCCAGCTATTCACTCTCGACTGATCCTCTCACCAACGTCTATGTAGCTCTCGCGACCGGTGGCTACCCTCCCAGCTGCTCTCTCCTCGCCGACCGCACTTGTCATCCCCGACCTCCCCCGCGCCATCCGTCCTGGCGTTTGCACGGTTACTATTCATGGCCGGTGCCCGCAGCAGGGCCGTCCACATTGCTTACGCCTCCCTCGCTGACACCTAGTTCCTGACACCCTCCCGCGCTGACACCGCCTCATGTGGTGGCGCGGACCCGTCGGCCAGGCGGCGTATCTCTCATTAGCACTTACGTTTCCCCGCCCCCTCACGCCGCACAGATCACTCAAACGTCGCAGTTAATTGAAGGTACTATTATTCATTGCTACCTTTAGCAGCGACTGGGCATCTGCTTGAGCAGTGAAGCAGAGTTGATTTGGGAATATACGAAACTTATCCACTAATGATGAAGGAGCGCCTGTGTGATGAGAGCCATTGTTTAGTTCTTTCCAGTAACCATATTCTCTAAGTGTTTGTCATGTCCGTCCTCATTTCACACGGAAATATTTAGAATATTTGCAACATTATTTGCATATATACAGTGGTTAATATATTTATTGATACTCGCATCCA
The DNA here is from genome assembly GCA_964035755.1 of Teleogryllus oceanicus. Taxonomy (NCBI): domain Eukaryota; kingdom Metazoa; phylum Arthropoda; class Insecta; order Orthoptera; family Gryllidae; genus Teleogryllus; species Teleogryllus oceanicus. The sequence goes on from CAXIVR010000001.1 coordinate 131,514,699, forward strand.
TCGACACATACATGTGTGACAACTCTCGCCGATGAACACAAAAATAAATTTAAACAGGGGTGTTCTCATTTGTGAGCACTGGTCACCACATTATTTTCAGGGTTTTTGCAATATATTTTTTTAGTGTGTATAACTGCTGTATGGTATGGTCAGAGTTGTATTAAACATTTGTTTATGAGAAAATATCATATAATTTGCTTTGTTTTCGTTGTTTCTGATGTCTGAGCATTGAAAAGGAAACTATTGGACCATCCCCGACAAGAGGATTTCCAGCAATATATTGGTGGGGACTTTTTAGGGAAGAGGTAGCACGGCAATATCAAAATCATGTATAGCAATAATGCGGCATATACATAAAGAAAGTGGCGCGGCTTGGCTACTGGAAATCTGTGCACCCAACCTCGTTGCGTCGTCTCTGCACTCTTATATATTCACAGCGATACCCTGTAACTGCGATTGTCTCAACCGCAGTTACAGAGATTTTTGTCTTATTTGAAATCTTGTCTAAAAAACAGATTATGAAATAATATCATTTACTCGTTTTTGAAAAAAAAGTTTTCGCCTAACTTCTCCTTCAAGTTAATGCAACTTACATAGAAATTTTATTCTAAAAAATGGCTCCAAGTTTTATCCTTGTTTTTCTCTTGCACAAAGTAAAGAACGCTTAGAAAAAGTTTGCAGGTCTCGTTTTCGTTAGTCTCTGAATTTTCAAAAAATCGCAAAAGTTAGTAATAATACGAGAAAGAATGTGCTATTGGAGCACCATTCATATACATTTTTTTCTTTTAACCATATTAATCCAATATACAGTTTAAATTTCCATTTAAGAAATCAACATTTTTTTTGGGTCATCAATTTCATTTAAGTTCATCCCACTTGTTATTAATTAATAGTTCCAATTAATTAATTAATATATCAATTATATTTGCTTCGTCAAAGTCTAGAACGTACAAAGAGGATATTTAAGGGTTTGATAACTTGTCTGTTTTCTTTTACAGTGTGTTCACCAAAGAGATTTCTAAATAATTTTATACATTAGGTAAAATTAAATCAAGAACTTTGGAATACTCTTTTAGAACATTAATCACTGATAATAAATTGTACAATTCTAAAACATTTGGTAGCGATCTTTCACTAGGTCCTTCATTTAACAAGTTATGAGCAGAGTCAATTATGGCAAATTTAAATAACCAATGATCGTAAGTTTACTATGAAAAACATCAGGGAAAATTGAAATTAATTCATAAAGATATAGATAATTTTTATTTTAGAATTATGGTAAAATATATTTTAACACAATATTTTTCTGTCAAGTCTTGTAAAGCGAGCGCCACAAAATTTACATTATATAATTAAAATTCACTGATAGCAAAATAATTACGTACTGCAAATAAAACGCCTCCTCCTATTTTAGCATGCCTATCTTTGAGGAAAACTGTAATCATTGGAAAATAGTTCAGAGCTACAGCTGTGAACTTGGAGTAGGTTGAGTTTGAGAGGGTTGGATGAAACTAGGATTTTGGGAGTATGAAATTTGAGCGAACTGCTGGTTCTGCTTCAGGCCGAGTATACAGACGAATTGGTGTTTTCTTATTTATAATTTTTCACTTACTCTCAATTTAAAATGTATTTGACTTGTTTACCACTAGTTAATATCTCAGTTGTTAAGGTTATAAATATTATTTAGAACATAAGTAAAAGCTATATTTTAGAATATGTATCATCGACTTCGAGGGCGGGAAGGGGGGCTGAAGCCCGATGAGACCCCGCCTTGATGTGCAACTGATAATCTTTTCACTAGTAAAGACAAAAATTTGGCCCCATCGCTGAGGGACACGCCCCTTCTCCGGCCGTGACGAGGTGACCACTTTGGATCCAGAAGAAACATTCGCTTGTTGTTACTTTTGTAGTTTTACGTCGTGAACTACATTCGAGTGTGGCGACCCTGGCAGTTCGAGAGCGCACCGCTGAATAATACGCCTTGAGTTGATCTAAACGAATATCCATTGGCACAACCATTTACGACGGAGGCTCGAAATGAAAGAATGAATTGTTTGATATTTCTGTGCACTAATACATAATTGCACTTTCAAGGGCAACGCCTGACAGAGGTAGGATTTAGATGCAGCAGTCTTTGAGAGCCCTTGGATTGAGTCAGTGCGCAGTGCTGCGTGCTCAATCGCTCTCTGTGCCTGCTCTCCAGCCCCGCTCTCTACTCCGCCACCTCCACTGTCCGCCGTCCCCGTGCTCGCCGCTTCGCTGCCGACGAGCACTCGCAACGGAGGGTCCTGCGATTGCCCTCCTCTCCCCTCCCCTGCTCTCTCCTCCACTCCTCTCCTTCACACCGCTGCTACTTCTGCACCTAAATAGCAGAAATCATAGCCTCACGACGTTCTAAAGTGTTACCTTCCTTTTCCTTTTTAGTTTCTAAACATGCGTTGCCCTTAATAATTATATCAACAAATCCCATTAATTAATTTTGAAAAATTTAGATCCTTTAACAAATATTCACAATTATCTCGCTAATCACATTTCTAAACTCTCGACCACACAAAACGTGGGTGGAAATTACAAATTAATAATTATTCACTCAGTTATGAAAACAAGAAATACGTAATATGTGCTCAAGTGAACTAGAAAATAATAGCATGTTTATTTTACTTATAACTTGTCATGTCGAAACCTATCCAAATTATTTTTCATTTATAGTTAATGTATTTGGAAGCGTGTGAAAAACTGTATTTACTGATACGCACCGGAAGAGGTGCGAAAGAAGAAAAGGTGTTGAAGTTTGCTAAAAATTAATGCATTCAAGGAATTGGACAACCTTCTCGGTGTGTCGCGCCGGGTAGGCTTAGGGAAAGGCAATGTGGCACACCAGCGGCAGGCAAGGACTTGACAGGAAGGAAACTAAAAAGAGGGAAGGAGGGGAACTGTGTCTACAATGCCAGTTGAAGATTATTCTTAGGATGGCCGTCTTGTGGTCAAAATGAAGGATGTGTAGAAATCTTAAAATTATGCAAAAATCCTAACCTTTTATGCCTCAAAAAGCAATCCATAGTAAAATCGAGCCCCATAATAAATTTATTAATTGACTAGCTTTACCATCCATTCATTTCCTCCCTTACCTTCCCGCAGCCTACATTCGAACAGCAGCATTATTTGCTGTAATTAAATCGTTTATTACTAATTTTTTCATATACATTATGAGAGACACAATCAATTATTAGGCAACTACAATAATCATTTATTATTTGTCGACCATATCGCACATCAGTCATTCAGCCTCTCGTCTGAAAAATCTCGATAGTTTTCAATAAAGGAATACAGCCACCCAAGTAAAAGAAACCGCTCTACGGTTCACTTTAATAATAATATTCACATTTTAGATAGATATTCTACCCGCAGAGGCGTGTGGCCAGATCCAGATGAGATGTCTTAGACAATTGTTTACCTGAAATCAATATGTTCATTGGTCGCAGAGTTTTGGTGTAGCTTACAATGCCCAGTTTTCCGTTCCGAGACACCGTTACAATCCACAGCAGTTTTTTTATTTATTGTATTTCATTGATTTTGTTGGATGTATATAGGTCAGTTTTAGTAAAAACTTCACATATGTTTGATAGACTTACTTACTAAATTATATTTAAAACTTATTTCTAAGACTTAAATCTAACATAAGGTTCAGAATGCCTTATTGGGTCCTCTATTCTGGTTCAAATTCGGAGAAGGTTTTAAGGAATATATTGTAGGGGTATCTGTTTTTTATTCTGGTATGGTTCCGGTTTTTAGCGAGTCTAAAGGTTGAAAGGGAAGGGATTTGAGGTAAATAATAATACAAATTGGTGGCTAAGTATGTGATGTGATGTTATGTTCAATGAGTTCTAAGTTGAGTTCTTTGTGAAGCTGATGATTCGTGACAAACCACGGTGCATTTGTAATGGTTCTGAGAAATTGGTTCTTTTAATTTTTTAGTTTTTTGGAATTTATCAGATGGGACAAGCATACAGCAGTAGCGGTCTTAGAATGGTTTTGTATATTGCAATTGAGGAATGATATGGTAATGGACTGTTTCTATAGATTAAAGGTTTTTTTAATTTTTTAGTGTTTTATTTTTTCGTCTATGTGCTGTTTCCAATTCAGTTTAGTATCTAAGTTTAATCCAAGGTATTTAATAGGTTTGGTAGGGGTGTACCAGTTTAGTTTATTGTTGTTTATTGTTAGGGGGTTGGAAAGGTATAGGGTCTTAGTGTGAATATTTTTGCTGCTGTTTTGGATGAATTCAGTTGTATTTTAAGTTTGGATGCCCAGCTATCGAGTAAGTTGAAGTATAGTTGTGTTCTATTTCTGATGTCAAATTAAAAAAAGGATGAAGTTAAGTGAATAGTGTGTGAAAGTGGTGAGCCTTGAGGGGAGTCCTGCGTTAATTAGTCTAGGGTTGGAGTGATGATTATTTACGTTCACTGAAAAAGTTATATTGTTGAGAAAGCTATTGATAATTGATTTTATGTAGTATGGGGTGCCAATTTGTTTGATCTTGTACTTGGGCCATGCCGATAAACGCCTGAGTGATATCTATAAATACGCCTATTGTGTGATGTTTTTTCTGGAATGCTGTGTATATATGTTCGGATATTCTTAGTAACTGGTGTGTATTTTTCCAAAATCAAATTTTCTTTAGAATTATTTTCGTTATGTGTAGGTAATTATTTATTCTTTTAAGTATAATTTTCTCGAATATCTTTGATAAGGATGGTAATAGGCTTTTTCCAAATAATGTGTAATGAATTATTATTTTTCCAGGTATGCGGAAAGTAATTTGTTCTGAGACACGAATTGTAGATGTTTGTGAGGGTAGCTATTGCTGGTGCGGGTAAATGTTTTAATATATTATTTATATTGTGTCCGGGTGGTTTTTCAAGAGGCAGTTTATTAATAATTTTTTTTTAATTTCAGAGGGTGAAATGTAGTGTATTTTTGGTGAGGTCTATATTCTTGTTCTGATGCTGATTTGTTATAGTGATGTGTACGCTTTATCTGTTGTTGAGTTTATAGGAGGTATCGTGTTTTTCTTTAAGCATTTTCGTGTGAATTGCCACAAAGTATTATTACTGACGCTGAGCGACTGGATTAAGTTATGATAGTTTTTGCTAGTGAAGTTAGTTATAAGTCTCTTTACGATATTTGTTAATAGGTTTAGTTCCCTCTTAAGTTCAGGTGTTCTTAATCGGCACCAAAGTCTTCTAGTTTTGTTTTTTATTGAAATTGCTTTCAATATTTCTTTGGGTAGTATTTTATGTCTGGTTGTATTTGAGCCGGGTGGAGTAGTTAGTTGTATACTTTTTAGAGTAGAGTGTATTATTTCGTTGAAATGAGAGATGGATTGGTCTATTTCCAACGGGGTTTTTAATGTTTTTATTTCGGGTAAGGAATTTATTACTGTTTTTTTTAATTTGTGCCAATTAATTTTTATTGAGTTTGGTTTAGGGGCGGGGGCGTGTTGCGGTATAAGTTGGTGTGTAGTAATAATTACCGGGATATGATCAGAGCCAAGTTCGAAAGTAGGTGTAGCGTAGAATTTGATATTAGTATTTGTGATGCCCATGTCAAGGATGTCTGATTTACGAGTACGATCCTGAGGGTGGTATGTTGGCTCCGAGGGGGTGAGTATTCTTAGGTTTGAAATGTTTATTAGTTGAGCTAGAACTTTCCCGTTGTGATTATTATTTTGACACCCCCAGCTTACGTGTTTTGAATTAAGGGCACCCAACAGCAAAGTTTTCTCGGTAGGTTGAAATAAATTAGGAAAGTTTGCATTTATAATTTGGGCTGTGGGGGGGCTTATAAGCTGTTATAATTTTCCATGGTTGGCTATTTATAAATATTTGGATAGCATCAGTTTCGCTTCCTGGTGTGTCGGATAGATTAATTTGGTGGTGATAAAGATAATTTTTGACCGCGATTAGTACCCCTCCTCCCCTATTTTCCGTTCGATCTGTTCTATAAGTGCTGTAACCTGGAATAAATAGTTGTTTTTTGATTGAGGTGTGTTTCAGTTATGCATGCTACGTCAATTTTATGATGATGCAGAAAATGAATTAGTTCTATTTTTTTATTATTGATACTACTGGAATTCCAATTCAAGATGGATATATTATTAGTGGGTTGCGTTGACACTGTTATTGCTTAGATAAGCGGTGACAGAGTTTTGAATTGTACTGATGCTGGTAGGGATTAAAGAATTTATGAAATTAATTATGCATGAGGTGATTGAGTTGATTATTGTGTTGATAATTGGATTGTTATAGTCAGAATCATTTGGATAGGAAGAGGACTGGGAGTGGCTGTGAGAATTTTGTGAGTTGGATTGGATTGATTTGGCGAGGGTGGGGGAGAGGGAGAGTTTTGAGGGTTTTCATTTCTATTAGTTTTGTTGCGATCATTGTTTTTTCTTTCAAGGATTTCTTTAAAATAAGAACAATTTGGATTTCGTATGTCCGCTCGATGATTTCCGTTGCAGTTCGCACAGAGAGGTGTTTTAGTTTTGTTGGGCACGTCACAGAATAATGATTTCCGGCACATAAAGCACAATTGATAACATGATTGCAATTATTCTTCGTGTGACCGTAATTTAAACATCTCTGACACTGCAAGGGGCCTTGAGGTTTTCGACGTCTTTCTGTTTTCACACAATGATTGCATATTTGCGTTATTGCTAAAATTTTTTCTATTGGTTCACCTCCGTTCAACTCGGCGGCCACAACAGGAACTGGATTATTGTCTTTTAGTAGTCTTGTAACTTTGGTGATTGATGGGTAGCGTTGTTTTAAATCTGAAAGATTTTGGTTCCGTAATTGACTGATGTATGTTTTTAAATACAACTGAATATTTTTTGTTAGATGGGTCTTTAAACGAGTGAAAATTTCTCTGCGTGTGTATTAAATATTTGATTATGCTACGAAAGTCTGTAGATGTGTTGGCACTGATTTTAACCTTGTTGTTTTTGATGTCTGCTACGAAATTTTGGGTAACATTAATTTTTTAATTCCTTGACAAAGTTATTAACTTGTTCGATGCGGGCTACAAATATTGGTGGGATTCTATTTGATACACTAATTTGATCTTGTTGATTTTTTTGATACTCGAACCTTGTGTCCTCAGGCATGGAGTCTTTACTAGCAAGCAGATTAAATCTGTTATTCACTGGCACGTTATATTGAAGGTCACTATCATCAGCAGATGGATCACTGTAATTGCTGGATTCCGCACTTCTTTTTTTTATTATGAAAATCATCAAGTTCACAGACTGACCTTTTTCTCACTGCACCTGATGTTGGAGGTTGATGCTCCGTGCTGCTTGTAGCTCCTGTTGACTGGGTAACCTCCGAGTTTCCTCGAGTGTTGGTAAGGGGCGGGGCCATGCCGGGTACTACGTCCATGGCTTGCTCTGATGGCGGAACTGGCGGCGTCGGATTTTCGTCACCGTTGATGAAATTGTTGATTTCACTATTGTGAAGCGTTAGCAGGGCTTGACTAATAGCATGCCCTGTTGATGAGTTTGTGTCGCATGACAGACTGGTCACTACGAGCACCAGTCTTCATTGCTACGCACTGCGGGAGCACAGTCACTCGGCACTATGTTCCCTGGTAGACGAACAAGCCGGGACTGAGCGCTAGCAAGGTAAGCACAGAGGAGCTGGGCACGTCCGCACACCACCGCTGCTGAACGACGAATGTTGATCCACAACAGTAACAGCTCTCGCTTCAAAAAGCATCGATTTTATGTGCGGTAGGTCATGAAGTGATTTGTTACTTACAAGTAACTGGAAATCGATATAATTTGAAAATTCGTTACCTCACAACATGTTTGTTTGTTGTGATGCTGCTGTGTTTTCTAGGGCTTTAAATTCCTGTTCTCAATTTTTGTGATAACATAATTTAGTAATCGCGCTTACAAAATAAAAGCGAAGTTCCAAAATATGTGTTCTTTAAACTCTCTTTTGAGATCCTAAATTAAGTCAGGATAGGATTAATTGGGATGAAACCATATAGTTGTAAAACAATAATATTCGTGATGAGATCATGTTGAACATAGGCGAGTGAGGAAGTTTGCACCTTTGTGTCCTCCATTTTCTTGATTAAATTACCACAGGTTTACTTTGACTTCCACTGAACAAATTATTGAAACATGGCCATTACGGATAGATGACAAAAGATGATAATATATGAATGAAAATAGATGGAACTATGAGTAAAAATGAAAACAATTTAATTTTTATTTGACTGATGAACGGTTGACTAGGAGAGCTGGCTCAGAGCATCAACTAATGCCACTGACCGGGAGGTGCTAGGTTCGAGTCATGGCGCTGGCCGTATTTTCGGCCCTAGCCGGATAGCTAGGTCGAGTTGTGTTGCTTTGTGGAAAAGATGTCTACCAGCCGGCTGCTTTGATCGGTAGCTTTCCCTGATTTCTCTGATCAACACCAGAAGAATGCCGGAGCAGTACCCTACCAAAGGGACCGCGTGCGATTATTCCCATTCCTTGTCCTTTCTATCCTTTACTTACACACTTATATGCACCACACTACCACACATGCCGGGAGGCCGCTCGGGTGCTTACAGTTTGTCCCGGCTACGAAGATCCCTGGTGGTCCACACAACAACACGACTCGACCTAGCTATCCGGCCAGTGTCGAAAATACGACCAGAGTCATGACTCGAACCTAGCACTTCCCGCTCAGCGGCATTACAATGACATTAGTTTTGCGGCTGCGATTGTGTAACGGTTAGCGTATCGGACTGCTATACCCAAGTTTGTGGGTTCAAACCCGATCGAAGACGTGGATTTTTAAAAATCCGTCGTACGCCTTCCTTCGGAGGGGAAGTAAAGCCGGCTGTCCCATGTTAGTACATTTACTGCATGTAAAAGATCCTCAAGCCTAAATGTCTCTGAGCTAAATTCAAATTGCCTGTTTCGTCGCCCAAGTAATACCTTCTTTCTCCCATGATTGCTGAAAGGAGTGTAACGAAATTTGCGTGGTCAGACGGAAGAGCAGGCCTCATGGCCTGAGTCTCGCCACGTAAAATAAGGCAAATTCAATTCAAATTCAATTAGTTACTGCCCTAAGCCACCTCTCCCGATCAGCCGTGAAGGATTTATAAGTCGGTCCACGAGTAGTGTATACATTGTATTTCAATTTCATGTTGATAGATTTATTACTTAAATCGGTTCATCCAGATGCATAGAAAGACAACAATTCATTTGATGTGACATACGTTTTACAAATCGAACAAGAGAGTTGAAAACATATTTAAAAGCTCAAAATACAAAAATCACATTCAGACACTTTCTGTTAATTTGGTATCTTAATTGATTGTATATTAGAGTAGAATTGCTTCAAATGATTTCAATAAAGTTCCTGAAATTCTCAATAGTTTCCTTCGCAGCACAGGTTTGTGACAAATAATTATCTGTGAGCGAGGCTCAAACCAGTAGTCATTTCTTGGCAACTTTATTGTAGAATTGGCACTTTAATAATAGTCATTACAGCTTGGTGTTGCAGTTCTGGCATTAGGCAGCCGAAAAATTGACAAAATATAAAAAAATGACCTCTGGGCAGAAAAATATGGCCACTGAGAAGGCATATCTCGGCGGGAAAATAATTTTTACTGGTTGAAAACACTTGCTTGTTGATTTAACAATATAGTATTGTAATAGAATAATATAATATTAGCAGTGGTATGTGAAAATATGTTCTGTTTAGCAAAACTAGTTTATCTCGAATATTTGCATTTGTGATTAGAATTGCTTCAAATGATATTCAATAAAGTTTCTGGGATTCTCAACGATTTTCGGCGGCAAAGAGAATTCTGAAAAAAAAATAATCCCCGACCACCGAACCTTTCCTCCTTACACGCCAATGAACCATCTCGGCCTTCTCAGCGGGCAATGGGATTTACAATTCTATAATGGTAATAAGTATATGGTGATTTCTGTTTCAGCATTTGGCAGCCAAAAAATTAAGGAAATGTGAAAAAATATCCTTTGGACGGCAAAAGATGACAGGTGGGAATGGAAGAAGGCATAACCCAAAAGTTAGTCCAGACTAAACTTTAATGAAAATATTTCGTGAGGGTATTGAGAAAATAATATTTTATAAATTGCATTAATTACAAACGCGAATTAAACGAAATCAGCTCTTATGGAAAAAACGTACATGACCTTTTTTAATGAGCTGATATTTTACGACAGATTTTGTTTAAAACAAAAATCGTTATCTCCAATTTTGCTGTTTTGAAACGTTAACTTATTGAAATTTTGGAAAAATGGAGAGTTTGCCGAAAATGGGACTCGCACCGTACATTTTTCCGTTCCTTATTACGTATGTGGAGAAAATTCAAAGAAAACTAGAGGTGCTACAAAATGGTTTCCTCATGTGGACTGGTACTGTACAGTCTTGCCCTTCCTTCTTGCCAGCTGCCAAATATCGCCGCCCAAAATCCATTTCTAAAAGTTTTCTTAACTTTTCGGTTTCCAAATAGTAGAACCGAAATATTATTTTAAATATATTAAAGAAGACAAAAACCTTCTCCTCAATAGCAATTTTCATTGAAAAATTGTATCCGTCTTTAAGAGAATGGCGTGAAGCGTTACTGTAAATGCGAAATTTGAAGCTCCTTTTCACAGAAATCTATTGAGTTTTAGAATTAACTTCATTTAACGCAATTTGAAGAACTTCCACGCACAAATTCAAAAACGTATACAAATCCATTGAAATGTATTTCAAATAAACTACATTTGCGTAATTTTTCGAAAAACAAAAGAATACACCAAAATGAACATAACACCAAAATTTGTAGCCGTATTTGGGAAAATTTGGAAATATTTTTGTCGCTTCATATGAAGTAACTTCAAAAATCAAAATATCTGTTTGAAAATTCCAAAGCCACGAGTTCATTTAGAGCGATTGGGAAATGTCAATTTTGAAGAAAATCGGCTGAACGGTTTAGGCACTTAAGTTTCTTGTGGAAAACCATAAGGAGTTTTTGGGACGAGTTAGACTTTAAGGAATGAAGAAAGTCATACTGGTGATCTCTGTAAGTTTTTAGTACTTTTCTAGTTATGTTGATTTAGTTCACTTTTCTGTCCTGGCGTTCTTTGAAAATTTTTTTATTTTTAATGATTATTAAGTTTGTTATTCAATCGGTGATTTTTCCATTATAATTCTTGCTTGAGGATTTTTTCCATTATTTTGTTTTTTTTTTAGAGGTTGTGAGTGCGCGGGAGGTAGTTGATGTATTGTAATTATAACCGGCAAGTGATCTAACTGAAGTTCAAATACGGTGGAGAAGTAAAAATTCACATTTGAGTTTGTTATAACTGTGTTGTAACTCCGGGTTTCTTAAAAGATTAAATGAGTAATATGTTGGGGTTGGAGGGGATACTACTTTAAATAAGTTTCTTGTAAATATTTACTCGTGTTCTACCATCATAGTTGTTTGCGGAACATCAGCTAATAGAATTGTATTTTTATTTAGTTTAAATGAGTTTATTAAATTTCTACGAATTTTTTGACCTGAGGTTTGTTAGGCAGCAATTATTAACCATAGTTGTTAAACAATTTTCTCGTTTATTGCAACTCTTTTGAGGTTAATGGTTGTGGGCGGGAGTTTATGGGATAATGGATTAAATTGGATTTTATACCTGTTGAATCTATTGGGCTGTTGGGATGGGTTTGATTTGCCATGTCATTTACATGGGTAAAGTTTGTAATTGATTGAGTGTAGGTAAAGGGAGCAAATGTGAATTTGAGTTCATGGATGGTGGGTATCTGAGCTGACGTTATTCGTTTATTGACACTTGCAATGGCAGCTTATGTGATAGGATTATTGATACGTGGCGGAGAAGCAATTTAATTTCCTTTTTTAGGAATAATCCTTGGGATATTGAGAGTTTGGGACTGTCTGCTTTGTGATTGCCTTTGCAGTTTTTGCAGGTGAGATTTTGGTTTTTATTTAGACAGAATACAGAACAATTTACAGGCACGATACAGAGTATTTTTTTCAAACGGTTAAATGCGCCTCTTAATGATAATTAATGTGTTGCAACAGAACCTTTTTATTCCCTAGGATTGATAACTTTATATCTGCTAACGCGAGTATTCAGGGTGGCGTCGCAGGTACTTCCGGAGTCATCGCGAGAAACTATTTAACCTCTCATAAGCTAACATTGTAATTTTACATTTCATGCTACCACCTACACGCAGGAACGGGGCAAATTGCAAAAAGCAGCAAAAACCTGATGTCGATGTGTTAACGAAAATATAGGTTTTTATAGGCACTGATGCCGAAAAAGTGTTTATTATCTAAAAGGCCTGTCTGTCCAGTCGTCTGTCTGTGAACGACAGTTTTGCCTATACTGTACATAGGATTCTTCCCGATATTGACATTTAGCTGAAGTATCTTAGAAAAATTCAGTCCCCACGGAGTTGAAATGGGACTTTTAATTTATAATGCTACTTTACATGAATCCCCTAGGATATTTTCAAAATTTCCTAAAAATGTCTTTGTTTATTTCTTTAATTATTACTTTCTTGTACACTACTTATGTAACAGAGAAAGTATTTTAATGTTGTGGAAAATAATTCTAATTTTGCGAATGTTGGAGAGAAAAATTCGTTTGTGGCGCCTTGATATGAAAAAAGTGGAAACATCGTGTTCGTATATGCAGTATATTACTTTCTCTATTTTGTTGTGCAGACAGAATTCACATTTTACGAGTCATTGGCACTGCAAAATTGGTTGACAGTTAAACGTGTGTCCGTCCGGCCGTTAGGTCTGCCCACCTCTCCATCTGTCCTTCAGTCCGTCCTTCTCTTCATCCGCCCCTCCGTGTATCCGACAAACCGTCTGGCCATCTGGCCGTTTGTTCATGCCACTCTGTGGTTAACGCTTGCGCCATATCAATGGTCGGCAAATCTGCGCTTCGAAGCGTAGGTCAATGCAAGGCGCCACCTTTGGTTTTGTTGGCTTCCCGGCGTTCGCGAACGTCGTCAGGGACACTTGGCGCACACATGCAATACCGCGCCCGTATGCCAGATAGCGTACAACGTCTCTTCGAGATAAATACATAAACCGAGCTTTGCATCCAGCGCGAGTCTGTGTCGTGTCGGCTGTTATGATTTGCGCCTAGTGTCGTACCTGTGTAGTGCTTCTAAAGTAAACGTTTCTTTTGATATATTCATTAAGTTTTCTCGTAGAGCACGTTTCAGGAATGCATATATAGACATTGCTATATCTCGCATACAGTAACTTTTAAGCGGAGATGAAAGCAACTGGCGTAACTAGTAATCCTACAACAGCACAAACACTCATTACTTCTAACTTTAGCAATATTCGAAAATGCAGAGAGTTCAACTAAAAAGAGATCGGCGCCATATTTTAAGCGTGTTTTGCTCTATCCACGAGGGGAAAAAAAGAAAAACTGGAGCCGTTTTTGAGAAATTAAATTTATAAATTGCATTTAAAGCAGAAATTACGCAAAAACTACTCGTTTTTTAGCAAAAAATTGCACTTGATTTTATTAGATGCATTATTTCAAACAATTTCTATTTAAGAAAAAACTTCTACCACCAATATTGTACTTTTTCGTAATTCTTTTGCTATTTCTGAAAATGTAGAGAGTTCGCAGAAAATGAGACGAACACTAAATTTTTAACCTCCTTTTCTCTATCCGAAAAGAAAATTTAAGAAAAAATTGGTTCCGTTTTTCAGAAGACATTTGTTTCAAAACTCATATTTATCATGTTTTCAAAATAAAGTACAAGAGTTGATTCCAAGATCTGCCTTTGAATAACATATTTTATTCGAAAAAATCTCCTTCTAGAAGTAGTAAGACTATGAAAAAAATTGAATATTTTGTAATTTTCGAAAATTTGAAAATTTTAAAGAAAATATGTCTTCCGCTATTTAAAGCATTCTTTACGGTATCCGAAAACAAAGTTGGAACAAAACATTCCGAGTTATTTTTCATAATTTGGTTTCAAACATGAAGCGCATCGAGGTCGTCCAGATTGATTGGGGAATATCAATTTTGGAGAAAATCGGCAGAACGGTTTAGACGCTAGTGTTTACAGGTATTATGTCACCAATAGATTTTTAGGTATCAAGGACCAACCAAACGTGGATTCTGACTACACATTTTGCTAGAGGAAGTTAATGTACTACATATAGCAACAAGATTTATCCACTTTATTTTGTAGTATCAGAGCACTGCAATGCGAGTATTTTCTGATTAAAAATCACGAATTTCCATAACAGTATTACCATACTTTCTTTTCACTACGTTAGTACATAGTAAGGCGATAAAATTTAAAAAATCTAAAATAAAGGTATTTTTAATGCGAACAAGAAATTCAAGCATTTGTAATGATACTCAATTTTGGATTTGTACATTGTACATATTTTGCGATAAACGTGTACTTACACTTTATCGAATGTTGACAGAAAACTGGCCAAACATTTGTTAGAAAGCCCTGAATGCGAACTTGTGATTCTCATCATAGCAGTTATTTGATAGATAAATGGAACGATATTGAATAATATTTCACGATCTAGAAGACGTGCACAGAAAATGTAACTTCATTTTCTGTGCACGTCTCTAGAATTCAGTGGAAATACAATTATTCAAATTATCGTTTCCATGTTGTCGCGGCAGGAAGTAATAAGAGCCAAAATTTATTGCTTATTTATCTTTGACAATAGATTTTATTACATGGGAGTTTTTTGTTTTTTCTCCTTCAAAATTCAAAATTTATTGCTTATTTATCTTTGACAATAGATTTTATTACATGGGAGTTTTTTGTTTTTTTTCTCCTTTCAAAATTTCAAAATTCAAAATTTATTGCTTGTTTATCCTTGAACATAGATTTTATTGCATGGAGTTTTTGTTTTTTCTCCTTTCAAAAATTCAAAATTTAAGTAGTATATGAGTAAGTGTAGGGATCACAGAATTTTGAAAATGTGCACACAATTCACTTTTCCCCATAGCACGTCATACGCAGTTTTTAACTGTTTTTCTGACGTAAAATAAATAAATAAATAAAAGGATGTAGGGCGGGTTGCATTACGACGTCCCACAATACGGCGCGTTTGGACCCAGTAAATCGTTCAGACGATTTTCTCTAGAGCTGAAATTCCCTGACCGACAGGAAAAAATTCCATGCTCTGCGAATTCGAAACGGATATTTTGGTTTTGGTTTGCGGGAACGTTACTTCAAGTTTTAACATTTTCAAAATTTTCTCAAATGTTTTGAGTATTTTTTCCTTGCAGAGAGCAATGAACATTTAAATATATGGTGCAGTTCTCACGTTCGTTGAACTCTTTAAATTTACGAAAATTGAATAAGTTCAATTTTTTCGACATTTTTGAAGTACAATATTGAAACCAGATATTTCTTAATGAAATGAATTTTTAAAAAGTAGATCTGTAAGATATATGAAGTACACGTTCTTCAAAACATTTGTAGTTTTCGCGTAATTTTTTGTCTCAAAATATGCAAATGGTGACAATTTCCAAAAATATCTTCAACAAGGTTTCCTTGAAAACAGAGCCATTTTTTTTAATTGTTCCCCATAATGTACTTCCAATTATATTATTATTATTATTATTATTATTATTATTATTATTATTATTATTATTATTATTGGCGAATTCTCCCCAAAAATGGAAGACGTTAAGCAAGTAACTCAATCAGTTTTTCTTTGAGTTCTTGTTGATCCAATAGGCTTTCATTCTTTCCGAGAAGGCTCGTTTACGTTCTTCTGACCATTTTGGTCTGTACTGTTTTTGTTTAGGTTGCTCTGACATAACTTCCCATTTGTCTACTTTGTGTCTGAAGGTGTCTCTTTCTAAAATGTCTGCTGGTCTAATGTTTCGTTTTTGAGATCCTTTCGAATTTCATCTAACCAAGGTGTAGGATTTCTAAGTGACGTTATATAATTTAGTATCCGTTTTGTCAGTCGATTTTCCGGTAGTCTGTTGAGATTACTAAAGAATTTCATTCGCCTTTTCCTACTATCAGTTTCGATGTTTGAAAACTGTTCTGTTGTTTTAATTGTTTGCAGCCTGTAACCTTGGGCATGTCTTGCTCCTAGAATTTTCCTAATAATCTTTCTCTTCGTTCTTGATTTGTTCAAGTTCGTGTTTTCTGTTAAGGTTCAGTGTTTCACTTGCGTAGGGATTGCTGGTTTTAAGACTGTGTTGTAGTGACGACTTTTTGTCCCTCTTGACATGAATTTTTTGTTGTAGAGATTTTGCACTAACCCTAAACCTTTTTTGACTTTTAGGAGGAGATGTTGCTGTGATATTTTTTCAAGGCTTGTCGGTTCAATGAATTCTCCCAAGTATTTGAAAAATGGGACCCTATTTACTTTACCATATTTTGATTTCAAGCTCGCAATTTCTGTTTTTGAACAAAAGAATTCAGTTTTCTCGAAAGAGATTTGTAAGCCTACTTTTTCTGCACATTCTTTAAGTACTTTATTATTATTATTATTATTATTATTATTATTATTATTATTATTATTATTATTATTATTATTATTATTATTATTATTAAACATCTGAAATTTCTAAAATAGTAAATTCGAAACTCCGCGTCTTCTTTTATTGGAGAGATTCTCAAGAGTTAGGAGGACACATGTTGCAATATTATAATAATATATAAGTTACCAATAACACAGGGCATCAATTTTTACTAATTGTTATTTACTAATTTGCGGTAGGTGATTTCAGATATGAGCTCACAAAACGACCTCGACGTAAGGCTTGTTTGTTATCATAATCTTTTTTATCTTTTATCTTAACTCAAATTTAATTTTTAATTTTTTAAATCTGCCCCAAAATTTAGTTTGAACGTAGTGCTAAAATGTATATAAATTTTAATCAAAGTTAAAAAAAAAAAAAAATTAAAAATTTATTTATAGAAAATCTCATCTTCAATTTTGTAGTTGTAGAATGACGCCTAAAAATTCACTTTCGCAATTTTCGAAAATTCAGAGTTAACCGGGAAAATCGGACCAATGCCCCCTTTATAAGTGTATTATACTCTATTCTTACAAGAAATTTAAAGAAAAAATTGGGAGCTATTTTTGAGAAAATTTTGAAAATGTCCGAGGGACTTCATGTAAGGTATTTTAATGTAATGTAGTTTTATTTAATGTAAATGTTCGAGAATGTTTTTCAAAATCTCAAAGCTTCAACTTGAGCCAAATGGATAGGGGTTTCTTCAATTTAAAAAAATCCAATGCATGGTTTAGCCGCTAGTGATGTTCACGCACGGACAGACGGACGTTATGAAAAAAACACTTTTTCGGTATCAGGGGACCCCAATACGTGTATTTTCCTTGAAATCCCGAAGTCTATTTTCCGCAGGATCACATAACTCTCTCGATACTACGTATATTACTCCGTATATACATATTTATACGAGAAATTAAAAATGAAATGAAGAGATACACGTGAATCATAACATTATTTCAAAAGGTCAAAACATGAATGCTCTTCTGTTTGTGTGGAAAAGTCTTCTTGCTATAAAACCAACAATAATCTCTCATTATGGCTGGTTCCCTACTCCCTTGGTAGCTTTCTTCCATAACTCTTATATCTTGTTTAAATATCTCACCTTGTTCATCGCCATTTCAGGCCCAACAAAAATTCCGCCTTTTTACTTTTGCATCACTAAGTGAGGGAAACATTTATTTTAAGTACTTTAACCCATATCCTTCTTTGCTCATCGCTTTAACAATTTTTTTTATTCCGAGTTTGATGTGTTGTGGGTGCAAGAGAATTCTTTGTGGATCCACCAAAGGCTTGCACTTTACATTTGCTTTGCCCTTGACGAATTCATTTATTTGGGGCCACTCTTTGGTGTCATAGCGCTTCCCTGTGTCTCTTCTATCCCGTATGCAAAGAAAATAGCATATTTAGAAAATATTCCATGAAGACCATGTAAAAATTATATAAAGATTTCGAACAAGATCACAGAATCACAGCTCAATATAATGAGATAATATAATAAACAGAACAAGATCGCAGCTCAATGTAGTGAGGCATATTGTGGGTTCTAGGATCATATGTTGTATCGCTCAACACATAGTCTGCATTTTCACTGTCGGATTTTTTATCGTCGGTGAAAAGGTCTTTCCATTCACATGGTGACTTAGGAATTGGTAAATTTTCGCCATACAGAACCGGCCGACGAGCTACTGGCACATTTGGATATTCTATCTTGCCTTTCTTCTTTTTCGGAAAACTCTCAATTTTTGTGAGTAAAAAATAACAGTCTTCCAGGTGACTTGTAGCTGCTCTCCAAACCATTGGAACACCGAACTGTATATGTTTTTTTTTCTTTTTTTTTCTTTTCCAACATTCAATTGGGTTTACATAGCACGTAATGCTACGTGCTGTGCCTACTGCTTGTCTTGATCATGACAATTGAAACAACAACATTACGCAATTTTGTTATTTAACGGTTCTGTGACCCCATAATAAACTGTCCACACACATAATAGAACTTATCAGGAAAGTGGACACACGCACGACGACATAATTTCTCCATTTTCAACTTCAAATCAACGCCATACAAATAATAAATAACAGAAAACGAAAGAAACACCAAGAGCTTAACCGACAAAAGTGACGGATACAGCATGTTCAGACGTTTGCAGTGTTTCCAAATTACAAAAAATCTCTATAAACCATTATAACAAAATTGGGACAGGGTAGAATATTTTCATACACTATCTGGTTTCAGCACGTGAAATGCGATAATGAACAGCAATTTACCTCAATATTACCGAACCCATGTTGGCGTGTATAATAGGAGATAGCATATGCCGGCATAGCATAACTACTTTTGCATTGTATTTTACTAAATGAAATGGAATAAAATAAAAAATTACACAGCAATTAAGATTATCTACTGATCTCCTTCATAAAGTATATATTTATCATTTTATGTTATAAATTACATTTTTGAAGACAAACATGTCAACAAAAAGGTGGATAATTTTTTTTCCTATATGTAGTAAAATACTTATTTTATGTCTGTGCACTCAGAACCCGTTTTGTACGTTCTTGACACCAAACCTATCCTTGTCTATCCGAATCCATCCTTGCCTCACCTTCCCTATCTGTCTCTCCGTCTGCCTGACATCTGACATATGTCTGTCCGTCCATGAACCGAACCATGTCCGAACCCATGTTGGCGTGTATAATAGGAGATAGCATATGCCGGCATAGCATAACTACTTTTGCATTGTATTTTACTAAATGAAATGGAATAAAATAAAAAATTACACAGCAATTAAGATTATCTACTGATCTCCTTCATAAAGTATATATTTATCATTTTATGTTATAAATTACATTTTTGAAGACAAACATGTCAACAAAAAGGTGGATAATTTTTTTTCCTATATGTAGTAAAATACTTATTTTATGTCTGTGCACTCAGAACCCGTTTTGTACGTTCTTGACACCAAACCTATCCTTGTCTATCCGAATCCATCCTTGCCTCACCTTCCCTATCTGTCTGTCTCTCCGTCTGCCTGACATCTGACATATGTCTGTCCGTCCATTGTCAGTCTATCCGTCCGTGATGAATGCTTGCTCCAAAACCGTTCAGACGATATTCTCTAAAATTGAACCTAACGATCTGAACACTCAACTTCACTGCAAGTTTAAAATTTTTATTTTTGGAGATACTTTGTATGAACACCCAGCAACATTTTCTAAGTTTTCTATAAAATTTCTCCAATTTTTAAATTAAACTTTATCTTCAGATAGAATAAAAGGTTATCAAAATATTATTTAGTCAAATGTTGCTAAATAATAATCTTCTAGAATTTATATTTTATTTTGAGAACCATTTTTATTCTTTAACATAAATATTATCACAGCATATAACACTATTGGATAATACTTAGAAGCGAATGAAAAACTAAAATATTAACTTTTATGGCAGCTTTTGTATTTTTTTCAAAAGTTTGATTCCTTACATTTTTCGCACACAATTTTAGTATGACTTTTTTAAACAAAACCAGTCCACACACTACATCTTGTTCACACTTTTCTGTCCTAGCCAAACTTCTGGAACAAATTGCACATTTGACATGTGAACTCTGCAAGTTGACTTGGTGATATGATGAGTCAGTTGCTATTAGTATGAAAACAACAATGAGAAATGTAAGCCAGGAAATATTCTAAGAAGTTAAATTGCTACATACATAACCAAACAGGTATGCAGTCACAATCCACGCCAATAATTTTTAAGTAGTAGCAGAATTATGAAACAAATAAGTTCAGGAAAGAGGATAGAAAGGCATTAAAGATGTAAGAACAATTTCCACACCAGAGAGGAAGAGCGGTTTTGAAGTAAGAACAAGTGAGGTGCATTTGTGCCTCGCTGGGTAATCAGGGAGTTAACGCCGGTGACAATGGGAATGAATCGAAGTAGACATTTGTAAATGAAAAGTGTTTTTACTTGTACTAAAAAAGGAGATGCTGGCCGCCATCTTCATCCTGGCGAGTTCTAATGCGGTCTTGACCGCGTGCCCCTTCACCTTTGCAACTCGCAACCTCGTCGCTACTACAAATTTCTTCGCCCTCGCCTTTCGCTTGGCCGCTTTCCCCCCCCCCTCCCCCGGTTGTCTATTCAGCGATGACGCATGAAAGTTTCCGCGTTTGCGGGTTCTGCTGCGCCAAGGAAAGTAATGATTCTGGAATGAACATTTGCGTTCGTCTAATAATGCGTCGTTCACCGCGTACAATAGCGCCCTGCAGGCGATGTGTTCCCCTCTGGGAACCAACTCACCAGTATGCCTTTGTTCCCCTACCCTGGTCTTGTGTGTTGTTCCTTATGCGCTCGAGAATAAATGGTTTCATCAGTGGTAATATTTCTTATGATCAATCATGACTATACTGCATGCTGGGTACACATTTTGGGGGTTTGCGAAAGCACAGTAGTATAATTTCAGTTAAATATATACTAATAAAAGGCAGGTGTATTGTTCATAGTAATACTGACATTGTATAAAACGCTAGAAGTTTTTTTACATTTCCTAGTAAGCAAAACTTGTTTATGGACAATAGAGAGCCTCACAACACTTTATGTCGTCGAAACATAGAGCTAAAATCGTATTAGAAAAGGGGGAAAGGTAACAGAATGAGATACAAAATTACCTATTGTCAGAGCATGAAAATAAAAGAAATATAATTGAACCGTAGAAGTAACTCACAAATAAATTGAAGTGACGTCAAATATAAACGAATTTTTCTGTTTATAGAAGCCAACATTTTTCTTTTATGAAAAATGCCGCTTACTGTTCGCGCACATTTCGTTTTAGTTATAATAGACAAAAAAATATATTTCCATTTTAACAATTGATTATTTTAACATTCTTCTATCAAATGAAGTAGTGCGTGGAACTTGTGTATTTATGTAAGTTTTTATTTTGAAATTTGAAGAAACTTTTACTTTGTCACAACATGTAAACGCAGATAGAAGAGTTGATCAAAGATAAGACCGTATAAGCAATGAACAAAAAAAATTAAACGAACCCAAAACAAGTTGAACATTTTCTTTGCCCCCGTGCATTTACGAAGTAATATTCTCTTTTCATATTTTTCTATAGCTAAGGCAATATATTTCAATTAGCTAAAGTTCTGTACGTGTTTGTCATGTGTGATGAGATATGCTCAGTGCGGTATCAAAGCGTATTATTAAATGCACGCAGAATATGAAAGCCTTCTCATGATAATAGGAACTATTATTTACAGCGCGTTTAATTCAATTCTTGTGACACTTTATTTGTAATCGATATTGTTATGTACAGATTTGCACCAAAAAGTAAACCAAAAATGCACCAAAAAGTAAATCAACAACAAATATTAATTATTCACTTCTTACGAACCAAATTCGAAATCGTACCTATAAAATGCTCACAACCGAGTATAGCAGATGATGTCCAACAAAACAAGCACGGTCGTTTGATTGATTGAATGATATTTTCGTGTTTCCGGGCGCTTCAACTACTTCGGTCATTAGTCCCGTTAGTGTAGTGCATGTTTTTCCCGATATGGCTGTGATTTTCCCCTTGCTGGACGGCGAGATCCGGCACCGACCTACCGTCGGCTAGTGGGGTTTCCACCTAACCAAGACTCTCCCATCAGCGGGGCACCGCCCCAGCCGGGACAAGCTCTAAGTTCCCGACCGATCTCCCGGAATACGTGGTAGTGTAGTGCATGTTAGTGTAAGTGAATGTGTAAGGGGAGAGGATAGGACAAGGAATGGGAAGGACAGATCGCGCGCGGTCTGTGGTCCGTTTCGAGGTACTTCCGGCATTCCCTGGTGTTGATCGGAGAAACCACGGAAAACTACTATCAGAGCAGCCGGTTGCTAGAATTCTCATCCAGACAGCGACTGAATTCGACCTAGCGGAAAAACTAGTGTCGAAAATCCAGCCGCCGTCAGGACTCGAACCTAGGACCTCCCGATCAGAGGCGCTGCAGTGGCATCAGTTGATGTACTGAGCTACCGCTCCCAGTGCGCATGGTTGTAGTCACCGGGAAATTTACCAGTACAAGCCAAAGTAACCAATAAGAAAGCAACAATAATTAGAAGCAACAATACAATGTGGCACGGTCGGCGTAGGCACAACCACAATAATAGACACTTATAACACGACTCTGTCTCAATACAGAACTAGCGCTCCATTGCCTGTCGCCCCTTATAAACACCAGGCGACGTCACCACTAGAGACTCGCCCCGCCTCTGGTTACGGTGGCCGCTTTTGCCATCACTGAGGTCTAAGCCGTGCGCCTAGCCCGCCTGCAAGTGCGCCCAATTTGAATCACTATATAAAACCATAACAGATGTGATGCTACTTTCGTTTTATTGTAGTCTTCTCTACGTCTAGGAAACATAGTGAATGTATTATTTATTACAGCGTTTTCATGCACTAGAATTTTTACTTTTCTAATTTATCAATACATAACACAAAAATTCCATTCATTTCTTAACCTGTGTTCTTGGTCTTTACTTCACTCCAAATTCCCTACTCCCTCTACAATATGCTCTGAAAATGCAACAGCAATTTCGTTAGAGACAAGATGTTCTCGATGCATAAATGCTGCAGATTTTCATGTTCATTATACTTTCAAATCATTAATACTATTATGAACTAGTAAGTAACACATTACTTCAATATAGAATTCGTATAAAATTCTGCATAATTTTTTCTCATCGTTGCCTCCCATGCTCGCAAAATCATGGTAGATGCTTAAGAAGTACGTAGAAATCTGCGATATTCAATCGCCATCACCATAAAAAATTTATAATGAACTAAAGACTAATATGTTAAGTTAAAAATAAAAGTGAAATAAACAAAATTGAAATTGAAGTTGCAAAATAAATTCTGAAAGAATGGAACGGTTTTCCTAAAAAGTCCGCAGTCATACACAAGCACTTCAACTTGATGAAAGATTTGCCTGAGTTTCACAGAATTCTTTGCTCTCAAGGAGACATCTCTCTACTTCAAAAACCCCCAGAAGTGTGTACCAGTTATAACGAAAACAAACTTTCATTTCCCCGAGAGATACTTCACAGTAGTTTGTCGAACGTCTCACAGATGGTGCACGGAAGCTGGCAGGCACTGTGTTCCAAATGGAGAGATTTCATCTCATTCTTTCGGAACAAAGAAAGATAGTTTGCAATTCTTCTCAATTGGAAAACCAACAAAACAAAAAGCTGTGTGAGTAACCTTGGTAGTAGTTTAATGCAGTTATTCTCGCTAGATTACAGGAGTTATCAACTGTGAGCTCAGAATGTCATTACAAAATTAAGTGAATCAACAGAAAATTCAAGATATGTGACGATGAAAATAGAGCAAAAAAGATGAAAAATTATGCAAAAAAACATGTTCTAAATATTTGCTACGGTTTGTATGTGAATTTACCTGTAAGCAATAAAAAGTCTCTGGTTTTATTTTCTTTCAGAAACTTTATTAAGAATCAACTTTTACTTTCTCTATACTTCTATGTAGTGAGCATGGTATACTGATAGCAGTGTATGCAAAGAAATACAATGTTGCAAAAAATCAAGTCAACATTGACGGGGTTTTCGTTTTGGGGTTACTGATATCGGAAAAACTGTATCTATCGCTCCGTCTGCCTGTCTGTGTAAGACTTCGAGGATAACATTTTAAGATAGGTAAAACTCAAAATGTTTCTGTAAAATTTTGGCGTGAATACGAAATTTCAAAATGTACCGAAATGTTCGGTTGATTTGGAGAATATATTGTGAGTCTAAACCGTACAATATAATTTCCTAGGTCAAAACAGTACATATGCATATTCATAAATATTTCCCGACTGATGTATAACATAAGAATTTTGATATAATATATTCAATATCTCGTCGACTCTTTCCATTGGAACTTACCGAAAATATTCGAAACAGTGTTTTTAAAGCCTGAATAATGTATTATTCTATCATTTTCCCCAGCAAGCAAAGACATGATTTGCAAAATTGTAGTATATAATGTTCAGTTTTGCACTCTTCTTAAATGTTGTTGGCTTACATTGAAATTCAACTTTATTTAATCTGTTTACTACTCTGTTTGGTTGGATTTAGTTTTATCTTCCATTGCGTTGCCATTCATGTACTTCATTTAAGCGCTGTTATATGTTTGTTGTGCATACCTTTGCGAGGTGTGTATGGAGTGTTGTGGGAGTTCCTGCTGTGTAAAGATCAAAAAGCATTGAATGATGAGCCTTGTAGTAACCGAGCATGTTTTACGTGGGTTGGAATAATGGTTATCTATTGTGACAATGCAGGTCTCATCTCTTACAAATAGGGAAATGATTTCTTGTAAATATTTAAATGTTCCTACTGCTTTTAATTTTAAGTATTAATATGCAGGGCCAATGTCTATGAAAAGTATCGGATACATAAAAAATATTGCTATTGCACTGCATACTCGTCTTAGCGCATAAAAAGAGAAAGTATTAAAATGAGATAAAGACCAATAAAACTTTATTTCATATTATTCTATCACAGACAAATATCAATTTTTGTAAGAGAAAGTATTGTAATCGTGCGCCAGAAAACAGCAAACTTCCAACAGAAAAACTGATTGTTGGGCCCTGATAACGAAATCGTGTTCCTGTATGTAATAAATGCCTTCCTCTAACACGTTGTGTAATCAGAATCTGTGTTTTGTGAGTCGTTGCTAGCAAAAAATCAATTGACAGTAAAAAGGATGCCTGTCCCTGTCTCAGGTCGCCATCAGCGCCTAAATCGTTCAGACGATTTTCTTTAAAATTGGTATTCCACGATAGGGTATTATATAAGGATATTTTGAATTTTGTAGATACTTTACATGAAGCCTCGACATTTTCAAAATTTCCTCACTAATGGCTTCAATTTTTTTTATTAAACACTGTCCTCAGATACGTTTGAGAATACTTAAAAGAATGGCGTGAGTCTCATTTTCGTCAAAATATCTGATTTTTCGGAAATTTCAAAAGTGATTTTTTTCACCCTCTTCCTACTACTACAATATTGAATAGAATTTTTTCTTAAAGAAATCTGTCCTTCAAAGACCAGTCTTCAAATAAGAATGACAAGTTTTCTTTTTTTAAATTAGTAAAAAAATGTCTTTAATAAAATCTTTTCTAAAAAATCAAATCTTTGAAAAAGGTCGTGTACGGTTATTGAATAGTAGTAAACATGTATATTATGCTTGAAGTTAATGAACAATTAGTGGTGCTACAACAGCACACAGTATCTCGCGCTATTTCTAAATTGTAATTTTGAAAAATTCAGTGTTCGACGAAAATGACACCCGCATCATTCTTTTATGCGCTCCTTCTCTCAGTGGAACAATGTAAAGAAAACATTTAGAGCTGTTTTTGAGAAAAATTTGTTTAAAAAATTGAAATTGCCAAAATTAAAATTTTACTACACATAGCAATTTGCTATTCATATCAACTGGATTTATCTACTCTTTTGTTACAAGGGACCGGCAATAAGAGTTGTTTTTTTAATTTGCCATTTTCTGGCACACGATTTTATAACCTACTCTTTTCACGAAGTGCGAGATAATAAAAACAGTTTTCATAAGAGCTTGAAATACTTTCTTTAATTTTTTCTGCAGTTAGAACAAGGGCTGCTTAAAATAGCGCTCACTTTCGTTAAACTTTCTGAATATTCGAAAAGTGCAAAAACGAACATTCAAGAATAACAATATTGCAGATAGAGACTTAAATTTTGACTAAGGTTTAAATACAATCTGTTTCACACAATTAGAGCTTTGCACATACTTTCCCGACCGTATTTTCTCGCAAACTTACGCGAAAAGTTCTCAAATTTTTCAACAACGGTACATCACCTTATTTCAAAATCTATCTTTAAGGAACAAATTACATTAATGGCAAAATCTCTATCGTTAATATTATAGTTGTAGAAGACTCCCAAAAAAGTTTGAACTTTTGCAATTTTCGAAAAATCAGGAGTTTCAGCGAACATGAGACCTGCACCATTCTCTTAAACGTATTCTACACTAACCAACAACACAATTTAACACCGACCGAGACCATATGTCTTGTAGGGATATTCAATTCTTTTAGCTCAAGACCATATGATCTCATACGTTGGCTGATCCCTTTTATGATATTGGTCTCATTATAGTGTTAACTGTTGCAAAACGTTCGTCCCGTGAATCCATACGGACTTTGTAAATAAATTTAATTTTGTCTAATATTATATAAATATTGGTACAAGTTCGAATTTTTAGCATGTACAGAAGTGCGCCAATTACTGTTGCCACCGAGACGTAGTATGCGAAAAACGTGTACGGTACCGAGGTGCAGTAAAGAGAGACTGGGCTTGGCAGTGAACGTGTTAATCAGAAACCATGGAGCCATATTTTGAAAATTTGGAAAATCTCTCAGGGGCTTCATGTATAGAACCCCCCAAAATTAAAATATGGGTTTCAAATTCAAGGGGCCGTGACATTAGCCAGATCGATCAGGGGATATCAACTTTTGGGAAAATTTGCTGAACGGTTTAGCCGCTAGCATTGTTCACAGACAGACGGACCAATAGACAGACAGACAGACAGACAGACAGCGAAAAATCGATTGACGGCAATACATCTGTTCGTCCATGAAGGACCCACAAAACATGAATTACGGTTATACCACGTGTTAGAGGATTTTTTCTAAACTTAGCAACTATATTTCCGACGTTTTTTAAAATTCGCAATTTTTTTCGCGCAGCATTGCATAACTTTCTCTCTACTCCGTAGCGAGGAAGTATAGACGCCATTTAAATAATTAAAAAATCAAGCAATTCTTCCGTAATTTATGATTAAGGTTAATACAATAAAAACATTTTGTCAAAAAATGTTTCAGTTGTTTCTGAAAACTTTTCCTCGTATGTATTCAAGGACGATAAAAAAAATTGGTGCTTATCGCATTTTCGGCGAACTCTTTCTTTTTAAAAAAAAATTGACCATTGCAAAATCGCTATTGAAGATAGAGATTTTGGTCTCATTTTCATGGAAATTCTTGATTTTTTGAAAATTTTGCTACATAAAGGAATTGTCTTCCTACAACTACAATATTGGAAATTTGTTTCCTAAATAAAATGTTCTTCAAAGGCATCTTGAAATACGGTCATGTACAATTTATCGAAAATATGAGTTTTTTCGTTGTTTAATTTTGCGTGAAAGAGGCAATTTTTTAAAACATTTTTTTATTCTAAAAAATGGTTTCATTTTTTGCTTTAAATTTTCTCCCCTTATGTAGTACCAAAGCACAGCAAATATTTGCGCTAGAGAAATATTTGCGCTAGTCTATTTCTGGAGAACTAACATTTAAAAATCACAAAATTAAAAATAGAGTTTTTGCCTTAAACAAAATCTGTTCTAAAAATATATCTTTCAAAAATGTAATGTTGAATTAGGAATATTTCTGTTGGATTATGAAACTAAAATTTGGAATTTTCCTCTGGAAATTTTACAGGATATTCAGTTTGATCCACACTAGACTAGCGAAGCGAGGGATATGGACGTCAGGACTGCTTGGCACTGAATGTGCAATCCTATACTTCGACTCTTTTCTTTAAAAACATCCGAGTGGAAATAATGCCTCACAGGGAGAAGCAACTTTCTGTTTATCAAAGCAGGACTTGTTCTTGTTTCGCCCGCATTGTGATTCTCGCAAATAGCTTCGTAGTGCAGCATAGTTATCAATAGTATTTCCGTTACTGAGAGAAATGTCATTGCGATTCGAATCGCTGATTACAGCGGATCTAGTTTTGCGAAGCTCCACTGTGCACAGTTTACTCGATACCGTTGTTTAGCACGCGTAGTGTTAGTTCAAGCTAGACGTTTGTTAAATATATGTCGTATGTTTCATCATGCCATAGAACCAGCCACGCACTCCCCAATCTCAAAACTGCGATTGTATTAATATCGCCTAGGGCATAGTGAACCTAGTGCTGAAGAATATTTTTACCAGACAAAAAATGGAGGTTGACAGGTAGGTGGCTACCGTCCTCGCTACATCAAACTCCAGCATGCAGACTCAACATTCAGTGGCAAGCCTAAACTTTAGCAAAAGCTCTGTCAGTGATGTCCTCCTATAAACGGCATAATGAAAGTGTAGATAAGGTTATCCAAATGTGAACCTTGGCGAAGAAAATTATCCTAAATACAAAGTTTCGATACGGAAAAGAGAAAGCTAACTCAGTGAAATAGACCCGAATCCTGAATGTAAAAGGTTTGAATATTTGAATAAACATGCCCCGCAATCACCCAAAATTACATCACTTTTTGTGAGTAAAATAACGTATGTATGTTATTTTATCATATAATTCAAAAACTCACTAACAACTTCATATAAATGTTTAAAAATGTCCATCTTACTACGCCAGCAGCATTGGGATGAGACCCACCAAACTCTCCAGAACTCCAGACGGCCCAAAAGCCAATAAATGTGAGATTCCTCAAAATCAACTATGATATAAATGAGTAGAAACTCCGTATCCGTATGAAAGGACATTATTTGCTTATCTTATCAATCAATTCCTAATTGGTCGTAGGGTTCCGAAGGTTCGATTTTAAACCCTATTCCCTTCCTACGATATTCCCACGGCAATTAGAAGTCCAAGAACAATTCTCGTTGCCGATGATACGAATATTCTATGTAACAAATAATAATAATAATAATAATAATAATAATAATAATAATAATAATAATAATAATAATAATAATAATAATAATAATAATATGAAAGAGAACATCAGTGACAAGTGTCGCCTATGTAAGAAGGCCACCGAATCTATCCAACATATCTGCAGTGGATGCTCTCAGTTGGCACAAACAGATTATTTACAACGTCATAATAATGTAGCCAAAATCATCCACCAAGCTCTTGCTAAAAGATCGGACCTGATAAAGGAAAGCCTGCCATACTACAAATATCTACCAGAACAAGTTTTGTCTAATGAGAGAACAAAAATCTTGTGGGATACTCCCATTGTTACAGATAGAACAGTGGAAGCAAATAAGCCTGATATTGCCTTATTCGACAAAACTACTCGTAGGGCAATAATAATTGATATCGCAGTCCCACTGGATCATAATCTGCTGACAACTATTGCAGAAAAGAGGAGAAAATATCAGCCACTCTCAGTTGAGCTGAAAAACTTGTACAAACTAATAGAGGTAGATATTGTACCCGTGGTTATTTCAACTAATGGGCTGAGCTGAAGATTGAGGATTGTGAAAGAAAACTCCATCTAAATGAGTGGCACCTCAGAACCATGCAGAAGGCCGTGCTGCTGGCAACCACCAACATAGTGCAAGGTTCTCTCCTAAATCATTGAAGGGAACCTGAGTGCACTGAGCAAGAACTTCACCATCTGTCTCACCATATGTGTTGACGTTCTGTCCTTTGATTATACTTGAAAACCCGGAAGAGCGTGAAAGTTTGAAATATGAAATAATAATAATAATAATAATAATAATAATAATAATAATAATAATATAATAATAATAATAATAATAATAATAATTACACTATCAGATATTTCAAACTGGTTCCGTAATATCAAATTAATAATATTCGAAAGGAAAACGGTTTCAATGTAATTTTCAATTTTAAATAAACAATTGGACACGCAATTTAATATGAACGATGTGTCATTGATTGATGTCATCAAATTTCCGGGTCTCTCAATTCAGTCAAACCTCAGTTGGAATACACGTATTAATGTATAAAAATTACACTAAGTTATTTTGAAACACTAATTGTACATTAATTGTTTTAAGAACTGATTTTTTAGAACAGAATTTATTTGAGACAAAAATATCTGTCTTCAGTATTGCACTTTTGCAATGTTAACTTTTTACAACTTTCGAAAATACAGAGTATTCGCCGTAAATGGGACCAGCACCAATGTTTTTACCGTCTTTCGATACAAAGAGAAAATTTAAAGAAAACATTTGGAGCCGTTTTTAAGAAAATACTTGCTTAACAATTGCCTATATTTCACAGAAAATCACTCGAATCCTTCTCATAGTTTTGAGAAAATTTACATAACTTTCTTCAAGATGTCTTTAAAAATAGATTTCGTTAAGGAAAAAATATTCAAACTTTAAACATTTTCAAAAATCCAGAGTTAATCGTTAAAACCGCACATATGCCACATTTATAAGTGTATTTTACTATATTCTGACAACAAATTTACAGAAACTACTGGTGCTACAGAATTTCTCGAAGTAAGGTTTTTCTAATTTCTAGCCGTTTTTTTAGAAAATCTTGTTTTTGTTATTTTTTAACATTGCAAATATTGAAATCACTTTTGCACGAAAACTACTAAAAGTTTCAAAAAATGTACATGACCTTAATGAAAGATATATTTTTGGACAACAAATTTCATTTGAAGGAAAAATCTGTCTTCAATTTTATAGTTGTAGGAAGACGCCGAAAAAGGATAGGGGGGTTTCCGGGCTTTCGAACCAGATGGACTGGGGTTTCTTCAATTTTGAGAAAATCCTACGCATGGAGGATTTAGGTACTGGGCGCTAGTACTGTTCACAGACGGACAGTCTGATAGACAGACGAACGTTTTGAAAAAAAAACCCTTTTTTGGTATAAGCGGACCCCAAAACGTGCATTTCCGTTGAAATCACGAAATCGATTTTCCGCAGCATTACATAACTTTCTCT
Source organism: Teleogryllus oceanicus (assembly GCA_964035755.1). Taxonomy (NCBI): domain Eukaryota; kingdom Metazoa; phylum Arthropoda; class Insecta; order Orthoptera; family Gryllidae; genus Teleogryllus; species Teleogryllus oceanicus. The sequence continues at coordinate 131,546,002 of CAXIVR010000001.1, forward strand.
ATACTACGTATAAAAACTCCGTATATATAGGTACGAATGTAGACGGAACAGTAAAAAAAATGGAGCCGTTTTTGAAAAAAAAATGGCCTTCATGAACATTACCCAAGGATATAACCGAATAAAACGGCGAAAAGTGCCCCCAAACCAAATAGATAATCGCGATGTTCATATGAACGAATATAAAATGACGTAATTACCAAAAAATCAGCCTCCTAGGGCTATCTGTAGCGGAGATATAACGAGAAACGCGTTTTGGATGTTTTATTTTTTTCTCAGCTTCTGTTGTGAGTATGAGACGAAAAAAAATTGCAGAGACGGGGAATCATAGTTCAATTTTAAGGTATTTTGGTGTAAGAATTTGGCGTCAGAATTTGTCAACCAATTCTGAGGCCAAATTCATATGGAAAAAAATTAATTTTCGACGTGATAACGTCGAAAGTAGTCTCAATTTTTTTCGTAAAATGGGAATATTTTTTAGTTTTTTCATTTAGTTTGACAAATTGGTACAGAAATTTAATAATACGATGTATATGTAAAGACGAGGTAAATAATCGAATGATATACCTTAGCAATCAAATATTGGCACCATAACTACCAATTACGTGCTTTGAACCTACATTTACCTGATAGTAAGCACGCCATAGAAACGAGAAAAATATAATTCAAGTACACCGTATCAGTAGTGCGAAATGCACTTCTGATTGAATATTTCGTTGTTATGGTGCATGCAAAGTGTTGCAAAGGTGTCAGGAGTGATATTTAGTATCTCTGCGTTTCAACAAACATATATTTGAAACTGTTAAATGCAGCTTGAGAAACTTATTCATTATTTATGTATTATATATAAAAATGGATGTTGGTATATATAAGAGCGGATAACTCCGATATCGTGTGAATGATCTCCATGAAAGTTGGCACATCTACTCTTGGGGCTGCCTAATAGGCCACACTAAATTTTCAATATGGCGGCGTTGATGGCTGTCTGCCAATACCACCAACTTGTGAACCCATGTGTTTCATCCCGACCCGCTATATTCAAAGGGACGGATATTCGTAATGGATTGCACTGAGGAATTGGTACACAATTGCTTCTTTTTCCACTCTTTCTTAACTTTGTTAGGTTTGAAGCGAAGGGAATAATTCTTTAAACTTCGTAAGTGATTATTTTGCAACAAATTATATGTATTTAAGACATAAGTATAATAATTATTTTCTAGTAAAAAAATCATGAATATCTTTGAAAATTATGAATAGTTGGAAGATTCTTTTTTACATTCAGTAATTATCAGTTTTAAATTTATTAGTTCAATGCTTCCTAAAACTAATGTTTTCATCTTTAGGGACTATCAATGGTTACTATATTCTTTTTAATGGCCAGAAAAAGAGCTACAAAATCAAAAAAATTTAATATTAGTAACAAATCCAATTATTACGAAAGGTATCAACAAAAATACATATTACAAAATTTTGAAAATTTTTCAAAAATCCAAATTTCAATTTAAAAGTTACCATTACTAAGCATTTAAAGATTGATTTAAATATAGGAGGAACTGGATTGGAACCTAATATAGTTTTGAATAACAGTTATCTGTAACATACTCGTTCCTGGTAAGAGTCAACTGCATCAAACCTGGTTTCACTACAATGTGTATTCCTCCAATAGGTCTTCCAACTATTGAAAATAATTATTTTTAATGTTAAAATAGTTATTTATGTAACACATTATTACGGCTAAAATAATTAATTTTTTTGCAAATGAAACTGATTTAATGGAAAAAGGAAAACTTCAAAAACCTTTAAAAATAAAATAATTTCATTCGATTCTGAGACATCAAGAGATAAATAAGAAAGGCGATTCACTACTTTCTTTCAATTTATTCAGACAGTAATAATTATATACTTATTATAGACACAATAGTAATAAAAACATAGATTAAATTGCTTATGATATGCTGTATTAAATTCATTGATTCAGGAAGAGCTGACGGAGACAGTGATGATCAGCATAATGAAGATCATGATCATGATGACAATAACGAAGAATGTCATACTGAATCAGCGAGTAAAGATTTAAGAGAACGTTATGCCTTAATATTCTTCTCTTTTCTGGTGATGTGACCACTCCAGTAAAAAAATAATGTTTAATAAAATAAGTGTCTGAAACTCACAAATTTATATAAAAGAATAAATTCAAACAAATATTGAGTCCTGAGGCATGAAAATTGATTAAATTAAATTACAAAGTCTAATAACCAAATATGAGTGTAACAAATTCGATGTAACAAAGCTGAATCCCTGTTAGGGACTATCCATTTCTTTTATTTTATCTTCCTCGTCACTATCTTGTAAGTCAATTAATACTTCAATAAAATGTTTAATTCATTTATTCCAACAATCCTATTTTTTAGGTGTGTAACATATTGTTTCCACTTGTCGAGTGTCCCCTCAAAAATTAATATTGTTGGTAATTATTAATATAAAACAGTAAAAATGTAACAGAAATAGCAAACAAAAATATTTTAGTCAATACAGAGTACTTAAAATAACTCGCCTTTCTTCAGGAACTTCGCCATTTGGAGTATCAAATCTGATTTATTTGAAATTTATCCTCTTATACTTCTTTTCATAAACTAATATAAAAATAGTTATTGCCTTTTGCAACGAACTTTGAAGGGTGGTAATCTTGTAAGGTTGTACAGTTGTACAGAGTGAGTTCAGGGACATTGTCATAGATACTTATAAATTTGCACAAAGTACTAACGACTACTTAATAGTACAACTAAAATAAAAAATGAACCACTAATTAAATACAATAACTATTAATAAAATAAGTTCAAATAACTATAGGTTTTTCAAAATCTTCGTATTAAAAATAGTCATTAAAAGTTGATGCAAATACTACTACCACTAGTGTGGTGCTCTACCAGCACATACTTTCTCGTATTATTGCTTTTTTGCACTTATTACTATATACGCGGTTAGCAAACAAGCCTGAAATTCGTAGTACTTTTGAATAGTAAAATGAACTAAACTATGTATCAATCGCCAATATAAAAAAGAGAAATACAAAAACGCCACACACGTGTAGATCCATGACTCCACTCTCTACCAAAGAAGTACTTGGTGATCCATGCAGAAGTCCTGCCTGCCCTGACGCAGTGATCGCAGGGCAGAGCACTTCCTCGTGCCCATGTCGAGGTCGGCCGCGCTCGCGGAGGCGCCGTGTTCCCGTGCCCTCGCGCATGGGGCACTCATTTTCAATGCACGAGATATTGACATGCTGCTGGGGCAGGGCGCCGCCTCGCCTCCCTCGCACCCCGTCCCGACGCCCCCGCTTCCAGATAAGCGCTCGCCGCTTCATTAAGGATACGATTAACCACCGCACCGTCTAAGTTACCCCCTTACGACGGCACGTGCGAATCCATAATCTATGCCCTTCCAGATGACTCCGGCAGTCGCTGCGCTCCTCGAGTGGCAGTGTGGCGCTGTTGCTTCCCGGGAGATCGAAAGTCATCTGCGCCGGATCACGGAGGCTGTCGCCAAACCGCTCCACGCCTCCGCTTATTTGCTGTCGCTAAACGCGGATTCGTCCCAGTTATGAGGTGTATTCTAGGAAAATGCTGTGGGTCTCTACAGATATAGAAATAAGATTGAGACCCAACTCGCTTTAATGAATGAGATTCTTGTTCTTTACTCTCATGGCATGTAATTTACAATATGATATAAGTACAATATAATATTATATCTGTATTAGGGGAGAGTCTCAATGAAAGATTGAGGGGAGTACAGAAATAAGCGGCTACAGCAATTTCAAAGAATGGATAACTCCCGTTTACTGAAGCTACCCTTCAATATAGGCCAAGAGAGGGAGGAAAGATGTAGAAAGACCAAGACACAGGTGAAACGTTCTGTGAGATAGGGAGAGATTGACGCCTTGACGTGAATAACTATATTTTTAATTATATTTTTCATGAAATAATCACAACCTTGATATCATGATCACATACGATTAAAAATATACAAATGTGTACAGGTATTCAAAAACCTGGTAATTAACTCATGTCGTGTGCATTTTCCAACAGTATATTAACGCTAATAAAAATTACCAAAAATCACCTAAAAATTGTTATTGCACAGCTTTGTCACTAGAAACAAGTCAAACTTTTAATTTCTTTCGAGGAGTTTTATTATAAAAAAATTGCTTAACGGTTTTGGCGGTATCTTTGACCACAGACAGACGGGCAGAGACATTTTGCCGTCAATCAATTTTATGGTACAAGGTCCTACAAAACTACATAACGTGTTAAACGACTACATAACTTCATAAAATAACATAAATTCAGACTACATAACGCGTTAAACGAAGTAATTTACCATGTATGTATATGGGGACAAGATTTATCCATTTTTTCGTTAACAGGGTCAGACAATAAGCTATTTTCTGTTGACAATTCACACGATTACAATACCTTCTCTTCATTTGAAGGAAGGGCAAGAAAGTAAATGGGTATAAATCTTGTTCTGCATATTTTGTCAACGGAACTTCGCCAAATACGGAGAAAACGGAACGGAAATTCATTCTAGGCTTATTCTCGGTTTCTTTCGCCGTCATTCAAGTTTTCTCTTGTCCAAACCGAAATTCCCCTCCTAGATGTTCCTCGTTGCGTTTGCGGAAGGGGTATGGAACGGGTCGAAGCTTCTGATCCCAGCCACTACCTGCATTGTGCCGCTAGCTGCGAGCTCCCCCGGCAAGCATGAACCTTGGACAAGTCTGCTACAGAGAAAGAAATTACTCTGATGTCCTTTGCAGCCCTCATCATTTTTCATCGAAACTGTATAATCAGAATTTTACGTTATGCAGTTTACTAAGATCAAATTTTTAAACTATTATTTTTGTGTTTTGATACTGAATATTGGTTTTACTTCACTTACATTGCTTACACTGCATGTCAAAATTCTTTACCAGTAAAAATAGTATTGAATAAGTGTGACGTAAAATAAAGAAATTACTTTTGATTGATTAATGATTCTGGGCACGTCACCTGCTAAGACATTAGTCCCGTAAACGTCCTACAGTGGAGGTGATTTTTTCCCCCGCTGGATGGTGAGAACCGGCGCCGATATGCGCGTCGACCCAGCGGGATTTTCCCACCAGCGGGGCACCGACCCAGCCAGGACAAGCTTTAAGCTGCCGACCGGTCTCCCAGCATGTGTGCTAGTTTAGTGCAAGTTAGTGTGTGTGTGTGTGTGTGTGTGTGTGTGTAAAGGGAGAGGATATGACAAGGAAGAGATAGGAAAGATCGCACGCGGTCCGTGGCCCGTTTCTTAGGGTACTGCTCTGGCATTCATCTGGTGTTGATCAGAGAAACCACAGAAAACTACTAGAGCAGCCGGCCACTAGAATTCTCCTCCAGATAGCGACTGAATTCGACCTAGTTGACAAACTAATGTCGAAAATCCTGCCCTCGTCGAGACTGGTACCTAGGACCTCCGATGAACTAAAGTGACATCAGTTGATGCCCTGAACCATTCCTCCAAGGTTTTCGAAAATTCAAAGTTTTCTGTGAAATAGAGCTTCAAATGTCGTTCTTTAACGCTTAAACATGTTCTTAGAAACGACTTCAAATTTCTCGACGAAAATTCCCATCTATAACAGGGTTTTGCTCTTCTATAATATTCTTAAAGAAATATTTCGGTTTCACAATTAGAAAACCGAGAAATTGAGAAAATTTTTTAAAAAAATGTAGTACACGGTGCAGCAATAGATGACAGCTGGCAAGTGGATTTGGCAAGACCGAAAAACTAACCAAAACCAAAGAAATTAGAAAATTAACTTGTACGAGGAAGCCTGTGCTATTCTGTAGCACTATTAGTTCGTTAATGTAATCCATTCCTTAATGAAGGATCTTTAAATTAGTTCATGTTCAATTATTCGAAAATATGGCTAGCTTTCGTGTACTTTGGCGCGAAATATTGGCAATTACAAAACAATTCGCATTTTTTCTCCTCAAAAACTGTTCCAATTTTTTTCTTTAAATGATTACAATGGATGGAAGAAGGAATGCTCAAAACAATGGCGCGGGTCCTATTTTCGTTGAACTCTTTGAATCTCCGAAAATTCTAAATTAAGAAATAATGCGAGAAAGTGTATGTTGCTGTAACACCGCTAGTTTTTATAGCAATATTGTAATTTTTGTTATTGATATTAAATCTTGAAACGTTTCGAACAAAAGTTTTTTTTTGTTTTTTTTTTTATTAGAAATATATCCTTGTTCGACATTCTTTGTCTTTGGGTTGAAGATACATAATATACATTTTTGTTATAATTACATTTCGTCATGTTTGAACAATGTTAGAAGACTAATACTTACAATAATACAATAACAGCTAAGGATACCCAGGAAGGGTCCTTGAGAAAAAAATGCATACAATTTGAATTAGGACATGAGTATTTAATTTATAATTGTTGGAACCTGCTTTACAGCTAATTACGGAGGATGTAGTAGGTCTTTAGAATATCTTGATTTTATTCGTGGAAAAAGATTAGCTGATTTACCTAGAGTGTACAAAGGAGTGGCTGGGCAAGATGAAAGAGAAGAGTAGAAATTAGAAGAAAGTTTTAGGATCCAAGTTTTCAGAGGTTCTATAGATAGTTCTTTTAAGATTTGATCGTTTCGGATATACCATGGCGCTTTTAATACAGTTCTTAAAAATTTGTTTTGCAATACTTCCAGTTTTTGAAGGTTACTTTTTGCTGCCTCCCAGATTGGGCAGGCGTAGGTCAGTGAAGGTCGTACAATGTATTTAAATATTATTAATGCTGAGTCTATTGATAATTTTGACTTTCTATTTATGAATGGATACAATTTTAATATTTTTATGTGCGTGGTATTAGCTATTGTTGTTATATGATTTTTCCAGGTTAATTTGGTATCTATTTGAAGTCCAAGATATTTAACAGGAGTGTCATTTGGGAGCCATTTAACTTCATGGTTATTAATTATTAAGGGATATGTGGGGCGAATCCGTATTAAGGAGAAAATTTTTGCTTGAGATTTTTGGTGATTTATTTTTATTTGCCAATCATTGAACCAAGATATGAGGAGATTTAGGTCATCTTGAAGATTGTCTCTACCTAAAAGAAGATCACTATGAGTGGTAAATATTGCAGTGTCGTCCGCAAATAAGGCAATATCTGAATGTAATAGGTAAGGCATATCAGAAATAAAAACATTGAAAAGCATAGGTGACAAGGGGGATCCTTGGGGAAGTCCAGCTTGTATATTATGATCAGTTGAGAGAGTGTTATTTATTTGAACTTTAAATTGTCGATTAACTAAAAGGATTTTATTATATTTTGTAAATAATTTGGGAAACCAATATTTCTCAATTTGAAAAGTAATCCATCATGCCAGATTTTATCAAATGCTTTTTTTACATCTAGAAATATAGCAAGAGTATGACGTGATTTTTGGAAATTGGTGGCAATATAGTCTGTTAAACGTAGGAGTTGGTGCGTAGTGGAATGGTTATGTCTGAAACCAAATTGACTACTAGGAAGAACATTGTTTTGATTTAGAAATTTATTAATCCTGGTTAAAATTGCCTTTTCAAAGATTTTTGAAAAATTTGGCAGCAAACTAATTGGTCTGAAATTTTCAGATTTAGTTTGATCTGTGTTGGGTTTGGGAATTGGCAGAATAAGTGCAGTTTTCCAGGAGTTTGGAAAGTAGTTGAGTCTGAAACATGCATTATAAATAGCTGTTAGTGAACTGAGGATGGGATATGGTAGATGTTTAATTACAATATTAGGAATTAAATCTAAGCCTGGTGATTTTTTGTTTTTAAGTTTGGAAGTTATGTATTTGACTTCAGATGGGAAATAAATTTAATTCTTTCAGGAACTGTATGTAGTGGGTTGGCTAATGATTGGACTATGTTTTGGGTAAAGGAATTATTATAAGAGATTATTAGTAAAGGAGAGTTCAAAATGATTTGCCAATAGTTCTGTTTTTCAGAATCTGTAGTTGCTACTGTGTTGTTATTATTATTTTTTAATGGGAGTAATTGTTTTTTGTCATTTGTTATATTTTTAATTGCAGACCAGAGGGAAGCAGAGTTAGGTTGAAGCTGGGATATATAGTTTGTGAATTTAGAAAACCTGTATTGTTCTAGTTTATTTTTAACTTCATGAGTAAGGCGATTTAAGGTAGTTTTAGTTTCAGGATCTCGAGTGATTTGCCACTTTCTCCGAGTTACATGCTTGAGAGCAATTAAATTTAATATTTCTTTTGGTAGGACAGGTGAGACTGATTTGTTAGGGTTATTACTTGTCTTTGTTGATAATTTAATAGCTTCTAATATATTTCTTTGTATTTTTAAAATTTCAGCATCTACATCTAATGGAGTATGGAGAGAAGTAGGATAATCATTTGTTTGAAGTATATATGACTGGAAAAGTTTCCAATTTATTTTTCCTTTAATTAGGGAATTATGGTTCTGCTGTGGAATAACATTATTAAAGTTAATTAATACAGGATTGTGATCTGAGTTTAATGCTGGTATGCAGTACTGTGTGAGTGGGAAGTTTAAATTTTGTGAGACTGCAATGTCCAGAATATCTGGAGAAATGGTATTATTATATGGATAATGTGTGGGTTGTATTGAAGAGTAGTTCCAGGGTGTTTTTAGGTATTTTTTATTAGGGGTTTGTAGCTACTATTATTTTTAGTTTTCCGACTGGAAAGTCTATTGTTATTGCTGTTATTTCTAATTCCTTGGAGGTAGGTACAAATATTTGTGTGTGTTTGATTTTCCTTTTGATAAGTATTGCTACCCCACCCCCACCATGTAAAGAAGCTCTATCTTCTCTGTATGTAATATAATTTGGTATATTAACTCTTTTGGCATTGTTTAGATGTGTTTCCGTAATACACGCTATATCAATTTTTGGTCATTTAGAAAATGTTTTAATTCATTTATTTGTGAAATAGTCCATTTGCATTCCAGTTTAATAATTTTATTTTATGGTGATCCATTATTTTAAGTTTGTGGTCCATTATTTATATAATTTGGAAGAATTTGTTGTATTAAATTTTGAATATGGGGGATTATAGCATTAATTATCTGTGTTGTTACAATAGGAATAATAGGTGTGAGATTGTACCTGTTGTTTTTAGTATTGTATTGTTGTTGTAAAACATTTTGAGATCTTTCAGAAGGAGTAGGTAAATGAGGGAAGTGATTTACACTTTGAGTATTTGGTGCAGGTGTAGAGTAGTATGTGTTGTTAAATTCTTGAGTAGACCTGTTATTTTGAGAATTATTTGTTTTTCTTCTGGTTTGGATATTTTTTGATTCCTAGAACTTTGGGGACAACCTCTGTAATTTGCTGTATGATTTTTTAAACAGTTACAACATTTTGGAGTTGCTGTTTTTGGTTTTTACATTTTGAGTAATGGTGGTTGTCAGTACAACGAACACATCTAGGTTCCATTTTGCAGTTTGCCTGGGTGTGATTGAGCCTCTGACAATTTTTACATTGTATAGGGCTTATCTTATTTTTAAATTTAATTTTACAATACTATTGAATAATTTGTTTAATTTCACTATATCTCTTCCTTGGTCATTATCATAAAGTTCTAATGCACAGCTTTCTAATGATTCTCTATTTTTGCCAAACAGTCTATAGACAGATATTATTGGGTAATTTTTAAGTAACTCTATTTTGATTTCATCATTTGAATATGATAATGGTACATCATATATTATTGCAGAGAGTGTTTTATTAGTAGGATCTCTATATGAGAAGTAAGGTATTTCATTGGAGTCACAGTGGGTTCTATATTTTCTAAAATCTATTATAGTTTTAAAGAACTTTTGTTTCGAAATCATTAGTTGCTATGGATTTTATATCTGTTATAAATCTAGCGAAATTACGTAATATGTTGGCAGATTTTGGGATATTGATAGGAGGAATGTTAATACTCTCTAAGTTTGATGTGATATCACTTACGTCTCTATCTTCTGGGTCACTTGCTGCTGGAAGTCTGGTTTCAGAACTACCTATGTTATGCCTGGAGTTTGAACTAGCACTATTTTCACTACACTGATCGTCTGTTCTTTTTCGCTTGGGGTTAGTATAATCGTTTTGGCTATTCTCCAAACTTGAATTAGGTAGAATACTATTATCACTTTGAGGGTTATAAGGAACACTTTGCTGGAAGGAATAAATTACCTCTTGTTGTGATTTTACAATTTCCCTTAGTTCTTGCGCTTGTTGCTGTAGGATTGCGATCTGCTGTTCTAAGAAGGCGATTTTTGGATCTTGGTAATTTGAGCCCGAACCATAAACCGTATTTTGCACTTCACCAAGGTTTTCATGTGGATTTGTTCCATTTACCGCAGCCATCGCTGCAGATATTATTTGGCCTGTTGAAGGGCAACTTGTGTTGTCCATTTTGTTACCCGAACTTGCTACACGAAATTATAGTACAAGACGTTGTTTCGTAGCAATATGCCGCAATGCGGCATTTAGGCCGTGGCCCACACCGACTTGGTGTGGTTTAGTTCTCACTTCTTATTGTCGCACTAATAAGTAGTCACTTTCACTTGTTGAACGTCCGCTGATAGCGGTAGGCACGAGCGCTCGCGGGGAGGTCTTTCCTCTACGAGGGTTGAGCTCCGAATCTCGAACAAAAGTGAATAGGATTTCTAATCTTCAAGGAATGGTCTCTAATCATTGGTGAAATTCTGGCAGTAAATGTTATTCTGCGAACAATATCAAATTATTATATCATTACAAGATTTGTGTGCCGCGAAAGAAAACAAAACCAGAATGAGAGAATGAATTCGGAAAATACGTGAACGTTGGCGCGGTCTGTTTCTGACGCGTTGTATTATTTTCAAAACTTTCTGAAATTGTATGATTTTTATTAACTGAATGGTTTTTATTGAAAAATAAAGAAAAGTGGCAATTTACCAGGACAACTGGTATTCGATTTTATTTCAGTGGTAATAAATGTCAGTTTTTTCATGAGATATTACGTATACAATTGTGCGTATTCAAATGAAAGTAAGTTGCATTTCCAGAAGTGGCTGATTTAATTCGTGTAAACAAAAGATACAGTAAAATATTTTACAAAAACTGAAACAGTATATTACCTCCTTTCTGACATGTTTATCCACATGATTATGATCTATTATGAATGAAGTTTCCTAATTGATGGATATCTGCTAACAGAGGGTCAAACGTTTTCATATCATTAACCGTGAAGTTCTTTACAAGTTCCGGAAATTTAAAAGTTAGTTATCATTTGTCCATGTCAAACTCGTCTAAATAGAAAGAGGAAATGTTTATACGATTTTAGCTGGTTCATATTTTTTTAATATGAGAAAGTATTAACGTATTCATTTATGTATTTGTGTTGTGCCTATTAACACATTATTATTGTTATTGTTGTTATTTTATTATTATTATTATTTTATTATTATCATCATTATCATTATTATTATTATTATTATCATTATTATCATTATTATTATTATTATTATTATTATTATTATTATTATTATTATTGTTGTATTATTATTATTAGCCTGGTTTAATCCCATGAAGGGCAAAGGTCTCCTGCACGCAGGGTGGGTGGTTAGCTAATTACTAATTCTTACAATTATTGTAGTTTGGTGTATATTATTCGCTAATGTACTTTCAGTTATTGACTCTCTTTTCTAAACTTTCTTAATACTGTACACTTCCTTAACGCACTTAACACTTAACATTTCATAGCACTTTCTAAACATTGGCGATAAACTCACTTGGACTGGGCTGTCTTTTTCTCAATATTAATTCTCGATATTTTTATCACTCTGTACTTCTTAGTTCGTTCTTACCATTTTGATTTAGACTCTCTTTCTGTACTTTTAAGATCTATAGTCTTATGTGTAGGTTCCTTCCACACTTCGTTTATGCTTCTCTTGATCGCACGTTACTAAGTTCTTACTTGAAGGTGTCACCTTTCCTTGGTAGTTGCCTTTCTGGATCACGTCTTCAAACCTAGGGGTACTTTGCAGTAGTGGCATGGGCCCTCCATGATTCGAGATACTTTTAAGTGGGTCTGTCGCAAGCTGCATGTATCCAGGTGTTGCCTGCTTCTTTCTTGAATTCGTCTGCCCATCTCAGTCTTCATCTGCCTATATTCCTCCATCCCGTTCTTGGATACCATATTGTTGTGGCGTATGCCCATCTTTCTTGGCTAAATCGGGCTACGTGTCCTCCCCAGTGCGATTGTTGTAGTTTTGTTCGTAAGACGCATCTTTTATTTTTGTTTTGTCCCTTATGACCCAACGGTTTACTTTGTCTCTAAGTGTGATATTCAGAATCTTGCGTTCTATTTTCCGTTGGTATCTCCTTAGTGACATTTTTGCGTTTCAGTTAGCGACCATGTCAGTGATCCGTATATTAGGGCGGGGAGTACGCAGGTATCCATGATATTAGTTTTTAATCTTAAACTTCTCTTTCTGTTAATTAAAAGAAAAGAGAGATTCCAAATTTTTTCCCATCCTTCCGTTGTTCTGTGTTTTATATCTCGTAGCATTTGTTTTTAAATAATATGTATTGTCCCAGTAAATAGTATAATACAGTAAATAGTATGTATTGTATTCATCTACATATTCTACTTTTCTTCCTTTTGGTTTCGTTTGTCATAATTTTAGTTAAGAAGTCCAATTATTGTTGAGAAGTTAGTATGTGTTGTAAAGAATTCTTCTACCACTTTACCATGTGTAAAGGTTTCAGCGTTTTTACAGAACATTTTTACCTTCTCCACAACATTGGCAGTAATCCAATTTAACTACTCTGCTTTAAAGCATCTTTGTAGTTGGCAAATTCCCTCTTTCGAACAGTTTATTGACGTAGTACAATAATTTATTACAATACTTTATAATCATGTATACCATTTATGAATCAAAATGTAATTTAAAAACAATTTAATCTTACGAAGATTTCATAAAGTAAAAATGTTCCTTCGTGTCACTTTTTGTGTATGCATGTCACCAAATCCTAGGTTTATATTTTCACTTACTCCGTATAAAGAAGGTTATGGAATGTTGCAAGAAACTAGTGCTACAACATCACATACTTTCTTGTAATATTCGCAACGGTTACGTATTTTTATAATATTAGTTGAACACATTTCAACATATTTCACACAGTTCAACTCAAAAGCTACTTTCATCGTAAACAGAAATAAATGTAAAGCTGCAGCGGAAAGTGGTGATTCTGCGCCAGAGAGACTCGGATTATGGGACCCTGATATCGAAAAAGTAGCTAATTCTGTTTCAATATGTAGTACTAAATCACTCCCTCTAACACATTGTGTAGTCAGAATCAAAGTTTTATGGGTCTTTGCTCCCGAAAAATTAGTTTACAGAAAAACGCCTATTCGTCCGTCCTTTCTGTCCATTCGTCTGTCTGTCCTTCCGCATGTGGTCAACACGAGCGCCTAAAAGCGATACTTAGGATCTGTGATAAGCAGGAATGTTCGAGAGATCTGCTCTTATACTACATTGATATAACAAGGTGCAATATCGCAGTGTGTGGATTTTATGAAATATGTAAAATAACTAAAACAATTTTGGAATTTGTTTTATGTTCCTCGAATATTTTTTAAATTGAAAATATGAAATGGGATTTTTTTTTGTCCAAACCCTAAAATAGTAATGAACCGTCCTTGAAAGAGGTAGAGATGTAGCATTAGATCTGGCTTTGGGGCTTCTCCGTGACCTCAGGTATTCACCGCCTCGTGCAAACTACTGGAAGGCGCCCTCAAGCGCTAGGGACCGCAACCACCCGACGCTGGAGGCTGCAATTCACGCCCCCTCTCCCCCGACCCCCCCTCGCCGTCGCCGACCACCTTCGTCGCGCCAAGTCCGTCGCTTGCAGAAGGACATTGCTTTATATTGCATTTACTCTTACACTTACTCGGGAGTAAAAGTTCGCGTATTGTAGAACTTGCTACCCGGAAGTCTGACACAGGGGAATATGGTTTAAAACTTTTATTTCCAGGTATATTTAATAATGTTACTCACGGGAACTGAATCACAATGTCTCGGAACCAAACTTTGTCCCATTTACATAACGCAATACAACTTTCCTTTTGAAGCGGTGGAGACCCACGATCTTGCTTGGAGTTTCCCTACTCACCACGGACTCTGATACTGAAGTCACGGATTGACTTTTCGACCTATATGGTGTTTCTGACGCATACGTTAAATGCCACTCGAATGCTAGAAAAGAAAAGATAAGAAACATTTAGTGTTCGGTTGTTTTAATTTTTAAAAGTTAATTTTTCTTTTGAAGTTTACTGACTGAAATTCTATGACTTCAGTATATGACTAGTGGTGTAGTAGTAAAAATGTTGCTCTCAAGAAAATGTAAAATGTAAAAAATTCAATCCAGAAGCAGAAAAAAATCTCTGTTCGGAAATGTCACAAGTGAATAATTCCTTATTCGTTGTCTGAAGTCAGCTGGAAAGTTGAGGATAACAGTATATTCCCAACAATAGATTTGAGAAATTGCATTTTTTTAAATTTCTTCACTCATTGGAAATTAGTAATACAGTTTTTTTATTTTTCCCGAGTTCCTGAGAACTAAAGAAGCCAAAAACACTTTTCACATGGCCGGGACTGCATAGTTTTTCAATTCCTATCCGCATTGGAAAATAGTAATACAGGTTTTAGGAGAAAATCTATTTTTATCGTGTTTGTTTAATGATTGGGAGAAAATACCCAATTATGTTATAGACAGTCTATCTTTGACTATTGGTAAAATTTGTTGTTTAAAAACATTCATCATTAAAATGAAAGAAACTGTAAAATATTTTATTGTAACAGCAATGTACTACAACGTTTCGCAAAATCATATTTTCGCATCATCAGGTACGAGGCAGAGGATAGTTTGAAAAGCAGGTGAATTTCAATATATATTAACATTATTATAGTGTCTTCAATATCTATTTAATCTTTTTTGACGTTTTTAAATTTTTTCCTGAGTTCCTAGGCATTAACAAAACCAGAGTCACCTCTCACATGACCGGAGGTGACATTATTTTCCTTCAATTTCTGCGCGCATTGGAAATCAGTAATCTATTGACCTCCGGCAGAAAAATTGCTGCTGAACAGAACCGCACAAAATGGTTTTTCAAAAAGTATCACGTACTCTGCTCAAAACAAATAAAATACTCTCAAATACCACAACACATTAAATATTTTCACAAAACAGTCTTCGCCACTACTACACTAACGTAGTACTGTATTTATACAGTGCCACAATTCTTTACAAACTACTAAGATTATCAAAAGTGGCGGTTCCAAAACTAAATATGTGAACAGCAAGCATATATTTAATAAGAGTTGGGCTATTCTTTGGAGCCTTACTGTTGCACAACGTCAGCTGTGTGGTAAACAGTAATGCACTGAAACTGAGAATTCAGCAGCAACGCGCAGTATGAAAATAAGTAGAATAATTTAATCAAATATTATTTTTTTAGTGAAAATCGAAACTGTTTCATTGTTTTCCGATTTTTTTCGAGTTCTTGCGTGTGTAACGAAACCATTCACACTTTTCGTTTGGGCATAAGCCTCTTAGTTTTCTCTGAATTTCTACGCGCATACGAAATTAGTATTATAGATTTCTAGAAAAGTCTATTTTTGTGTTCTTACGAGACATAATTTCTTTCGGTCTCCAGACGAGTCAACAATGTAGTCAGATTACACTTTTCCGCGCGTCACATATAGTTTTAGGGGTCTTTGACAAACATCAAATCAAATTGTGATCCCGGAAAATATAAAAAATGCAGTGGATATACGTAACACTAACGCTGTTCCAATACATTTTTGAATTAATCTGGCCTCAAAGTTAATATTCTTTTCTTTTTTTAAGATAGTGTAAACTCTAAGGAGAAGTGCACTTAACAGTAGGAATTTTTAATAAATATGATGCGTGTGAATGATTGTGTAGAATACCTCAAGGATCACATTAATTGAAATCCACTGTAATTGGAGAACTTTTCAATTTTTCGGTCTTTTGAATGCTGTGCAATTATTGTTACTCACTACTAACCTGACGTAATATTGTTGTTTTCTTACAGAAATATATATCTTAGAATTTTGCAGAAAAACATCATAGTTGGTTGTAGTTTTTTTTGTTGTTTTTTTGCAGAGTGGGGTAAAAATTGATGACAGGACATATGAAATCGAATTTTTAAATTAATAAATATTTGCAACCTGATAAGCGTACAATATCTAATCGAGTTTTTCTATATACAGTTTTTATTAGTTTCTATCGAATGCTTATTCTAAAACAGGAAATATGATATTAATTACTCCTCCATTTTTAATTCTATATAACAGGTTTTGTCGAGAATGAAGTACTGAAATTCATTTATTTTCCCATTCTTATACACTGCTTATTTCATAAAAAAATCCTACATTTTATCTTCAACAAGAGGCTTAAAAACGGTCTGCTTTAAAAGGTCAGTTAGAGAGCTTGACACCGAAGAAATCCCAATATTATGTGCTCCATTTTGGCTCATTTATCAAAATTATTCGGGCACATCTTTCTTGGGCAGACAGCGCGAACAGACGAAGAACGCGGAATTGGTCCGCGTCCAGCGGCGCGTGTGAGACATCGCCCTCGCGGTATTGAAAGCGCCGAAGGCAGCAGCGCCTATCGGCGGCGGGGGCGGCGGCGGCGGCGGGGGCGGCGGCGGGGGCGGCGCTGGCTGCGAGGGAGCGATCGCCGATGCCGCCGCGGGCCGCTTGCCATGCGTGTGCTGAATTCGTTCCTAGCGCCTCCTCCCCGACACCCACGGCACCACGCGGTAAGGAGATGAATTATCCCCTCTCGTCGAACTGGTACAGGGGGTAAAAGTGGGAGGAAATTGGTGGCATTCGGGTTCAGACAAAAGCCCTTTAAGAAGTTACAGACAGAAATGAATTTCTTTTCCATTCGTGTGTAATTTAGAGCGTATTGGCGCAGTCTGTACAGATTGTTCAAGGAACTATTTAGAATAATCAATTACATTTCACGCTGCTGTATAAATAGAGTTCGCGCGAGAAATCTGTACACTGGACGACGATAAAAGCGCGAGCGAGACACACGAGGAGGGAGATACTGCACATACGCAGTGGAGCCGTTTCCGCGTACTATCGCTGCTCAGGACACATTGGGTAGCCTGATTTGGGTTGCCTAGAAATTTATTCTGGAAGAGTTAGTAATGTGTTACATTGTTGTTGGTTTTCTTGTGCCTTCCTACTTGAAATGTGAATTTAATTTCTTTATTCTCAGACTGCCTGTCCAAAACATTTGAAATTTCATTCAAGTAACCACACTGTTTCAGTTAATCTCATATCACTGTTCTTAGTTTATGAAATTCATTCAGTTCAACACTATCGTCCAAAAAGCGGTTCATAAATTAGGAAGGTGTGCATTGATGAACACCGGAAGTTTGAAAACAAAGGTATAAAATTTAGCTACAAAATGTGAAGACAATATTTTAACGAAGACTTTAGTTTATATTTCGTTTCATCTCTAATAGTTTAATCAAAACGAGAGTGTAGGAATATCATAGAAAAGCATCCCGAACTTTTTAGAAAAAAACGAAGCCTTTGAGACATTTATCAAACTTTTCTAAAATATAGCTTCAATCTTTTCTTTTTTCCATCTCTTTTTTGCCCTCGAAAGTATGCACATAAAATTGGCACCAATCGATCACTATTAAAAAATCTCCAAGATTTTTAAAATTGCAAAAGTTCACATTTTCCCCTTCATACCCGTAAATTAAATTTTTTGAACAGTAGATTTTTAAATATCATTGAAACTTATTGTTAGTCAATGTAAATTAATTGCCATCAATTTATGACACTTAATTGCAGAATTAATAATAAATCTAATCAATCTAATCATGTACTTTTTAGAGATATATTGTAATTTTGACAATTTTAAAAAACTAGGTACACTTTTTTTAACTGCTGATTTTTTTTTCTTCGAGTTTCTCCATCCAATTGACAAAATTTAGCTCAATAGTGTTATTTACGAATTGTATTAACATCTCTGGAGTTTAAAAATTTTCCTCGCTCATATTTTCCGAAGTACCCCTTCTAGTCGATCGCACGAAAACAATTTTTTTACGTACTTTTTATATAATATGTCATATACTATTTTAAGAGGCCAAGCTTACAGGATTCTTCTGTACGTATGTTTTATATACTTTTCTATTTGTCACATGGGGCTGATGTTCTGCGTCTCGCTCGGCCCAGATAGCGCGCAGCCGGGGATCCTTGGGCTGTCCCGGCTGCCCGACCGGGCCTCAGGCGTCAGGTGCAGGCAGCAACCACCGAACACTCAGTTTGTAACGGGCGCAGCATTCGCTCTCCTGCGATTTCCTCTCTCTTCTCCTTGGTCCAAATTTGTATCCGAGTAACTGCTTTTGATTAGCCACGTTTAAATTCCGTGCGCCAAAGGTACTTTAAATGTTATCTCCCATACACCACGCCTGCGATCTGACTCGCGTCGGTCGCAAGGACAAAAATCATTTAGCAAGATAACGCCGACTCACGGTGGCTGGTGCGTAGGTCGCACAATTCCACAATCTCTAGATAATCGTAAACTACTTATCATAAGTTACAAATAGGCCTTTTCGATTTAATGTCATTTTATAATCGAGATCTTTCTGCAATAACAGTGAATAATAATATGAAATCATTAATCTAAATATGAAATCATTTTGAAATCAAAGAGAGCCCATTTAATGCTCTAATTATAAGCTGGGCAGCGCACTTATAGATGACGTCTCACTTATGCACGTTTAAACTTGTAAAGCTCGACCCATCCGACTCGCCCCACATCCGTATGCGTCGACATTGCGAGCACCCAGTCATTTCCCGTGCAATTTAGTACCGCAATGACAACCTACAAAGCATCTGACAGCGAAGAGCTCTAGAAATCTCATCGCGGGTTGTCCTTGAGAGAATTGGTGGAATGCCAATTTTCTCTCTTCGTTTTAGTACAGGTATGTATCACAACGATACTTAGAACGCGCGACAGACATACCTCGCAAAGCACGTGGCCTCAACGATCTTGGGGAATAAGAAGAGAATACCAGTTCTGTTTTCGTCTAAATATCACTGGAAATTATGCGCGTTGTTGAAGATACAGAAGTTCAATTAACGTTCACTGCATTGAATGCACTGTTTAGGATATTTGGTGAGTTTATTTTGTACGATGGGTTCATTGATTAAAAATGTGCATTTAAAGAGTGCGGTTTTTGTTAGGAAAGGTTGATTGCTTGAAAGAATTTTTCTGTCGGATCTGTGGGTATGATCACGTGCAGTTCTCGTCGTGTCTATTCTTGAAGTGATTGTGGGTCGTTACGTATAAGAGTCAGTTGACAAAACTCGTATCCCGAAGGACATTAATAAGCTTACAGGATATAGAGGAAGCATCAGCTTCCGCATATCCTCGGCATAGCCATTTCCAACTCTCAAATTAATTTTTTTACAAACACGCTATGGGAACTCGACTCAGATCACCTCTCCGTAATAATCTCGACACAACTTCCCGCTTCTCACTCTCCCTTATACATTTTACTCTCATTCCTTAAATAGAAAACATTTCATTTGGAAAATCTTCAAAACCACACTTATTAATTCTACATCAAAATTCAAAATTTTAAATAATACAGTAGAAATAGAACAATCGATAATAACCTTAAACAATTTAATATCAATCACAATAATCTCAACTATAAAAATCAATCCCCCGGTTATAACCAAAAATCTTACAAAGAACTACCTAAATAAAAACTAAACATAATTAAACTATTTTTTATTTATTTATTATAAAATTAATTTATTTGTTTATTTAACGTCAAAAGCTAGAAATAGAACCATAATACTATGTATCAAAACAACCCCATGTACTAAAACTTCCCTAATAAAAATAGAACTAAATACACTAACAAATATAACAAACGAGAAGTGCTACAGAATGGCACTTTCTCGAAGAGTAAAACCTCGTCCTAAATAGAAATTTTCGTTCAAAAATTTGAAGCCGTTTTTATGAAACTGGCGATTAATCATTACTGTAAATGCGAAATTTGAAGCTCCTTTTCACAGGCATCTATTGCGATTTAGAAAAACTTATTTAAAGTCATTTGAAGCACTTCCACTGACAAATGTAATAATGTATACAAATCGATTGGAAATGTGCATATTAACTGCGTGAGACATTTTAAAAATATTACATTTGTGTAATTTAAAAAAATAAAAGAATGCACCAAAATGAACTTTATGCCGTATAAAAAAGTGACGTTACCACTATCCATTGGAAAAGTTTGAAGAAAACATTTGGAGCCATTTTTGGGAAAACGGCGTTTAAGCGTAAACAAAACATGCACGGTTTAGGCGCTAGTGTTATTCAGCCGGAATAGGACGGACGGAACGGACGGACACTAAGTTTTCAGCTATGTTGAATTCAATCGCCGTCCGGCTGCTCTGATCGGTAGTTTCCCGTGGTTTCTCCGATCAACACCCGGCGAATGCTGGAGCAGTACCCTAACAAACGGGCCATGGACCGCGCGCGATCTTTTCTTCCTCTTCCTTGTCCTATCCTCACATCTTACACACACACACACACACACACACACACTTACAACAACACTTACAACTATATAAATCAATCGGCCCTAGCCCCAAAAATTTAACGTTCCGAACAGATTAAAATTTCCTGCCCCTGAAGGAATGAAGTCCTTAATTAGATTGCGACCCAATAAAATAGCCCCGAGTCACTGCAAAATCTCTAACATTATCCTCAAAAGTCTCTCATAAAACAACAAAGCATTCATAAACAACATAAACAACTCAGTTTTCAGATTATCCTTCTACTCTTTAAACAGGAAATTCTCTAATATTATTTCCAAACCCAAAAAACCATTCCGAAAGTTACAGAACCGTCAGTTTCCTCCCAACATTAGCCAAATTATTAGATACAATCATCCTTAAAAGATTAAAACAGTACACAAATAAAACCAAGATTATCCATCACCATCAATTTGGATTCATCAACACCATATCAACTTCTTATCAATTATTAAGGTGTCAAGGAAGGTCCAGGAAGCTTTTCAGAAAAAGCACCATACGATCACCACGTGTCTAGATCTAATCCAGGCCTTCCACAGCGTCTGGCACGTCGGCCTCATACACAAAGTAAAATCAATAGGCACCCCGTATACGTACTCAATAACCAGTTTGTGACAGAACTCTCGCAGTTTCTATTGATAATCACACACCAAAGCTCAGAAATATACAGCAGGCCTCCCCCAAAGATCTCCGATATCTCCCACAGTTTTTAATCTCTACGTAGCTGATATCCTAGTAGCATCCAACACCGACATCGGCCAATTCGCTGGCGATACCTTCATATATGAGACCAGTCATGCAAGTAACATAATAACGAACAAGATTCAAAGGCATTTAGAAAAAATAGACAAATGATCATTAAAATGGAAACGTAGACTGAATGTCTGAAAATCAAATGGAAAAATCATCTTAAGATACATGTTTGCTCCTCCCTCCTCCAAATAGGTAACTTATTAATTGTTTGGACTCCACACAATCAAAACATCAAATATTGGAGCATAATCAAGGATTGAATCTTAATACGAAGCTACAATGGAAAGACTATGTAAACGTAAACTCACCATGCAAAAATAAAAAGCCTCTAACTGAAACCACTTATGAATTCCAAAAGTGAAAGTTTCCTTACCGACGCAATAACTATTTACAAAGATATTATCCGACCTATTATGATTTATCCGTGGACTATCTGGTTAAATGTTTTGAGAATTAACTTAAAATCCAATTCATTCAAATCACTCAAATACATACTTCACAAGAATTACAAAGGCTCCATGGTTCGTTTCAAATTCACAGTTGTACAAAGAATTAAATATCCCAAAAATTCTACTTATCACTAACCAATTGGAATACCTATCTCAATTTAACCTTGCCCAAATCACAGATTCTCGGTCAAGAATTAAAAACAGGTTCCCGATTCAATCATTGTCGAACACTCAGTACGAGATGGATATTAAGTAAAGAGTTTTACGAGCTCCTTACTAATGAGAAGTTACATATAGAATTAAGTTAGTTTATGAGGGTACTTTAATTCGCCAAAAAACTACACACGTAAAAGCACTGTAGTACTACGTATCTTGTTCTAAAAAACATGAAAATGAAAAAGTAAGCGAGTGCCAGTGCGAATTCGAAACAATAATTTTTCGTTACAAGATATTTTACCGTTGTTATTGTGGTTTTCGTCGTCGCTCCTGCTTCGGAATAGGGACCTGCTTCTTCCTCAATTAAGTAAGAATATCTTAAGAATATAAGAAGAATATCTTAAAGAAAAACTTTGTAATGATGAAATTTTTCTTCTTACTTTAGTGAAGATAAGGAGCGTTCAATATTAATTATTCGCCGGGTAATAGACAATGAATTCAGTGCAAAATGTAAGAAAATGTCTTTCTGTTTATACCCTATTTAAAAAAAATAAAATAAAAGAGACCTGAAAGGCATTTTCCAAGTTCTCCAAATTTTATTCAAAAAGTAAAAGCTAAAAAACTGCATTTATTCGAAAAAACAATTGTGCGTTTTATATAAAATACAGCTGGCAATGAGGATGTGATTCGCAGACATACGTTTTGCCTTTCGGTTGTATGATTCGGACGTTACGTTTCATGGGCGAATACTGGTTTTAAAACATTAGGAATCTCTTCTTTTCGTTATGTTTACAGAATTTAAACCACGTATTAGAAAAATTGAAGAAACATTAAGCTTCTAGAACCCACCTAAAAAACAGTTTGCATTTAGCACTAATGGGCACTCACGGTATAGCAGAACATTAGAAAATGCATTTGTTAAAATTACAGAACCGTCATGCGATGGAGGTGCAACTCCCATCTTTGAAGGCCACGTGCCACCACTGACTGCATGTTGAGAGGATATACCGCCTCCACCTTGTAATTTCTTTTATACGTATAAGCATTCAATTTTAGAGTCTGTAATGTAACTATACATTCAATACTCGCCTTATAAGCACGGGTGTGCAGATTTGTGAACTTCTGTCAGAGATTCATTGGACGCGAAGCAGCCGTCTTCGCCTTTTTACATTCTTTGAACACACGACTGAACGTGCCTAATGACAGCACTACGTGTGGACAGTTTCGACACACTTCGTAACTTGTTCAACTGATGAACAATTGACTTATGTTGTACGTGCGTGCTTACTATCCGCCATAAACTGCGTAAGTCAATAACGTGTGTTTCCTCTAGCGCAATATCAATACGTGCGCTAATTTCACTGGCAAAGTGGTCTGTGGGCCATAGTCCTAGTGTTCGCAGCAACTTCGTGGCTTCTCAGAGCATCAAGTGCTACGCACACTCAGTCTCGAATTAGCTGGTTAGTGATTCCGGGCACGACAACTACTGAGGTCATTGGTCGGGTAAGTGACCGGGATCTTCCTCCGCTGAATGGCGAGATCCAGTGCTGACCTACCGTCGGCTAGTGAGCTTTCACCCACCCAGATATCTCCCACCAACGGGCCACCGCTCCAGCCGGGACAAGCTCTAAGCTGCCGATCGGTCTTCCGGCATGTGTGATAGTGTAGTACATGTTAGTGTGTGTGTGTGTGTGTGTGTGTGTAAGAGATGAGGATAGGACAAGGAAAAAGAAGGTAAGATCGCGATAGATCCGTGGCCCGTTTGTTAGGGTACTGCTCCGACATTCGCCTGGCGTTGATCGGAGAAACAAAGGAAAACTACCGATCTAAGCAGCCGGTCGCTAGAATTCTCCTCCAGACAGCGACTGAATTCGACCTAGCTGACAAGTTAGCCCAATCTTCGACTTCAGTATTCAGTACAGTGGTCCAGTGTATTTGGCCCTCTCTTTAACGTGGCAGCATATTTTAAACTGCAGAATTGTGTTTTGTCCTCTCTTTCAGGCGACATTGTTGCATACCAAATTCATTTCATTAAATGTGTATTGAAAGTGTCTCTCTGTTTTTACCATGTAGTATCTCTTACAAATCCTGCACTGGTTAGGATCAGCCCTCAACTGAGCTCCGCAGGGCTCCAGGCTGTGAATAAATAATTTAAATGCATTATACAGTTCACGTTCTCACTCTTTTTAAGTGCACCGTTAAGTCCGGACACCTTCGCTTTCAATATTGAAGGCAAAGGTGTGTTACTCCTTCAATAATGAAGCTGCATATTTCCTTCTTAACGCCATCTATTTCTATATATTAGATCGTTGAATCATTTTATGTTGTCTAGAATATTTTAAAAATATGAGTATTTTTTAAGTAATTTAGAATGAAAATGTGTATCACAGCAACATTAAAAATTCATTATAGTAGCAGAAATGGAGTGTCTCTCTCCTCCGCTAAGTAGCACCGGTGCCAACCTCTTGTATTCTTATTTCTAGGGTTCCAATTCAAATACCGCACAGATTGAGTTTTTCTTAAACTTTTTGTTAAATAGAGGTCAGTGCTTTGAATTTAATGATAGAAAAACATTTTTTTCTAAACTTTCGAATTTGCAAAAAATAAATAAAGATATGTTTGTTCCATACTTCTTGGGCTTCGCTTAATAAGGAATGTTAAGTAATGGCTGAAGTATTAGCAGCAATATTATAATATTACGTAAAAGTTACCAACCATACCAGAAACTACGTTCAATGCAGCCTTACTATTTTTTTATTATTTTTTTCTTTCGTATAAAGACGAATGCCCTTATGAATGTGGTACACGTTCGATTTTCATTAAAACCTCTGAAATTTCGAAACTTGCAAAAAATTGTGTTTTTTGAAGAATTAGTAGGATGCACGTTTCAGTATTATAATTCTTACGCAAGAGTGTTAAATAATACGATAAAATAGTGCTGCTACAGCACCACAAGTTTCCTATTCGAAACTAATTTTTCGTTTTCAAATTTTCAAATACCATTGATTAATGTGCATTTATACAAAGCCTGTGAATAAATTCTTAATCCAATTTTGAAATACTATACTCATGTTTTCACCTAAAATTATATTCTCGGTAAGTATGAGAATCCCAATCATAGTGATGTGTATTTTAGCAATGTACTGGGGCGAGTAATTTTCCCAATAGCCTGCAGGAGGGATTTAAAATGAATCTGATGTACTGTCGCACATATCACAATATATTTTCGACGCCTGTGGTAATATTGTCATACATGCATATGTGCTGTTCTGGTTGCCACAAACACGAATATTTTGTGACTATTTCTGGACTCTGCCTTGAGAAATTTCTAGTCATATTAGTACTAGTAAATATCCATTTCTATCACATAACATTATTTTTGATTAATGCATTGAGAGCGGGAATATCCATTCACTAATTATCTTCTTGTACTACAATTAAAAATTGACATAAATCCCTGAAATCAGTATCTATGCCAAGACGCAAAATAAAATACTTTTATTTTACATTTTATAAAAGTACTTTATAAAATAATACATTACTTTATAAAGTAATAATTTTATATTGATACTACTTATTAAATAATAAAGACGTGATTTAATTTATTTATGATGTCGACAAAGGAAAAAATAAATAACTTAAGCGAAATGTTTGCTTTTAAATTTAATTGCGAGTTACAAACATCTTAAACGAACATGCTCAAAATCAGTGACATTGTAACTGTACAGTTTTAACGTATGTCAGTAATTCCCGAGAGGAGTTATAAATTTATTAACAGACAAAATTCAAATTGCGAGATAGCTTTGTGAGTTCCAAAGCAATATTTTTTGGAAAATGCTGATTGAAGTGGCAACGCATAATTTTTAAGAAGCTAATGCCCTGGAGCGTTTACATAATTATTAGCAGCGCGTTCAATAAACGACAGCCGAGGGGGTGATAGAGGCTCCTTTTACGACGCGCGCCCGCGTCCCACTTCGGAGGCAACGGATGGCGAGTGGCGCTGAGCGCCGGGCGAGGGGCGAAGGGACGGGACGCGTGGGGTGGGGCGCGAGGGGCGAGGCGCGGGGGGGGGGGGGGGGCGCGGGCGCGGGGCGAGGGGCGAGGGGCGTTGGGCACGGGGCGTCGGGAGCGGCGGACAGCGCCCGAGAGCCACTGGTGGCCGCCGGCCCGAGCTGGAGCTGGCGCGACGCGGGGCCGCGGCCTGGCGGAGGGTCAACGCTAATTCAATCAGCCCGTCTCGCTCGCCAGTGAATTATATACGATCGGCCGCCACGCGGGGACCCAGATTGAACGCTCCTCATTGCCCCACTCCGCCACCAGCAACCCGCTACTCGCCACACAACCCCACGCGCCCCACAGCCACCCACTGCATCGCCGCGCAACCGCGCCACCACTCGCCCGTCAATCAACCACGCGCCACCACCAGCCACGCGCTATATCCAAACACGACCCAACCACGTCTCCCGCTACATACCCGAACAACCATGCTACTAGTCAGCCTATACGCCATCGCACAACAACGCCCCACCAATAGCCACCTGCTACGCAACCTGTGTATGAGAAGAACCGATTGAACAAAGATGAGGAAGGAAAGATCGCCTGTGGTTCACCGTGGTTCATTTATTATGGTACTACTCCCGCACTCACCTGACATATTTTTTTAAAGACTTGATTTTTCAAAACAGATTTTATTTAACACAAAAAAACTTATCTGCAACCTGATAGTTTCGAAATGGTTGAAATTTTCGAAAATACGGAGTTCACCGGAAATGCGCACCACTTTTTTATTTGTTGGTTGGAAATACTTTTGTAGGATCAACTGGCAAATAATACTACGAAATCGTTGCAAATAATGCGAAAAAGTACGAGTTGCTGTTGTAGTAGCTCTAGAGTTCTGAAACCTGTTATAAAAAGAAGACCTTTAAATAAGATCATGAACAGTTTCTGGAAAATACAAGTATTTTGCGTAAGATGTGATTGAAGTAAATGCAATTGGAAAGTAATGTTATTTCTTAAACTCTGCTCCAGTAGTTTTAAAATATTTTTCCTTAAATAAATCAATGAACATTTAACAATTGCGCATTTCTCATATTCGTTGAACTCGCTGAATGTTCAAATATTGCAAAAGTTACAAATACTGCGGGAAGTGTGTGACATTTTATCACCACTAGTTTATCATTTGGATGCGATTGGGAGAAGCAGGAAGAACGTACCTGGAATAAGGAGATACTTCGGTTATCGTTTCCATGTTGTCGCGGCAAGAAGTATTATTCCGAAGGACAACATGGTTAAGAGTCAAAATTTATTGCCTTTTTATCCTTGAAAATAGATTTTATTACTTGGGAACGTTTTTTCCCTCCAATTTTAAGTAGTATATGACTTAGTGTAGGGATCACAGAATTTTGAAAATGTGCACACAATTCACTTTTCCCCATAGCACGTCATACGCAGTTCTTAGCTGCTTTTTGACGTAAAATAAATAAATAAATAAATAAATACTGGTTGGGCCAAATACAAATGACGGTTGTGGGCAAAACAACATTCCGTAATTCAAGACAATACAGCTTTCTTCTCGGTAAAGTCATTCTCTTTCTTCAACAACATCCAACAATAAACAATCACGTAGGCGCTTTTTCCTCCTAAAATATTCCAAAATATATTTATATATTATAAAAATATGTTTATTATCCCACTGTTTTCGTTGCCACTAGGTTTTGCAGTTTCTGAAAAATGTCTTATATTGTATGATGGTTTGGAAATACACCCCTCAATTAAAATTGTAAGAAAGAAATATGAAGTCTACAGTCCAGTCTCTTCCATGAACCTCTTGAAAGAATTTTCGCGAGTTCTGCACAAAGCAAGAACCGACGCTTGCAGCAGCTCCCGGTGAAGTCTTGGCAGAGTGACCTCGAGGCAGGGGCACGATAATGACTATCTCGACTTCTAGGATTTGCAGCGGTCGCATTTTCATCATCCATTTTCTCACTGCCTGCAAATTACTAGTGTACATTAAAGACCTACTTGGTTTTTTGTGGGCTCGGTTCCTCGTTAAAGCAGATGAAACAACGAAAAAATACTTTGTACGATAGTGAGAAACGTTATTACCTCGCTCTCTGCTATAATTCCCATTAATTTTAATCTTCATCTGATGGTGGAGAAAGCAAGCGTCAAAATCTTATTAAGAAACTTGTGTTGGTTCATCACATACTTTGTTGCATTATTTGTAGGAGTTCCGAAATATTATACTACAACGTGAATCTTCATAAGTATTTCCAACTAGCGAAAACTTTTTCTTCGCGCTGAGATTCGACTTCAAATTCATGTTCCCAATTTTCTGTGCGCTCTATCGCTACATCACGCAGACGCTCGGCCGTGTTCCCTTTTGCCGCTGCTCAACAAACTAATTCTTCCTCCCATTATTTTTTACATGCATATTTCGAAAATTCAGAGTTCAACGCAAATTATACCTGCGCCATTTTTTATGCGTCCTTTGCTCTATCCGTGCAATATTCCCATAAAAAATCCGTGGATTGTTCTATAAATTGTATTAACTCCAAGCAGAAATTTCGCGAAAACAGCTCGTTTTTTGTTGAAAAAATTACATGACTGCTGATTTTTTAGAACTGATTACATTTATGATAAAATCTCTACCTTCAATATCGTACATCTGCGATGTTAAATTTTCGCAATTTCCAAAAATACAGTGAGTTCTCCGAAAATGGGTCCAGCAGCCCTTTGTTTATACACACGAGGAGAAAATTTAAAGAAAAAATTTGAAAATTTTCTTTTTGAGAAAAATGTTTTATAAATTGCCATTAATTTATATGTTTTTACTCATATATATATATATATATATATATATATATATATATATATATATATATATATATATATATGAAACGCACCGCGTTTCTGCTTAAAGAAACGGTGATACAACAAGTAAGCACGCGGCAAAACGGTTGCCAGAGGGCGCCCGCTAGCCACAAGAAACAGTTACGGGCGGCGAAGTGTTGTCGGTTGGCCGAAGCCGTAAGAAAAGACGCCGCGAGGCTTCAGTGTACGGCCGGTCGCCTGTAAGGAAGGAAGTACCTGGGGCTGCTCCGCGTTCGAACAAGGTAGAATAGTGTCGCGAACGAATGAACGCTGCCAAAAGTGATTGACGGACGAGTTGTGCTAGATATAACCATCATTAGTAGCTCGGACGTAGAGCCAGAGTAACAGCTATTATCCGGGGTAGTACTGATCGAGAGAACTGGTGTGCAGAGGAGTACGCCACGAGACTAGTAGCCTGGTGAAATGGTGAGACACGTGAAACTGTACCTTGAATAATTAGTGGCGTTTGCGCTCGCGGAAGGTGACATCGAGTAGATCTGGGTGAACTGGAAAGGAGTTCAGCGGGGAGGCGCAGAGGCACCGTGGGAAGATTACGCTGGAGAAAGTGCTTCGGAAACGCAACGCATCGCATCGGCTGGCCCCCAGTGGAGCGGGCATAGGCAGCACAGCGAAGGAGTACGAGGAAACCCGAGAGTCCCCGAAGCCGCCGACGCTCGAGGGGGGAGTATTAAACGGTAAATATTTCCTCGATCGATGTAAGATCGAAAGAACTAACAGTGATTCTGGGTGAGGTAAAGAAAAGGATAAAGACCACCACAGATATTTGTAATCAACAGTGATTTGTGTAGAATAATAAATAATTCATGTTTATTTTGTTCACGGAACAGTGGTGTCTGATTAATAACCCCGAGCCCGTTCACGAAAAAGAACACCTGTCCCTTGCAAATAAATTTACTGCGAACAAGCCGGGCTTACCGGTTCGTCTCAATATATATTGTGACTCTACTTACCCCAGTTTTCCAATTAGGAATCCATCGTCAAATGAGGCAGTGACCACATATTAAATTTTGATACCAATAGCTGCTGTTTCTAAAATGATGAAGGGACAAGGGATTCCTTTAGGGGGGAGCGCCTTTATGAGGAGGATGTTGGCTGTGATTTTTAATGTATTCTCTACCTTCATACAGTTCATTAATCACTACTTTGCCATTTTTTAATCACACATTTATTCATCCAAGAGACTTCAACATAAGGAGAATCTGATACTAGGACATGCATGAGTCTGTAGTCTTAAATGATATTACATTAATATAAATTAACATCTATTTTTGAGTACATTACTGGATTACTCTGAAACCGATAAATACATGAATCTCTGACTAATCAATTCTGTAATTATTATTGCAATCATTGTGAGTATCGTATGTGTATAACCTCCACTTCGTTCCCATATCTACGTAATGGTTCATTAATACGCCCTATCCCATTAATGCACTCTCTGGCCAACATGGCTGTGCTGAATTCACTTGAATTACATGGCTATTATATGTTCGGTTACTCATCCTGTATTTCCCACTCTCTTGGCGCAGGAACACAGCTGCTTTTGTTCAAGGCCTTCACGCCACAGCGTGGCGTGGGGTCCCTCGCATTGCCGCTGGCTGGTTTACGTGGTTGCCGCTCCGACTCCAGTATTTTGCTGTCCAGTCACACGCTTTCGGTGTTATTGTGCGAGCTCAGTACTATTACGACCATGCGTTTTCTCAAATCGTTCATCTATTGGTCTGCCCATGGCTGATGGCCCACGCGCACTCGCTCGCCACATGCTTCCATTTTCATTCGATTATTCATCACTCACGAACGTTTATGTCACAATTCCCTCGACCTAATATTACTATCCACAGTCTTTAGTTACTATTCACTTCCTTGTCACTACTTCTCCCACCTATATTCCCTGATGCTCACCGATTACACTTCCGTAATTGATGCACCTCACCTCGCCCGTGCGCGCCATCTCAACTCTCTTCCCTTCTTCTCGTTATGACTCGCGTCTCTTCTCGCCCCGCGCGACTCGTTCCCCGGAACCGTTCGTCTGACTCTCCTGTCCCTCCTGCGCGCCCGATTCAAATTGGCGTCGTTTTTACAAATCTGAATGGTTACATGACCATTAGGTCATAATATATATATATATATATATATATATATATATATATATATATATATATATAATGAAAGGCAATATATATATATATATATATATATATATACGTCATAGGATTAGACAACCCCATAACGCCACCATCAGCTACGAAAAGAAGCCCACGAAGAGAGGAGTAGGGTACGCGGCGGAGCGATGGCTTGTAAACGCGCCATCTACCCACAGCTTTTCGAACTCTGACACCCCTCCAAAAATTTCCCCAGGCGCGAGTACCATAAGTATCGCGGCGCGCCTCGGAGGAGCTCTCTATGATTGCAGCAGCGACGCCGACTAGATTGAGCTCTCTATGATTGCAGCAGCGACGGCGACTAGACTGAGCTTTCTATGATTGCAGCAGCGACGGCGACTAGACTGAGTTCTGAAGGCGACTGTAACTTGATAGCATAATTTATTTTAACTTGGTAGTTAAAAGTTAGCTTGAAGCATGTCAACGAAAGTGATGTAATTGAGAAGTCGAGTGCACGAACATTCTTCGCATAAACATTCACAATATTTGAGAGAGCAAGTGAAGTGATTGTTTGAATTTCAAATTTGTAAAATTCGCGCAGAAGGACATTAACTAAAGCCAGCATCTCATGTTGCACGCTGAGACCACACACGAACAAGTATGGTAGGTAGGCCGAGCATTTAAAGCATAAATTCAGCAACATTAATTATTCGAGGCTGGAAGCACGAACAAACTTGTACGAGGCGCGGCAGAACAAGGACGACCCCAGGAAAAGCGAAGCGTAGGTGAGAAAGATTTGGACTGAAACGAGAATCTTACGAGTCCGGAGAACGGGAGAAGGGTGTGGAAATTTGAGGCGTGGCGGAGTCCAGAGCTCGAGGGGAGAAAACTGGTAACATTGTGGGACAGCGAGCGAAGACGGGTTGCAACTGCGAGCGACAGAAAATCCCCAAGGTTACCTACAGGCGAGCGAGCTGCGGAGTGCGGAGCTGTTGAGGTAAAAGAACTGGCAACTTTTATGCGGCGATCAGTTGGGGAAAGAGAATAGCAGTAAATACACGGCAATTCGTGTTAAAAGTGGGTGAAAAGTCCAGAATAGGTGGGAAAAGTATTCCAAACGATGTGAGTGGCAGTTTCAAGTTCATTTACTGCGCGTGTTATTGAATTCATTCAAGAGGCCATACCTTGTACAATTTTACTTAAATAATTCATGATTTGCACATGTTGTACAGTTGATGTTATCTAGAAAAGTCATAGTTTATTGTATTGTGTTAAAAGTAATTGCTTTCTCTGATATGTAAAGGGGTCAGATTTAAGTAACGTGTATATTACGTTTTATTGTTTTCTCTCTTTAAAGTTCAGTGTTATAGTGAGTGCGAAGCCCAAGGCTATCATCTGTGAACGGGATACCTTAAAACAAGTGTAAAATTCATTTTAAAAGCCGTGCACGTAAAAACTAGAGAGTAGAAAGAGTAAAATAATGTGGTTGATGAAAATTCAGAAAGAGGAATAAGCAAATTGTGAATTGTAGTTGGTGAAAGTGTGCTGGGGCAGTCGAGTTGTTTTTGTTTTGCCTTGTTTTCTTTTGTTTTTCAGTGACCAACTATTTAAAGTACATAATCCTATTATATAATTGTACCGCTGTAATTTTTAATTGAATATATGCTCATTTTATTCGTATTTTATCTGATTCATTGTGTCAAGGGTTCAGACCTTTCTCATATCCAAAAGATCCTGCTTCCTGAGAATTTTAAGTTCGCTTCACAAGCATTCATACTATCACGCTCTCCCCACGTGTGGAAGGTAGTAGGGGGTGTTAGAATATATATATGTGAGTGTGTGTTTGTATATATAAGAGGGGTTAACTCCGACCCCGAATAACCGATCTCTATGAAAGTTGGTATTGTAACCGTCACGTATCTACCTAACTATTTCGTAGTACGCCGAATTACAGAAGTAAATCTGTTATTTACTTGTTTCGTGACGTGTGATTACACCGTCACACAAACCTGGGAATACCTCAAATTATGGATAATTCCCTGTCGGTGGTGGGTTCGTCTTTGCTAACTAATATTCATTTAACAAACAAACACAATTTCATAGTTTTAAAGAACAAGTAACATATATTCTTTCCAATATGATCCTTCGTACACTCACGTTCACATATTCTCCTACGTGATTACTTTTCCTTTTGATTACACAATGGTAGCTAACTCCCTACCTAAACTGCAGTTTTCTGTAGAATAATAGTGACTCTGATCTACATTTACACGAAACAAACAGTAAATACATATGTACACTTCTCAAAACAAATTATCTCTTAATGAAACCCACAATTCACAATTTAAATAACCATCCTGTAAAAAAATACATACAAACAATATACCAAAATTCACTAATACCTTTTCAATCTTAAATAATACTACACTCAATATTTACACTTAATATTCAGCTTCTGCGTGACCTCGCAGTGCAAAATTTTGTTTTACAAGGTCTCTTGACTGTTCATGAAATAACGTTTTACCAGAAACAATTTAACAGCTTTCATTCATGTTCAAAACCTTTTTTACATAGACAATTCCTCTTAAATGATTTCAAATAACATCAAGTCAATTATGTATGAATTTAGATAAAGAATTATACACAAGGACGACTTTTATCAATAAACATAAAAAATTATTTAGATCTGATTTCTCTTACGGCTGCAAAAATAAATTTACTGGTTATCAAGACTAATATTTAGTAAAACTTGTCCGATCAATGTCTGTTACTGAGGAAGCTCATATTACAACGTTTTAATTTGTGCAATCATAATTCTATCTTGAAAGTTTTCAAGCTGCAATTTAGTAAATATTCTTTCTGCTTTTCTGTGACTCACGACCGGCGAATTCTCCAAGCTGGTCCCGCGCTGAGTAGACGGCTGTCGAGCGACGTTCACGCCCCAAGGTCGTCGTTGTCCTGCGACGGTTTGTGCGCTGCCTACCGCGATGGAATCGAGTATTTCCGTACGCCTTCTCCTCGTTGTACAGCCCAGTTAAACCACAGCTTACACGAAGGTGATGGTCGCGTTAGAATGCGAGTCCAAAACTCCAAATTATAACTTTGTTTTAGTGAAAGTTGAGCCAGTTGTTGAATAAACTATGCTTTTCGGAATTATCAAAATTCTCCAATAGAATTTTCGAAATGAAATCCCATAAATAAAAATGAAATAGAATAAAAGTAGGATAAGTAACTGCTCAAAACTAAAACTGAAAAAGCTGTAACAAAGAAACAGAAACACGTCCTATGTTACAAAAAATCTCTTCTATATTCCAGCAACGAGAATGTAGCAACGTGGTTTTATAAATTCATTTTAGTCCACTACCACTGTTATTCTTACATTCGTTGCATTACTTGTTTAATATTCCTATCGAATTTTACGTAATCTTGACATATCACAGTGATTAATCCCACGAAAAATACTTAGACAATTACCTTTTAATAAAGCTTCATTTCTGGTATTTTCCACGTGTCCCTCGTCGGTTGTGTGGTGGAATAGTACCCATCTAATCACTTCAGCGTCTCGATCTGGAAAGAAAGACAATCTCGTCAGAGTCAAGCCTCATGCCACATTCGCATTTCTACAAAAGTTCTGATTGGCTAGGGCGAAAGTACGTTCAGAAATTTGCTTCTAGGTAACGCCATCTCTTCGCTACTCTAGGAACTATTTGTAGGGCAAGATGTCGGGTATTGTCACTTCAATATTTCTTTTGTCATGAGTGTAGCCGATGACAAGCGGTTACAGTATGTCTACGTATTTTTTCACCGAGAACGTTTATATGTTGTTCATTTTGTTGTAAGTTCACTAGATTGCGTTGTAGAACAAAACAAAATATTCATGTCAGATGCAACTCACAACACTCTTCGGCATTTTTGAATGTATATCGTTAAATAACTCCTAAACGAAGCGTTCTAGGGCAAAACTAAAATTTTGAGGTCAAAGGCCTCAAAGAAACATCTATAGGATGAGATCTTCTTGAACATTTTATTACATTTTTGCTGGTTCATCGCTTCTCGGTATTGTCCCACTTACTCAGAGACGTACAGAATCTGCAAATAAATTTGAAATTAAATTAATTATTTGATATTCTATTCGATTAAATTACACGGGTGTACCTCTCTGCTCGGTAAAAAAGTTAAATAATAAAATATTATTTTGACAAGTGTATTCTGTTATCAATGATGAGACATAAAACAAGTGACGGAAGATAAGAGAGTCTATAAGAAAAAGATGTATTACAGGCTTAATATGGAAATGGAAAAGTAGGGAAGAGGGTGGGTACATGAAAAATTTCTCGCACGGGTACGCATTTTCTAAAATTTATACGTGACTTAATTTCAGTATCTCTTTAAAAAACAGATTTTGTTAAAGGAAACAATATTTATTTTTGATATTATGAATGTCAAACAAATGTGAACGTTTGCAAATTTCTAACTATTGGTGCTACAACAGTACGTACTACTTTCTCGGGCGTAATAACGGTTATGTAATATATTAACGCTATTTCTCTCCACATTAACACATCTCAGTCATGACTTTGAAACTCATCACAAATTGTAGAACACTGCGCGTGAAAACTGATTCACTTAAACCTAATATATCAACACAAATTCGACAATGAAATGCTTATATTAGCCTTAAGGAGGTTGTCACATTACTCTCTAGTCAGCGGAACGAAAAGTTGTAATTTTGGAACGTGCTTGTTAAAAAATGAAGAACGAGTATCAAGTATATTATTTCTGTATTTCGCGACGATTGGTAAAGAGTATTTTTAAATGATGTATTAAAAGTGTTAATTATTTTACAAACGCAAGCTAAGAAGCTAATTTGACTCCAAATACCAACATGAAATACTGAAAATACTGGAGTAATCAACGTTTATGTATGACTGCATTTCTCTTCAAATTCTAGTTATCTTATAAGTAGGACATTTCTTACGCATTATGTAAATGTTTTCTTTCAAGAATAATACCTTTAGATCGCAATTAACTCCTTCACAGAACTGATAACTTTCAGGCAATAAACTTGGCAACGCTTTATATTTATTTTATTGGTACCAATGCTCTACGTTTTGGGGAAGGTCAAGAACGTACAAAACAGTGTGTGATTGAGTTAAGCGGAGTTGCTTTGTAGGTCTTATAACCTGAAAATCATGTTCGAACAGTTGAGAAATAAAGGGCGATTTGTTACGAAACGTAAGTTATCGTGGAAAACAAATTTGTCTGTAGCCGCGAAACGAAGAAACTGAGAAGAAAACGTTACAGACGAAGACATGTTTCCTGTTGATGGTCGCCGCATCGTGCACGTAGAGCTCGCTAAACAACTCGCAAACATTTTATCATCATTCATCATGAATGACCCCGTATACGCATGCCAGCTCACAAAGCAATGCCTACAAACCAGCCTCTCAGTTTCGCAATCTTTAAAATTCCCGCCGAGTGGTACGTCCTGCAACGTTGCCGCACTTTTTCGTTCTTACGAAAAACTGATGACAGATGTTATATTCTTTTTGCGTTTTTGTCCAAACTACACGGTAAAATCTTTTCATTTCTATTCTATTCTCTTCAGAAAGGTTTAATCTACATTTGTAATATTTTCCCCTCGTGTAATCTTATGTAGATGTGTTTCAAATTTAATTATTTACGGTCGGACGAGATCATTTTCCTATACTTGCGTGTTAAAACGCAAGTTTTCAAATGTGATTATCTTTAAAACTATACGGTAGAATTACTTTATATTTTGGGAAAGCATGTAAAAACATCTAATCTTGTGATAAATTTCAGTTGCGAAGTTTAATCTTATTTTTTACATAACGTGACAACCTCCTTAACAAATTAGAAGTAAAAATAACACGACCCAGCGTCAGCGACTGTCGCTACTGCCCTGTCGCCTGCACTTGTTGCCAGCGTGACTTTCTTTAAGTAGCAATAGATGATTCGTTTTTACCATATGAATTTCACAACTCGCTAATCTTGATAGCGCTGGCAACAAAATGCAAATGATTTGAAAAGTATAAAATAATATAATATTGTAATATTCTTCAAATGTTCTTGTTTAACAAGAATTACACGTTATTCTAATTCTGTAATGCTAAATGCTACATACGTTTTCCACTTAAGAAAATTACCTCAAAAACAACAATTACTCATACTTCAAACGGTTACATAATATTCTAATACCGCAATTTCTGTTCATATTAACACATCTATGTTGTAAAAATAATTACAAGACGTAGAATAAGTGCGAAAACTCATTCATTTAAAACTAATACATCAACACAAATTCGAAAATGAAAACTGCGTTTCATACAGCTATAACATCTACCAAAAATGAAATGGAATTCCCAGAATTGCCTATTGTCATGTCGCTGCGGGCATGCCATTGTCGATTCAAATCTCATACATTCACAAAGACTAGTAAACGGAGAGTGGGAAATTCGAAAATACATTTAACATGTAAATTTATAAACATTTGCGGTACTTTGAGCGGCAACAAACGGGAGCTGGCAAGAGGATGGGACAAAACCGAAAAGCTAGCCCAGGCCAGAGAAATTAGAAAACTGATTAGTGCAAGAAAGTCTGTGCCATTCAGTGGCACTAATTAAGAACAGAATTTGTTTAAGGCACGAATCTTTATCTTCCACATGGTAGTTTTCGAATGTTAACCTTTTAATTTCCAAAAGTTCAGTATTCGTTGCAAATGAGACAAGCATAATTTTTTATCGTCTTTTCACATAGTTGAAGAGAAAATTTAAAGAAAATATTGTGAGCTATTTTTGAGAAAAGAATTCTTTTGGTTTAGAACGGTTTAGGAGCAAGCGTTGACTGCACACAGACGAACAGAGTCTGATAGTCAGATATGGACTGTCAGACACGTTTCGCTGTCAATCGATATATCGGTATAAAGAGCCCCCGAAACATGAATTTCGACTACACAACGTGTTAGAGGAAGTAATTTACTACATGGATGAACAAGATTTATCCATTATTTTGTTACCAGTCCGCTGCAATAAGAGTTTCTCTGTTGAAAAGTCCCCCTTTTTTTGGCCCACGATAGCAGTACACACTCTTCTTACGAATTATGGCGAAAAGGGGAAATGAAAAAAATGCAGTAGTATTTACAATATAACAAACTACCAATTCGAAACTGTTTCTCCGAATAGATAACTTACAGAAGCCGTAATAAATTTATGGAAAAAAATCAAAAGGAATGATTTGCTGAAATTAATTAACAAAATATATATTATATATAATGCTTATGTGTTCTGTAAACGAGAAATGCAGCAATGTGCATTTTTGAAAATATTTTCTTTTATTCTAAAATTAATTTGATTACGAAATTCTCAATCCAAATTTTAAAACAGTGTTTGGTTTGTGATCCAGTTCAAAAATTGTCTGGAAAGGGTAAAAATTATCGAGCAAATTGGTGCTAACGTTTGTCATCGATAATGCAATCAAATATGTCTCTTAGTTCTCAGTACTATACCTCAAATTTAATAAATCGGGAGAGGTAGCTCAGGGCATCAACTGATGTCACTACAGTGCATCTGACCGGGAGGTCCAAGGATCGAGTCCCAACGATGACGGGATTTTTCCTTCCTCTCCCTTTTCCTATTCTCACGCCTTACTTACATACACTAACATGAACTTCACTACCACCCTGCTCTATGGGAAATACCTCGTTGGGGAAAACTCCGTTAGCCGACGGGTTAAAAAATTTTGGGCACACTATAATTTGTTGAGACGGTTCTTCTTTAACCCAATTAGCGTCTTCAGTCTTTTAAAATATCCAAAATATAAATCATTACATTTTCAAAATCGTTTTAAAATATTATTAAAATATAATAACTGCAGGATGTAATCATTTTTCGAAAGAGGCATTAACAATTCAATATCAAATCAGTGAATTAACTCAAATGGTTTCTTTTGCCGTTAGTAGTGGCCAAGCTTAGATAATCACATGAACCGAACAAGTTATTTTGGGCAAGATCTCAATTCTGTGGTGTTTGGTCATAACATGTTAACTGCAAATTTACTGTTTTGAGGAATATGGGCAATTTTAGTTTCATTGTCATTTTAAAAATCAGAAATAAAGCATCCATACAAATAAAAATGAAAGTATGGTATGTTGCCGTGTCGTTTAAGAAATAAGCACGCCTGCGTGAATGAATCTCGTTCAAAATACTTATAATAAGCAGGAAATGGGGATATAAGGTTCTGACCAAATACTGTCAGCCTATCAGAACATGGAAATTTCAAGAATTTTTTTTCAAACTGTTTTAAGATTCAATTTTAACAAATTAACACTATTAAATATGAAAGTAAGACAAGTCATCAATATTTTAAAATTAAATAATGTGTACCTCTCTATGAAATTGTTAATTTAGCAAAACTTTTTCAAAGTCTGATGTTCGTTCTAAAATGTGTTATGTATGTAGTACTTGTTTGTGCGTTCTTTATTACATCGACCTTGTAGAGAGAGAACATTACGTCATTCTGTAGGGAAAAGTATCAATTTTTTGACAGCAAAGCCCGTATCGTGGTACGTGATAGCGAAAAAGTGAATTTTTATTGTTCTTATGAATAAGAAATTTTCTGAAATTCGTAAGTATAGAGAACAATACATACAATTAAATATAAGAAAGTCACGTCCATTGAAACTTTTGAAACTTCACAAAAATAAAGATATGTATTTTCTTTCAAACCTCTGGTGTTTCATTGAATAGAATGTTTTCAAGCGGTGGGTGAACCGTTGGAAATTGCAATATAATAATAACATATAACTGATACCAATAATACGAGGAAGTATGTGCTGTTGTAACAACCACTATTACGTGCAGATTCATATCTGCGTTTACTGACTTGCAAAGAAGCTTCCCCTGCCGAATGATGTTCTTGATATAATCATTGTCATGGTGAAACAAGAAAGAAATATGTCTGAATTTGTTCGACTATTTACTTACAAGTTCTTCGCAAACAATAGGCACGCATTACGTTATACACATATAATCGCTTTCTTTTGTTTATTTTGCATGATCGTTCATGCTTTAGTGTGAATTTAATTGAACGTTCCCCAAATACGTGGTGATCCACATAATACTGTTCGAATCAATTAGTACAGTTCTAAATTTATCCAAATTGAGATAATTCACACAAATATTGACAATTACATTAAACTGATATTTGGTTCGAACATGGCATTGCCTCAATGTGTCTTTTCAGAAATCACGTATTTATAAAAAGGTTTGGTCAGTACATGAATTAATTTCAGTCTCAGTCAACGATAGAGTCAATTGGATAAATGTAGCTTCACTGAGTACGTTTTTTGAGCTCTTTCTGAAATGAAGATATTCGAATAATCGTTTTCCATTTTATCGCGGCAGTAAGTCCATTTCTTCGCGTAAAGCACTATTTTTTATAGCTGATTTGCATTTGCAAATAGCTATTATTATACAGGAATGAATGTTTTCATATCAATTCTTGCCAAAAACGCAGTTTGAGTCATCTATTGATAATTCAACTTAATATATAAATATATACAATACAATACAATACAATACAATAATATATATAATATAATATAATATAATATATATAAATATATAAATAATATAATATAATATAATATAATATAATATAATATAATATAATATAATATAATATAATATAATATAATATAATATAATATAATATAATATAATATAATGTAATGTAATGTAATGTAATGTAATATAATATAAATATAATATAATACAACATAATATATTTAAAGGACATTTAAAAGACTGGCACCAGTCTCGTTTTCGTTTAATCCGCTGAATTTTGGAAAATTACAATAGTTAGAAATAATTCGAGGAATTTTGTGCTGGTTTAGCACCACTAGTTTAACTGACCTTACGAACTCATGACCTACATTCTAACCTTATGATTGACGTATTTTCACAGTAAGCAATACCTCTTATTTTGCAACATTTGACAAACGTACACATAAACAAATATTCCTATACTCTTGCAAACAAATATTTACCCTTTTTGCAAGCAACAAAATGTTTGACGTTTTGTTACGAAAAACTGGACTGATTGATTTGTGATTCCGGTCGCGTAATGTGCTAAGATTATTAGTCCAGTAAATGTAGTGTATTCTTTCCTCCGAAGGTGGTGGTATTCTTCCTCCACTGGTTGGAGAGATCTTATGCCGAACTACGTTTCGGCTAGCGAGTTTCCCCAGCCAGGTACTACAGACCTAATTTTCGTTGAATTAATTCCTGGTTTTTCGGAAAATTGAAAAAGTAGAAATTTGGCGTCTTCCTGCAACTTCAGTATTAAAGATATAGATTTTTCCTTAATGAAATCTGTTCTTTAAAGAAAGTTCTTGAAATAAGATTATTTACAAATTTTCCAAAAAATTAGTAGTTTTTTTGTTCTAGGATTGATCGGGCACCGCCCCAGGCTCCCGACCGGTCTCCCGGTATGAGTAGTAGTGTAGTGCATGCAAGTTTGTCAGAGCACTGCTTCGGCATTCGCCTGGTATTGATCGGAGAAACCACGGAAAACTACTGATCACAGCAGCCGGCCGCTAGAATTCTCTTCCAGACAACGACTTAATTCGCCTAGCTATCTAGCCAGTGTCGAAAATCCTGCCATCATTGGCACTCGAACTAAAGACCTCCAGGTCAGAGGATCCGAAGTAACATCAGTTGATGCCCTGTGCCATCTCTCCCGGTCGAAAAACTGAAAATGTACTTAATTTTTCTGATTTATTGACAGTTTTTGCTACCTACAAAACCAATTTACGATACAAATAAAATATTTTACAAAAAGTTTTATTATTAATTCGTTTTACGTTTTCCTTTCAAGTGAAATTTCCTTTGTCCTAATATTAACTATTTGGTACACAGAATCGTCATAAATTAAAACCATTTGTTCTTGTGTATACGGTGAATTTTTTGGATACGTGCGAAAACGCGATTTCAAACGTTATTTGAACATAACATAAAGGAATTGAATAGCTGCTGATCAATTCAGCCCGCATTTATCACTTTCTGGAACACCTGCTCTGGAAGAAACGAA
The DNA here is from genome assembly GCA_964035755.1 of Teleogryllus oceanicus. Classification (NCBI taxonomy): domain Eukaryota; kingdom Metazoa; phylum Arthropoda; class Insecta; order Orthoptera; family Gryllidae; genus Teleogryllus; species Teleogryllus oceanicus. The sequence continues at coordinate 131,588,162 of CAXIVR010000001.1, forward strand.
ACGTCCTGACATTCAGTAAACTTTTCCTCATAATCTGTCATTTCATGAATTAAACTCTAATTATTACGATCCATACATATCAAATGATTTATATGTACTGAATTGGAGTATTTCGCTCCACGTCGACATAGCAATGTCACATACATGCAGTGAATGGAACTCGCCTACACAAAAGCTCAAATATCCCTCTTCGCACCATAAGCCCGCCTCGGTCAGGAATTTAAGGTATTCATATTTTTCGACATGCATCAAAATCCTTGAATGCGTATGCTCAGTGTCCAACAATATTTGAATACAGCAATTCCAATTATTGTTAGGTGGCGTATATCACAGCGTGGTTTCCGTTATTCTAAAGCCCCGTGCTCTCCGTATTGAGCGCTCGACCAACAACTGCGTGCTCGGGAGTCAACCGGCCGTTTTGCGTTTCTTCCCGTAAAAACAACTCGCTGTTATTTTTACATCCATTACTCGTCGCTGCGACCATATAAAAGCGCGCCCCAGCGATCATAATTTCCTCGAAACGTATCGTTTCCCTGTTACAATCAGAACGCATAAAAGCCCGGACACAATAAAACAGGTGAGAGAACATTCCGATTGACTTTAAACCGCCCCGTTCAGATTATCGGCCGCGGAGAGAAATCAAACAGCCGGCGCGTTTCCACGTGGTCCACCTCAATTTTCTCTCACGTGTTCACAATTTCGCAGATCACCACACACGGCGCTATCTTGCGCGCTCCCCTCTCCCGGGCGATTGCCCGCCGCCCGCCCCCCCCCCGCCGCTCGCCCCCCAACCCGCCACCCTTGCCCGTCGCCTGTGGATCCGGCTCCGGGGCCGCCTCATTATCTGCACCGCGGCAGCGCGACGCTTAACATAGAGCCTGCTTTCGGAGTCGCAGGACCGAAAAGTAATTCGCCCCGGGGCGCCTCGACCCCAGGGCGGGGGCGGGCGGCGGGCCCGGGCGGGTTCGACCGGGCGGGGGGAAGGGGGCCGGGGAAAAAGGGGGGGCCCGCCCAGAGGAGCGAGCGAGATCGCACGGCACTGGGCCGCCCCGCGCCGCGCCGACACCTCACCGTGTTTATCGGCTGAGCCGGGCTGAGCAGGCTATAATGCACGCCAGTAACTCCCTGAAGTGTTCTTCTCGGAGCAATGGCTCGGTGCTGTTATTGCCGCCCAGGCGGCAGGCGTCGGCCCTCTGCCCGCGGGGCTCCGCGCCGCGGCCCTCGCCATAGGCAGACCCCCTGGCGATCCCCTTCCCTGCAACCACGCCTGTTCGCAATGCCCTTCTGTCACTGCCCTCGTTTCCTCTTCCGCCTTTCCGTCCCCCTCCCGCATAACTAACGCAGCCCCTGGGTTTTCTCTTTAGCATCTCGCCCTTTTTCACGCCACCGTTTCTCTACATGTAGTCTCGCATCGTTTCTCCTGCCCCTTCGTGCCATCCACATGTTGCCATTATCAGATTTCAGCTGAGCAATATGGGCATTCGTCGTATTTCTGTACCTTATTCTGTAATTTCATCAGCTCGCCTTGTTTCTCTCTATACCTTCGCCCTTTGTTTCCCCTCATGGGCTTCCCCTTCTTCTCCCCTTCTAATGTGTGTGGCAATTGCAGCCCCCTTATCACTTCTCCTCGCCCGTAGACCCACCTCGCGGCGGCCCTTTCAGGGCCTCCGACCCCGCCGCCACCGCGCGCCCACCTACCTTCGCCCGCTGCTCCATCGCTTCTGGGCCCGGCACTTTACGGGCGCCCTTGTCTTTAGCGCGTTCTGCCGTTGGTGCAGCCCTGAGCGCCCTCGCCGCCCGGCCCCCGGGGCGCTGCCGCGTGCGTCTCCCCGCCCCGCCTGGCGCGCAGACTCTCGTGCCCCGCGCTCCCCGCGCGCTCTGCCGGCCTTATCGGGCGCTCGTTGCCACTAAACAACGGGAAGTCGACTTTAGCGAATCGAGTCCTAAGATTGAATTTACTTTTGTCTTCCGGAGCGGATTTGCTCTCGTTGTTGTAGGGGAGTCACCGGAATGAACTTTCCTACGAACGCGAATTGCTATTTTACTGTATTCAGGAAGGAAAAGGATTTGTGAAAATATAAACGTATTGCTTTAAAACACTTCCATCTCAAATAATAATATTACGATAGAGTAAATTAAAATAATGATTTATTAACAACTCATGGAGGAAAGCGGATTAAATCATATATACATCTGAAAACTTGAAATTAAATGAAATAAAAGTAGAATAAAGTAGAATGATTGAAGCTAGCGGAGCTAAAAGCACATAGTTTCTCGTATTATTATATCAGTTACACAGTATTATACTATTTGAACCTCAAACGTGTTTCCAACCAGCAATTATTTTTCCCGATGGGATTCGAACTCAGCTGTTCTTCGGTTTAGCACGACATTCAAATTACTTCTACATCACCCACCTCGGAGATAAAAGCACCTCAACGCATTGCAAAAATGTTGAAGATTTGCATTTCGGCCATTCCATATATCAAAAAAATTTTTAAATAGTTATTTTCATATTAAGTGTGTGAAGTTTCCGTTTTTTCATGGTCGAGATTGAGATTTTTTGCCGAGATCGTAGGTCGAGGCAAAAAATCCCAATCGAGACCATGAAAAGGGCGGAAACTTTACACACGAAATATGAACATTTTTTCTACAACTGCATAAAAATATAATACATATGGTTTCGTAAACTTGTATTGGAAAAAGAACCAAACGTGCAAAAAAGTATTCTAAAACCGTGCAAAAAAGACTTTTTTCACGGTAACAAGATAGTTGTCTTGGCAACGATCATTTTTTAATGGCGATTAAAAAATGACGAAGTTCACGTACTGCTAGCGATGCAAAGAAGTCTTTTTTATGCAGTTGCAGAAAAAAATAATTTATGTATAAAGTAAATTTTATGAGATATACATCCTCTCTGAAGTTCAATTTTGTTTTATAAGAGAAATAGGGACAAAACGCAGTTTAAAATAACGTCTTCAATGATTGAAATTAAGGCTTGAAGCCAATTCCAAATTTCCTCTAAAATGGGGATTATATTGGTACACTCTTTTCACGATTCAACTCTTTTCTGCTCTGCAACAGAATGGAAATTGTGTCTTAATGCAATAGCGTTTTTTGAATTTCATGGAAATTGATAACTAATATTTATGTAAATAAAATTTTACGTCTATAACATTCAGTGTAACATCAGTAACAGAAATTTTTGAAATGTTCGAGGTTACGTATTGTAAAAGTGTGCTGGTTTATAAATGTACTCTGTTAAAATTCTAATGACACAGATTCTATAAATTTGCTTTCATATTTTACCGTAATAAGTGTTTTTAAGGTATAGTGTGTTACGGATGTTAAATGAATTTTATTCATTTTTAGTAACTATAAAGTTTGGGTTTTTTGATAAGATTAGTATATTATTAATTGTATAATGGTTACATAGTCTTTTATTGTGGTAACGCTAATTATCCATATTATATAAATAATTGCCAATTTTTTTTAGTAATAAAACATTTTTTGTGAGTATCTGAGATCTCATAATTTTATCCGTCATGGTCAATTCATATTATTTTTCAATTAAAATACAAATGGAAAATATACTATTTCTTTTTGTTTGTAGAGTAATGACACCTACATTTTCAGCTGAAAGAGTTGCTAAATACAGGGAAAAGTTGAATAAAAAAAAAAAAAAATTGAGGGACAAAGAGAATTTTTTTGAAAATATAAGAGAAAATGTTTAAAAAAAATGAAAATTTGCTAAAACATAAAAGTGAAATTTCAAGAATAAGAGTTCAGAATTGGAGGAAAAAGAAATCTCTGGACAAGTATGAACAAAACAAAATTAAAACCTTAATAAAATAATATATTCATATGTCATCAACATGCACTCTTTGGAAAGCAGTATGTAAAGCAAGAAGAAATCTTTCATATAACCCATGAAAGAAAAAAGTACTTTTTCGTGAGCTTGTGAAAGAGTCATTGAGGTGCTGTTGACTTGTATAACGTTACAAAAGAGTCAAGATGTCATATGATTCCCGGAGGTGTTGAAGAGAATGCCAAAGAGGTTTTTGAATCAGATGAAGTAAGTTGACAAGCTCCAGCTAAAGAGTGTCTACTCGAGATATAAATGGTAGACAAGTTCGTAAATAAAAGCGGTCTACTTTTGAAAATTTCAGAAATCCATTCAATTTACATGGAAAACATAAAATTCAAATTTCTCGTTCTATGTTTCATCTGAACATGTAAAAACTATAGCGATACCCGTGTCTTTGTATTAAACAAAGTCAATTTTAAATTTTTGATTGAATTTTTTTTCGTATTTGTGAATTTTCATTAACCCCAAAATGAATCCTCCTGATGATCTACAGTAGTATTTAAAGTGAGATTTGCATGATAAATAAATGCGAAGCGTGTTATTATGACATTAATTTCCTACCCTACTGAGAGATGACTGTAAACTTACCTACCGGTGAAATGGAAAGAAGGGAAGAAATGTTACAACGCAACAACCCTTGGAAACCCAACAGACCAAATGGAAAAGATAAATATTGTTTTGACCAGCTTTTAAAGCCATGTCTATCTAAAAAAAAAGTCAGCTATCACTGACTTTTGAAGTGAAAAAGAGAAATGTAGTTCATGGTGAGGTTGTGATAAGGGTTGACTTCTCTGAAAATTACAATTTAAGTTTCCAAGATGAAGTGCAGAAGCGAAATTCAACTTTCGAAGGCTACAATTTTTGCATGCTGCTTATGGCTACAAAACATGACAGAGTCATATGTTGTAGTCAGAGATAATTTGAGTCGTTCATGGCATTCTTCATGAACATTTTTGGAAGCAATTATATCAAATTTTAAATAGACATTCAGAGCAGATATTTGATCATCACATTTTTCTGACAACTGTGCTGCACAATTTAAGAGTAAGTTGACCTTTTTTAATATGTGCTATTTTGATGATAATTTGCAGCTGGACATAGAAAAGGTGGAGCAGTTGATGCTATAGGTGACCAAACTAAAAAGCAAGAAAGTTTCAAGTAGCATCATCTAAAGAATTTTACTTGTGTACCAGTTGCGTAGAAAAAAACTAGAATTCTGTTTGTGCCAAAATGAAATGTTGACGGTACAAGTTCTTTTGTAACCAAGAGATGATGATGATAATAATAATAATAATAATAATAATAATAATAATAATAATAATAATAATAATAATAATAATAATAATAATAATAATAATAATTACAGATAAAAGAAATCATTTAGAAAGAGAGAAAATACAAGTTGTTTTGCCTATAAAAATAATTTAAAACTACAATAGTTATAATTTAATATAATTGAGTGTTATTGAGCGAAATTATGTGAAATGTTGGTTTGAGTTGTCGTGTGTAACATTTATAACAATAATAAAATTTAAAAAAATCAAAAATAAATTTCATTATTATCTGCTAAATCATTTATGAACACCAGCTCCTTGAAACATATTGAAAACCCTCAAAGCAATTTTATTGTATTTGATGGAGTAAGGGAGCTGAATTTTTCATAAATAATCCAAACAGCCTTTTCAAGACTTCCCAAATTTGGTAATATTCGTCACACCACTATTCTCTTTATAACTTTGAAATTAATTTAGAAAAACAATAGGAAATATGCTGATATTAAATTATTTCTCTATTATACCAATACATTTCGGTAAAGAAAATACACTAAATTCTCCTTGAAAGATAAAAGAAGAAAAAGATGTCAAAGTGTAACGTACTAGTAACAGATGGAATGGCTGGTTTTCAATTTTCGCGACCTGCGTTATTTTATAAGCGTTCTTTCTTCTATTCGAGAAGATAATAATTGAAACATTTGGCGGAGTTTGAAATAATTTTGGGATTAAAATGACTTTGATTTCTAGTACAATTGCACGAACACTACTAATCTTTCCGAAAAATGTTAATAAGCTTATATAAAAATCCATCTTTGAAGAATATATTTCATCAACAAAAAATCTTTATATCAACAAAAAATCTTATTGTAGTTCACCAAAGTTAATTTTTGCAATTTTGGACAATAATGAGAGTTCTGCGAAAATAACACCTGCGCGTCCTAAGCATCCTTTGATCTATCCGAAGAAAAGAATCAAAAAATTTAGAGCCAGTTTTGTGAAAATTTTGGAAGGGTTTTTAAGACTTCTCGTTAGGTAACCCAAATTGCTATTGGAAGTACTTAACTATACATAGAAACAAGATTTATCCACTTTTCCGATATCATTGCCCGACAATACAAGTTTTCTGTCGAACAATTGTCACTTTCCGCTGCAGGATTACAATATTTTCTCTTTATTACGTAGATACGCAGAAAGTGAGAAAGTAAAAATGAATGAGCCGGCCTGGACAGCCGAGGTTGCTAGGGCTGAAGAGCCGTAGCTGCCTCGTGCCTGAAGGGTCGCGGGTTCGACTTCGCCCAGGGCATGAATGTTTGTGTATGTCCATTAGCGTTACCCCAATGTTACTTTCAATGGACGCTATATGACCTTAGCAGTGGAAAAGCAACCTTAACCCATTAACGACCAAATAAATTGTGTGCACATAGAATTCGCCCTTTGTCGTAGCGTTCGTGCGCGCACAGTCATTGTTGGAGCCGTCTGGCAGCATGTTTTTGTAACTTTCAATGCTGACCAATTGTTGTGTTGCTAAAAAATTGCTATTGAGCGCGACAAAGCGCAAACAGTTGGTTGTGCGAGCATTTTTTCTATCCGAAGAAGCAGAACCGTTAGAATTTAGTCAGGCCGGGCCTGGCATGGATGTTTCTGTGTATCCGTTACCGTTACCCTCAATTATCTTTACAATGGTGGCTATATGACCTTTGTAGTTGAAAAGCGACCTTAAATAAGTAAAAAATGAATGAAATAATTGAAGATTCAATTGAAAATTGTATGAAACGGAAGGTTAGGATATAATTTACTCAATATATTCAATGATTAATATTAATCTTTGTTTTTTAGTCAAGTGAACACCTCTGCGATTCAACTCAACTGATGTAAATGAAACAAACTTTCAAAAATTATAATTATTCCGGGTTTCTCTCTAATAAATCAAAAGAATCATTCGCTACTCACTTATGGCACATCTACAAAATAGACATAATAGTACGTACTACAATAAACCCCAATTTATTCGAAGTATCAAAATTTTAAATGAGAAGTTTCAAATGAAGTGGTTGAAGAGCCTTTGGAAAATACTTGCACGTATTCACATGTTGGCGAATTCCGTTCTTAAACTAACAACTCATTCGTCAAAACAAATAAATACGGTAAAGGCTCCGTTGCACAAGGCGCGTTTTCTGGTGTCCTTCAGACTTGGACGGGTCTTACTGAAAGGTATTATTTAATAAGATAGATGATAGCGGATTACCAATGACGACGTTACTGCTTTTGACAGAAGCACGTTTTCTAACGTCTCATTAAAGAAGTTCTTCAATAAAATCATCGCTATAACTTAAGTTACTGACTGATTAAATTAAAGAACTTTCGTGAGTTAAAGGGTTACGTCCATGCATTACTCAAGAGCACCTTAAGAAAGATATTTTATCTTCAGATGTACCATTGCAGGTGCGTGGTAATGAAAATTATATAACAGCTCAGTGTAATAGTGGTTGAAAAACGACCAACTTTTATTTGCACCACATTTCGATTATATGGTACATTTTGCTTGAAAGTATCATTGAAATATCTTATTCTCCGTCCATCTGAATTTCAACTAGAAACTAAAGCTCCGATCCTTACCACAAAGTCCAAGAACCGTAGATAATAACGACTCTTTTGTTATCTATGTGTGAGGATATAAAAAGTCACAATTTTTATTACGTTTGTCTGCCAGATACATTTCCTTCGAGTTTATGACACATTTTAAAATCACAGAACCGTCTGAATATCGGCTCTTCGTTTGAGAAATAATTAATTTCTCCAGTGTTCTATTTTACCATCGATCATCATAGTCACGATGGGGCAAGATACTTTTATTACCCCTGGTTTCATAGCATTTGCACGCAGATAAAAATTTCATTAAAGCTAAGATTTTTACTTTTCTTCTACGTGAATGACATAAAATGGATCATTGAGATATCCTTAAATTATATTGTCGATTGCCACTACGCCCGACCAACTGCCAGATCTTTTTACTAATTATTGACTTCATATATTCGCGTACTTTTCGAAACACATACATCGAGAACTACAAATAAATACATTATTAAAACTGATTTTAAAGGTGGACGATTATATTGTAGTAGCTACCTTTCTTTTTTTTTTCAAATAGTCAGAACTAATAAAAACTGTAGTACGAGTACAAATTCTGCAGCTTGTCGTGACATATTCATATAAGATAATACGGCCACGCTAAGGTGGAAAATTTTAATAACAGCAATTTTTAGTCAAATCAAAACTATTTTGTTTTAATCTTTCTCGGACTAATTATCTTCTATTTTAAAAATATTAGTTGCCGATGAAAATAGTTCTACTAGTGAAAAAATGTCAAATTCTAAGTCTATTAGTCACATCATGAACAAGTGGACACGATATTACCACCTTTGTTCCGTTCTCCATATTGAGATATTTTTCAGTTTCATGGAGCAGTTCTGCTCAAATTGAGATAAAGCTATCAAAAACGAATCAAAATGATATTAAATGTTTCGGTTGTTCAAAAGTAAACTAAAAATTAACGTTTCCCTACAAAATACTTTTTCGGACAATTTATTTCAGAAAACCAAAATGTAAATTCATTGAATAGAATTGTCAAAATAGTAAAATACAAAAATGATGTTTTTAAAAATAATTACTTATTTCTATTGAGATATACAAATGATTTTATGTAGCAACGAGGTCAACACACTCTTCGTAGTAGAATCTCTCTACTAGTAGTAATTCACATAGTAGAATTCTGCAATCTACCCATGTCCATGACTACGTCCCTCTGATAAAATGCAGCAACAACTTTCTTGCATATTTCTCCTCCTTGTTCTTTGGGTTGTTTCCCAACAGCTATATCGTATTTGATCCCATCTTTGTTATACGCGTCTGAGCTTCTTCACCATCAATGTCGGCACCGCTCGAAAGAACATTATGAATGACTAGAGTACTTTAGTTTTATGTAAAACGTTTTTAAACGCATAAAAGATAGCAGACTTGTCAGAGAATCACAAGAAGTGATTTAAATTATCGGCAACTGAAGTTATGTTGCTAAACCTGGGCGGATAGGAAATAGTCCAATGACACACTAGGAAGCCCTTTACTGGGTGCTAACATCTTCTAGTGGATTGTTTAGGTAGGTAATTCACTGTTTCCTTTTCTACGATTACTTTACCTTTTAGCATTAAGTTGAAGTAAAATGTTCTTGCTTCTTCTTTAAACCACATAAATGGTATTTGTTGATCTCTACTGAGTCCATTATTTCTAGATTCTGGTAATGGAGTGGTTTTTCCCGCAAGGTACACAAAATCTCTTTCACTGCGTAAGAACGTTAACGTCACAAACATCAGTTCGCAAATGTAACATCGCTAAGTGATTTCCCATCACAATGTTATTTTCCGTAAATTGATCATATTTGGCCCTCTATACGCATTAGAAATTAATGATATTTTTCTGCAACAATCTGTATAGACAAACATGGACAGTGTTTTAATATCATTAGCTCTGAGCTTAATTTACTATAACATATTGGTAGTAAATATGATTTCAATCAATGTTTTAGTGAGAACATTATTGAGAAATAGTTTTAATGTCAGTGAAGTAATTTAAATATATACCAGTAATTTTCATAGCAATATACTTTCTTCCATACCTTCATTTTATTACATATACGTATTCTTTACAAAATGATCTACTGTTTATTTCTGTTACCTCTATTCGTGTATTATTTCTTCTCGATTCTGGTAAAACTGGAAACAACATGAAATTCAAAAGATGCATATTCACGAAACAAAGATTTGTACCAAATTGCTATAACTGTGGAGGTGGAAAAATGAGACGAGGCACGCGTCCTTGTTGGAGCATCATTACCAGACGTGTTAATGAGCACGGCGGAACGCCGCAAACATCTTCGAAAGGTGAGCGACTGCCTGAGGACTGAGGTCGTCTATCCACGCAGTCTGTTTGAACGGGCAGCGAGTGAGGGGGAGAAGATCGATGGAGGAAGACCAGAGGTCAGCGGCTGGAGACCACCTCGGCGCTACCCAGAGCGATCAGCCAAGACAGAGGCGCACAATGCGCGCAGGACAATAGAGGCCGCTGGCGCCAGAGCGATCCGCGAAGCGAGCGGGCCCCAATCGGCGCACGACAATGAGCCTGGCGTCGCGCGCGCCGCAACCCGCACAACGGCGGCGCGCGGTTGGTGGCGTACCGCACGGAGCGCGCACGCACCCCGCGGCGCTCCGGCCGCGCGCCACCCGCTCCCACCGCACACTGGCCACAATGGCGAGTCCATTCCATGCTTCCAGGGAACCCACCCATCAACACACTTCTACCTAGGCCAAACATATGAGCTTCTCAGGTAAATGATGGGTATATTTCAATGAGTTCGGAGCAAATATGAAGTGAAGACAACTATTTGCATATTAATTGTATTTACCTTTTTCACTTTGCACTGCAGAGTTAACTATAATTTTTTACAGGGCCATCAATTACCATTTACCAAAAATATAGGTAATAAAACATTTGTGAACGTTGTGAAATCAGTGTTAGTAAAAGTTGCTGTTAGAACGGTTCATCTTAGAGTTTCCGGATATTGGAAAATTAAAGAATGGGCATTTGGACAGTACGAAAATTATACTGAATAAACAGCAAACTCAAAAAGTATGTTTATGTATTAAACTATTGAAAAATATAAATTTATTAATAAAATATATTGTTCAATAAATTCAGGTATAAGAACAAAAGTCACGTATAAGAGTTTCTTAAGGACTACTTTCAACTACTTTAAAAAAGAAATAAATGATCATTTTTCATGGATTTTATATTGATAAACTGACAATTATAATACGAAAAATGCTTTCCATACACCAAAATAAAAATTAATCATCTTTCCTTTTGTAACATTACTCATTCGGCGTTAATTAAAATGTAGTATGGCACGTTACAGTAATAATTTCACAACTACCTCTCGTATTATCATACAATACTCAAAATATACTTCGATAAAAAGAGACAATGTGTGGCCGCCACGCACGTTAGAAGGGAAATTTCAAAGGTTCAGAACAAGGAAATTTGAAGGGTAAAAATATTTCTGTAGAGTAATGAATTCTTTGCTTACGACTCCTTTCACGACTCTGCCTTAAGGGCTCAGTAAATATTTCTGGCTTTATTAATAATATCTAGGTGAAAAAGAATAAATAAAATCCGCGACGTTGACGCTCCACGATGCGGGAGGTCGGCACCGGAATTAACACGTGAAATTTCACTATTAATGTGTCGACTTCAACGAAACGTAGTGTTGCGGTTTTCTGTAGAGTGAAGGTGCAGCTAGAATAGATAGAGTAGAATGCTAGAGTATGGTAGTAAAGGAAGAGTAAACATTTTTCTCCGACACGTAGTTTTATACCCAGGAAATGTATTATTTTCTATGTTTCGTCTCAATGTGCTCTACCGTGAAAAATTATGTTTCACTTCAAGACAAACCATTTTTGCCTTCACTTTAAGCAAACCCACGTACTTGTTTCACGTCATTCTCCGAGCGAGTACTTACTATTTGCTTTTTCTTGCGCGTCAATAGAATCCGTTATATAGCTTATATTTTAGAGAATATTTTGATAGAATTGTCGAACCATAAGTCATGGATATCTCCGAGCCAAATGCCATGGATGACTATTATGTTACAACGCCGTAACGGTGGATTCTACACGTGGTAGTATTGTAGAAACTATATCCCATGCCCACGCTGAATAACATTTTTCCACACTGTGTTTTGCTTCCAAACTCAAGCTGAGAACGGCCGAGTTAATAGCGCTCCCTCCCGCTGCTCATAACTGCTACGGGGACGTCGAGCCGTATTGCCACACCAAACGGCCATGTCTTGCTTAAATAGGTCGGCGAGCATATCTTAAACCTTACTTCAACGGCTCGCCGAGAGCAGACGGGCTATGGGGAACTCGCTAGTCTCGCAAAAGGCGCCGTGACCGCCTCGCTTGGCCTTAGCAGGAAGTAATGGCAACGAGAAGACTGTACACAGCGCAGTGGCCTAAATATATAATTTGTGCATTCCCATGGCAAGCTACGAGAAATCACGAGATTATGAAGGACGAAGTAGACCTGCATCCTCAATCATAAGCCTGAATGCCGCCTGAATATAAAGCAGACTAATTTCGTATAGAAATAAACTATTTTCTTTTTATGTAGTCGGTCAGAAGATGGAATGAGCGATAGCGAATTTTAAAAGACAATACCAGTTACACACCAATGCCATTGACCTCCAAAGAACATTAATTGATCGGGGAGAGAATGACAGCCCAGAGAATTAATATATTTATCATTATATATTTATCAATATATGACATACATTTTCTGAGCATATACGGTAAAATATTTTCATTTTTCTGCGGTTTTGCAAGGAAATGTGTATTTTGAACATTTTCTCTCCTGAGGTCCTTTGCGCGGGGACACAGATATATTTTGAAGTGGTTCAACATTCACACTGTTGCTACGTATACATAACTGTTATATACATCGACGTTCTAATAATAAAAGTACTAAATGATGAAACAGCAACTCTCCACCTAATCAAGGATAGATGAGGAAAGCTACGCGGTGATTCGTCGTCATTATCCCCCTTTATTGGTATGCGGCTGTTAATTATTTTCTATCAATGAGGTTCAACTTACAACAGCTTCACAACTTGTACGTTTGAAGAAGCAAACTGAATGACCCAATTCAGTTAAGCAATCATATTAAGCAACAATAGCTAGTGGATAAACTAGTTGCCTAATACGTTATATATAACTAGTGGTTGTTGCGCAATCTATTACCAAACGCAATCTATTACCGTTCATATTTGAAACAAAAATAACTTCGTAATCAAACCTAGAAAATGTTTACTGAGAGAGTTGTTGCTATTTTCTCTCGCTTTCTCTCTCTCTCTCGCTTTCTCTCTCTCTCGCTTTCTCTCTCTCTCTCGCTTTCTCTCTCTCTCTCGCTTTCTCTCTCTCTCTCGCTTTTTCTCTCTCTCTCGCTTTCTCTCTCTCTCTTTCTCTCTCTCTCTCTTTCTTTCTCTCTCTTCCTTTCTCTCTCTCTCTCTTTCTTCCTTTCTCTCTCTCTCTCTCTCTTTCTTTCTCTTTCTCTCTCTCCTCTCTCTCTTCTCTCTCCTCTTTCTCTCCGCTTTCTCTCTCCTTTCTCTCTCTCTCTCTTCTCTTCTCTCTCTGCTCTCCTTCTCTTCTTTCTTTCTTCTCCTTCGTTCAGCGAAGATCCTCTGAAAGAACGATTGCTTCAATAGTTCCTTGTTAACGTCCTCTCGACAACCTGAATTAATCTTCAAGAATTTCAACAGTGACGTGTTCTGATACAGCTACAAAACTTTTGGTGAAAATCCCCTCACCTTGAGATCTCCAATAGTACGTCTGCTTCACGAAACATCACATGCAGTTTCGTCACGGATTCAAAAAGAAATAATACATCGTGTCAAGACAGAATATAACAACAGCAAAATACTAAGTTGTGAAAAACATGACTGTGAAAGGAAAATCTGGAACACGTGTGGTACAGTCTATCAGTTAGCCTTGGATGTACCTGGTGACGCGCCTTCTGACCGCTTGTGATTCACCCCACACAGCAATAACAAATACATCCTGTTGCCGCGTAGCTGAATAAATAATCGTCCTACAAATGCGGAAGAGTAATAATGTCATGAATGTGGCTCCAGTCTGCCTGCCTGTCATCAATCATCGTAAACCACGTTGTCCTTATGGGTGTAGTGTTTTTTATGAGTATAGAGTATAGTGAGTAAGTATATAGTGGACGCCTAAAGGTTGTTTGGCGCTTTCTTTTACGTCACAGATTTGACATTTTTAATGTTTACTTCAAATGTTGCCAAAACCCAAATAACGTTTCAAATATTTTTACTGAATACCACTCTATATTGGTTAATAAAATATGATTCACGCAGTATTCATCTGATACTTGGCAGATTATTTATCCATTCGATTCCCCACAAGCAAAAGCTTGTGCACGTTAAAGGACCACAGAATTCATCGGCAAACTGCTGTGCAGTAACGAAGGTGACGCGTGAAAGCTAAGCGCGTCTAAGCGAAATGACATCGATATTTGTAGCATGTCTGAATTGTGCAGAATCAGCTGGCATTTCTCTTACATTTGAAATAATTCACTTGTGTATGGTAATTGATAGGTCCCGACATAAGAACATTTCATACAAATTGATTAATTTCAAGACAAACCAATGTTTATGCACCAGTTAGTTTCATTATTAAAACATAAATTCTTTTCCTGAATTAGTAGCATATTCAAAAAATAAACAACATTAACCTGTTTTGTTTGTTTGGTAGCTTTTGAATTTGCAGTCATATTTGTGGAAAAAGTATACTCTTATTAAAACATTTGCGGGACTAATTTTTATCTTCGCCGTATCAGTACATACAATTAAAAAATGCTCATTTAGCGTACATTTTGTGTCTATATGAATTGGCTCGTTTTCAAACTTCGTCCATTGGTACTGAAAATAAAATAATTGCACTTGGTGGTGTTATAAAAATTTATTTATGAAATGAAGGCTAAAATTTGTGAATCATATTTTTAGATGTTCATATAATTCCATTGTGTACTGATCTGTGTAGCCATGCACTAAAAAAGCACCAAAATATATGGGAATTTTCATATGGAGGCAATGAAATTAATGAATAGCATGTGCTAACATAATTATTCTCATCATAATATCGTTTTCAGTATTTTTCAACTGAGAAATATGAGTATATTAATTTCTTCTTCTTCTTCTTCGTGAATGGGTCTCTTAGGACCACGCGGAATCAACAATTTTTGGTCTTCTTGTTAGCCCAGTAATCTCTCATAATCAACGAATGGGTCTCCTATCATGTATTTATAAACATTGAGTGATCATGCATTTATAAACATTGTAAAATATTGTGTATGTTTACGATCAAAGCAAAATGTGATTTTATAACTTTGGCCATGCAAACACTGGGGTCAATGAGAATAATGAAAATGCTGGGATAAATAAATTAAAAAGATTTATTTGTGAATTATTTCTTAAAAAACGTTAGCTCGTGGAAATGTGTTGAATGCTTTTGCGTAAGGTATTATGTGAACGGAAAATCAAACTATCTTTACGAGATGTTAACGTCTTTTATTTCGGATAAGCTAATCTAGTTTTAATACTGAGATATTTAGTAAAATTATTATTAACATACTGTTGTGTAGCTGAATATTTGTAATAATCAACTTTCTACATTTCCACAAAATATGAAAGTAATTTTAATACAAATTGTTCCTTTAAACGCTGGAGCATGTCACTGCTAGGGCACTTCCTTCACGCAAACGATTTCTTTACTTCATTTCTAAACATCAAAATGCATTTCATAATTTCCATCTCTACCTCTTTGCAAAAATATAAACCATTGTTAAGGAAAGTCATAAAGGAAGCTAAAATAATGAAAAATGATCAGCATAAAAGGCTGCGCAAACCTGTGATGATAAGGGTATTTTGAACTCAAATAGCATAACAAAATCGATGTGAAACATAGTAAAAATACGGCCAAATCAACTCGAAACTTTGAGGAAAATGTTGCTTTATAATACCATAGTAGAAAAGGGAACCATGCTCCAACAGTGATTAGTCTCATGAATATTTTTCCAGAATTGCGACTGACAAACGAAGATGCAAAGCGACAAAATTCAACCTCACACGTTTCCTCGATAATTTTCGACGCCAACTTCTTCGTATGAAATTCTCCAAATAATCGGAAAATTACAAAATTCAAAATTATTTCAGACGGATATTTGATCTCAGGAGATTAATTAGAACAGTTGTTGGCGGATATTGATGTTCATTATGTCAGATTTTATTGTATAATACGCGTATTGTATAATACCCTTACCCTTTAATTGTAGAGCATTTATTACTGGCTTCCATTAATGCTAGGTCGATTTTCTGAGTGGTTTGTCACGATTTTTAAGACAGCTAAATTTCATAAAATACGCAAAAATTCAGGAATACTGCACTGAAAATAAGTTTAAAATCAGTCTGTGGTTTTCTATAAGGTTTAATAGTGTTTTGTTTGGATACTTCTGATCTTCGGTTGCTTCCATGTGTCTACGTTAGAGGCGCGGTTTGTGAAACTGTCACGCGTCTCCTGCGGAGAAGAGGACGTGCGCCCTGCCCCGGAGTGCAGGGGGCGTCTGCCGCAACCGCGCGATCTAGCACTGGGGTGGCGCGCCTCCGTCCGTTCGCTCCTTCATCAAATATAAAATGTAGCTCAGGAAGTTCGCCGAGGAGGGGACCTCACGCCACTACAGTGGGATACCTTTCATTTTTAACGCGACGGGTGAAAACGTTAGCGTTTTAACTTCTCTTCCACGGCGACAGATCCAACTTCGTGGGGATGGGGCCCGTTGCTGAGCCTTGCTATTTTTACCGTTCCTTGCGAAGACCTTTCTTTCTCCGAGGCCGAAGAAAAACCTTTAAAAGCACGAAATAATAACAAATAACCCTTAAAACTAAGAAATGGTTATACCTACATAAAATCTGTAGATTTTTAATTTTAATGGAGAATATTTTTACATTGAAATAATCTCAAAGACTGCTATTTTATATGATAACTAAATTGTGAAAGAAACCCAACCAAAGATAACACAAACGATAATATACTAAACGATATGAATGACTGTCATATACTTTCGGTAGTAATTATAACAATGTTTATCCTCAATTTTCTAATAATTCACATTAACTGGTAAAATCGCACGTCAAAACAGATTGAACGACAAGAAATCTGATTATTATGTATGTGAAGACGGTAAAATTCACGGAGACGATTTGTTATTTCATCGTAGTATATTTTGTTTCGGGCTGAGGTAAACAATGGAGGTTGTTTCTTATTCCTTTTTTAAATTTATTAGCTACCCGTTCGACCGAAGCCTTTCGCAGATTTTAAGTTTACATACATGAAAAAAGTTAAGTTGTTGGAATAACCTCAGGCGAATGTGATATGCAAGGCGTACCCCTCAATTGTAAAAGCAATTTTTGGAATTTGAAGGTGAGCGTCCGGATATAAGGTGCTGGAACAGTGTAGGTGATGGTAGATGAGAGTGGGGGTCTGCATTAGTATGGAGGGCGACAGAGGTCCTTCGGGAAACGAGATCGGATGCGAAGTGGGAGATTTGCATTTCTTCCTAGATGGAAGATAGTGGTGCCAGGGCATAAAGAAAGAAGAGAGTAGAATTTCCAGATGTATTTCATATATATTCGGATATTGGAGGGATTTGGAGTCTCTCGTGGATTAGAGAGTTGAATATACATCATGGGGCTTTAAGTTCCTGTCTTAAAAATTTATTTTGATGTAACTGAATTTTTTGCATATTGGTTGATGCTAAATTGCCCCAAGCCTGGTAGGATTGTCATGGTAGGTCATATTATGGACTTTTATATTAATTGTGCTGAATCCGTTTGCAGAGAAGAAATAGTTCGGATAGTTTTTCTTTGATTTTAGTTACTAAGCATTGAATATATTGCTTCTAACTAAATATTTTATCTAGTATCACACTCAGATATTTTACTTAGGAATTAGGAAACCAATAGACCCAGATATTGTTAATTTGTAATGGTGGATACGCCATATTTTCGTCCAGGCGGTATAGTCATAAATAGGATCGATTAGCATTAAGTGCTAAATAAATGTCGGAGTTTGATGTGAAAATTGCAGTATCGTCTGCACAGAGTGCCATGCGGAAATCTTGGGGGTGGTGAGAGTCTGCTAGTTATAGTGAAAAGAGGAGGGGTGAAAATACTGACTCCTGCTATTATTTCGTAGCTAGGAGATGTAGTAAACAGTTTAGCCAAGGATAGCTATAGGCTTACTGAGAGATAATTTATGGGAAGTGTGGGGTTTTATCTAGTTTGATGAAGAGGAAAAATCATTGCCTTCTTCCACATGGACGGACTAATGCAGTCGATATGACGTCTAATGACGTCTTAATGCAACATTGAAGATAGCTGTTGAAATAATTATTGCTAATATGGGGAATTCTTTCAAAGCGTGATTACGTACATTATTGTGATCGGGGGACTCTCTGGCTTTGAGGTATTTAACGATTTTGATTATTTTTGAGGGCGAAATGAATTTGATTCTGTTTGGAACTGTGTAGTCAGTTTGTTGCAGATGATTTTCAATTTCTGAGTTGAATATAGATTTTTTATGGAATTTTGAGTAAAGGGTTTTTCTACGTTCTGCAACGGCATTTGCTTTGTCAAGATCAGAGTTCGAGATTTTTCCTTTATTTACCAAGAGGGAAGTGAAGTGCTCTCTTTCGTAATAGTTTTCGAAACGCCACAATGCTTTCGTAGATGGATGGAGTTGCAACAGGAATTGCTAAAAATTCTGAAAGCGGTCGTTATCTAGTTTATGTTTAATTATTTTTTAAACATAATTTAAAGTTTTTTTGTTTTTTTAATATAATTTATTTATAAAGGTCGCATAAACAACTAGGTCTTGAGCGACCACAAGGATGTAATACAGTCAGATATATTTACAAAGTATTTCTGTATGTTGAGTCTTTACAAAGTATGTTTCAATAAGTTACAATATGACAAATACAGTAGGTTATTTTAATAGTATTATACGTTATTGTGGATAGTTCAGACACTTGACCTGGAGGAAGGCATCAAATAGATATTATTTTATTGGTAAGAAAGTAGTTGAGTCTTTGAACATACATGGACACTTGTGTTAGTTTACAGATTTTTGTGGAGGTTGAGTTCCACAAGAGAAATCCACAAATTTTTAATGCTGGTTTTTGATTGATTTTATTATTTCTTTCTTGTAAGCATATCATATCAGTGTTGTACTTGTTAATTAGCAGTAGCAAATTCTCTTTTTGTGGATTAAAGCCATTTATATTTCATTGGAAAATTGTATATGCCATTTCAAGAGCAAAATTGGGAGAGAGTGTTAGCTTGAATCTTCATCACTGTTTTCACTTAAGTTTGCCAGTTCTCTGCTTATGTCAATTGTTTTTAATTTCTTTTTTAAGTTTTGGAAACGTCTTTTTATGTTTTTATCCGTAAGGAGGGGGTAGGTATCTTCTAACATTTGTCGTAACAGTTTGATATCTGTAGTGAATTCCAGAACAGCTTCCTCAACATTTATGCAATTTTTTTTAAAAGACTTTTTAGTTGTAACCAATTAAACATATTTGTTACTTGGTTCAGATAATGTTCCTTTGAGTGGGGCAAGTTGATTTTCTAGTCTATCAGATTCCTCTGCAAGAGAAATTTCAAGTTTTGACTTTTTATTGTTTTTTGGGTTTGATTTAATCACTGTAGAATTTTTGGATTGGTGGACTTTATCCATTATCTCTGGTGTAATCGGTTGTATGTTGTTAGTATCTGAGACACTTTCTCTAAGAAAGGTTAGGTTTTCTTCACCTACAACTGAATGTAACGTTTCTTATGTCTCAGATTTAAAAATAGACTTGTTGTTAGTATCTGAGACACTTTCTCTAAGATAAGGGACGTTTGGCAGTTTTTGTAGGTCTGTTGTCAGTAGCAGGATGAGCAGTGGAAGAGGGTTTAAGAGTTGGGAAGGAGGAGGGGGACAGCTCATTTTTTTCATTGGGATTAACTTCACAGTACCCAGAGGGGTTATCTTTTTGTTCATTCATTGGGCAGTTGTTAGCAAAATGACCGTGATCCTTGCATAGAAAACATGATATAGAATCTGATGATGGATATATCCAGAAAACTGTGTCATTATAAATAATTTTCATGGTTTCTGGTACTTTGTCCATATCATCTGGATGAATGTAAATTTGTCTCCGGATACTCAAAATGTGACTAAACCCTGGTTCGTACATGCCGGCTCTCAGGAAGGTCATTGTAGAGCCGATTCGAATTTTGAGTTTCGTTAGCTCGTCAATAACTACTGAGTGTGGGATAATAGGACACACATTAGAATGAATATTCTGCGTAATTAGCGGTCTAATGGATAGCGTTGGGTTATTAATTGAAATGGTTGATTTATTGTCGACTAGTTTTTTCACAGATTCCTTAGAATCCAGATAGATACATATATGGTTTTTTGAAATCCTTGAGACGAACCGTACGGTCTGAGGATTGATAATTTTTGCAAGTTCCTGGATGTACGTTTTAACTGATATACCGTCTACTGAGTCCATCACAATCGCGTGTTCTTTTGTGGGAAACATACCTTTCTGAGCAGCTGTTAAATATCTGTTGGCATAATCTTGATTTTCATTACTAACTTGACTTGATTGATGGGTTTCACTGTTTGGGATGACTCCTTGATCAGAAGCCATCTTAGGATGGACGTTGGGTGTACTGTGTACACCTACTAAGGTTTAAATACGTTTTACTCACTCACTGGATTTGATACAGTTGATCATTAACACGAAAGTCGACACAACACAACACTCGGCACTGTGCGGCCTTCAACGGCGCTCTCCGAACTCGATGCCGCTTATCGCTCTACAGGAGGTCTTTACTCGCCAACGGTCGGAGCGACACTAAAGTTTTTTTGTTTGCCTATTTCGCTGGGATTGCAATGTTCTACGTATTTTTCGCTTTCTTTTCATTAATTCAAGGATTTCTTTATGTATGAGGTCTTTTGGATATTTAAGTTTAAGAGTGAAAGTTGGTGCTTGGGCACTGTTTAACGCGTGGTGGATAGAGTTTGTGAATTTTTCGATTTCACGATCAATTGCTTCTGATATATTCATGTTTAAGGGAAAGATTAATGATCGATTTAAAATTTCTTGGAAATATTCCATTTGATTTTACGATAGGTTTGGTTACATTTAAACTGTTGGACAGAGTCTGGCGTTCCTAATCCGATAACTGGTGAGTGATCAGAATCGAGTTCTTCTTGAGATGTTAACATGATGGGCATTGATATGCCTTTGGCAAGAGAACATCCAAAATATCAGCTTTCTTGTTAGGATCTGTTGGATAATAAGTCGGTTCATGAAGAGCATGAAGTTATAGGTGCAGAGTGCGTCACTTAAGAAATTTTAGAAGTTGATCACCTTGGCAGGTGGTTTCATTGCATCCCCATGTTCTGTTCTTGCTGTTAAGGTATCCTAACAGTACGACATGGAGATAATGGGAAAATATATTATTATATGATATAAGAGGAAAGGTTTTGTTCGGGGGTTGTAGGTTGCAAATATGACGTGGTTAATGTCGTTAAAGCCTGCACTAATAGCAATTGTTCCAAGCTTAGGGGAGTTGAAATCTTGGACCTATGAATAGGGAATATCTTTCTGTATTATTACTGCTACCCCACCCGAGGCTGTTTGCAATTCGATCATTACCATAAATTTTGTATTGAGGGATAGTGACGCGTTCGCTGGGTACGAGGTTCGCTTCCGTTATACAAGCTTTCTCTCACGCAAACAACAATACAATGTTCTGATAAAAAGTGGCGGAAGCAATTTTCTTATCCTTTGAAATAATTTTCATTAAAAATTAAGAGATTAATATATTTGAGTGCAGGGGAGGGGAAGAGGTCCTATTTGTAATAGGAAGAGAATCCTATTTGTAATAGGATTTGCTTGTGAGAAAGTTTTGAGAGGCTGGAAACTGGTTGGTCGGTCTTTGATATTTTGATTGATTTGATAAATTTGAGGAACTTCATCTTCACTTATGTTGCAGTTACACATTTTCGAATAGAAGTGGCAGATTTGCGACATTAGGAAAAGTGGTGATGCTCTTGACATTTGACTCAACGAGGGGTATTGTTACAATTCGCCTGAGAATGCCCCAAATGTTGACATCGTTTTCATTAAATAGGATAACTGCTTTCTTTTCTAATTGTATAATTTCTTTCTTAACACGTACTACACTGTACACAAGTTTAACCTCATTACAAATGTTTTTGAAATGGAAGTTTTCTGCTACATCTGCAGCAACATTTGGTATAGGTTTTCTAGATTTATCAAATAGTCTGCAAATAGTCTAAATAGTCTAATTATTTGATAACCTAAGCGTTCGATTTCCTGTTAGATGTTTTACACACTATAACAAAAGGGGAGGTCTTTTGATGATCATCGGTAATGCTTTCTTCGCTGCGTCAGGATAAGTATGAAACAATACGTTCCCTTCTTCACAAGATTTTCTGAATGTACGATAGTCTGATATTTGCATGGTTTGCTTTTATATACTCGCCATTTGGTTTTGTAAGGAACTCAGTGATTTCTAGTTGTTTTAAATGTTCATTTAATTTAAAGTATTCATTTGGATTTAGGGAAACGTAAACAGGAGGGAGCTTGATGTTCTTATCCGCTTCATTTAGTGTCACCTTCTTCGCCGAAGAGGTCGAAACGTGAATGGATGAGCAGGGTATACTGAATGGTATTGGGATTACTTTTAGGTTGATTTTTGTCAGAAAATATTGCAAATGTTGAAAATGTACGTTTTTTTATGTTCATTGTCCCATTCTGAGAGTCTACATTGGTAGGCACTGTTTCGCTTATAGAAGCAACGCTGGCAGTTTTACCTTCCGTATACTGAGTCGCCGACTGCAGAACCTTGGTTAAGTTAACAAGCGCGTTGCAGAAAGGACGCTCGTTGCACTGCCTGGGGTTGTTATTAATGAGGTGGTTGTGGTAGGATCTGTTGAGGTACTCGCAGTCAAACATATCCAGGTTGATTCACTTGTTATTTCTGACTTAAATGATACACTCCAAGTTCTTGTTGAGGTGAATGAAACACTCGATGATTTTCACTTTCCTGAACGCTACTTTCTCCCGAATGATTATTTAAAAACATATTTGTTTGCACTGGGTTTAATTCACTGTATTCACTGCACGAAGCGTTAAAGAGAATACATTGCACTAGAAATGTGCTGCCCCGTGTCGGGGTAGTCATTCGTGGACATTCTGTACTGCTTATTGTAAGCGAACTTGAACTTGGCACTTATCGCCGATAGACCGTGCTGCCGCAAAACCACTGTAGATAAGAGCTGCGGCGCCCGACGTACACAGCGCGGCTTCTCGAACACAACTGACGCAACCACCTGACAAGGTGGGTCTTCGGCCATTTGGTTTCCTATTCCTTTAGCCCATTACGCCCCTCCCCTCCCCTACGATTGCGAGTGCGATACAAAGAAGAAAGGGAAGAAGAAGTAAGCGGAAATGTTGTGAACAATAAGAACCAACAAGTGTTTAGGACAGGCACATACACTCTGGACGAAAATTAAGGAAAATTCAAATTTCAACCCGCATTTTAAAAGTCTATTTACAAAAACATTACAAATGTTTTAAGTATTAATAAATATCAACTACCTGATACCAATTCAATTGTCAACGAAATATATTAGTGGTGAACATCACGCTAGAGTGAATGACATTTCGAGATTCCCGATTTCCGAGGTTCTCAAAACTATGGAATTGTTGAGGAAAATTAGTTTATTGCAACAATATGTTCGCGTAACATGTTATTACTTTATTAGTAAAAGTTTATTATTAGTTTCTTCGGTATATAATTGTAGCAAACAGAGCTCTGCACGCGACGATTTTCCTGGAGCGTCACGGCAGTTAACATAAAATCTGCTTGATGAGAGTGCTGCATGATGGGCTTTCGCTCGCGTTGAAGTCAGCAGCAAAAATCACTGTGGCAAGAAAACCAAGCCTCTCATTCTCGGCACTCATACTAATGAGACACGAGTTGAGTCACAATGTCAAGTGCAAATCGCAAAATTAAACATGCCGTGAAGTTGAAACGTTGAAACTGAAAGTACGAAGTACATAAAAAGGGAGAATGAAAAGTTCAGTTGACCGAAGGCCAGTGGAAATGCGGAGAATATTTTGTACTTTTGTTGCAAATTCAGTAACTGAAAGAAACTTCTGCAGATATTCTAAAAAAATCTATGTCAAATAGGTGTAGTCTGTCTGTCTGTACTTGGCACGACAGCCTGCGTATGGGCCATGGCCTAATAGCTGCGTCCCAGCCTCTAGGTCATGGGTTAAGGGAGTACGTGCGGTTAGCATGAAGGCACCCCCACGCAGTTATCTGGTCTTCTCAACCTGAGAAGTGAGTTTTCTCATCATCACACGGCAACGTATGCTGAGACATTGCAAGGAAAACGCACACATTATAATCTTGCCCCGACCGGGATTCGAACCGGGGGTCCCGTCATGGAAAGCGAGAAATCTGCGTAGTACAAAACATAAATCTAACCATTATTGTTCAAACATTGTTCATTTTATCTTTTAGTTCAGTTATTTGTTTATGATAATTTTGTATGTTATATACTCTAGAAAACCAGAGGTGCTACAACAGCACATACTTTCTCGCACTATTTGTAAATTTGCAATTTTCGCAAATCAGAGAGACCAACAAAAATGAGACCCCACCATTATTTTTAGAGTCTCTTTTTCTATCCGTGGAAAAAATTGGAGAAAAAATTTCGAGCTGTTTTTGAGAAAAATGTTTTTGTAAAAAATATATTAATTTCAAAACCACATTACGCAAAAACTACTATTGATTTCAAAAAACTGTACGTGATCTTTTTTAAAGACCTGACATTCACAAACATAAAGCAAAAATTTCTAACATCATTTTTTGTAGTTTTAAAATGTTAACTTTTGGCAACTTCCGAAAATAAGGAGAGTTCGCCGAAAGTGAGACTAGCACAATACTTTTTACCATTCCTTATTTCCCTTATATAATGCTGCGCGAAGAAAACGGCGAATTATCGACAGAAAAACTCTTTTTACAGGACTCCGGCAACGAAAAAGTGGATAAATGCAGTTGCTAAATTTAGAAAAAAATCCTCTAACACGTGGTGTAGCCAAAATCTCTTATTTATGGATCCTTGATACCTAAAAAACGATTGACGGCAAAACGTCTCTGTCCATCCGTCCGTCTGTGAACAACGCTAGAGGTTAAACAGTTTCTACATTCCCCAATCGATCTGGCTGATGTCCTAACTCCTTGAATTTGAAACCGCTTTCTTATTTTGAAGGCATTTATTTCTTATTTATTTGTTCGTTTCTTACATTGGAACTTTTGTTGATTGATTGATTGTTAATGATTCCGGGTGCGTTAAGTATTGAGTTCATTCGTGTCGTAAGTGTAGTGCACGTTTTTTATCCGAAGGTGGCAGTGATCTTCCCCTGCTGGATGGCGTGATGCGGCGCCGACCTACCGTCGACTATCAGGGTTTTCCCTAATCAGGTATCTCCTACCAGCGGGACACCGCTCCAGCCGGGTCCCCGACCGGTCTCCCGGCATGTCTGGTAGTGTAGTGTACCTTAGTATGTGTGTGTGAGGAGTGAGGATAAGACAAGGAAGAGGAAGGAAAGATCGCGTGCGATCCGTTTGTTAGGATACTGCTCCGGCATTCGCCTAGTGTTGATTGGAGAAATCACGGAAAACAACCGATCAGAGCAGTCGGTCGCTAGAATTCTCCTCCAGACAGCGGCTGAATTCGACCCAACTGACAAGCTAGTGTCGAAAATCCTGCCACCGTCCGGAATCGAACCTAGGACCTCCCGGTCAGCGGCACAACAGTGACATCAGTTGATGCAATGAGCCACCTCTCTCGGTTGAAGCTTTTGTTATACGTTTACAAATTAATCTTTTAGAAATTATTTAAAACATATTTGAAATAAATATGAAATAAAGATCACTAGTGTTCAGTTGCCCTCTCCCAATTTATGCACTTGGATGCTACGTAAGTTAGAATTTGTACATTATTTCATATTTCATTTTATTATTTATTATATTTATATAATTTTATTTTCAATTGCGTCCTTTGTGTTAAATGTGAAAAGGAATAGAGACCGGTTAGTGTTAGTTGTTGTAACACATTGTTGTTACTCTGCACTGATAACAAGGCGATAATGACGGCTGTTTTTCGTTGGCGGTAATATACACGAATACTTTTAAATATTTGTAGAATATTACAGTACCACTCTCTTTAATATTTACTATTATATATTTTTTATCTATTTGCATTTGTTTGCAAATACTATTATGTTATTTATTAACTTTTAATTATTTTACTTTCACGCATACTGCTTATGAGGAATATGGAATGGCTAAAGAACACATTCCATATGTCGTGTATATACTGCATACCTTATAAAATGAATTCAATGCCAGAAATATATTTTCATTTAAAGTTTTGAATGAAATGAATCTATTGCTTGAAACTATTTAATTTCCATTACTAATGACGAGAGAGTACGTGCCCTTTTAGCACGACTAGTTATTCTTTAAAATATAATTTAGAAATTGAAAAGTAAATATTTTTGGGGAAATTAATTCACAAAACTGCTTATTTGGATATTTGGACATAACACTCACATTTTCTTATGGTTTCGGCGAATGTATCATTTTAAAACAAATTCATGAGTAGTTTGAGCTACAATGTTTCTAAAGAATGTCTGAAAAGATGTGTAATAGATTGCATGTACGTTTTGTTTTGCTGATACACCCACGCTAAATCTTTGTCAATCACTCAAGGAATGCGTACGTTATACTTTTCAGCTCCCAAGCGCTACACTTCCAGTTAAAAATACATACCTGACACTTACTTACCTTCTCTACGTTTTTCCAGCTGTCTGGGTTAGTACGCACAAAAACTGAAAACGAGTCTGCCTCGACTTTCTATTTTGCTTTCAAAGAACGGTCAATTTAACACTAAATTTCAATAGTTGGCGATGTTTTGCATTTCGCAATGGTAATAAACAAATCATTTGTATGCAACTATTATTTCAGTGTGCAGGAAGTAAAAATATTTAAACATAAAATTTGCTTGTATGCAAATGGTTTATAAGATGTTTTCTTAATGTTTTGAAAGTTTGAAAACATGACGTTTACCATAATTATTTTCATTAAAGAAATAAAACATATTCAGAAAGTATTCATCAACAATCCACATAAAATTTATGAAGTTAATATTACTTTTTCGTTATATCTATTCAAGAGCATCTTCAAGAAAAGACAAATGCTATTTTCAAGAGTAGTTGCCATTGGAAAGTACATCAGTCTTAGACCAAGGCCCAAAACACTTCTTCCAAAATCTGAAGATAAATCGTTACGAGCCGACCCATTTGAATGGTTTATTTTTTCTGAAAATTAAAATCTTCTCAAAATGCAAAAGGATTAGCGATTCAGATATACACCTTCATGGAAAGCGATGTATTTGTGTCTGAAAGTAGTGCAGCAGTGTACGAAAAACTGCCATTCATTATTTTACTTACCTTATTCTCAACGTTCAACGCAACTTGTGAATGGGGATTTAGTGAGAGTTGGTTTTCTTCAAGCCGATGAAGTATGTGCCAGTATAAAACAAGAGTTCCATATAATTTGTTGTTATTAATCGAGACGAAATTGTTATGTAAATCTGCAAAGCTTGAATGCTAGCTAAACTTTTAAATTACACAGTTATAGCATGTGTTAATATTCTCTAATCAAGTATCAGACACTGACAGCTGTTAGAACAGTTTCAGCGATGGTACAGGTATGGACAAATACCTTATTCATTTGATCGGATGGGATACGAGTGAGCAGAGGAAAACATGTCTGCATTTGATTGCGATGGTCCTGCGAATAAACACGAGTTCTGCGCCTCTATCTGCGCCATCATTCAATCAACGGAACATGGAGGGCCGCTGCGAACACAGAAAGGGTGTGCCACCCACCATAATATCGCATGCCTCACCGAAGCGCTGGCAGATGAGCAAGATGGAGTACTGTCAGAGGGTTATCCCACGCTGAGCAGATTTGAGCAGTCTGAAATCGATTCCAGGAAGGTTTTGATTTCTCAGAACTTGAAGAGGAGACGAAGTGGAACAGTGGGGTGGGGTGGGCTTCAAAACTCTCCCAACTTGAATGTGGTATCCTAGTACACATTGTCGATAAAATGCATGGAATAGAGATCACAATCCGGGCACATTCATCCCGAGTAAGACGTCGAACTCTAAAGATTGTGTCACCTCCACGATGTACCAACCTACCTTCCGTGACCATCTGTGACAGATATAAAACTCTCATTGAATTACTTCATATTCTGAAGAACCGAGGCAGATCGCACAAAATTCCATTACAATGAACATAGAGACATTCATAATTTTCACTCTAGAACATATAGTCACTGATCTAATATATTTTTCGTTAATCATATACGATAATAAGAAACATCGTATAATTGTTAACGAACACGATATCCATTCATAAAACGTCGAATATGACAGAACAAGAAAGGGCTATCCTATTTTAATATTTGCACATTTTTAATACATAGATTGAACATATTCGCAAAATGTTTAGCAACTCACAATGAGAAAAGACAACTTTAAAAATATGTACCTAATCATAAAATGAAGGCACAACAGAATAAAATACATTCAAAATACAGACACAACAAAGTATAACACTTTCCAGTCATTCGCAACCATGTCAAATTACAAAACACTGATTAAAACATGGATAAGAAATAAAGGATAGAAAACAGGTCGTACACATTAGTAGATATTAATTACAACGGGCATTACATGAATAATAATTGCTACAACACAGCGTTTACCTTTACAAACATTGTTTATTGAATCAAGCTGGGGTGGGGTAGTACTTGGAAACGTATAACTATAATTTGTTACATAAAGTTGTGGGGGTATGCTGCATGACTAGCATACACGTGGAACTAGCATAATATAAGCACATGAAACATAACATATGTCACAAGGATTGATGTTACTTCACAACAACATTATGATATGAGAAACAAAGTACAATACATTCAGTCGAACGCTAAGCAGGTGTATAAGTGAGATTAATAAATTCTGGAAAGCTGCGCAAACATGTCGGGGACTTCTCTTCCGAGCCACAGCCAAAGAGACTAACTTCCATTGAAGCGCCGCGCCGCAGTGCGGGGCGACCAAGTGACGAGAGGGCACATCCACCGGCGAGCCGACCTCCCGGTAAACAGTCCACACAGCGTTTACAGGAAGCTTACCTTCTACACGTCTAGAGTTCGGTGTTCACATTCCACCAAAGAGAGAGCATCACCCACAAAACACGGAACTGTTCAGATGCGAATTTCTGTATCCAGCGAAGATTGCTCACTACACACAGGTAAAAGCTAACATAAAACTTATGAGACATCTTTTTTGTTTCTGCATGTTATCACTATAACATTTGATAAGTAATTTACAGTATGGTTACAGTACATAGTCTAGTCGCACACTTTTATGTCAACGTTTACTCTTTTTTACTTGTCTTAAAAAGTCATGAAACAGAGTTCTTCCTCTTTTTTTCTTTTTTTGTTGCTATATCGATCTACAGTTTTACAACGTCATACTTTGCTATTCACAATGCGAAAATTATATATTTTCCATGTGTTTTACCCACGAAAGTATGTACAAACTGTTTGTGTGTGTGTGTGTATATTACAATATGTACAAAAATAAATACATCGCAGGCGGGCGCGGCGGGCTCGCTGGGCGAGCGGGCGGGGCGCGCCCGGGTCGCCGGCGGGGCGCCGGCGGCGGGCGGGCGGGCCGAGCGAGTTCATCTGGCACGCAGCAGCGCCGCGGCGGCCGGCGCCGGCGGCGCGGCGACGGCGGCGGCGGCGAGCGCGGCGGGGCGGCGGGCGGCGGCCCGCGCGGAGCCGCGTTCAGCCGCGACGACTCCTGCACGCCCATGCTGCTGCTGTACACTTTGGTCTTGTCCGGGTCGGCGGCGCCGGGCGCGCCCACGCCAGCGCCGGGCCCGTCGCGCGCGCCGCCGTCCAGCACGTTGTGCGCGCCGTCCGCCGCGTCCTCCTCCAGCCCGTCCTCGCCCTCGTCGCCGTCGCCCTCGTCGTCCCCGCTGCCGGGCTTCTTCCTGCGCCGAGGCTTCTTGAGGCGGCCGCTCGGGCAGGCGGTGGGCTCCTTGTACGGCCGGGTCACGTTCGGGTAGAACGCCTCCATGTTCTCCGTGCCCTGTGGACACACCAAATACACGCGTTTAACACACTTCTCTAAGTACTTGCACACAGCGGGATGGCGCCGTTTTCGTTTTGAAATCATTCGTCTTTTATTTCCACTACGAAAAAAGCATCATGCACGACACAACACTCATAGAAAATTATCTAACAAAATATATAATAATCATAAAGCGCAAGTATAATTATTTTCAACACTTTTTAATACCCGAAAATAGATGAATTCTGGGCGCATCCCAAAAAATTGTATTTCAGATAAATAAATTCTCTTGTCGAGAAAATGCAAATCATATATCACTGACTGACAAAGTCCACTCTATCGAGAAATGTGAATCATTTACTCATTGTGATTATATCTGTGATGAGAATTACGACAAAGTGATGAGGCGAAATATGACAGGAAATGAAGGGAAAATGGGGAATTCTGCATAATAATGACACAATCACATATCATCAAGATAGTATAATGGCGACATACATTATAATGGCGTCATACATTAGCCAGGAATCGTTTCATAAAGTACAAAGAAATCTAGTTGCAATTCTAACAAAAAATGAGAGGAAATATGTGAAAAATGAATGAAAGAAAAAATTCCAGTTATGTCTAAAGAGTATAGATATTTAAGCGGAGAGACTTTCCAAAAATATTACATACAATCAGTAATGTGAGCTCCCGTTTAAATGTGAGGAAAAATCATAAATGATACATTTTATCGATATTTATCTATTTTCATAACGGTCATTTTATATGGTCATTAATAGTAGGTCTGTTATACTTAAGCAAATAATTTTGATATTCTCTCCGAGGAGAACAATCTTTTGCGCACTTTCCCATCATTGGAAAAAATGACACTCCATGAGCAGCCAGAAGAGAAAAAGAGTTGGGATCATCAAGGCGTCTATTTTTCTTCTCAATTATTTCTCTTCAATTATTTTTCCACTCAATTATTTCTCCTCTCAACTACTTCTCCTGCCCGAAGCCGTTCCGTTGGAGGAGCTCCTACCAAACGCATTCTCCAAGCGTGCGCCCACGGGAGGCAGTGGCGTTTCGCCACAAGAGGTCTATTTTTCGACTAACATCCACAATGTGGCGCGGCCTTGCCGAGCGGGAAAGCGGTAGACTTGGCGGAGGCCGCCGCGCGCCGACACGCCCACACGTCCGCACTATCTACCCGAGAGCCGTCGCACCGCAGTAGAAAGGGTCGCGCCGCTTATCCCGTTTGATGCCCATTGAGGCATGCGGAGTGATACAAGAGCGCGATTTTCCGGGCCGCGTGCGACGCGGGCGCGTAGCCTGCGCTCCCGCGCCGCTCCCTCCCCGCCCTCGCCGCCGCCCCTGCCCCCGCGCCCCGCCCCGTCACCCGCGCTACGCGCCGTCATCAAGAAGAGCTGCGCGAGACTGCGGAGGAATAGGGGTAGAAGGAGCGCAGAAGGGTGGAGAAGGATCACCAAAGGGGAAGGCAGGCGGGAGGCAACCTGGATGCGAGGAGATGCGAAGGCGGAGGCGCGTTGGGCGGGGCGGGGGCGGGGGCGGGGCTGGATCCGACGCGGGGCGTGCGCGGAAGGGGAGACGGCGGCGGGCTGCAGTGAGTTGCGGCTAGCGAGCGCGCCAGCCGTGCGAAAGGATCCTCGTGCTAGAGCCCTCGCCTTGTATTCAGCGGGTTCCGGATCCGAGCCGGTAGAGAGGAAGATTTTCGGAAACGTGTTGCATACCCAGCCGGAATGATTGATCGAAGGTTTGAAGAGACACAGCGAATGATATTTTGTTCTGTTTTGGAGATTTCAGGGCTCAAGTCAAACCAATGTTCCATCGGTATTGTGATTTGTGTGACATACGCTGTAACCACTTCCAAATCTTTTATTTAATGAATTTCTTTAATATGTGCAGATGATACACCGCAAGACATGCATAAAACTTAGAAGAAAGCACAAAATATAAAAAAAGCTGACAAAGTAAAATTTGTATGAGACAGAAAATTTAAAATAATATTATAAAAATAGGGAGCCAACAAAACAGGGAAACATAATAGAGGGGTGTAGAGCAGTGGAATGGGGGGGGGAGAAGCCACGGAGTGGGAGAAAGACGGAACGGAGAAGCGGAATGGGAGTGAAACATTGGAGCTGTTTGGCGGTCCAGCAGAACGGTGGAGCAGTGTGCGGTAGAGGAATAGGCTGTGGAGGATGGAACAGTGGGGTGGTGGAGCAGAGGAACGGTAGAGCACTTGAGCGACGGAGCAATGGAGCGATGGAGCGGAGTAGAGCCGGGGAGGTGTCTGAAGAGCAAGGGGCGGGTGCCAGTGAGGCAAGGAAACGGTAGAGCAGTAGAGACGGGAGCGGGAGGGCTGTGAAGAAGGGGGCGGTGGAGCAGGGAAAGGGTAGAGCAGTAGATCCGGGGGCAATGAGGTGGTGGAGCAGGGAATGGGTAGAGCAGAAAGGGTGGAGACCGGGGCGGGGGGCTTTTGAACAGGGGACGGTGAAGCAGAGCAAAGGTAGTGCGTAGATGAGTAGATTCGGGTGGCGGGAGGAGTGGTTGGGCGATCGCATGCGCGGAGGCCGGGGCGCTTCCCGAGCGGCCGGCGACGCCTTGGGGCCGCCGATGGCCCTTGTGGGGCTCTTCACGTGTTCGTCCGTGTGTGCAGAAGCCGCGCCGCGGGCGGCGCATAGCTCGCATTCATGAAACCGGGTCATTTGAATGCGCCTCGGCGGCGGGCGCGGGCACGCTAAGCAAGAAATCCTCCGAACGCAGCGCGCCCACGCTACGTGGCCGGCTCCCCGGCCGCCCCGCTAGGCGCCCGCTCGCGGATGGAACTGTGCAGCGCGCCGATGAATTATGCGAGACGAACCGTCTAGCGGCTCTGGAACATGCACTCTACGTGTTCGCGTATAGCGGCAATCACCGGTTTTTCAGGCGGTGCGCTCAGCAACCAAGCGCTGCATACGACTTCAAACAAACTCAAGGGAAATGACAGTACGGAGAGGAATTGCTCAAGTATCATCGCGGTCACTATGTTAGCATGCAACGTTTCTCATTGCCCTTCTTGAAGAGTCAGCAAGCAGACGTAAAGGCGAAAAAAGTTTATTATTCCTTCGTTGAATAATTCTCATGAACCTATTTCTGCAGGTGAGGTGAAAATCCTCCACTTGCAATTTTAAATGAGCTTCTTTCACCCCTTTCTCTTTAATTAACTTTCTATAATCGTCGTTGATGTCATGAGAAATTAATTTTACTGCAGTAAATCAATCTATTTCTCTATATATTTCGCACTTCGGGAATTTTGTCATCTCTCAAGTCAAAGCCTTTCACGTTTACGTAATAAATTATGTCCCTGCGATTCAAAGGCGAATGATAGCTTTAATACTTAATATTTGTGTTTCGTGTCTTAAAGAGAAACAAAAAGGTGGATTGAGGTGACCCAATAAAGGAGTCTTAAACGTGAAATGAAAGCAAATGTGCGCGAAAAATTAATAAGCTAGAAAACATGGAGACTAACTCTTCTTTATAAACTCTAATACATACACATACATTTATTTGAACTGCAATTGGGTATGACCCGGTGGCAGTTAATTAACAATAATTACAATAATAATAACACTTAACATTAATAATAACAACAATATTAATAATAATAACGATATTAATAATAATAACAATAATAATAAAGGAGTACAGTACAAGCCGAACATGCAATAATCATACTATCACTAATATTAAGTATTATAACAAATATTTCAACTCGTATGATATATAATAATTATAATTATATGTCGGTGATGCTAAAATTTAATACAAGCTACATAAATATTGGCTAAATTTATTGTTTTTAATTCATTGATCGCGTTCACTACAATTAACTGCACGACACTGCACTGCACAACACTACACTACACTACACTACACTGTTTTTGCTTTGAGTTACACTGACCAGCACTACATCGCACTTCACCGCACTTCACAGCACTTCACCGCACTTCACCGCACTTCACCGCACTTCACAGCACTTACTCATTTAATGTCTATTACTATCATATTGTTCTAACTTATTTCTAAAACTTCGGACACTTAGAGGAAAGGCTTTGAAAATTGCTGCGGGTAAACTGTTCCAATCTTTAATTGTTCTGTTACAAAAGGAAAATTTCCCAAGATCTGAATTTTGTTTCCTTGTTCGAATTTTGTGAGTGTGATCGCTTCGGCCGAAATAATTTGGTTTTTTATCTATGGCAATTTATCTATGAATACATCACATGTTTCCTATTGATAATACTTTATAAGAATTCCCAGAGAACCGTAGTAAGAAACTACTCGCTCCAGCATATCAAATGTGAAAGAGGTTATAATACCTTACAATAACCTCTTCACTATCATACGCGAGCATCGTGACTTTTAATTTCGCATCGAAAACTCATTACTTCCGAGTGCAGGTAATATTTCTCCACCCACGCATGCACCCAATCATGCGGATAAGCGAATCTACAAGTACCGTCCGTATTATCGCTGGTTTGTAATGTCAAACGTCGGACTAAAGTCCAGCACTTCCGATTTAATCTGCATGGAAAAGCAATAAAACACACCGGTGAGTGGTCATGTTTACTTTTGTCGATGGTATAGCCGTTTTGCTTTGTCAAGTGCTCATAAACGAATCGTTTGAGAGAACTGGGCAACATTCTCAAAATTCACTGAATAGCGTTCTCTTAAACCTCATGGAAAAGTTATCGACGTGCTGAATTGTTCGAATCCGGCTGCGCAATAAACCAGTAATCGAGTGTTGAGAGAGATTCAACCTCACGCCTTGCTACATTCAACATCACTTCTCTTTAAATGTTCCCATCATCTTGCTTTCATTTCCCTACATTAATAGCACTGCCTTCCATCCTGTTAGGAAATCCAGATAACCTTATTTTCAAATTTAACTCATGTTAATTTTTATATTACGGGAATGGTTCCCATATCTTTTGACCGCACATGGTCAGAAGAACATTGAAAAAGAACTACACAGACATTTACAAAAATCTTTATCGCTTTCGTCGTATACTAATAAAAAGAACCCAAAGTGAATAAATATTTTAACATTAATATTTGTAGAACGAACGGTTCACAACTGTGTACACTTTTCTTAAGAACCGAAAATGTTTAAATATTTATAAGACTTACATAATGTAACCATTACAGTAATAAATCGACTTTTACACAAAATTGCTCCCCCCAGCAACAAAATCATTTCAAGGCTATGATCTGACGAATTCATCGTGAAAACAATTACTGTAATTCTGAATCCGGCTCTCTAAATAAATATATCAAATAGACGGAGATGACATCCATTATTTTATCATGTAATTACATCAAACATATCACATCCGTATTCCCACAATTAATGTAATTCTTTATCTACAGCCCACCACTATTTCGACATAAAAAGCGTACACTTCGATTTTCGTTAGTGGCATTCATTACGCCTGGCATTCGCAAGCAGTAACTTCCTTTGTCCTGGCATCCACCAGGGCTGTCTTAGACACGTGCAGAAGGGAGAGCGAGAAGTTTATTCCGCCGATGGAGCTTCGCCCGCGCCTCCCCCGCGCCGCGCCGCGCCGCGCCGCCGCGTTTCACGTGGGCGAGCACAGATCCGGCGCACCGCACGCGGCGGCGTACGTGCTTCGCAAAGGGAGATTCTTCCGCAAACTGCAGCCCCTCTCCGCGACGCCGCACGTGAAAGCGTCCCAACTACCCCCTTTCAATCTCGCAAAATTAAACCTAAACAGGTTATCCTCTCGCCCAACTTAACCTGCTCACCCAAGGAAATTGATCGCCGCTATATTGTAAACCTCATTGAGCAGCGTCGTCCGACCGGTTTAGTCGCAGAAGCACGACGGAGCATCCGGTCTCGCCGCTCTCGACTGCGTCCGCTGCCTGTTCCCACCTCCCGCATCTCGTTCTCGTCAGCGTCGTCGTCTCGGTTCCAACACGCACGCACACACGCCCCTTTTTGAACTTGCAGCGCCATCCAATTTCTTTTAGATTTCGTTCATACTGCCATAATGCATGGCAGTTACCTCTATTTACTTCATTTTTACGGCAAGCGACGACCCTCATACTGAATTTGGTCCTCTCCTCATTCTTTTTCTATTCCCGTGTGCTCTCCCTGAAACCTTCTTTCTTCAAAAATAAATCTCCCTACATTTTTAAGTTTGCCATTGCGAGTACTCTTTTATATATGCTTTTCAGATTCTTCCATAACAACGATTAACTTGATCATCCGAATTCCGTCGCCAAGATCCCGTAGCCAACATTTCAACTTGACTATCCCAACCAACGGTGCCAGGCGTCTCCGTCGTTAACGTTTTCCTCTTCACTGCCCTTCCCTTTCTTGCCTTACCTTCTCCGAGGCGGCTGCTGGCCGCGCCCAGTGCTCGAGCTGTTGCCTCCGTGAGCGACCCTCGCCGCTTCCACCCCACCCCCGGCTCTTGTAGCAATAACGTGCACATGCTGCTCCGCCGCAAAGACAGCCCACAATGCGGAGAGACGGCGCACGAAGCGCTGCCGCCAGTATGTAAATGTTCAATGATTAATTACAAATGCACGCGAGGCGCGTAAAATGCAAAGGGCAGCGGCTGGCGAAAGTATTCTGTTTAAGCAGACAACGGTGAAGGAGACATGGTAATACAAGGCACTCGAGCATGAATACACGACCGTGTAATGAGTCCGCTTCTTTTGAAAATTCCCTGGACCCCTCCTATTATTGTTGTCGGTTCATCCAACTGAAAGTTAGTTAGCAATTTTAATTACAGAGGGAGTTTAAAACCGCGCTGCGGGGAAGCAACCTCCGGCATCTGCATGCGACACGATTTTGGAAACACGACCTTGCTGTCCGGCAGAGCCCGAGAGAGGAGATATTATGACGCACGCCGCCGAGTACAGCCGCCACCGCTGCCGCCACCGCCGCCGCCGCCGCCACCGCCGCTGCCGCCCTGCCGCCTCCGCCGAGAAAAAAGACACCCAAAACAGTGTCCTTTACTTTGTCCATTGATGGACGTTACGCTGGCTGCTGCCACATCACGTATCCTGAAGCACAATTTATGAAACGGCCGAGAGCACTTCGTTTTGGAGAATTCATTAGTTTGTCAGCACTCGAGGTTTGCGCCTTCTTTTTTCATTCGCTTCTGTCCTCGGCCGTGCTTTTCAGAGGTCTCTCATAACCTGTTTTTTGACAACGGGGTACATATTTCATTATCCACGTGCGAAAGTCTTGCCTATTTCCTTTTTTGTTCGCCTACGAACCACTTTTCCGTGACATTTACGAAGGACTCTAAAAATACACTTTATTTTTAAAATAAATAATGTGTATTTAATGACTGCGGAATTCTCGTCCTTCAGATGGCTCTGTTGTAACTTATATCCCAGATGAAACCTGATTTTTCTGCCGACCTCCTTTTTCCTCCTTCTTATCTTATAAGTCTTCATTTTCTTCGTGGCGGAGATATATTTTCGATTAGGAACGTTGATTCACATTTTCCCACGAAATGAAAAGAATGCACTAGTCAGAACAAGTTAAGAACAATAAGAAAAACGGACGATAAAATGCGGTATATTACATGTGGCTTTATATTATTTTACATTACAATAAACAAAAATATGGAATTTAAAAACAAAAAACTACAAAATGACGGGTTTTTGAAAACAACTGTTTCGGTGACAATTGTTGGTACACATATTCATCATGTGCAAATATTAAGTTTGTTTGCTTGTGCAGAGGCATCATTTTTTAATTTTCAAAAAATCAAGGAATTCAATGAAAATGAGACCTGCGTCATTCTTTTAAGCATTATTTACGTTGTCCCAGGTAAAAATTCTATGTACGTATTTTATGAGAATTACTTGATATGAATTGCATTGTTATGTTTTAATTTATAATATATTATTTTAGAATTTTTTCTTAATTAACATTTTGGTTACATTTGAACAAATAAAAATATTCTGATTGTTCCATTTTTTGCGTGGATCGTATCACGGATAATGAATGTTTCATTGTATATTAAAAACTAAACAAATTATTTGTCCGTACTGACTCAACAGAATAACGATCTGACTGCCACATTTATTATGGAAGTTTTAAAAATAGCCTTGTTCAATTATTATATCAAAGTTAACATTAACCATAACAATTTACAACTAACACAAAACTTCACTGAAACTAAAAATCAACTATTTGTAAAATAATTTCCGATTTAAATGTCGTTTTAATGCTTTTGGGTTTCTAGCTTAATACCGTATGAAATACCCATAAAAGTTGAAGATTCTGCGCGTAAAAGGAATTAGTAATCATTGAAAAATCAAATACTAAATGATTCTCATAAATCCACGCACTGTCAAAAATAATTGTCAGTTTCTCACATTTCCCTCCTTCAAGCAGCAATTCGAGAGCACTTAAAGTGGAAACGCATCTCTCTTTTTCCAGCATGGGTGATAAATATAAAACGTTTCCAAACCCTTAACAGTTTCCCATTGTTACGCACAAACAGCGATAACCGCCGTCTAAGATCATCTCCCTTATTATTTATTTCAATTCTGCCACCCCGCTCCACATTCCGCACAATCCCTCCCCGCCCCGCGCCACCCCACCCCACCCCATGTCGCCCCACGCCTCCCCGTCCCGCGCCGCCCCGCGCCACCCCAACCCGCGCCACCCCGCCCCATGTCGCCCCACGCCTCCCCGTCCCGCGCCACCCAGCACCCCGCGCCACTCCGTGCCACTGGCTGAAGACGCCGGGGAAGGCACCCGGCGAGAAAACAGGCCCCCAGGAGCAGCAGTTAACCTTTTTACGTCTCGCAGCCTCCGAAAACTGAGCGCATGGAGTGGGGTTATTAGTCCCGCGTTATAGAATATACATAGCAGAACCAACTAAGGTTTTTCTGAGAACGTTGCATAATCAAGTATGAAGAGAGAAGAGCACTTTGGCGGCCGCAATATCGCAGCTATATATCGCCCTCCTTGCCCGCCTGCTGACTGCGTATCTGGCTGACAACAAAGGATGATGACCGATCGGAAAAAGGCGAAGTTCCAGACACTAAAAAACGTTGTTTCTGTAACGAGTTCCATTACCGCTACGTTTTTTCTTTGTTATTAATTATAAGTAAGTCATTAAGCATGAATATGCAAGTATAGAAGCCTTGGAATAATACAATAGCTTGCACAAATACCTGTATACGGCATTTCAAATATACGCGACAAACAAAAAATGAAAAAGGTGTACGTAATTAAATACCCAGGGTCAAACGGCATAGGTGTATTCTAAAGTTTCAATCACACAAGAAATTGCTCTCATCTTCGGGGCTCTCAGTAAAAAAAAAGCTTGCC
Source organism: Teleogryllus oceanicus (assembly GCA_964035755.1). Classification (NCBI taxonomy): domain Eukaryota; kingdom Metazoa; phylum Arthropoda; class Insecta; order Orthoptera; family Gryllidae; genus Teleogryllus; species Teleogryllus oceanicus. The sequence continues at coordinate 131,627,661 of CAXIVR010000001.1, forward strand.
ATCTTTCAAAATTATTAATCTAAAATCATCTCCGTAATGACTTTTTAGTATGCGTTTTTCGTAGCCATAAGCCATACATCAATTCTGGCAGTATTACCAAGCCCCTATTTTAACCACACTATCATGACAAGCTTCGCCCGTCTGATTGGAACTCTAGCCACCGAGAGAAATTCTTAAAAAGTTCCATTATACCCGCCTCCGACTCGCCTTCCCAGCTAACGATGAACACCCAACTACAATGCACCCGTTGCCGCGACCAGGGCCTGTTACCCCCTCATATGTCACCGTTTGCGCTACACCCTCCTCAGCAAATCATCGGCTTTGGCCCGCGGCTACCTGGCACTGATCTCCGACGGCCCTTATTAATTAGAACGGCACCTGACTATTGACCAGCGAGTATCGATTGCAGCGGGGCGTGACACGGAGGTCGGAGGGGGGGCGCGCCGCGACGTCGGCCATTGTGCCCGCCTCGCTCCCGTCTCCGCGGCCGTCTTCGCACAACCCACGTCATAGAAGACGATCTTTTTGATAATTATTACTGTTCATTAAGCAAGGCCATAATATCAACCGATTTTGTACGCAGAATATTCTTGTCATAAAAATATCACTCGTAGAGTTTGCAGCATCAATTTCTGTTCAGCAAGAAGCTAGGTCATACTATATACTCTTATTGCAATTAATTACATCCGATTCCAACTTTCGAACCCATTTGGGGAAGGCGAGATTTACAGAGAAAATACATTTTGTATCTGTATTCGTTCAGTCATTTTCTAAAAATATAATACCGGCGTTTTTATCATAATGAGACGTTGTAAGCCGTTGTTTATGAATACACAAAAGAGAAACAATGCGGACTTGATGCATTTTTCTGTTGATATATTGTTTGTCACTCAATACATAGGTTTTTATGCCGAAAAGTAATACCGGCATGCGAACTCCTTTGTTTTTTGTTGCTGTAAATACCACGTTTGGCAGACTCTGACAGCTACCACGTCTAGAATGACAGGTTATTTCAATAAATTGTTAAAATTAATTATTTTATTTACTTTTAATTTCATCACCTTACAAACATACACAAAAAGAAAACCCAAACCAATATACAACATGAAAAGTGTTGTTAATAATGAGAGAATAATAATAGTATGACTTGCAAAATTCTCTTAAGTTTGAATCAGTGTAATTTCTATATCAAGAAATAATTTAATTTTCTAATAGTTTTGTTGAAATAGTTTTCATTAGGGACAGTTATCCAAAATTTACTTTGAAAAGCCAAACATTCAAATTGGTTTCTTTTACAATTGTGAGAAAGCATTTCAACCTGCGAGGTATAAATGTATCCTCAGTTTTTTTTGTATTATCCTGTTTTATGTATCCACTTTCCATTCTATATCCAGCTTGAAATGTAAATCTCGCTTCGATCGATAAAGACGTAGCCGAGACAATCTTACCATTGAGATAATCTCTGCAATTTTCGAATTGAGGTGTATTTGAAATATAAAATTTTAGATATATTTCAAATATAATAAAAGAAAGCAAAACTAAAGTGTGTGAATTATCGATGAAAACTATTTGCCTTATTTAACGATTATATCGCAGTGCACGAAATCACCCACGAGCCTCCTCAACGATCTAGCTAAAGTTTCAATCAAAAATCAAGCAAGATCGCACAGAGTTCAACGAGTGCTAACTACGTCACGAATCTTCAGTGCGCTGTGTCCACAACTTTCTCAAAGGGCTTTTTGTCTCGAACTCAAGTCTCCCTGGCACGAGCCGACCCTCGCAACGACCTCTCGCTTTTAAGAAGGGCTCGCTGTTCCACGCCCCTGCTCGCCACGTTCTACTCCTGGCATGCATCCCCTCCCTCCACACTACCACCACCACAACCAGCACCAACACCCCTCCCCTGCCTTTCATCCTCGCCCGCCCTTTCCCCGCCGAAGCCACGGAAATGTCACGAAGCATTGACAACGTCCCCAAGCCCCGCCACTGCTGTTGCGCTCCTTCCATCCCCCCCCGCCGTGCTGCACCCCCCCCCCGGCTTCCGTCCGCCCTCCCCCTCTGCACCCCCCCCCATATTCCCCCCACATTAAGTCAGCTGGTGGAATTTTTAATTTAAAGCCACCCTACGGCGTTTCATTCTTCCTTTGTCACCAGCTGCTCCCGAAGTAAAAAAGAAGCCAGCAGCCGGGAGGACACATTCGCCCGGAGCGCGGCGGCAGCGGCGCTCGCCAGCGCTGAGCCCGGCCCCCGCGCGCAGCACACCGCCGCGCCGCCGGCAGCCGCGCCCCAGCACAAACCTAACTAAATAAACTCTTTTATGAGCAGAAACATAAGGCCAGATTATTACTGTCTCGTTGCTTCGCGTTCCCCTGCGAGGCTTTAAGGAGGGATTTCGAGGAGATAGCGGCCACTGACTGGGATGTGTTAATGACTTGCTTTCATCTCCAGAATTTGATCATCCGGGGAAAATATCGCGTTTGCGGTTCTCTCCTAGTTTGAAAAGAGACGGGTGGTCTGAAAATGTTGTAATATTACTTATTAAGCGTTTGGGTATTTTTGAAGGACACGCGACCTTCCTATTGAGGTAGGCTTAAAGAATTTTGTTCATGTGCCAAATATGTAAGCAATTCACGACTCAAGACCAAATTATAATACAAATTAAAATAAGAATTATTAGCGCTTAATGCAGTAGTGAGGTCTTCTCGAACCTGATTCCAGGTTCCTGTTCAATGCGGTCAAGACAACACGTAGAACGTCATTTTACATACGATTCCCTCCATTATTTTAATAGTGACAATTTGTTGGCTACTTTCAGTATAGTCTACAATACGAAAACTCTGGGTGGCATTACTTTCGATACACGTCAAATTAAAATTAGATATGAAACGAAAATAGTACTCGTATAACAGATAACATAACTCTTTCTCACTTCAATGGAAAAGTCTAGTATTTGTCTATGCCGTAAACGTTAGTTTTCGTGATGGCCCAATTGCTCACGTTAAACAGTGTTTTCATACATGTAGTTCATTTGATATTCCGCGAAACGAAATCTATCAGATTTGCACCGAATGTGTATATTTTGTGATTTGATAAATATTTTGAACGAAGAGCTACTGTTCACTTCGCAATTAATTCTCAGAAACCAAGCACATGGACAAACGTACTAGCAAATATGAAGTATTCGAAACTCAGAAGAGCACGTTTGTCGAAACAAGCAAATGCACTGAGTAGCCTTGCACGTAAACAATCCTAGATCGTTGTATTGAGTTTCCATCTACCCTGTTATTCAATAATTTAAATTGGCTACTAATCTGAAAACTATGCTTTAAAAAACTTTAGAAACTTTCGGAAACAAATGTGCTAGGTACATTTCCCATTTGCTGAGGCGTGTCTATCAGAAGGTCCGTATAAACAAAATAGTGAAGGTGGCTTGGAGCCCACGAGTAATGTAAAGGTCACTTCAGCGCTAACGCGAATTGTCTTCCACAAATGGAAAAACTTCGGCTCAAACGCAAATACAACTGATACAGAGTCAACATATTAAGAGGGATTGAAGCATATAGAGCAGCAAAACACATACGTATTGAAAGAAGCCAGCAAATTAGAACGCACGTTAAAAGGAAAGTGACAGGAGAGGTCGCCGTTTATGAAGTCCACACCGACGACAACGCAGAAGATAAACGAAATTCCTCGCAATGGGGCTGCATTCCTCGACGCCGCGATGCATGCCTCCGCCCGGTGCCGCCTCGCATTCGCGCAGGGAGCCTTTCGATTTTCCTGCGAGCGCGCGGTCGGCGATCGTCCTTCGATCGGGGCCCTGCAGCGCAGCTCACACGGGCCCCGCCGCCGCCGCCGCCGCCACCGCTGCCGCCGCCACCGCCGCCGCCGCCGCCGCCACCACCGTTTGATACGGGCACACGCGAACGAGGCGACGCGAACGAGGCACGGCCCGCCGCGGTGCCCGCGCAGACTGATAAGTGCAGGACGGCGCGACGGGCGCGGCCATCCCCGCAGGAAAACGCATTTCGCTTGGCGGGGCGGGGCGCGGCGCGGCGTGGCGGGGGCGCGAGCGTGGCGCAGATATAAAAACCAGCCGTAAAGTCGGCTGAGAGACGTGCGTGCGTTTACGCAATAAAACGGAAAGCAGCCTCCGCGGCTCCCAAGAAGCAATCCTACTCGCGGGAGCGGATTATTCGTCCGGAATAATGAGTAGACCTCCCGAGTGGATGCGGGCCGGGACATGCGGCATGCGAGCGTTCGGCGCGACCCTCACAGCACTTGCCAAACTCGCCCGCGCGTCCTGCACACGGCGTCCCGCACAAACAAGCGTGATGAAGTTTTTAATTACTGCAGGCATAGTACGAGTTACGTCACACGTCATAAAGTTTCTTAGGTTTTAAGGCGTAATTGCAGTATCTCTTACAGTGCTTGTAATTTTCTTTAAAAGAGTATGGAATGTAAGTCTCTACAAACGTTCTCAATACTAAATCTTGACTTTTTCCAGAAATATTTATTATTCTGGCACTTTATATCAATAAATTTAAAATCGAAGAAACTGTAATTGTTTTAATACATAAAAAAAGTTTGGCGGGCTGGAATAAAACCAGGTTACTTAGTTTTTCGATATAGTATATTATTACGTGCTTATTTGCATTCTCCTATTTGTTGATTAAGTAAATCAAAACAACACATCAAACATTAAAATCGAACCAGTTGTGAATCAATAATTTTGGACTTTCACAAAAAGAATGCAAAACATACGCTTAAATGAGAAATTACTTAGGACCGAGAGTGGCAAGTCATACTATCTTACGAAGTACATCTGAGAAATCAGTGCTCACTATGAGTTTTAAAATTACATTTCAAACTCTACTCTATGAAGTCTGTTGCGGTAGATTGTGGTATACCGCCGGAAAGCATGGCGTGCATCATTTCTCCGGCCGATGAGCACGCTGCCGCAAGCCCTAGAGGCCCGCCGACATCGCCCCATCTCACGGGCGGCCGCACGCGAGCCCTCGCCGGCCTCCCCCACCGTGGATCGACGCGCGGACCCCCTGGCTTTCCCCCGTCGCAGCCGTGCCCCCGGAGCGGCCGTCGCCGAGGGGCGAAAGGGGCAGGCCGCGGCGCGCCGTCCCTCGGACACCTGCTCTTCCGAGCGCGAGCCGCGGCGGGGAGTCAGCGGCAGAAGGGGGACGGGTAGGGGTGGAGATGGAAAGATGAGACGCGAGGGGGATAGGCGCTTTGAATGGCGTTAATCACACCGCCCAGTCGGATCGGACACAACGGAGGGCGGCGCAACAAAGAGCCTTGGCGGCCGCCACAAAGGTAGCACGGCGCGGCATGGCGGCCCGGCCGGCCGGTGGACATGTCCTCTTGGTTTAGCCAGGACTACTCCCAGGACGCGCGCTTTTTTTTGCTTTAAAAGAGGATGGAAAATAAGACTCAAAAACGTTCTGATTACGAAATTTTAACTTTGAAGAAATATTTATTATGCTGACTGTTTATTTCAGTGAATTTCAATATTGTTTTAACGCCTATAAAACGTTTGTCGAAATGGAATCAGAACAGCTTACGTTGTTCGATCTATTGCAGGCGTATTCGCATTCTCCGGATTGTCGACGATTAAGTAAATCAAAGCAACATTAAAATCTAACCACGTCTGTGAATTTATAACTTCTGACTTTACACGACTCCTTCCACTATTCTAAAAAAAATGACAATTTATTGGCTACTTTCAGTATAATATATATTAAGATGATTCCGATGTAATGATTAAAGTAGGAATTACCTTCAATGCACGTCAAAGTACAATTAAAAATGAAATGAAACAAGTACAAGGCCTAAAACAATACTCTTACTTCAATGTAAAGTTTCGTACAGAGAAAAGAGTCTGGGTTTAACCAGGACTACTCGGACTACGCGCGTTTGTACACGAGATTTCGGTTTCGATGGCACGTAAGAAATTGCTGAAATATTAATCCGCAGGCTAATTTTAAGTTTAAATTCATCACCTTATCACTATTTGCGCATTAGCTGCAGTAACAATAGTAAATGATTGTGATGCTTAATCAAAGAGGAATCGTTAAAGAAACATGAACATAAATGGGCTCCACTTTTCGAATTCGACGCAACTTCACTGTATTTATACAAATAAGTTATGATACTGCTCCGCAAACGCAGGTATGAATCATCTGATTGGCTAAACCATAAAAGTTTTATTTTTAACCGGCAATAAAACATATGGGTTGTTTCGGGGATACAAGAGATGTTTTACTAGCCAAATCCAAACAGGAACATATAAATGAAAATAGCAGACGTTATTCAAAAGCATGCACAAAGTTGGTATTTAATTTTAATGTATATGGAAAACTGTAATAAAAAAGTCATTCTGTAGGGCTCAATCCTTCTGCTGTCAAACACTTCAGTAATCTACGGGCTTGTGTTGTTTATGGCAGTCGTTATCCAGAATATTATTTAAAATTGATGAGTACAATAAATTAAGCAAAAATTGTTTTCCACGCTCAGAGAAAACAAACATCTTGATAGATAAAAGTAAAGTCCTTTCCTTTACACTTGCACCAAAACATCAGTATAAGTATTTAGAACTAATACTGGCGTAACATCTAACTGAATGACATTAAATCTAAACGCATGGGCAACTTTATGATAATTGGGAATAAACTGAACCAATTTCAAAACAAATATTTGCAGTATTATGAAAAGTGTTTTGGTAACAAGACCGACAAAATATTTTTGCAATGCTAATGTACGTCAATCGAATATCATTGATATCCATAATTGACTTATCGTTAATGACTAATTTGATTTTATTTTAAATCTATCAATCCGTTTGGTATTTTGGTGCTTCATTACTAGGAAGGGCAAATAATACCTTTTGAAACATTTAAGATAAGTACATTTGAAGTTCAACGTACGTTTATCATTGTAATTTCACGTACTGTACACCATTATTTTAAGTAAGTTATTCATAAAATTTCACAAGAATGTTATTGAAAGCAGAAGCAACGATGAAAAGTGGCTTTCTAATTTCCCGAATAGCAGTAAAAGTGGATGTAAATCGCTACATAAGGCTGACCCTGATTTACTTCAGAATTAAGTAGTCATTCCCGCTAACAAGGAAACAAATTGAAGTTGCGAAAGTGCTTTCGACGCACGGAGGGGAAAAGTGGATCTTCTTCACCTCACAGGTTTTATAAGATTACTGTTTTTCAAATAAAATCTGCGCAATGTAATTAAAGATCTTGCCATAAACTTCTCACAGTAATATTGTAAATATGAACGAAAAACGTATTATTATTGCTCACTGACGATGTAATTAAAAACCAAAACAATTATAATTAACATGTCGCGAGCAGCCGCTGTGCTCTTTTTCGTCGTAAACTATGAGGGCGGCTGAGAACTCGGCTGACCTCCCTGGCCAACATGCGAGGGTTTCCAGGAGGCCCCAAACGGAGCTCTAGCTATTCCGTTGCCAATGATCAGGCGAACGGGCAATCAAGAAGGTCCACTGACGTTCCCTTTACCGCCCCAATCCGCCATATATAACGAAGAAATACGGCCAATAAAATTTATTTTGCCCGCTGATTCATACACGTGATACGCGATTAAAATTTTTGCCTGAAGATTTATTGCTTCTACAAGCTTGTAAATTTGTGGAATTTGAATATCTTCCTCGGAACGTACACAACACCTCTTTTCATCATTCCATCGGCAATTGCAAAATATATTGTAGTTTTAGCTTACTATCAATTATGGTGGAAATAAAAAGTAAACCATAAACTCTATGATTCATTGCCTTGCTGCCTCCGCAGTCAAGTAATGAAGTTGCGAAGGCTCCCGATTCCCGGAGCGTCAGCAATTGCCCGTCCGATGGCCGGCGAACGATCGACCCACCGCCGGCGCGATCGGAGTGGCTAGCCGCCCGCCCACACGCTCGCCGCCTCCCAAACCGCTACGCCCCTCCCGCGGACGGCGCCGTGTCCCTGGCCACCAACGTTCCCACCGTCGCTCACGCTAACTTTATCCCTGCGAACCTCACGGCCACCGCAACCTCGCTGCTTCCCACCACCTCCCCCGTTTTCACCATACCCTCTACAGTACGATTCCGAGAGTGTAGTATGTTGCATGTACTCTACCGGTCGCTGCCCAGCGCCTTGACTTTGCCGACGAATGCCCTACCAACCCACTTCCCCTGGCGTTCAACGTCGCCCTGGTGCCCGTTGCGTTTTCCTCCCTCCTCACGGCCGGCGCCGTCCCTTCACCCCTGTCACCGTCTTCCCGCCCCACGCCGATTCCGCAGCCCCGGCCACCGCCGCCGCTGCCGTCATCGATTCCGCGTGACAGGAGATAAATACACCGAGCATGTTGGTTCTGCTCCCGTTCCCGGGGGAGTGCGGCGTAGGGGGGAGTGGCCGACGGACGCCTTTTACATTTTTGTCCTGCGCAAACAGGTAAGCGCCGCGTCGCGCGAGGGGATCGCCCCAGGCGCTGTGTGCGGCCGCCAATGCGCTCCAGGCTTTGGGCGTCTCCGGTGATATCTCAGAGCAGACACCTTGTTTGGAAAACCGCCTACTTCCGCTACGGATCCTCATTCTTTGAGGCTTCAAAAAGTACTGGACGTGAGAAATAGCTACAAGCCTTGCCTAGGAATTCGTTGAATATTGAGATATTCGAAGATTACTCCTGTAATTGCATCCTCGAAATCCATTTAAGATCCTCAGATCGTCGAATACGAGGATGAATTTCTTACTAATTACTGACTGTAATACAAAAACCCATGTTTTTCGTGCAAAAAACACTTTTGTGTCGTACTTTTCTAAATGATATTTCCATGTAACCCAACTTGGATTACACTGCTATCCTACGTCATTCGTCGTGTTTGTAGCAATAGTTCCAGTCGAGAAGAATTATATTGAATCAGAACTTATTAAGCGGTCCTACTTTAAGATGATATTACATTATAGTACGCAAGACGATTTTAAATATCCAAATACACTGTAGAACTAACCACGGGGTGTCCATTACAGTGAAAATGATTAATGAAAGTTATTCGACAAAAATGGAACGTACTTTCACTAGTCGTTGAAGCGATCAAATTGCATGAGTGACAACCTTCAATTGTAAATCTGACCAATGTGGCAACCCAAAATTAAGTCTGTAAAAAACTGCGCTGATTTTTAACAGAAGTAAATCAGACGAACAAGAAAAATCATTGCACAGTTTGTTGATATTGTATTGTTAATCAAATCAGTCGCGTTGAATTACTAATTTTATACATTAGCTCCCTAAAGCATTAAAAGAAATAGCATTCTTCGAGTGAAACACGAGTTCGACCAATTGCTTGGAGGAGACAGCCGGCATGCCTGATTGTATGAACGCACTTGGTAACCCCTTCTACTCGACAGTACACGGCCGCAATAGATTCTTCATGTTGCACCACGAGACGCAGCGAGGGCTGTCGTCAGATGACTGCGAGGGGCTGAATGAAGCATTCTGGCGCGCGCCCTCCGGCAGAATCTCTACAAGTGGGCGCCCGAGGGCTGCTCCAGAACGATGGCGCATCCTCGGCTGCGCGGCAGCTCCGGGACGCGGCTGCCCGCCGAGCTGCCTGCCGTCTCCCTGCTCCGAGAGATGCCACGACCACAGTGCCACGTACTCATGTACTCGGTTCTCGGCAGAAAAAATTCTGCCTCAACCTCGGAATAGGTCCCACCGAACTTCAGTTAAATCGTTCAGTTCTGAATTTAATGGACGTGTCAATGGGTTTTCCCAGACAAATGTCGTGAAGGTAAATGTCCCAAATATTATTTTTCATTGTGAATATTTGCAAAAATGTTTATTAGTGTTCAATAATAACAATGGCAAACGAAGAACTAAATTTCACTGTTCCTACGAAACGTTAGTACAAAGAAATAATGAAATGTCTATTCCTTGTCTAGCAAATTATTTTACTTTGCCCTACATGTAATAAATATTGTTAGCAACTAATGCTCACTATCTCGATTGCTTTCATTCAGTTCTATTTCACTCATAAATCAAAACTTTTTATGGTCCCTTGTCTTAATTCTGGACAGTTAAATCCATCATTTTTACCTCTAATCAATACCAAAAATCTAGCAATACTTTGCCATTGTACAAATAATCAATAAAATTATTCTTTAACTTTGCTATTTAATACGCAGATAATGTTTCATTATCTTCGAACTCATACAAGTTTTAAAATCAGTAAATAAATAGTTATGTAACTATTTAAATTATTCGTATTTGCACTATTTATATTATACTATATTTTTACATATGTAACTATCCCATGCGCGCATTTTGACCCGGTTCAGACCACTGTGCCACGCACTTGCAAAGCGCTCCACGGCACTCACAGCAGCTGTCGCCTCCTCAGTGCTCGTTACCACATAGTAATTTACTTGAAACAATGCGCGTTGGCGGTCCTGTTCTCTTTCGCTCAAGACCATGCCTTTTTGATGCCTCGGAACGATGGTTTGTCATGCGAAAGCTTACACGAAAAGAAACTGCGTCATCTGTTTCTAGCGCGAAGTGAAGGGACAGGGCGAAAAATAAAACTACGAGTCACAAAATAGGAAAGAAAGTGGGTTGAGGTACGTGATGCTATTTGATAATGGATACATTGTGTGTAGTTACTAAAAATGAATGACTTTGCAACTCGTATAAAACTGTTATTAGAAGCTTGTAACAACCCCATACATTCACTCTACTCCTTTGTATTTGTCATGCTATATTTTATGGCTAGAAATACAATTTCGGAGATGAGCCCTTAAAGGTGAGCTCTTTTAAGGTAATCGCGTACCTGCTTTCTTAACTTCTCCGAAATTGTTAATGGCAACGAAGGCAGAAATCAACAGTATATATTATTACAGAAACACAGCTATCATTTTATTCCATTTTCATCGTAACAGTCGAAAATTATTCAATTATTCGCAAAAAACTATGAACATTTTATTCTGTAATTTGCATAAACAAATTTTTTTCACAGATTTCTTTCAATTTTCCAAATTACTCTACATTTCTTCACGTTCTGTATTCTGTTCTTACTTAATGAGTATGCCGAGCCTATTTTCCAGATTTGCCTGCTCGTTTCGTGAGGCCGAACAAGCCCGAAATGTGCAGCTCGACAACCAGTGGCGGGAACTTACCGTCAGCACTTGCATCTGCTTGAGCCAGCAGCGCGGCTGGAAGCTGCCGCGGCGCGTGGTCTCCTCAAACATGCGGAAGTTCTTCTCCCAGTCGTAGGTGACCAGGCGGTTCTCCAGCGTCATGTCCGCCAGCTCGGGAGGCGACTTGATCATCACGGGACTGGAACCCCTGCGGACACACGACGTGGGTGAGCGGACACGAGGCATGGACGGTTGAGGCGAGCCATGCACGGAGTGCATCAGCACCACCGAGCATGCATCCCATGACATTGAACTGCATTCGGTTTTTTAACGTTCAGCGACAATGTTCAAGACACCACCTCCACCACCACCACCACCACCAAGCATCAGCACCACGGAGCATTCATCCCGTAAATTTCAACTGTATTAAATTGTTTGTAACGTTTAGCGACAATGTTCAAGACAACATCACCACCGCCACCAAACATCAGCACCACCGAGCATTCATCCCGTGAAATTCAACTGCATTCATTTATTTTAACTTTAAGCGATAATATTCAGGACACCAGTGTTTCTCTCTTCTCCCACTTCTTTTCAAGCTCGAAAGAAGAAACAAGATCTAAGGCCAAAATTTAACAGACAAAAGTTGATGGTCTTTTAAATCTTGCTATTATACACACATTAATACCATTTTATACGAGCGAAGAAAACCGTTGAAGAATTTCTTCGATATTTTATACAGACATCTCATGACTCTCTTAAGCTTCGTAAATATACAACAAGAAATCAAGGTTTTGTAGCTTCTCTCGTAATTTTGATTTTCAAGGTGAGAAAAGTACTCGCTTGCTAATGCGCAGCACCAAAGCGTAGTGCATGTGTGAAGCAAAGGCGTAAATAGGTAGATAATTACATAAATGGCTAGATAAATTTTCGGTTACGCATTTGATCAATTACTTACATGTAGTTCACATACAATCCTTTGCATTTAGTTATACGATATATCGTTTATGGAATGGTTATACCTTCTTACAAAATATCAGACTTTGAGTGCTCAGAAGAAAGTCAATATGTTGCATGTTTCCAACAACTTCCAACAGTGCGCAGTGGAACAGGATATTTTGCGAAACTTTGAATTATACAGTTTATAATTGCACATTTCAACATTTGAAAACACTAGGCTATGCAATTTATACTCAAATAAAAATATGCATTTTATAAATATAACATGACAACTTTCAAGCAATAATAGAAAACAATACCGAATGAAAAATGTTAGGCAAAATGACCAAAGTAGTAAACGTCGAAGAATACGCATAAATGGGCATTATTGCACTTCCTGTATGTCGAGTTTCGTCAACATAACACAAATTTAAGCTCAAAGAATACATGAAATAGTAATCTCTTGACTAATTTCTTTTGTTCTCTTCTCAAGTTAATTCAAAACCATACAAATCCAAAGCTACTAATTAAATCTCTCCCTTAAAATAAATCTCAGGCTCATCACCATGAGGTTTTTGCGAGTAATAAAATACCTTATAATTTAACAGTTTTTTCACGAAAAGGTTATAACTCACTCGTGGTTGCCAAAAACTATTTAATCACATATAAAAATATACATAACATGTATGATGCGCATATGCGAAAAATATAAGTTTAAATGTGACGACTCCTATGAAATGAATTGAAATGCAAGTTCACTTAAGTAACACAACAAAATTATTGTAATAAAACATGGTTGACAAGTAACATTAATAAAAATTATGGAATAATTTTGCTGTTCCACTGGTTTGTTTTCCAATACAAATATCAGAGGACAAGACGAACTTTCTCGATAAAAATAAAAAGATAAACGTTTCAAGGTGAAACGCGGAATAAACTAAGATTGAAAACCGCACCACCATAAAGACATAACAACAATTAATATAGACGAATCTTGTGCGGGGAGAATATAGCACGCTTAAGCGGAAATTAGACACAACGAATGAACTCAACAAACCAACTTGACGTATGACGAGACAAAATGCCATACGGCGTCACTGATGCCACAGAAATGCAAACAGTACTAATTCGAGGTGAAAGGGATGTCTGGCATTGTCCGTAACGAGCTCGCCTTCCAATACGCCAGAGCTGCGTGGCGTCATTCAACAACACGCTCCGTCACACAGTATCGAATCAGTGTTCCAGGGCGCTTTTGTATCGCAACGGGCTTTCCATTTCTCTTCATTCACGCACAGCGCTTGCGCTAGCACTTCCAAGAGAGAAAATGGAACCACCGTGTGTGATGGGTTCCGGAACGAGGGAATAACACTTCCAGGAAGACCAGGTACTAGTCGCGGCTAGCCCCAGAAGCATCAATCGCCAAATGGAAGGCTGAATTGGGGCAGGTATTTCGTTGTTCCAATGCGTAAATCAGCGTTTCCTAATATTGCTTAAAGTACGGTCCACAATATGTTTTGGTAACAAAGCAACGAGTTCATGCCCTTTCCACAGAATACCTTTCCCTTTACCTTACCCTACCTTTACCACAGCCCTTTCCACAGAATACCTTAAAAGGGTGGTTATTTCGAGTTCATTGAGACATTGAAATATCGAGTAAATTTTTAAACTCACATTATGGAATAGAAGCAGAAAATAGTGTTCTAAAGTGAAATTTCAAATTAAAATTTCAAGCACAACGTTCATCTGAAGACATTTTATTGCTTTATTGGAAACAAATTCAGTATACATAAATAGGTGTTGCGGAGAAAGGCAGGCAAATTTCAAATTTCCATTCAAAATCTCGAAAAACCGGCAAATCCGTTCCAGCTGTGCTCACCCTCTGATTCCTCTGGTGCAAACCTTGCTACAAGCTCTCACAGTCTACTGCACATTACTCATTATTTCCCAAAACTCTGTCGACTAGCGCTCCAGAAGCTCTCGACTTCGATGGCGCTTGAGGAGAGAGCTTCAAACACGAGACCTGTTCCCGACATTGCCTATCTTTAGAAGCCTTAAGAAATACGTCACTACATTCGATAAATAAGTGAACTCTAAAAGAATTTTCAGGGGCACTAATGTACACTCGATCTCACTCTTTCTACATTCTAACAAAATCAGACAATCAGATTCACGCCAATTCAGAATAGTGAAATCGTCTGTAAATATATTCATTCTTCTGCCGAACCCCGCAGGGTACTTCAGTGACACGTGTATGTACAGAATAATGTTTGTAAGCATTTGAAATTGCCTATCATACTGCTTAACATGATATTGCGAACTTGCGTCAGCCTTCACGGCTTCGTCCAGCGTCTGAGTAGTGGAGCTGGCTGTGGGTTCGAGTACCTTCTAAGGCACGAGCGTGTGCTCCATGTGCTTACTCTGTAGTTGGGTTCTCCTATCATCATATATTTCATCTGCATTCCATTACATACAGAATCTTTCAGCTACCAATATCATCGTAATTCACTCATTATCACAATATCACCCAAGAAACGGACAAAAATTACATGATAATAGTACACATCTTATGCATGTTATATGTTCTTCCTTTATCCAATCATTTTATGTTGCTCATATCGAATTAATATCAGTTTAAATATGAAGACTGCTATGAAATAAAGTGAAATGTAAGTTCATGAACAACTCCACAGTGAAATGCCAAAGCAAACGTCATGAGCTCTTCGAACAAAATATATTCGTTGTCGCTTTTTATCGGTGGAACTGATTTCACCGTTGCATTTTCTACGCGTTACAGTATTTACTAATTGGAATGTATAGTAATTCTACTGCGGAACAGTCTCGTCATTGGGCAGAAGACTGCGTGGTGGCCGGGGCGGATCTAAACAATGGATTTAGGGAAGCGGCGGGCTACTGTCTTTTCGCGGTTCAGTGTAACTTTCTTCATACTTTATGGTAACCCTGAACTCACTCAAGAACTATTCTCGAGAAGACACATTATTGCAATTGACGTGTACTTTGCTTTCCGACTTTAAAAATAATCCTAGAGCTGCAGTATCTTTGCACGTATTGAAATTTTCTCCATAGCACGTCACAATGATTTAACTGTTTTTGACGTTAACTTAATTAATTAATGAAATGTTGATTTTGAACAAGTGTTCGACGTAAAGCTGTGACCCTTGTTCGTATCCATGCTGCTCAGAGAGCGCTAAGGTCTGCGTGAGCTAAGTCCTTCCTCCTCCGACAACGCTAGCGCTGGGTCCATAGCAGGAGAACGGTCACCGTTCGGCAGCTGCACGAGGGCGGCGGAAGCGTTGGGGACGAGAGCGCGGACCACCCACCCGCACGCGCTGCGCCGCCCCGCCCACCTCTGCTCCCACCCCACCCGCCCCATTCCCGCCACCACCACTAGACGCCGGCGTTCGCTCGCCGCCCGAAAAACGCTCAAGTATTTGTGTACACGGCGAGCCGTGTCAACAACGCGGGTCTGGGAATTGATGGCTAACATGTAAATCATCACCGACGGCTGCCCGTACGGCGCGACATCCAATCTACTGTGGGCCTCTATCCCGGGCCTCCGTCCTGCCCGCTCCCCGTGCCCGCGCCGGGCTCGCCGACGTCCGCGCCACCCGACATGCCGCGCCCTTTTACGCCTGTTGCTCCCAGTAAGCCGTTTAGCCTGTCCTCCCAGCAAACTTTTCCCAATTAGAGCGCGTCCTATTTTAGCGGCGGGCGATCCATCAAACCACCAATCTGGAACCGGCAAAGCGACCCGCGTCGTGCACACGACGACCGGGCGTCCCGGGAGGGGCAGGGCGGAGCGCGGTGGCACGGAGTGACGCAAGTAGGTGCGCGGGGCGACGCGGAATGGTGCAGGTAGGTGCGCAGTATCGCGGGGTGGTACAGATGATTCAGGCTGGTGCTGGGTAGTGAGTGTTGGTATCGGATAATGCTGATTGGTGCGAGGTGGTTGGGGTAGTCACGAGGTGGTGTGGGGTGGCGTGGGGGCCGGGGCAGGTGGCAATGGGTGAGGCGTGTGGCGAGCGTGCGGTCGGGCGTGCGGTTGCCGGACGCGACGGGTGGACGGCGTCAAGTCCCCTTCCCGCCCCCTTCCCTCTCTCCCGCCGTTCTACCTCGCTCCCACGTGCCGTCCCCACTGCTCGCCCCTCCGACGTCCGACAACTTCATTCTCCCAAGCGAGGAGCCGCTTCTTCCCCGCGCACCAGTAAACGACACCCCAACCCATGATCAAACACCGCTGTAAACCTCCCAGGAAGCAGTTCGGCTTGAAGTATTTGATGGTTCCGAAAGAGAGTACGAGACATTTTCCTTCTATAAACGGGAAGGGCGATTCCCGTTCATCAGATAATTCCAGAACCTAAAATCAAATCCGCTAACAAGAAGCAACAAATGGGTTTTGGGGAGATTACTGTAATTATTTCCCTCCTTACGTGAATTGCACAAAAAAGTCTCTAAATGATCTCGGAACCTGTCATCACCTCCGCGAGCAGCGGGCAAGATAAAAGGTGAGAATAACCGAATTGTGGCAAGTGCTTTTTCCCAGTAGCGGCTTCCTTCTACCTGGCGAGCGGACGGGCGAGCATCACGCGGAGAGAAGAGACCAAGCGGTGTAGAGAGGTGGGTGTGCGGGGCACTGACAGCAGAGAGGCGTAGTAGGAAAGACGAGGAGTTGGTAGCCTGCAACTAAGCGAGGTTCGAAAAACGCGCGACGGCCGTGTTTCGAGACGCGGAAAGGGCGGCCGGCGGGAGCCATGGGGCGGACGTTGGGGGCGAGATGAGGGGGAAGGGGGGTTGGCAGAAGGGGAGGGGCGGGAACAGCGAGCGCGGGGCAAACGATCCGTGGCCGGGGACCGGGAGGGGGCGGGGCCAGTGGAAAGAAGGGCAACGGACGCTCCGGGCCGCGACCTCGCGTGACGCCCCGAGCCTCGCTTCGCCTGTGAAGAGTTTCTCAGCTGAGCGATCCAGCGGCTGACCGCCCACGCCCTTCCGCCCCCGCCCCTCGCCGCGCACTCGCTGCCCTCCGTTAACACTGCTTTCCATTTAGCGCGGAGACGCGTTAACTGGTACAGACCGCCCTCCCCGCGTGCCGCAACTGTCCCCACCTCTCTCACCCTCACTTTCTCTCTCTCTCTCTTTCCCCTCCTTGTCTTGGCCCCTGGGGCACCTGGGGTGCCTTCAATGCGCAGGCGATCACTTGCCTCCCCTCGGTTTGCACACAGTTAGGGAACGTTCCAGTTGTTCTTTACGACATTTGACTCGATTAGATTCTTGCGTACATTGTAGCGGTCGGACAATGAAATCGTATCGTCCTCATCTCTAAAAACCAATGAGATATTTACGTGAACAATATAATTAATTCGATAGATAGTATAAAATTACATTAATTCGAAAACGTAGAAATTCTAGTTGGATACAATAGAGCCTACAAGGTTCGTAGAAACGTTGCTTCTCTTCTCGTTTTCAATTCATTACACGATAAAGAATTCATTACATATTGCCCGTAGAAGACCGCAAGGTCATGGTTATACTTTTTAATCATGGCTTTTGTACAAAGATTCCAATCCTAAAACAGTATAATACGGATTCTTTTTTCTCCATCGTCAGTCCTTCCTTTCCCATTCACAGTGGTACTACTCCCGTGTCCAGACTACCAGGCTACAGAATCCCTTCGCCGCTCCCCTCCCTCCTAAGCGCTTCACGCCCCACCGCCACCCCCCCCCGCCCCCTCTCTTGCCCGCGCCCCTCCCCTCCAACCCGTCCTGCTCGCCCGTTATCTCCACGGCGACGCTCGCGCGGGATCGCGCCACCCCAGCGCCATGCCAGCCGCCCCCGCACTCCCCCCGAGCCACCCCACCACCGCGAATTAACAACGCGACAGCCGCGATACGCCAAATTATCTTCGGCCGAGCCCTCAAGCACCAATTTCATTTCCGTAAATCCGCACGCCAAATACTATAATTACGGTATAACACGTACGAGACGCTCCCACTTCAAATTTACACACGGATGTGTAAACGCCGCAAGAAGTGCGATTTCCTTATTAATGGCGGCGAGGCGTTGCCGCGGCGTAAGACCTCCGGCGGAGCGCCGCCATGAAAAATGCAGCGCCAGCGAGCGGGAACCGCTCCGCGCCGCGCGGCGCCGCGCGCCGATGGCAATTACGGCTAAGTACGCCGCTCGCTGGCTGCCTGCCTCCCTCGCGCACTCCTCCGGCCCGGGCAACGCGACATGCGGCGGGCAGTACCGACTTCGGCTGTCTAATTACTCAAAAGTATTTAACGAGCTCCTCCCAATGGCAGCGAGTTAATGAAAGTATCCCTTCTTGTGGCAGACAGAGGCTTGCGAAGAGGTGAGTGGCAGGAGTCGGGGGCGAGGGAGGCATTGAGCGGACGCTTTCGAAAATGCGCAGAGTGGGCACGCGGGACTGAGGTAGCGGACTGGCCGACAAGGGAAGAAGACAGAAAGAAGGACTTTCGAATTAAAGG
Organism: Teleogryllus oceanicus; assembly: GCA_964035755.1. Lineage (NCBI taxonomy): Eukaryota > Metazoa > Arthropoda > Insecta > Orthoptera > Gryllidae > Teleogryllus > Teleogryllus oceanicus. The sequence continues at coordinate 131,646,253 of CAXIVR010000001.1, forward strand.
AAGTACGGGCAACTAAAGGTGAACCAAATAAAGGAGAGGGGTTGAGGTAATAATCTATTAAGAATGAAGAGAGTGACAAATTCCCAAGGAAAATCACAGAACCAAAGAAACTAAACGCTTAAGAACATGGTGAAGGGAAAATGAAACAGATGTCGGAAAAACAAATTAAAAAGCGTAAGAAACGCCGATAGAAACTTCTTGGAAATAGGAGCAACAAGGGGTTGAACAATTGTAGTCTGAAGAGTAGGTAGCACGAGTGAAAACGGGTGCAAAGGTGAGCAAAGAGAAAGCAGCTTAAATTCTCGGTGGAAACAGACGCCAACTTCCGCGCGCACGAGGCAGCTGTGAAAAGTAGGCGCGAACAGGGAGGTGCGCGCGGGGGCGTGTGTGGAAGGGGGTGCGTGGGGGCTCGCGGCTCAGGCGGCGCGTCGAACGGCGCTCGTGGGGCGGGCGCGAGCGCATCGACTGCTTCGGCTAATAGTGTTCCGTTAATATTATGAGAAGCTTTGCGGCGGAGAGGGGAGGCGAGAGGAGGGGAGGCGTGTTTGGCGCCATTTGCTAATTAACCGCCAGGAGGGGCAGCGCTGAACGGAGCGGCGCGCCGCGTCGCCGCCCACTGGCGCCGCCGGCCCAGCGTCTGTGCGCCCGCGCGGCCCGCCCCTGCCGCCCCCCCCTCCGCCCGCCCCCGCCGTTCCCACCTACGCTGACCCCGCCCACGCCGTTCCCACCACCGCTCTCCCTCGCCTGCCCCGCCTGCTCCACCTCCGCGGCCTCGCCTCGGACGTAACGCATCCAAGATTGCAGTACGGCTGTAACGGGCCAATTGAATTGCAAGTGTTGTTTTATACAGCACGCGCCGCCCGGCAGCTCGGCTGCCGGCCAGTTTGGAAGCGCCGGCTGGCCGCTTCCGTTGGGCGCTCACCCGCCCCCGCAGCCCCGTCCCGCCACACCCCGTTTCCTTCCCGCCTCCTCGTCCCCGTCGCCCCACGTAGTTTCACCCGCCCCGCGTGCCCGCCACTGCCCCCAAGCCCCTTGCCTTTGCCACAGCTGAATTTTCTCCTTGGAGGTCGCAATGCCCTTCCAAATGTTTAATGGATCAAATCACGCTCCTCGCCCACCGACAAAGAAGTAACTTTACTAACACTGATGTGAGAAGAGTTTATGATTCTTTTCGTCATCGCAGCGATGGTATCTCTTGCTCTTCCAAAAATAAAAATAAAATATATTATATTTGAAGTTTGGTTGAGTGTCAGTCGTTGGACAAAAAAGGTATCCGAAGATCATGCTTCATTGATATTTCACAAAAAATATGACTATTCCCTTAATGACAAACACCACACACTTATTAAACATAAATTAAAGAAATGAAATAAAGAAAACAAAGTTTGGTCAAACATTTCGTGTTTGGTGTTAAAATAAGCACATAATTGACACGGGACACTATTTTATTGTTATCCGTTCTATTCATGGCAGGGTCATAAAAGAGTCAATATAATGCGTAATATCTTGAACAACTTTAAAATACAAGAGAGGCCGTTATGAATGTCATGACAGCCGTGAATACAAGCGGTAGCCAACGACATGCGACATGACATGCGGGTCCGCGTTCACACTTTCTATGAACCGCTCCTCCGGGTTCCGGGAACAACGATTGAAAGCTTCTCGCTCCCACCGAATTTTTCCTATATGAAGCAAAATACTAAAAGCGAATAACCGAAGCAATTGCGGAAATTGAAAGAGATTTCCGCGTAAAGTGATTTTCGTTTGCACAATAACGGAATCGAGCGAGTCCGCCGCCCCGGCTGAGTGAAAGGACGGAACCCGCCCCACAACGCCACGCCCGCGCCAGCGACGCCAGTCGCCGGGGAACAGACTCGCTGGCGACTCAGCGCGGGGTCTGCGGACACTTCGCAGAATGTCTTCAGCCAATTTCCAAGCCACAACTTTATACCGGCCGAACTCTGAGGTTTGGCTATTCTAATCGAGTCTCTTATGACATCATCAAAGTGAAATCCATCTACGTATAGAATTACTATACAACGGATTCAGTGAATCAGGTTTACATGATTTTAGTATATTTTACGAATTATTTATTAAAATAAACTTATATAAATTATGACTTTGCCCCAGTCAGTTTTGTACAACAATAATAACTACGTTCATGCGATTGAAATCAAAACAAAAGATTGTTCAAATGCATTTTTACAGTCTTAAACTCGCATCTCGTGAAATGGTAAGCTATGTGCTCTAGCCATCAGAATATATTCCAATAATTGTCACATGATTAATGCAAAGTAAATGGTATTCTGATTCTCCATCTCCGCACAGAGCATACATTTTCTAAAATTATTTTTAAACTTGAATGCCAATACTCGGCGATGTTCATATAAAAATCCATTTTTATACAAAGCAGAAAAAAATTCTACTTTCATTTCGTTCCGCACATAATAAACATTTGTAACGCATGCCAGTTTCGTACTTGCGAATTATGAAAAAGAAAACAAAAGTTATCTGTCCAGTGTATTAAAGACTTGGGAATTTCCGTGGGTTGCATACGTCACGGCGCACCGGTTCGTAGTAAACAGAGGCGACTTCATACGCGTGCGAAGGCGGAATGGTCGCGCGCCGTCGTGATTTCCGTGCCCTGCGCGTCGTGGCGCGGCGGTGCGGCGATCGACGCGGGGTGACGTGGGGGCTGCGGGGTGGTGCGGGGCGACTCGGGGCTGCGAGCGGGCGCGATCGCGCCGGCCGGACTCAATTCCCCGCGGCTATTACCCCGCAATGGGCCGCGGCCATCGGCCCGCCGCAGAGCGAAGTTGGCATCCTTTATCGGCGCCCAGAATCTTCCGGGAAATCAACGGCTGCACGTTACAACTCGCGCGCCGACCCGCCCCCTCCCCCCCTTCCACCCCCATCTTCTCTCCTCCCGCACTACCACCCACGCCGTACCCGCCCCACCCCTCCAACCCCACCCCGCCCCCGCCCCGCACCCGCGCACGCGCTATGGCAGTATGCAATCAATCAGGCGCCCCTTCTCCCTCGACTCTTCCCAATATTCAACTTGATTTGCCCAGCGTTTCGAATCAATTTTCATTTGCGATGGACCTGTCAAGTAGCGTCCGAGCTGCCCCCTCCTCTCCTTTCGGGGCGCTCTTGGGTCGTATTCGTCGTCGTTTTGATATGCTGACACGCGCGGCTGATATCGAGTCGTAGGGCCCCCGGCGAGGAGATCCGATCGAAGGAAGGCTGAGAAGAGAAGAAAAATAGACTACTCCATCTTGAGGATGGAATCCAGTATAAGCTGACATGTCAAAAAGTAGAACACGAAGCTATGCAAATCATACCAAGCCTTTCCTTCTGTTACTTATTTTCGATACAATTTCGGCTTTAGTAAACTCACCTCCTTAAAATAACTTCGTAAGGAATGTCAAAGAAGCTTTACGCTTTTCTCTCTGGACAGACGCACAATGACAAGTCCGTTTTCCTCGATTTCTTAAATAGGCATATCACTTGACATTTAGCTCTTGCTCTAAATGACATGTAGGCTTCACTTTATAGCTCTAAAAGTAAAACTTGTCTGTTGTGCATTAAGCTTAACGAGTTTAATACTAAACGGGGAAAAATTAAGTAACGCCCTTACCTATCAGAAGCAACTGAAACTCAGATAGCATTCGGATATCCGTTAATGAATAATAATAAATTCGTGACTACTTCGCAAGTCTTCTGAAAAATGTGATGGTTGAAAACGTGCTCTAAAAATATTAAAAACAAATGAAATACAAAAACGTGAACGCGTTAGCTCATTCTGAGTGGCCCACCACAGGCATGACACGGCACTGCATCTCATCCGCCACCATTTGAGATACACCCGAACTAAAAGTCCACGGGCTGAACCGCACCTAATTTACGACCGTCATATATAACAAATGACATAGAAATATGTTGACACTTAGAGGACCGCACATCATGGGACATTCCAAGGTCAAGAACGTAAACGCTTTGGCAGACGACACAAGTGATCTGACTGGGGTGAGTGTAGGTGGTGTCGGGAGACAACAGAGTTTCCGCCACAACCAGATCAGTTATCTGGGAAAATTACAAAATATAATTTTCAGTCAAACGTCTGTGAACTGAAACTATTATAGTGTTCAATTCCTCTCTGCAACATATTACTGAATTTTGCCGAACTCATCAGATATATTCAAACTGAACATTAATTGTTGAACTGTTTTGGGAGCTATTATATAAAAGTCAGATATACACAAACCCAACTACAGAATTTGAAGTAAATATGTAAAACCAACTTTTAAATGAAATACTGCAAGATCTACTGATAAATTAGATGAGAAAGGAAGAACTATAAAGTATGTGACCAACTTAACATATTTCATTCTACAGCCAAATCAGGTTCAATAGTAGAGAGACAAAAATTAAAAGTTCAAATTTAATCCTTTGATTACACAATGGCACGTCCTCTTGAATCAAATGAATTATGTACATTTTTCTGTATTCAAAATAGTGATAATGATCGTGTAGTAAACGGTAAAAAATGCATATGTTTTACACGTGTGATGCATCATAATTTATTAATGCAACGTGTATTTAACATCAAACGCACATTGCAGTAATTCAAACGAGAATTATCGGAAATACAACACTAGTAACCCATAAAACAGCTATGAAAAAATTGCCAATATTCTACATAATTCATACGCAATGCACGGACTCACGAAACGACCTCTTTTTTGGTTTGACTGGTTTTGACAATTAACTCAAAAACGTCAAGTACGTGGAACTCAGTTAACAAATTTTAATTTTATCCAATAAGCAAATTATGATAATTTAGTTTCGAAATGTCTTCATCCATTCTTACAGCTAACTGCCACAAGAACACGGAGCCTGGATACTCATTTCTTTCTAAAAGCAAATAACCATTACATTCTCTACAACTGAAAATAGAATGAAAACGCAAATAGAAAAAACTCAGGAAGTCAATGTCATATGAACAACATGTATTTTATTTATATAATTCTCAACTCACTATGGCAAACAGCGGAATGCATTGCTTGGAATAAACAAACTGCCCGTCAAGCTTTTACGCTTTATTGGTGGTAACGTGGGTCCTGCAATTGTGAAGTATGTGAAGAAGTATGTAATGATGTGAAGTATTTAAGCAAAAACCTAACAGTACAAAAAGAACTTGCCAATAATGCATGAATGGCATCGAAGGCGCCACTAATGAATATGGTAGTATCCGTAATACATGTTAGCCATCCGCCGTGTCTTGTTTCATTTCTTTAAAACCATCCCTGAGTCATCCAATTTCGCAGCAGATGTAGAGTCCGGACGTTTCACTCGATGCATTACGCAGTCATGAGCCTTAAGCTGGCGTTGCCTGCAGGGGCTTCCGCAGCGCGCGCGCCAGGCCCAGGCCCAAGCCCAGACCCAGGCACAGGTGCAGGCCTAGGCCCGGGCCGAGAAGAAGCGCTATGGCGCCGGCCGGTGCGACCACAGGCGGGCGACGCAATTTGGCCGCGCGCGGGCGGCCACGAACCCGAGTCAAATGAATTCAGATCCCCCGGATCGATGGGAGCGCACAATTATTCCCTGGCCACGCGCACCGCCCGCACAAAAGACAGCCGCAAACGACGTTCGGCTGCCGCGTCCCAATTTAGATACGGCGCGCCTCTGAAGCGGCTCGGTTACCGCATTGCTCGTTCGATCTAGAGTCACTCACGGACCGTGGACGCCTCCTGCACCCCGCTCTCTCCCCGTTCCCACCCGCACCGCCAGCGGGGTGTGTGCGTGGCGACGTGGACGCGAGCCGTGCGGTGCGCCCGCCGTCATCATCATACGCGCGGGAAGGTCATTGCAGCGCACACTCCTCAACTTCTGGGTGTTCCTTCGGTTCATTGATTATTTCGCGTTCCTGGGCGCGTCAACTGCTTATGTCATACCATACTCCCTTACGGACCGGTAACGGTAGCTCAGTGCATCAACTGATGTCACTGTAGCGTCTCTAACCGGGAGGTACGAGGTTCGAGTCCTGACGGCGGCAGGATTTTTGACGCTAGCTTTTCAGATAGGTCGAATTCAGCTGCTGTCTGGAGGAGAATTCTAGCGGCCGGCTGCTCTGATCGGTAGTTTTCCGTGGTTTCTCCGATCAACACCAGGCGAATGCCGGAGCAGTACCCTACCAAACGGGCCACGGACCGCGCGCGATCTGTCCTTCCTCTTCCTTTTCCTATCCTCTCCCCTTACACACACACTTACACTAACATGCACTACACTACCACATATTCCGGGAGATCGGTCGGGAGCTTAGAGCTTGTCCAGACTGCGGCGGTGCCTCGCTGGTGGGAGAGTCCTGGTTAGGGGAAACGGTTAGTCGACGGTAGGTCGGCGCCGGATCTCGCCATCCAGCGGGGGAAGATCACCGCCATCTCCCGAGAAAAAAACATTCACTACACTAACGGGACTAATGAAAAAGCAGTTGACGCGCCCGGAAACTCGAAAAAACAAACAAACTCCCTTACGGGAGTAAGTGTAGTACGTGCTTTTTTCGCGGGAGGTGGCTGTGAGATTTCCCCGCTGGGTGGCGAAATCCAGCGCCTACTGACACGTCGTCTTGTGGGGTTTTACCTATCCAGGCAGTGTCTACCTACCTAGCTAGTGGCGAAAATTCTGTCCGTCGGGACTTGAACCCTAGGCCCTCCCAGTCAGGGCGACGCTTCGGCGCTCGGCAGGCTGTCGCCTCCACCCTTCTCTCCATCGTCCATTATCCATTCGAAAAAAGACACGCACCGCAATGGCGCCACATATAAAGGCCATTGACACGATCGGCAAACTCATTATGCAATTTCATCAAATGTGTAATATTAATATATTTAGTAAAGATTTGCTGATGGATTTTCAAATAGTTACTCTTTCCACCTTTAGAGCTCATCAGCCCAGCAATTCCTGGACGATCTATGAAATATCAATTTAAACCGTTTAGATGTTAGTACATGTGCCAAGAGAGGCAGTTCCGTTGACGGGACTACTCGCACTACCAAATAAATTTTAACGAAATGTGCAGTATGTGACAGAAAATAATGTACGTGACTGTAGCGCCAATACGTATGGTTCACTTCTTTATTTTGTGTGTTCGGACTGACATTCTCTCTCACGTATTGGCAAGTTTCTCTTTGCATTATCAATAGATACTGCTAAAATAAGTTCCACAGGTAACATGAATGAGATGACTTGTTCACTTTAATGCATACAAATATTATACAAGCAACAAAAGGGTCAACATCATCTTGTTCGTTTAACTAGCTGCAATTGTTTGTCGGTTACACACATTTTGATGTTCAGCTAGATGATTATTTTTGGAGTCAGGGCCACGTCCTATGGATTTTCACAATGCTTTTCATGCATGTGACACTCTTCCCAGCGCTCACACGCACTACAACCGATGCGCTTCGTGTCTAGTCTCGTTGTGCGATGTTGTTCCACAGCACTTCCCATCAACCTGTGTTCCAACGAGCATCCGTGTTCGCTTTGGTATTACTTCATTTATCGATCGCACTATTAAAAACCATTTTTTTTAAATATAAGTTCGAGACACCTTTGCTTTTATGGAATTACTTCGAAATACTGTAAACCGATGTATGCAAAGTAGTGCTGCAAAAAACATAATATACAAATAGTCACAATAGTCAATAATAGTGACAATAAAACAATTATTACTTTATTTACTAGGACATAAAACTAATCACTGTACGTATTAGTATTTAAAAATTAACGACCTTTAGCTGGACAACACCAGTTCTTTATTGCTAGTTACAACATCAATTGTTTATTACAAGCGGAGTGGGGGAGGTAAACTTTCTGAGTGAGAAGATTTTTGCTATTGTTTTGTCGGTATTGAGTTGAATATTCCTGAGGTTTGCCCAGGTTTCAATGTTGTTTAAGTGATTTTGAATTTGTGATCGTAGGTAACTTAGGGAGTATCCTCCGGCGAATAGGGCTATATCGTCTACGAATTGAGCTATATTAGAATTTGATGATGATGGAATGTCTGCTATGTATATGTTGAATAATGTTGGAGATAAAGGGGAGCCTTGCGGGACGCCTGCTTGATAATGTGTGGGGTGGAGTGGTAATTGTTGACTATTACTGAAATGTGCGATCTGATAGGAAACTTTTGATGATGTGAATAATGTAGGTTGGAGTTCCAGCTTTTATTAGTTTGTAGATTAGTCCCGGGTGCCAAATTCTGTCAAATGCTTGAGTGATGTCGAGGAATGTAGATATTGTGTGTTGTTTTTTCTGAGATGCTGGTTTAATCTGGCAAGGATTAGTTTTTCGAATATTTAGGCAATAACGGGTAGTAAACTGATGGGTCGGTAACTGCCTACTTTGGAATGATTTTTGTTGGGTTTCGGAATGAGGTGGATGATTGAATGTTTCCAAGTTTAGGGGAAGTATCCTGTTCTTAAAATTGAATTGAAAATATTTTTTAGGAAGGCTAAGGCTGACGATGGGAGATTTTTTAAGATTATTGAACTGATTTTATCGTCGGGTCGATTGTCGCCTCACATCTTATGGGCAGGAATTTTGTCCAGTTCCGCGGGAACTTCCCCGCAAATACCAACCCGGTTACTTCATAGCCTCCAGGTCTGTCCGTTTTCTCTCACTTTCCTTTCTTCTTCTCCTGTTCGAATCCTTTTTTTATTGTAAACATTTTCAAATTTTACGAAGTACAGTTCACACTCTACATTTGTATGGTTGCCTTAAAAGAAACTCATCTCAATTACTTAATTCCAAAAATTACATATTTGGGAGAGGAACCATTTATGACGACCCTCAGGCGAGTGACATTTCGTAAACTTGGAGGGGAAGTTAGGTTCGGCTCCTATTCCCTACGTTCACTTCTAAATAACATTCCTGTTGGATGACGGAGTGCTGAGGGGGGGAGGGAGGGGCGGTGGCAGCCTGTGTCGCCGCTGCGCGTCAGCAACGCCCGGACACCCGTGCGCGGCGCCCATGCTGGGTGCGCCGCTTAATTCGTTAATACCAACTGATCCACAATGCGCGTATGGATGGCATAGCGTGTTTCACTCAATTACACGTCTTGCGCCGCCAGCAGAGCGATATTAATTTAATACGCTTTAGCAATGGCGTAAAGATATTAAAATGTCATTAAATCAACATCGAGCACGTGTTGTACAATTACTCATGAATTCCCATTTCCTCTTATGCGCGAATTTATGTTTCGACATTTAAAATTCCACGACATTTAAATTATATCAGACCGAATAACGAGAGAAATGCTAGTATTGGGATTGGAAAGTAAATGGATATTGAACAGCATCTATTACGCTCGTAATTGGGTTCTGTGCGCCAGTAAATTGATGCGTAGCGAGCCGATTCCGTCGTCTGCCCAGGGTGTTGGGTGACGCGGCGCGCGCGAAGGGTGGAGGGGTGGGGGAAGGGGAGGGGAGGGGAGGGGATGACGCGGGGGCGGAAAGCGAAGCGCGCGGCGTGGCGCGGGGCGGTCGTCAGCTCCTCTGCAGGGAACTCCGCAGCGGGACGGGCCGCCTCCCTGAGGCCGGCCTGCCTGCCAATCAGGCGAGCAGAGTGAAGTCGCTCGGCCATATGGTTACGCAGAAAGGAATAGTTTCACAACGCGAGCCAGATGGATGCATTTAAAAATACTAAATTGTGACAGAAAATGTGCGTTCTCGATTTATTGCGGCCACGTTTCGAAATCTGTTGAGTCAACAGAATTTTTGCTTTGCTGTTTGTTAATTTGGCTCATTATGTATAACTGAGGCATAATAAATAAAAAAATCATTTTTTATTATTTCTGATAAAAAATTATGCAACACTGAATCAATAATACCACGTGAATTAAGATCCTTACCTTATTCACACCATTTATTGGAAATTTAGTGTGTTTGTTCGATATTTTAGAGATAACACATTAGTTAAGTAGGTATTTGCTAAAAATGAGCTAAAATACGTTACAAAATGTTGAAAATGTCGCATGCTGCCATTGTTCGCACAAGCCCATTACAGCTGATTGCTCTCGTCTCAACGGAAAGGAGATCCTTGCCTTTTCACGTGGTGCGTTCACCCAGAAGAGCATGTGTCGCCAGAACTTTACTGCGATCCCCAGAAGCTTCAGTAAATACGAAAAGCGTAACAGCAGGTTTTCTCTTATCGATAGGAACGAGAATAGGATTGCGTACTCAGTTCATCGCATCCCTGGCAGATGGTTTCGATTTCAAATCTCAACATCTCAAAGCATTTGAACCCGACATAAAAAGCCGCTAATGGGTAAAACACATTTATTTACCTCGTATGCTTTTTTTTCTTCCTACAATGTATTTTGTGCTGTTCCATTGCGACTGCTTTTTTCCTCTCGTAACAGCCTGCTGAACTATCAAAACTATAACTCAGCAAAATAGATCGTTATCCAGGTAATTTCCAAACACTTGCTTCTGTAAGTTTTCATCAAGCATATTAACACTCAAAAATTGTGCTGCTTCTGCAGCATTTCAAAACTGAACTGCTTCTACGACTACAACACAAAGAAAATGACGAGCATCCTTTCTCAGTTCCTCTGAAATGGGTAAGTGATATTACTTGAAAGTTTCTTTGTTCGCGATGGTGAAGACTGCATTTCGTTTGATTTGTGACTCAGATTTAATGGAAGTGCTTTGTGTTTACACTAAGCGAGCAATAACACGTTTTTAAGGCATTATTACTCTCGATAAATTTCATTCCTTCAGTCGTAAAACAAGAGTAAATAGCAGGAGCAGCAGTAAGTCGTTATAATGAGAGAAATTCTTGCCGGGAAAGGCGTGCAAATGAAATGAACACGATCAATATTTATACACTCAATACATAGGAATGTAAACAAAACTGTATTTTAGGGAAAGCACGTGTTGACACAATGGCCAACGTCTTTATCCCAGCTTTGCAATCCGTGGCACCATTAAAACATTTTTGTTGTTTGTGACTTCATTATGTAGACTTTTTAACTTTTTGGAGCGTTTAAGGGAGTCCACATGTAAACCGGTGTACATGACATGATGCTCAACGTGTGTGCACAAGTCATGTAGCAATTAAAGTAAAGTAATAAAAATTGTTAGAAGTTTAACCACATCCCAGTACGAGCAATTAAAGACTTTGCATGTGAGTGTTCGTTTTAATAAACAGCTTAACTTACTTGAAAACTGTCACCAAAACATTTGCTTCGAATAAGTTATGAGAAAACACAATAAGCACAGAATCCCAGAGAACAAATGTTAGCCAACAGTGAAGGAAACGTGCACAGAGGGAAAACAACAAAGTCCTAGAGTATTCCAAAAGCGTTTTCGATGCAGTTGTGAGCTTTCTTTCAACATAGCTTTCATCTCAAGTAACTAGATTTAGACGAAGAACTATCGGAATATCCGTAACCTAGAAGTGATAAGAAGAAATGGATATTGAAATTCATTTTTATTGCTTACAAAGAGGACACGCCTATTTCCGTACCTCCTCCTCAATTCCGTCGGGAACGCGTCCCATATCAGCGTTTACAGCAAGAAAATTAAAAAAAGGTTTCACATTCAGCACATTTAGCTCCTGCCTTTAAAAAGTCTCGTTTAACTGCGTAACCTAGAAAAGACCAGAACGCTTTTTCTTTGTTCTTCTTTTGGCAGCGCAAAGGCAGTCTACTAACTTCTCTGTAGAAGTACTTATAATTCCACAGATATTTTCACTTGTACACAAAATGAATTGTATTTTAACGCTCCGTGTCATCAGCATCTCAATTTCCACTCACACTGGTGAGTGGTTTTCTAGCGGGCCCCCAAGCCAACCTTCAGCATGGCCTGCGGGACGAAGGTAATGTATCTAAAATGAAATATAGCTTCAAACGAAGCGACGGTTGGGGCGAAGCGTCGCATACAAATGCTTTTAAAATAAAACGACGACGCAAATTGTTATTCCGAAGAGATTAGAGACTTTCGGAGTAGCTCGAAGCCGCGGGGACAGGGTGGAGAGAGAGGCGGGGATCAAGAAGGGTTGCGGGGAGTTTGAGGGGGGGTTGGCAGCGGTCGCTCCTTGTAATGGAGCTTCAGTGTCGCGAGTGGGCATGAGGGAGTGGCGGGGGAGGCGAGGGAGAAGAAAGCGACGCGTTTGGTGGAAGACCAGCGCCAGGAAAGGAACCTGCGGAGATGCTTGCCCCAATTTCCAAGTACCTTGTCATAGCGGAAACTTACGATGCCTCTGAGAGTCACTGGAGGAGCCACGTACTGAAGTCGCCTCGCTTATCGCGCGCCTCCTCCGTTTTTTTTACTTTCCTGCCATACGGCGGTTCTTGGCCTTGCGGCCCCGGGGGAATTGTGTTGATGACAGGATAATACTGATTAGTGTATGATTGATGTGGCGTTTTGCCATTGCCTTCCACCTCACGACCGTGCTGAGGAAGCAACCGTGCCTTCCGTTGAGCTGGAATCAGCAACACTTGATGTTGCGAAGCATGTGGCTGGCGCCCTGTCGCAATGCAATTCGTGGGATTTGAGAGAAAAATCGAATCCACAGTTTTCGAACATAAACATTCTTCTGTATCGCACACTGATTTCGTCGTTCGTTTACCACTTTGCAACGAAAAAGGTCAATCGCCAATATACTCTGACGACGCTCTCTGAAACCTCAAATATTGTCATGCAGAAGGTTTGGTGAACGATGACATCAACAAGATCAGAAAAGAAATTTTAACTGGTAGTGATAAAAATTCACAGTAAAATAACACGTACTGCAATTTACGACTCAATGTTCGGAAGTGTTTTCCTTATTGAAAGAACAAGCGATCGTATACAAAAGTAATCTTAGTGGTGAACGGTAAAAAATCACTATGTGCGAATACACATACAACGTAAGTAAATAATAAATAATTCCTTCTTGCACATGTCACAAAATTTTGTTTTTGACAAAAAATGAAAGGTGAGGTTGCTCAACCTGTCACTTATCTTTACCATGGAGAAATTCAGGAATTCATGAGCAAATTACGTACTTTTTCAGAACAAGAACAATATTGGCAACACTATTATAACATGGTATCTTGACACAAGTGTCAATAATAAAAAAGCATTCCAAACTCGCATTGTCACTGTGAGTAATTATGTTGCACCTACATTTACATAAACTACAATTGCATCTTGTTCTTGTTTGCAAAAATGTATGTGTGGAAAGATATTTCAAAATGAATAAAAGCGAGTGTTAACGCAATAAAAATACTGCAATAAGTATCAAGAACAATTAACGACCTTTAAACTGTTCCAGTCATGTTCAAATGTTATCGAATGTTATAATGCGCCGTATGTTTGCATTCCTTACCACAAAGTGTTCGTATTAGATAATCACACTAAGGCGATATAATACTCGCACTCTGCTAAATACAAACCTCCATCCCTCAGTAAATGAAAGTGGCAAGGCCGAGATACAGATATTTGTCGCATGTGCTCTCACTTCACCTCAGCCGCCATTTAGCGGTATTAGCGATCACGCGTCGGATAGCTAACCGTTCGCAGTCGGCGATAGCTACATGCGTGACGTCGGGGTGCGCAGAAGCCAAGGGAAAAATCGTCGGGAGGGGAGACATGCGAATCTGTTGCCGTGGCGTTGCCCGCAGCGACTCTACGTCTTTGGGAAACGAGCTCCGGATGGGCACCTTGCCCCTTGGGATCTATCCGCACCCCTTTTGGTGATGTAGTATCACTCTCAGGCCAAAGTCAGATCACGCCGGCACGCAGCATAAAAACCTTCCCACTTGATGCCTGGGTGGGGCCGCGCTGCTCTAGCTAACATAACTACTAGTGATTTGGTTACTTCGAGTTCTTTTAGGTGCCTCACTTGCACCGGAGCGAACCCCTACTCAAATACACATTATACTGCGATTTATTCAGAGGTGCGCCTGACAGGTCATCAGCTGTTAGGGTGTCATCCAAACGGAAGGTTGAACGCCACCATAGTGACGTCACTGTAGTGACGTGTAAGTTCCCGATTGGATAGCACCGTAACAGCTGATAATCTGTCACACGCAGCTCTAAATAAATCGCAATATAAGTATCGGGCCACTGCCACGACGAAGACAAGAGCCCAGCAGAAGGCCACCCGAACTAAGGTCCGAGCGGCTTGAGGTCTTCTTCCCGTCTGCTGACTGCAATCACCTTTAAGCTATCGACGCGAGTATCACCGGAAGTGAGAGGAGAGGGGGGTACTCACTGCCAGAGCTCCTGGATGCCGAGCGAGTGCAGCACGGTGGGCAGCGAGGGCAGGCTGTGGCAGAGCGCCAGCTCCACGCGCGGGAAGTACAGCGCGTACGCCAGACACATCTCCTCGCGCGTCGTCAGCCCGCCCAGCGTGATGGTGGTGCGGCCCATGCTGTTGTACACGCAGTCCGTCATCAGGTGGTCGCCCTGCAAGCAGACACAGCCAGCGGTCAGAGCGGGTTGCGCAGAGGCCATCGAGACAGCTAATGCTTACTTACTATTCTAACAGACTATCAAAGTATATTATTAAAACATTCATACAGTGTCCAATTACAAATTACTGTAATAATTAGGAAATAATACTAAAAATATTATTAACATGTTTACACTTTCTGTGATCCATATCCACATGAGTAATTTTATACATGCTGATGACCTCATTTTTAAATAAGCTTTTGTGCAGTTTTCTTGATAAAACGACGCCTTGTTTTTCACGGTATAGTAATATACTTCCATTCATTCGAATGTCACATATTTGTACCAAAAATGACGGAAATGAAATTAAAATGTATGGTATATGTTCAGTTGGTCCGTTTAGTTTACCTCTCGATTAACTGCGATTATACACCTTCCTAAACTTCTATTTTCTATTGATGAAAATAAATTCAGTTAATTTTTAAACTATTACCAATCGAGATAAGAACTTCTGGTAACCTACCTTGATGTAGGGAACTTTTAGTAGATCTTTATTAATACATCAGACAATTTCAAAATGATGAATTACAAACAGTTGCCTTTGTTCACGTGGTTACATTGGAGATATGGTCGTTTTTCATGCGTTACAATATTCTCATAAAAGTACTGTAGATACTACCGAATTATGCGCGTTCAGTATTAATAGCAAGAAGTTGTAAAACACCTAATGACACTTCTTTGCCTTCATAGCATTTTCACAAAAGAAGCTTATCGAACCAACAAACGCCTTGACCCGTAAAACTGTGCATGCCGAAGAATGCAAAGGTGGAGTAACGTATGCGTTGAAGGTCAGCGTCGGCTTCGAGTGGAAGGTTTGCGTGCATGTGTTCGGTGCAAAGGGATCAAATGGCAAGACTAATGCAAAGTGGAGCTGAATAGTGACATCCAATGCACGCCCACTTCTCCATCTCGATCAATATGCCTCACCGAACTCAACAGCAGCAGTCACGCACTCGGCGTTACTGTTCATAATTAAACTGCGACCAGGATAAAAATTATCACGCGCCGTCAACATATCCGAGCCCTCGCCCACTAAATCAGTTTGTTTTTATTAAAAACGAGATCTAAAGAGTAATTTTGGCACCATTAGATTGAAAAATAACCGAAATTGACGTTTCACTCCGCTTCCCGTGTTTATACACTGCAAGTTGAACTTGAAAATAACACGTAATTCCTCCGAAAGGTCAACAGCAGGGGCGATCTGGGCGCTAGTAAATCATACGTGCGACTGGCGAGCGGCCCATCAGATGGTCGGCGTGGCCGCACCTCGCCCGTCCCGGCCCCGCTCCCGGGCTACCGTTCGCGGCGAGAGCACGGCGGCGGCTAAAAGCCGGATGCGGCCGCGATACCAAGGAGAACGGAATGTGCATCACCGGAGCGCCAGCGAGCAAGGAATAAAACGCTCGTAAATGCACGGGAAATGCCCAACCGTCTCGAAATGCGCCGCGGAGAGCTATGGCACGCCGCGCCGAGGAGGTGAACGAGAGCATATACAGCGTTCTTTTACGATAACGGTCCGGAACCCCCCCAAAGAAGCTGTGAATTGAGTGCATTTCGTGTAGTATTTCACAGTGCGTGTGTCACAGCGTTAGTGGTATTCTGCAGGGTTTCAAAGTACACTAAAGGAAATTCTGTAATGAGTGTAAGCATAGCTGTGAAACAGGGATCAAGTTTTTTTTTTTATTTAGAACTTCATGTTAGTGCTTCAGTTATAAGCAAATACTTTGCTCACACGTTAAATAAAATACAGTAAAATTATATTGTATGGGTAGAGTGTAGTATAGTATAATTATATAGCTCATAAAGTGTGTGTGTGTGTGTGTATATATATATATATATATATATATATATATATATATATATATATATATATATACACACACACATACACTTTCACGTATTTCATCAGCCAGTGACATTTACATTGGTTCAGAAAACGCAGTCTTTGATGTGTATCGAGCAAACGGCCAGCAAAAGAAACGCGTGCTCTTAATTGAAATCCAACATAAACGGACGAAGCGCTTGAGCACATTGCCAGGGAATTCCGTGCCCGCTTTGATACAGTTGTGGCCGCTGCGAGATGTGACGTGAAGGGAACTCCGCGCCGCGTTGAGTAATTGTGTAAACGTTTGCTTCTCCGCGTGGCAGGCGCGACCCGGGTCGATTGCCTCCGGTTAACCGTGGCACGTCGCCCCCGCGCGCGGGCTCGAGTCGGGCGCGAGTGCGGGCGTGCGTCGCGGACGAGCGCCGCAAAGGCCGCTGCGCACGACTGCGCCCGCGCCGCGTGCCGCACGGCCTGCGCCTGACGGATGACGCGCCGCCCCCGCAACATTCCTCCGGGCCTCCGGAGCGCGATCCAATGAGCTTTATTTTGGCGGCGCAGCTGCTTGTCGAGACAATTTCCCCTGAATTGATAACGCCGTCTGGCGGATGTGGGAGAGAGCTGTCACGTTGACAGCAGGCTCCGCCAGGCGCGGAGGGAGGGGGCGGGGCGCGGCGGGCCCACGGCGCGCACGCCACGGCCACGTGCCGCTCTCACGCCGCCCCCGCTCCGCCCCCGCTCCGCCCCTCCCCCTCCTTCGCCCCGCGCCGTCTCCGCCGCCCGCCGCGCCACCGCTCTCTGGCCAGGAGAATTAGGCTTACTCGACGCCGGCCCCCTCAGGATACGCTATCAGTTGACGTAGCGAAATAGAACATATGCAAAGTAATGCATATTTTAAGGCTGACCGGCTGCTCTTCCGCTCGTATTCTTTATGAATAAACCTGGCGCGCGTGCGTTGAATGCAACACCGGGAACGTCGGCGCGTCCGTTTGGGATGGCGTCCCCCTGGTCTCCGCCCCTACGTCCCCCCCGCTGGGCCCGTCCTCTCCCGTCCCCTCTACCACATCCTCTTTGCGCCTCGCGCGTGCTAAAAATCGCGTACTTTCAATGGGCTCTTTTCGGGCTCGTTAAATATGCAAGGAGTAATTCGTCCGATACGTAGTCGACCTGGAACGCAAATGAGCGGATCCGTGGCTCTACGCGCGGCTCTCCTCGGCGCAGCGCACCTGCACAAAAACAGGCGCAGATTAAGGCAACGAGGCGCGGGCACGGGAGCGGAGCGGGGGACAGCGGTCGGGCGCAGCGGCCCAACTGAGCGATCGGAGGCGCGGCGCCTGGGCGCGCTCGCACCCCTCCCCCCCCCACCCCCCCCCCGCGCCCAGCGCCCCACGATCGCTACAAACGCGCTCATATGAATGCATGACTTGAGCTGAAGGGCGTTAGAGGGCACCGGCCATGTGTTCCGTACACTATTATCGCTCGGACCTCAAATATTTATTCCTCACGAGTCGCAGTAGCTGCAGTCATTATTAGTGATTAACTACTAAGTGAGCAACATATTCCAATCTTCGGGAGCAAAGTCCTTGATTACTATCTCCAGAACTGGTTTTACATGTTCTAGACATGATCATATCATTATATCACAGCCTATTAGGGTAATTTTTGGACGGGTTTCGTGCCGGAGGCCGACCCGTTCGCGTCCCGGTCGGCATTATCAGCCGCGGCAGACAGCGGCGCCGGGCGAGCGGCCGCGCGACAGATTCAATAAAGCGAAGGGCTCCGGGCGGCAAGTGCGGACGCGGCGGCGGCGGCGGCGGTGGAGAGCCGGCTCGCGGCAGGCGACTCCTACGTCGCGGCTTAGGGATGCGCGTCGACGTCTAGCACACGAGAGCCTCGGTGGCAATGCCCGGCCCTCGGCGCGTCGTACGCTCATAGCTGGAAGCCGAGTGGTTGTCGTTTGCCCCTTTGACAAATGTTTTCAAAGGGGCATGAGCAGACCCTTCCTAAAGTTATTTGGTTCCGTTTCCCAAAAACAAACAACGTCGATGTTACTGATGGTACTACTATCATCAAACACGATTTATTATTTTTCATAGAATTTATTTCCGCCAAAACAGATTTAAGAGGTAAATCTTGATATATATAAAAATCTCTGTGTGTGTGTTCTAACATAACGTGCAGAATACGTACAGAAATTTCGAGTAATTTTTATTCGAATACTTCTGTGTAGCAGAGATAAAAATAATTGGGTTCCCGATTCAAATTATTCCCCCATTTTTTTACATTTGGTATAAGGCAGGTCCGCAATGTAGTAACAAAGTTAGGTATTGCGTTGCAGCCTTGCGAGCAGTTGCACGATCGGGTCGGGACCGGGCGAGATGTAGGGAGAACTGAAATTACTTCAGTTTTAAGAATAGAACTAATTTCTTTTCCTATCTAATAGATAGATTGCGATACATAAATACCCGGGCCACGCCGGTTACTTCAGCTTGCATTACGTAAAAGCTAATTATTATTATTATTATTATTATTATTATTATTATTATTATTATTATTATTATTATTATTATTAATTTTCTTTTTAAACGTTTAAACGCTAATGTCCTGTCAAATTATCCTCACGGATAATATTCCTCTAAATTAATTTACGTCTCGATATTTTCCTATTATGTTTTTATTTTAAATTTTATTTTCTATTACAGGAACGTTCACGAATTTTTCATTCTTCAATACTTTCTACAATCTTTCTTCGAATACATCCTTCAGTACTTTAAAATCTAAATTCATCATAACATACACAATTTGTATAATACCGAATAACTAGCACAATAATAAAATACGGGATAATATCTTTCAAAATAGTTGTTTATACTATTGCTATAGTGTTATCATTTCCCTCAAAACTGTGAAAATAAACAAAATGAGATGAAAATGCATCGTATCTTCTTTCGGTTCTCCTAACCACCGTTCAGAAATTTTGCTGAATATTCTTCCGTAATGCGATCTTCCCCTAAAACCTGTTTTTCCTTGCTTTTCCTTTTTGAAAAGAGCCTCCCCTCCACGAAACGGACTGCCTCACGCACAGCGAGTAGGCGCCTGCCTCAAGCCCTTATTTACGCCTGCGGACACAACTAATCACCAGGCACGACTCCCCGAATTATATTTTTTTATCAACATGTCAAACATTACAACTCACCTAACATACTCTTAATTCGTCGATATCTGAAATTTAAGTTATTATTTTAACAAGATTGCTCTTAAAATGATATTTGATGATAGGATGGGGACGGAAGCGTATCATCGTTGTGATCATCCTCACGAATCTGCATATTCTAATCGACTAGACCCTCCATCGCAGACAACACTGTGATCAATTACTATTATCAGCATATGTATCATGATGGATAATATTTTGGAAACATTCAAAACTGTAACATATTTAATGAAAACCCACTCTTATAGAAGATTTCCCGGTTTTAGGGATTCGTATTGAACCCTTTTTAAATACATTTTAGTTTTATTTTCCTGATACTAACCCTTGCGTGTGCATATGCCCCACATTATGTTCACGATGCAAAGCACAAGATTTGTTCACGATTTGCCTCGAGTTGTCGGAATGTATTTCATAGTTCGGTAATTTCCCAGTTTCGCTTATCGGTTCGAAACGAAGTTTCATGCGGGGCTCCGTCCATGTGCACCGGGAAACCCACCTGCCAGTGATCCGTGCGATAAGCATATCCCTTACGAACGCACCCTCGCCCGGTGCGTACGCCCTCCGCACGCACGGAGCATGACGAGTGCACGCTCCGTGCTCCACGCTGCCCACTCCAACCGCGCGTTCGCGAACGTCATTCGCACCGCTCGCTCCAGCGCAGGCACGCGTTCGGCAGCGCTGTCATATCTCCCAGGTGCGCGCTCCTCATCCAAATCGCCTGTATCATACCTTGCACTCCACCCCCGGTCATCTCGACACAACCGTCCAGCAAGAACGGAAACGCAGGGCACAGCCCCCTCACCAAGTGGCAACGTCCGGGTGTCCTGCACGCGCCGACTTTTAATCCGCCTCCCATGGGGAGTACGAATGATAATAAAACATGTATTTGCTTTTAAGTGCTGTCAACGCATTTCCACGGCAATCCCACCATCTGCGACGACGCTCTGTGGTACCGAGCACGCTGCCTTTGTGAGTATAGCGGTCGACGCAAAGGAAGAAGGTGGGACGGTTTGTGCGATATGGAAAGTGGGTGATGCCAAGAAATCGTGGAGGGCGTGGAGGTGAAGAAAAGAATTCATACTTTACAATGTCTTTCACAAATGGCAAATGTTTGAATCGTTACTGACACTTCCTTCCAAGATTGATCTGTTTGGAGATCTCAACCGTGTTGTGCAACATCTCTATCTTGATTGAAATACAAACCTAAGAAAAGATAAAAGTACTGTATCGCAACACGATTAGCTGACAGTTACGATGACATCTTGTCAAACACTAATTTTAACTCTTTTTATCATCTTCGTCGGCCAGACGTATTTCATGACGTACCTTGCGTATTATTGCGTGCAGAGCGATAATGATTTTGCATTAAAAATTATGATAAGGTATCTGAACCACACAGAAGCAGCTGCCAAAATAGTGTAGGTAATAGTGATGGAGAAGTCGAATGGGGCGGTGGACGCAGATGGCGAAGGAGGTGAAGGGGCTGAAGCGGTGCAGGCGATGGCAGACTGAGGTGGAGAGGGCTACCGGACGCCGGACAACGTCCACTCTGCAAAAGCGCGGACGGAACCAGGACGGCAATAGATTGCGGCTCGACCACGGGCGCGCTGGTTCTGCCACTAACGGGGAAACCGTATTTCGGCCCCGGCCTGCCGTTACTCGTTCGGCCAGCGGCAGTCAAAGATGTATTGCGCCTCAAGTCAGCAATATTTGTTGAGTTACGGTCCCTGTTTCTTTCCGAGAGGTCTGCGACCTATTTGCGTTTACTTTTGTTTTTCATGGGTTTGAAAGTCTTCGACAAGCTCCGAGCAATACATTTAAAAAGAACTCAAAGAAACCCACTCACAAGCACGCATTATATCTAATCTTCTGTCGGTATGTATAATTTGTACAACATATACTTGTACAAACAGCATTAATGAACATACAGTATTTGCTTCTCAAGTAGTTTTCAAACATCAAAATTACCGTAATATTTTCAGTCGGTACAGTAGATTCTACAATTCTAAAAATAATGTTGCTTAATACATATGCCATGCCAACTTCCCGTTTGCATCAGAATATTCAGGTGAAGTAACTTGTGAAGTTGTAAATTAAGGAGAAAATGAGAAAATGTTGTAAGCGATTTTTTCAGTACAAACATTTCTAAAATTACCACACAAACACGTAAGATTTATTCCGCAAAGAAAGTTGAAGCGATGCAGAATCAAAAAACCATTTGTGAGGAACAGAACTGCGCTAGATAGAGATGTTCTTTTCTCCTCTTCCTTCGAGAGATATAAAAAATGGTCACCCAGGGAAAATCAGGGAAACGTAGGAATGACGCAGGGCCATTTCTCACTCACGCCGGGCATCTGGATTATCTGCTATCGCCACGTCTCGCGAGGAACAGACCAGCGCGCAAGTGGAGACCGAGTGCCGGCCTCGCACACGCACAGCTGGTGGCGAATCGATTTTTACGTTGAAGCGGCGCCGTCTCCACAACGCACCGCGGGGGGCAGGAAGTGGAGCGTTGGCGAAGAATCGGGGCAACACCGCGGGCGAGATATCGGCTATCAGGTATCAGTTAACACGGCGGAGATGAATAATAATTTCAGAAGCACCAAAGATGAAAAGTCGAATTCCGTTGTGTTTGACGAAAAATGCGTAAATGTCAAGTATATGTACCTGAATAATGAAAGCATTTCTCGAATACTGATCTATACCCTTCGACTCCGTCTCTCCATTACTTATGTTGATTCTGTTTGGAGTCACATTTGACCCCACACGTTTTACACAAAAGTTTACAAATATTTCCTGCACGGATGCTATTTTGAGTTATTAATTGAGACAATACTACGCTTTTTATTATATCGTACTAAATAAACAATAATAACTTTTTATTTCCAGAAACATATCTATATAAATTCTAGCATATCTATATAAATATACATAGGGGTATATCTTACCAGCATGAGAACGTTTGAAATCGTGCTAGGATCTCGTAATACACAAATACGCAAGATTATCATTCCGCAACCACAACATAATATTAAAGAACGGAAATGGACACGTTTGTAGATTTTTTCTTGTATTTGCACGTGTAACGTAGAATCTGCTTGTGGGCATTTCAGGCACCAACCGAATAAAATTAAAATTTCTTTCCACCACGAATACATAAAAAACTGAAAAGATTACAACACCCGAAAAATTGGACATTATTACCAAATTTAAAAAGAGATGTGCATGGGAATAGTTTTCCAAGTGTTGCGAAACATCTGCCAAACCAAACGTATCCAACAAAAACTCCACTATGGATTGAGTATTGTTTTTATTTGATTTAGTTCTTAGCGGGCGATGAAAAGACCTGCTCGCAGCGGTGCGGTCTCGCGTTTCCAGGAAGGCGAGTGAGAGTGTAATATTTGCGCTTTCGTTGTCACCCCAAGAACGTTGACATCCCCAGCAAGCTTTTCCAAGAAACTTCGCCCCTCTCGATATTCCAGCACATTTTCTGGCGAAAGTGCTCTCAATTCGCCGGAAGCGCGATCCAGATTACGAGCGCGGACCATCCTCTTTAAAGAGATCAAGACAATTGCGAGTGTTATAACTCCATCCCAGAGACGGCTGCATTCTGCTTTATTTGAATTTTAACTTTCCCTTTGAGGAGCAGCGTTTTAGCCCTCAAGACACCATGAAAGTGTTTAAGCGCAGCAGATACAAACTTCAATCCAAAAAAGTATATCATTTGCGGCAGCTGGGCTCGGAGGGGATGCCAGAAGTGCTAAGTTATGAAACCTCCCCCGGGCGGGCGAGAGGCCTCACTCTGCAGAGCGCCCCCCCCCCTGCCGCCGACGCAACTCCATCCAACACTGCGTCCTCTGCGTCATCGCCGCATTATATATCTCTTCCGTAGCTTACGATATTTCTTCTAATCACCTATCCTGTGACTACCCGGGCACATGGCTCTGTACAGGAACTAATGATATCCATGGGCGTCTTAGGCGTACTTTTCGTTTTGCAGATTCAGTTCGGCTAGTTTTCCCCAATGTCTTTATTAAGTAATTCGTGGATTGAACAGAGCTCTATCCACAGGTAAATGATTCCCGTGCGTGTTCCATCCGTCGTCACCCTATGATACTCTTCCAGAAACGTATCCATGCTCTAGTCCTGCTCGTTCTCTCCTGCTCAAAGCGACTCAATGACCTGCCCTTTGGTTTCTTCTTTCTCCTGTAAAGGTTCGCCGCCTTTCCGACTTGGAAGCCATTCCCATTGTCTTCTCGGGCTCTTCGAAGCAACACCCACGCAACACTACCGCTCTGCGCGAGTCGATCCCTCTACCTATCTGCTGGCGGTTTTTTTCGCCCAGCTCCACCCCGCCTGCGCCCCCCACCCAGCATCGCCCGCCACCCCTCCTCTGAGCCGCCTGCCGCCTGTGTAATTTGTAATGATACGAGTATTGATTTTCCTTTGTTTACCCGTCCGTTTCCCAGCCACCACCTGATCACTGCGCGCCGCGCCGCGCCGCGCCGCGTTCTTCGCTCTGCCAGCGAATGAAAGGAAACATAAATTGGTTTCAGACAATTTAAGTCGCATGGAGCGCTGCTACTATGCATGCGAGTGCCGGCCGGTGGCCGAGCGGCCGGGCGGGGGCGCGGCGTTAATATTTCAGCGTAAAAACGGGAGTCGTGTTTGAACAATGGCCATTACTCGACGGCGGGAGGGGGGGAGGGAGGTGCGGTGGCAAAACCTGCGTGATGATTCATACGCGCGCAAATTTTCATTGTGTGCCGCAGATCATTAGACCCCAGCTAAGGTATTTAATAAACAGGAGGTCGCAGTTGCGAATTCGGCTCCCACAGAGTTATGAGGTCGGCCGCGTCGATAGGCCGCGCGCAGACAGCCCGTGGTTTTTGACTGCCCGCGCGCGTGGGGCGTCCGCCGCTCGCCGGCAGGCCAGCCTCGCTCGCACTCGCGGTCTCCTCGTCTCCCGGCCAGCGCTGCCCTGCGCGGCGGCTCCCGGCATTAAACACGTCCACGCCAAAGTGCGTGCGATAGGAAAGTACTTGCAATGTCATATGTCCAAAAACAACACGTGTATTACTAATACTTTCACTCGGAAAAACACCAGAAACCGAACGATGTGAGAATGAATGTGGTGTGTTAATACATTTTCAGTCATTCCCCCGACCAACAGAGGTCATCAGCCTCAATAAAGATATAAATTTTGCCCTGAATAGAAGAATTGCCTTCCTCAACTTCATGAATATATTTTATGCCTATCGCATGATTCACTCAAACTAAATTACTGCACAGTGTCTTTCATGTTTCCCTGTCGTATATCCATTTCTAGGATTGATAATTTGACGCAATGAATAAATATCAACCTGTTTATTAAGATGAGAGGATCTCGGACGCGCTGACATTCATTTACTGGAAGGCAACATTCCTTGTTATAAAAAACAACTAATATAACAAGAAAAGACAAGAACAGAAGAAAAAACATGGCCTCAGAAAGAGAAAAACAAAATGTTTTTCCAGCAACCTTGAGGTACATTCACACCTGCACAGCCATTTTCTATGGATAACAGGACTCAGATTTGAACGCGATGCATTTATTCATCTCCCCACATTGAGATGTGTCAAGGCTTTGTGACAAGTTAGACTGTAAGAAAAGACCGCACGTGTGCCGCGCTCCAGCTTCCCTTCCAGTGTTCGGTGGGCAACGCGAACCCGTCTGTCGTGTTGACGCGACGGCTCGAGGCTGGTCCCGTGTGACCCCGCGTGCACAGGCGCTCCGTCGCGCCTCCTCGGGGTTGTCCGTCCCCTCGCCGGGCGGCGGCGTCGCCCTGGCCTCCGGGTCACCTTGCCCCCCCCCCCCCCGGGGGCCCCCCCGGCCCCGATGAGCGGCGCCTGGCCCGTAATGCGACTCGGACGGGTGCTGCAATTAGATTAAACCCGACATCGTGAGATCCAGCGGCGAAGCATTATTGTTCATGGAAGAAATTAGTGTTTCTACGAAAACTTCCAACGCAGGGAGAACGGGAAGAGCCCGGGGACCCGGAGCAGGTGAGGCCGCGAACCGAGGACCAAAGACGGGACGTGAGGGAGGATCGGCAGTGTTAGGAGTGCGGAGGCGGTGGAAGGGACCCTGGGGATAGCGCATGTTGCGAAGATGGGTGGGTGGGGTGATCAGGGGGCCGCGGGCCGCGGGGGCCGCTGGCGGGAGCGCATCGACAATGTGCCGCGGTCGGGGACACGCGCGGTCGAACGCAATTTGGCGGCACGGAGTGGACCGCTGGGCCGCGAGGCTGCGCTCCCCGTGCGCGCCACACCCGCCCGCGCCCCCGCCCACCTGCTCTCTCCTCGGCCTCCGCACCTTGTTTTTTGATACGCGCATCCTTTTGATGAACCTGCCATAGCAAGATTCAATGGACCCTATTAAAAGTTATTCGAGCGGGAAGATGCATTACGATAAATTTAAATGAGCGTTGTATATGTAAACAATTCCTTTCAAAAGAAGTGTTTGCATTTAAACACAAATATTGAATTAACGTTTTATTCGTATTGCCATTCATTAACATACGAGAAATAAAGATTTTTCTTGCGCTATTGTAATTGAAAGTTATCCTGTTAACTAACATAGTAATTTATTTAATAAGCTTGCAAATTTTTAAAAGAGTTATAACGGACTGTGCTTCATAATTATACATCATAGCTTTTTCTCATTTGAGATTCCCTTTTTAACGTCCTTACAATACAACACCAATTCTTCGAACATTTTTCTTTATTATCCATTGTAGGATATTACGAATTACAAAGAAAAAATTAGAAAAACCATGCCGAGAAGCAAAAATATTAAATAACTTGACAATAGTATAAAGAAACAAATTTCATATTCCAACGAAATATCACTTCGGTTTCTAACGCTCATACATGTTTCCCGTCACTGTCTCCTGAAACATCAATGTAATTTTCACGCAAATGTTTTTATAAAACTGTCACGGTGAGATAATACCTTTTCAAATAATGTCACTATTTTTCCAACAAAACAATAAGTAATCTATAACGTCTTTTATCCTTTATTCAATGTTTCAATTTTATTAAAAAATATAAACATTTATCAGGACTTTCCTAAATTTAATTTATAAATTTTTATTATTCTTTTTCTTTTACCTATATACTGAGTACAATGATGAGTAGATATTTTCAACACATTAATGAATTTTATTCCAATTATTCTAAATTAAAAAGGGAAAATTGATTGAAAAAATCTGGACATGTATCTCATCTATTCGAGATAAATTCGAGGGAAAATACTGGTATTGAAATAGAGGCACAACAGTTGCGAATACAAATAGTCACTCTTATTCAGCTGCTCGGAACAAGTGCCCTCGACGAATACCCAATAGGCACGTTTGTCTTACTAGTATTTATGATATGCACTGAATAGGTAGGATACATCGAAACTGAACAATGTTATGAGCAATAATATTCTCCCTTCAGAGCATCTATTACAGTTATGACTCCAAAATTGCAAATATGAAATGGCATATTTAGTGCAGAATGCGTGTTAATTCCGTTTCATTCTCCACACGGCAAACAATGAAAATTATCATAATTTAAAATGCCCATAATAAATAAGCTCTATAATTATTTCAGCCAGTTTAATAACAAACAGGATGTTGATAAATATATTGTAGAAAAGCAAAACCTAGTTTATCAATATTTACAATTGATATCATTAACGTCGATGTGAAATTCGCATATATGTTTTTGTCATTAACATGTATTCTAGAATTGCTAATCCACGAATAAAATCTTTCATGGGTTTCATTTATTTCGGTAAGAAGTTGGCGTTCACACAATAAATAACAGACGTGTAAGATCATGAAATGTCACAGGAAACATTCTAAAATTACAGAAGTATTGCCAATATTGTAAGATTGTCAAGTGCGTGAAACATAATTATGATTCAGTTTGTAACGATTTTTTACGATGAAATCATCACGTGGACTATGAAAAACGTATATGGCATATCACACTTTAACTTTGTGGAAGGCCAAGCCAGGTAACCAAAGAGTGGAATATTAAAAGATAAATTTGTTTTTCATGGAGCAGTAAGCATACGTATACAGTACCGTCCCACAAACTGCATATCTAATAAAAATATATTTTCTCTCTCGTTCTGGACACATAAGCAGAATCAGCGGTAAGCTATAGACTAAGATCGTGAATGAACCGGATAGGAGGGGAAAGAAGCTGTGAAAGACCTCTTCATCGCTCCAGTTTCGATAAGGAATGAAATGAAAAGTTCTGGAAGGTAAGAAGTGAACAGAAAGCAATTATTATCTCACACATTACAGTGCAAAGCGATATGATTTATTTTTTGAAGAGTAAAAGAGTAGACTGCCAACATTAAGTGGCGGAGGGTGGATAGTGGACAAGGGCAACGTGAGGAAACGTAGTGTTGGCCCGGACAATAGAAGTGAATAGATGAATGATGACCCACGGGATGCACAGACATGACCAGTGAAAACAGAAAACTCACGAAGGTACATCGAGTTAATCTTGTATGAAGAAATAACCAATGGAATGGTACTGCGGGACGGTGATTGAGCCCATGGTACGGAAGGGCAAGGAGGGGCTGTGCGCGGGTCCTTGGTGTGGGTATGCCGAATGCAACGCTTCGGAGGGTCGGCGCGCACAGCGTGCGTTCGGCTCGACGGCAGGGCCGGGAAGGGCGGCGAGACGGGGGGGGGGGGTGGTGGGCGGGCGGCCGCGCGGGAAGCGCAGCGCAGTGCACGCGCGTTGCCAGGGCCCTGCGCGGCTGTTACGGCTGTGCATCGCAAATGCCGCCCCCTCCTCACAGCCACCACCCACCAAACCCTCTGCCCTGCCCCGCCCCACACCGCCGCCCTAGAGATGCGAGGCATTGGCACCTCGGGAGCTGTGATGGAGCCCTCGCTACAAACGAGGGTCTGCAGCCCTAACGCGCTGAATACGCCAACCGCCTGCTCCCCAACGACGACACGAACGCAGCCTATCCACGTTCGAATTCACGATTATCCCAACAATAGCATTGAAGTGGCTTTAAAGTATTGAAACGAGTCAAATATCAATGGGAGTCAACGATCTGTTGTAGTATTCGTTTAAATTGAAGTTACAATGACAGGTAAGCATTTACTGCTTCACTTTTTAATGAAAACTTTACTCGTTTGAAACGCGATGATCAAGTTCTTGAAATATTTCGATGTTTATTTTGTCTCAAAACCCACAATTCCAATCAATACACTCGAGAAATAGAGACAATAGAATTGCATATTTCCTTAATACTTCAGTAAACCTTTTCAAAAAATGAAATTAACTACTTAAAAAAGTAATTCATCCATAATTACGTTAATAGATTACTCTTTAAATATTAAGGATCAGCCTTCATGCTTTAAAAAAGAACATGAAACGGGAACGACTTTCAGATAAAAAGGCTTGTCTACATCCCTGTCCTTGAACTGTATCATAGTAGGTCATTGTCGAGGTTCGATGGCCCTCCTCTTCGAAGACAGCTGTGAATTCCCGCGATCCTCGGGGTTTCTGTTACTAAGTTGGCTGCTCTTGACAAGGGGCGCCCGCTAAACCAAGTTCAGGGATGATCGGTGTCGTTAGAACTGCCGCAGAGTTCCGAGCAGACTTCCGTCTAGTACAGAGTTCTGCCCAACTTCTCTCGCCATTCGCTTCCGGTGCGCACTGTACCTATCTCTACGGGGAATGGTGGGAGCCACGCCGACTGCGGGGCCAACAACTGGCTCACGAGTGCGGGCGAAAGGATCATTGAAGAGCATTGGCGTCGAGATAGTGAATGTGTCGAAGACAGTCGAAAGAGAACGGGGATAAAAAGGGTGTACAAAGGTGGAAAAAGGAAAATAAATGTGTCGAGAACGTGTGGAGAGGGGACAGATTCGACTATAATCCTCATTACCTACCCTTCCCGACCATATGAATGGTTGAATGATAAATGTTTTAATGGATATGATTTGAATGCTAATGGATAAATGATGGAATGAGAGGCTTTGGAAACTGGAGAACCCCGCGAAAACCTGCCGCGACTCCGCTTTGTCCACCAGAAATTCCAAATAGATCGCCTGGGCTTTGAACCGCGGTACCCAGGGGTGAAAGGTGAGCGATCTGAACACTACATTACGGGTCAGCCTGTGCAGGGGGACAGATGGATTTGCTCCGGGTGGCAAAGCATTGGGGGTGCGCGAGAGAAGCGGGACCAGTGATAGGAAGCAGGAACGGCGTGGGAGATCGCGGAATGGAAGGGCGACCCCGAGCGGGGCAGGGAGGGGCGGGGAGGTGTGGGCGGGGCCGGCGCGCACGCGGCAGCCATGGCGCACCTGCACTGTAAATCACCCAACCGAATGGGCTTGGGTCCCACTTGAGCTTCACCACCATAAAGTGATAGAATAGCTCAGTATATCGTGAGAAGCACGTGGCTCTTCGTTTTGCTCGGCGCCCGCTACCGACTTACTCGAGCTGCGCTCTCTCGAGTCCACTGGCTCCTTTTCCATAATGCATGCGATTCCTTTCTGCCATGCTGCAACCCAATTACTCCCAGAGAACGCTGTCACCGATACGCCCGCGATAGCCACTATACAGTGAACAGTTTGCTTAGGACCGCTGTAAAATGTCTCCGACTATTTTATTTTACCTAACATACTGCGGCAGGAAACTTCAAAATCAGAATTATGCTTTTTTTGTTTACAATTCGCTTAAAATCATCAAAACTTTGAAGTAATTTCACTTTAAACAGAGCGTTCATTTAGCAGCTATTTACTGCTAATGAAATATGCTTTTCAATGTGACACAATGAAATACACATTTATTTTGTTTCTGGTCATTAACATACTATTTCATCACAGTTCGTTGATACTGCGGTGTATTAAATACACTCGATATAAGCAAACAAAAATGCATAAAATTTCAGACCAAATTGGTTACCGCAAAAAAAGGTTCTCGCAAACAGTAGCTGGTCATTGCAACAGACTATAATTTTTCCATGGCAATTGTGTTACAGTTCACTGAAAATTTCGAATTTCCGTATTGATTTTGCTTTGACAATAACCACTAAAATTATTTTAGGGCAAACAATCTTTGTATTTGGTTGTAAGGATTAGGAATGCAATCGGAATATATTACGTTTAATTCACCGAGCAAAATTATTAATTTAATAAATAATTATACATCCAATAAATATGTGTGGCATTTTTAATTTCAAAATTAATCCAACACCAACAAAAAAACTTCAGAGCAATTTTTATTAACTGAATACCGCCCGGATTATAGAACATATCTTTCTCTATTCGCGGTAAAATTGGTAATGATTTTGCCAACTTTCTACAAACGTTTCTGTTCTAATACAAGAGATAAGTAGTGGTAGTGTACGTACCGATGGTAATAATATACGTCTTGGAAACTGAGAAAATGGCAGCGCCCAACGTGACTTGGGTAATTGATGTTTAGTTGGGTGAGTTTCTGGAAGGAGTGCAGTTATAAAAGTTCTGACAATTGAAGAAATGGATAACGAACGTTTAGGAAGAGTTTCGTCTTCGAATATTGTGGACTTCATTTATTTTTCGTGAATTTTATGTACATGTTTGTTATTCATTATAAAATAACTGTTTCTGCTTCTATGGGATCAAGTCAAAATACTTTCAAAATATCTTTATTATTTAGTAATACAGTTTTTTTTTTTTTTTTTTTTTGTTTTTACAAATATCAACCTACTGTAAGCCTGCTAAAGTAGGAGGTTTTTGCCCTTTACGAGATGTTGTTGCCTAATAATAATAATAATAATAATAATAATAATAATAATAGTAATAATAATAATAATAATAATAATAATAATAATAATAATACGTTATTACTTGTTATGCCTTCCATAAGTAGCTCGATATACTCTGCATAACTTAGCTGGATCGAGAGGACCGCGGTCACGAAGGAAATACGAAAACAAAATATGATGCTACATGTTCACTTACGGAGGGAATTCCAAGGCAGGAATATGAAACGACACACCGAGTCAAGTTAACATCCATTTAATTAGTAAATAAAAAATATGAATCATTAAAATTAGGTAAAAAGTAAAATCTTGTAGGTACCACGGGCATCAACTGGTTATAATGATCTCGGGCGACAAAAGGCCCTCGGCCTTTCTGCCGCCGCTCGATCATTAGAAACTCTATAGCTCCCTTTGTGCATAAATGCATCTTTCATCCGTACAATTTATTACAATAATCCGTACGATACCAGAAACGAATACAGAACTCCAGTTATCCGAATCATCCATTTTCCGGATCGCTTTCACGAAAAAGAAATTCGCGTGACTGACGTTACTTTCTTAAAATGAGTTGTTCGATAGTTAATACAGAACACTGAACATTTATTTATTGTTCTAAAATCATTCCGAAAGGAATGTATTAAAATACAAAATCATTCAGATAACAATGAGTACAGTACGCTCATTGTTGTGTTTAGCAGTACCAGTCAGTGTGGCCTACATCACTACGTTATGTAAATACAGTAATGGACAAAATGTAAACTACTTTATTTTGTTTTCATGAAATTAATAGTATCGTAGAATGTACACACAAGTTTAACTTAAAAATGAACTTTCTTCATTATTTATAATTATCCTTATATTTGATTATCCAGGTCGGATCCTAATACGGAAAATTGACGATCTATTTCTCTATTATTACAATTTCTATTTAATTTGATCTAATGCAAAATTAAGTTCCAAAAAATCAATAACAAATATTTTATTAATAAACGGTTCGCACACATATTTTATTAATAAAATATTTTATTAATAAAATATGTGTACAAACCGTATAAACAGCGATAACGAATAAATAGCGATAAATCCTCGTATATTAATATAGGAAGGAAAAAAAGAAATAAAATCGGGAAAAGCATCGGTTGGGATGCCTCGTATAGGCTGCTCCAGCGTGCGTCTGCAATATCCATGGCAAAGGCTGGGAGCAGGGGCGCGGAACGTAGCGGCAATATGCCCCGCGAGTCGCCGCATCAGTTCCCGATGGCGCGTCGCCGGCGCGGCCGCGCGCCGCCAAATCGCCGTTTGCGAACGCTCCCGCGTGGCGCGGCGCAGGCGGGGACGGAAGAGTGGGAACGGGGGCGGGGGCGGGCGGCGCGGTGGGAGCGCAGCGGCGGCCAACGGCGGGCGGCGGCGGGCGCTCGTCAAAGCGGCTGAAATTAAGGCAAAATAACTGGAACCGGGAAGGCTGGTCGCCGCGATTCAATTTGTTACGCGGCCGATCTGAGCGGTGATTAAAATTCTCGAAGGATTCCCCGCGCGGCGCCCGCCCGTCCGCCCGCCCGCCCGCTCGCTTCCTCGCTCGCTGACCGCTCGCCCGTCCCCTACCTGGCCCGCTGGGCTCCCTCGCTCCCCACGCTCCCTTCCGGCACGCACGTTTCACCTCCCCGGCCTCCAGCTCGCTGGCTATCCAGAGTAGTCTCCCGCGGGTTTCCCCCGACACACACACGCCCACTCGCTGATTCGCGCACTGTTCACCCGTTCGCTTCTGCTCGGCCAATCCAGTCAACTCCTCTTCTTGTGACTTCGCCAACGCGCGCGTCGTTGATTTGCTTACTCTTTTGTGGGTGTGTTCGTCCGTTTGTTTTTCAACCTCGCTAGCTCGTTCTCGTTCGTTCCCGCATGGGCACTCCGCTCGCTTGCTCGTCCGTTCCCTGTCTATCTGCCAATACACCCACCCCTCCCTCTTTCTACCAACGATCAGCTCGCTTGAGCGCATGGCCCTCCCTCCCTGCTCCACGTGGCGGAAACAGAGCAACCCCCCCACAAAAAAATATTTACCGCACGTAAAACCACGTCCAAGTCATGCTTCATTTATCGCGTCGCCTCATCCCCAATGCAGCGAATCCCTCTCGCAGACCACCGTTGCCAAAAGTCCATCATTTCATCGCGACCACACGCCCAGCGAAACGTACACCACTTAGGGGCGAAGGAGCGCCATACTTTGGGGTTGAATACATTACATGTAAAATTGCTTGCATTACTGACTCCCGCGCGCAGCAGGAGGGTGGTGGAACAAATTTGATACACGCTGATACGTGCGGAAGGGGATACGGGACGGCCGTATATTAGCTGGTTGTATACGCTGTAGTAAATACGACGCGGTGCTTGCGTGGTGAAAGTTGGAAACGTGGTGAGAGGAGCAGGCGGGAGCGCGACAACGCAAAAACCTTCAATTTTCCGCACATAAACGCTCTGCGAGAGATTAATTGAATATTGATAACTTTCAGTGAACCGTAGGAGTGGCGCTGCTAGAAAAGCGTTCGCGTGGAGAGCTTTGATTAGGTAAAATAATTAGAAGGCGCCTGGAAACTAAAGGCGGGCAGCCCGTGCGCCGGCATCTGATGGGCGCCGCCCGCAACCGCCCCGTTGCCCACCGGCCCCCGCTGGGTAAATAAAGGCCGCTATCGTAGATAGGCGCCTCGCCCCCGTGCCCACGCCGTCGCCCGCGCCGCCTCCTCCCGCATCGTACACGGCGTCGCCTCACGTGCTGTGATAGCGCGGCTGACTGAGCTCAAAGCCACCCTAGTCATCGTCTCTGAACGGGAAGTCCTAGAGCTCGAGTCCTGACGGTGATGGATTTTGAACTCTAACTGTATAGTTAGGTTAAATTTAGCCGCTCCCTAGAGGAGAATTTTAGCGGCTGCCTGCATAGATCGGTAGTTTTCATTGATTTGCCCGATCAATACTAAGCAAATGCCGAAGAACGGGTCACGGACTGAGCGCGATTTTTCCTTCCTCTTCCTCCTTTCTCCTTACACACACACACACACACACACACACACACACACACACACAGAAGGATCACCACCACCTCCCGAGATATGACTCGCACTACACTTACGAAACTAATGATCATTGCAGTCGACGCGTCAGGAAGCATGAAATAATCAATTAGACGTAGATAGGCGCCTCGCCCCCTGTGTTGTGCTGCTACCCCCGCCCACCCTCCTCCCGCTACACAGGCAGCGCGCCTCACGTGTCGAGGCGCTCGTACGACGTCTCGTGGCCCGGCCCCGGCCCCGGCCCTTCGTGTTCGCCGGCGGCGCCCCGAGAGGGCCCGTGTCGCCCGCGCGAGCGCGTGGCACCTCGTGACGGCCGGCGACGCCGTGCGCCACGCACATGAAGCGAGTGCGACCGCTCTAGGGCGCGGGACACGTCCCAAGGTGGAAACACTTTGATGGCTTTCTCAGGCATCGGCACGGTTGCCCTTTCATCTCCGCAACAGATGAAACTCCTTTCCTTAAAATGGTCCAACATTTTATAACAACACGGAAATGTTTACCCGTACATATTTGATAATGTTTTAGTCCGTTTAATTTGCAATAATTTTGTAAGTATACCAATTAATAACTTAAACAGCGAATTATGGTTTAAATATTAGGTCCTTTTCATTTGTATGACACGTTTCACTTCTAATTTTTGTTTTCGTTTTCATTCCCTCAACTCAATTCTTCCTTTCCATCATTTTCCCCCAGCTTCTTGTTTGTTCGACAGTCTCCATTCCCCATTACATCCTCCTTTATCCACATCCGTTATTTGGGTTAGTTATACTTTTCCCATACTGCTACGTCAAGCAACAGCAACTTCCCCTGTAGCTCCCCTCTCCGACTTGACCTCACCTCTGTCCGCCCCGTTCAGCCTCGCTCTAAGCAAGCGGTCGTATGTATCTGTCACGCGTCGTCACGCATTTTCCTGGCGTGTGCATCCATCTCGCGGGGTATTTCCCCGCCCTCACCGCCCTCCGCGCCTGAGTCATCCCCCGCACTGACGCGCGCTGCCCCACACGCTACCCGCACGGCTCCACCCACGCGCCCCGCGCGCCCGTCCACCCGTCCGTCCGTCCGTCCGTCTGTCCGTCCGTCGGCGCCGCGCGCTTCCGACAACAGGCGCGGCCGGCCCGGTGCGCCCCGTGTCACGCGGCGCGGTGCAGCGTGTGCCTGGCCGTGTCGCGCGGGAGTGCTGCGAGGACGGGTGGCGCGCCGTGTTCGTCCTGCTCACGCCCCGCCCCTGCGTTCGCTCCGCACGCACGCGTACACCCGCCCCTACATACGCATCCCGCCTCGACCATCCCCGTCCCCCCGCCCCTGCGCCTGCCTCACAGCTGCTCACGCCCCGCCCCCTGTGCTCGCTCACGCACGCACGCGAACACCCACCCCGCCACGACCATCCTCCGTCCAACCCGCTCCCCGCGCCAGCCTCACACCTGCTCACGCCCCGCCCCCTTCACTCGCTCACGCACGCACGCGTACACCCGCTCTCATACCCGCGCCCCGCCACGCCATCCCCGTCCACCCGTCCCCCGCGCCTCCCCTGCTCCGCCCGCCCCCTCGGTCCCTGCCCCCGCCGCGCCCCGCCGCCGCCAAGCCTCACGAGCCGGCGCCGCGCGTCCTGACGCTTCCGCGCGATGTATTTTTAAACGCAACACGCCCCGCGCGGGGGAGGAGGCCGAGCAGGCGCCGCCCGGAAGGTCTCCCGGGCGCCAGCCAGCGCTGCGGTCTCGGCCCTCCGCCAGGGGAGCCTAACGCGTTTCGCTCGCACGGGCCACGCGGACGAGGCGCGCGGCGTCCGCTGCCACTTGCATGCCATTGACAGACGTCATCATGGCAGAACACTTACATTGCATAAGTAACGCGGAATAATTTTGAGAGAAATTGAGAGATTTGATGTGTAGTTAATTATGTAGTATTGCACTTAGTGTGCGGGGTGTGAAATGTTTTGAAATTTTATTATCTAAAGCGTTGTATGTGCTGGATATAAGTAACGAATCATATCTGATTTATATATATTTATAAAGTCTTGTAAATGTAATATAAATATAAGGTTGGGTATTGAAATCTAGTTTCGCTGGGTATTTGAACATTAAAGATGCATAAAATAATTTACACTCTGGGAGGCTACGTGTTTCTCTCAAAGGGCGGAAATATCAATATCCACAAACCTTCTGGTGTCCTGTGATAAATTTTAGTTATCAAAAAAAGAGCTCTCATTTTAACGAGAAATAGTAGAATGAAGTTTAAACATATTCAACATTTCCATAAATTCTTCTTTCGCTTCAGCATCACTGTATAATTGTACGTGCCCAAGGAATCCGCATGACCTCAGCAGAACATGCTCGGTGCATCTGGCGTAAAGACACTTCAGTTCCCCTCGTCCTGCTCCGCACCCAACGCGTGTGTCGCCGCCGCAGCGGGTATTCCGGCAACTTCCAGCGAAATGAGTTTTCCCGCGCGGTGGCGCGTCGCCTATTGTGGTGAAAACAAGGGCCGCGGCGGCGCACGGCGTCCGGCCCAGCGCGGTCGGGCCCTGTCCGGCCCCGGCCCCCCGCCCGAGCCCCTGCGCCCAATTGAAAGAGACTGCTGTCAGCGCCAGCGCCGGTCCGCGCGTTGCCGCCTACGCCGCCGCCGCCGCCACCGCCGAGCCGCATTCTCTGCGCCGAGGCGAGATACGCTATATACCCCGGTCGCCGCTGATGATGCCCGTCAAAGCTCCAACTGCGCGAGCGCGGGCTGGCCTAGGCAAACCGGCCGGCCACTGCTCCGATTTCGGCCCGCCAGGCGGCGGACGCCATGTCACACACGACGTGTGGCGCCGCTCCCCTCGCCCGCGTTCATCTGCCCTCTGCTGCGTTATGTCATTTACTCAACATTTTAGACGGATCTCTTAAAGAAAAGTAGCAATCCAATTTTTACCCTTTCCTTTCTGGACAATTCCCTTTTATGAAGACGAAATCCAGAGATAATTAATGAATGTTCCCCGACTTTTACCATTCGACTAACGGCAGGAAAGCCGCCGATAGCTCGGTCTCCTTAGAATGTAAAAACATTCTGACTACGATGTCAACTATTTTTTCTCAACCTGAGAGACTGATGAGTTCGATGCTAACAATTGCCCCAGTTCCATGTTTTTTAATCCACATGTACATCAATATTTCATTAAATTCTTATTCCAAGACACAATTTCGTGTGTGTTCGAAAGCGATGACCTAACTTGAAATGGTAAATTATATTTATTTCAAAGATTAATATTTCTCTCAAATTTTCAGACGTCGAAGCGAAGATATGAAGTATATATTTTTTAAAGAATAGAGAGAGAGAAAAGGGATTGTAAGTGAAGTAGATAGTATTACACGCTAAATCTACATTTCAAAGGTTTCCGTAGGTTACCCAAATATCAAAAAAGTAGCTAATAATGAAAACTTCAACTTTTTTACATCGACAGATTGAAAATGTCCAAGGAAAAAAGTTCATTTCTTGATCACCAAGTTACATATATGTGTTTCATGTCGATATAAATCCACACGGCTTAGTCATTTACCCATCTTTGATTTTGTTATTTTTTGTGGTACGTGATGGAAATTCACATAAATTAATATGCAAAACATTATTATGTACAGTACCCAACGCCCAAACCTGTTACCTAAGAAGTCCCATTTCCGAGCATTTTCAAGCCGTACTAGGCCCCATTCGCACCAAGCTGATTAACAAAAAGCGCCTCCAACCGAACTTCACGGCAAATATTGAGTGCTCTGTTTGAGGAATTAAAATTCGAGTGACTAAGGGAAACAATTGATCATGAGAATGAAAGAAGCCATGGAAGCAGTAAGCCCTGCCGATGATGAGCCCGCGAACGCGCAGAATAATGAATGGCAACGAGAGCGGACGGGGAGGAAGCGTTTTAAAGCGGCAGCCGTAGAAAACAAGCGCACCGGCGCATAAGCTGGCGCTACCCGCGTCCTCGTGCGCGTCCTCGCTGAGCCACCGTCCGCCCCGCCCCGCCCCGCCCCCTCACCTAGTTTTATTCAAATGCACGGCGTTCCCCTATTTGCGACGAGTTTTACGCGTCCGTATGTAAACGGAAGAGGATTGCAGCGAAATCCTTATAATTCGTAGTTTATGTGCGGCCTACAGCACCGCTATTACGCAAATGCCCGATGGCCAATCAGTCGCGAATGTCAGCTCGTGAAGCAATCGCTCCACACTCGAGAGCCCAGCTCACGCACCGGCCCCGCCGCGAGCCGCATCCCCCTCCCCACCCTCCTTCCATGGTCTGTTTACGGCATGCGTTTCAGATTCTGTGCTCTATAGACCTCCATATGAAAGAGGAAAAACACGTGTTTTCGAAATCATATCATTAATGAAATATGTTTGTCAAGGAATTATATATATATATATATATATATATATATATATATATATTACTCATTTCATTCGGCATTACTCATTTCTACATTTCAGTATGGTAGCCAAACTGTAAATGTCTGTATATGAAATATTCTAAAAACGTAACATGATTTATTTGATGTTTGATTATAAACTTCAATACCAATCATTATGTCATAACAATAAGAGAAACATCTTTTTATTGTCGATAATGGTACCATTTCAGTGAATGTAGTAGAGGCCAATTTCTACGCTACTAGCATCAAAATACTGCCGTCAACACAATATATGACTGAAGATCAAATAAAGTCGGAAGTAACGTTTCGTAACTTATGATTGTTGAGAGTTTTTTATTACTATCAAATTTCCGGTTTTATATATCTTCTTTCATTTCGGAAGAAGTGATATTAAGATAATGATTTTCAGTATAGATGAAGCAACTCTGGAAGAATATGTATACCCAACAAGAACAATCGGAAGACAAAAACCGCTTCGAGAGATGAAGTTCGTAATGAAGTCCTCTTCAGAAACCTCAGATACGTCACTTCAAGAGAAGGGCTCAACCACGAACTCCCCTCCGCTTTTCCATTTCCGTTTTGTGATACGCCGTCAAGGAAAATAAACAACGTCCCGACCTGGACGCAGATTAAGTCAAAAGCTTCGGCGAGCACGATACGATGACTCCGTCCGTCCAGGGGGAGCTCTGCCGGTGCAGGCTTATCGGGGGCGCGGGCCGACTTTTCCGCGGGGGCATGGGGGGACTGGATGGGAGGGTCGTCTAAGATTTTCTGATTGATTTTTTCGTGTTTCCAGGCGCGTCAACTGCTTTGGTCATTAGTCCCGTTAGTGTAGTGCATGCTTTTTTCTTGGGAGATGGCGGTGATTTTCCCCCGCTGGATGAGGAGATACGGCGCCGACATACCGTCGGCTAATGGGGTTTCCCCCTAACCAGGACACTCCCACTAGCGGGGCACCGCCTCAGCCGGGACAAGCTCTAAGCTCCCGACCAGCCTCCCAGAATATGTGGTAGTGTTGTGCATGTTAGTGCAAGTGTGTGTGTGAGGGGAGAGGATAGGACAAGGACGAGGAAGGACAGATCACGCGCGGTCCGTGGCCCGTTTGGTAGGGAACTGCTCCGGTTCCGGCATCTATGGTGTTGTAGATTCTCCTCCAGACAGCGACTGAATTTGACCTAGCTGGAAAGCTAGTGTCGAAAATCCTGCCGCCGTCAGGACTCGAACCTAGGACCTCCCGGTCAGAGGCGCTGCAGTGACATCAGTTGATGCACTGAGCTACCGCTCCCGGTGCCGCCTAAGAAGGGCAGTGTGCAGGGGTGCGTTGAGTTATTGTTGCGTAACTAAGACACGGGCGGATAGCATCACGGGCAGCGTTATGATCGTTGCAACGCATGTCCGGGAGCGTTCCGCTCGAGTGTGGAAATTAATTGAAACTGTGCAGGCTCGTGCTTTCATAACCCATGGCAATAAATGGGCGCACGAACCACAGTTATGAATGGAAAGCCGCTGTTTTAAAAATCGGCTATAATTTCCAGAATGTTAAATTTTGTCGCATAATTCTGTAACATTAATAGAGGGTGTCGTCACGATAACAGAGATTTATACAGTAAAATATATTTGGCATCAACAAAGTGAAGCGTGTTGAATAACATTTTGGCAAAGAGCACCTCGAGTATAGAGAATCGTAACATGATGCGATGGTCGAAAAAGCATTTCAAATACACGTCAGGTCACTGTGAAACAAAAGAAGGAAGTATTTCCAAGAAAGAGCTGTTCTTAAGGTACCTTTTTAATTCTGGTCCCATGTAACTAAAGACATTAATATTGATAATATTTACATTTCACCACCTGATTATAGTTGTAATTTGCAGTCAAACATAACTAATATAACAATAATATTTCTTATTTAGTTTCTCCAGTGAATGGGAATTAATCTTACACCTGTCATTATTGCAATTACTAGGAATTTTTAAAAGGGTTTCTTAACTAAATAAGTTTACAATTAACACGTGGCTTAGAGTTAATTAAATTTTGGTTACAAGCTCCCATACTATCCGACAACTGTCAAGAATTGCAGATTGTTGCTTTTCTTCAGTAATTTTAGAATGCAGATTTAGCTTATTTAGTGTTTTCTTGTGGTTGATATCACTATGGTGATGACAAACATTCAATTCGGAATTATTGTTGTTATTGTTAACATCTCATTGCCAATTTTCAATGCGTACAGAAATTGAAAAAAAAAAACAACCATGCAGTCTCCGGCCTTTTGAGAAGTATCTATGATTTCGTTCAATTCTCAGGAACTAAAGAAAAACTCCAAAACACCGGCTGCTAATAAATATTTGCCATTCATACATTATGGAACCATACTCTTGATATGTGAAGTACTGTTGTCATGTATGTATGTAGTATGTATGAATGTAAGTATTTAAGTATGTATTGTATATACATATGTGCCATATTGGTGAACACAGTTTTTGTTAAGTTCAATTTATTGTAGAGTTTAACGAAAGAATTTTATTGTTTTTGAGCAGTGTGCGTACTACTTTTTGGAAAATTATTTTATGCGGATTCGTGCAGCAGCATTTCTGCTGCTGAAAGCCACTAGTTATAACAATAATAAATAGAGAGCGGATTTCTATGATTTTTCATATTTTTGTCCGTGGCTTCAGGGCCTAGCTAAGTGAAATTTCTTGACATTCGGTTAGAATTGGATGCTATGTTGATGAACATGATGGTGCATATTTGTACATATTTGGCCTATTTTTCCTGTTGGTGCATATTCGTGTAATTATAGG
This sequence comes from Teleogryllus oceanicus, assembly GCA_964035755.1. Taxonomy (NCBI): domain Eukaryota; kingdom Metazoa; phylum Arthropoda; class Insecta; order Orthoptera; family Gryllidae; genus Teleogryllus; species Teleogryllus oceanicus. Next base: position 131,687,859 of record CAXIVR010000001.1, read on the forward strand.
AGCATACTTTGCATATTTCGTTAAAATAAGAGACATCTGTAAAACATTTCATGTTTTCATAGAATCTATTTATTTGTGAGCGTTCAATGCTTAGAAAGAGCTTGTCACAGTTTGAGTTTTTTTCCTTTTCTATAGATGACACTTGTGCAAATGAAGGATAATTCTTGATATATTTGTCAAATTAGACAAAAATATGAAACGAGGCAAACAATGTACTTCACTAAAGTGCATATTTACATCAATTATTTCTCCTGAAAAGTAAGGTAGATAATGTTATGTTTGTAGAAAAATATATATTTTAATTCAAAGCAGGCTTCTCCTGAATTTTATCAAGAAATTTTTATACATGAAATGAAATATTGTTTATTAAAGTGCGTATTTTAGAATTTTAGATCACAAATGCGTAGTTTTAAAAGCACATTTCAAGATTTTTGGCCGTAAAAAGCCTCTCCATAATAATAATAATAAAATATTTATACAAATAATTATTATATTATTTGCATTACTATACACACGATATGAAAAATACTTAAGTAATAGTACTTAATACTTTTTAAATAGTATTATTATTATTAGTAGTAGTAATATTATCCTACACTGAGTGCTCGCTCGGTGATCAGTGCCGTTTGTCGTTGAATGTTTTGTTTGTTTCGAGTTGCAGGGTCCTCACGCGCATTTTGAAATCGCCTTGCGCCTAGCGCATGAGTCGTAACTGGGCATCGTGGCGCGGCCGAGGCAGGCCGGGGCAGGCCGAGGCAGGCCGAGGCGGACGTGAGGCGCCGGGGGCGAGCGCACCGGGACGGCGTGGCACCGCGCGAAACTTCGCCGCGTTCGGGCTCAACGGGCGCGCGTGCGTGCCCTTCCAAGTTCCCCGCGCCCCGCCTCCTCCCCCCCCCCCCCCCCCCCCGGCGCCGCGAGGCGCGGGGGCGGTTCGGCCTGGCTTCTCCCAGCGGGGCAAAGTAGTTGCCAGTTGTTTACGTGTTCTCAGCATACTGAGCGGCGCCGGGATATCTTGACAATGAGATGCAGTCGGAGGCAAGAGTTAAAGGACGCTAACTCGACTAGGAGTCGTGCCTCAATGCGGATCTTTCTGGGGCAGGGCGAAAAGCACCGAGAATGGCTGGAGTTTTATGTGCTCTTTATGGCTGAAGTGCAGCGCGATATTATAGTAGGACGATGGCTGAGTAAATATTATATTTTTACTCAATAACTCCGCTCTACTGCGCAGTTAATCAGTTACGACTATCTCGCATTGCAGCCTTTTGTGTTATTGTGAATAATAGATGCTTTCTAACACACGAGGTATTCGTATTTATAGAACTATTTTTGTCAATGAATTACGAAAATGACATAAAATTATATTCTCCAAACGTTTCATATTTTTTGTTTGTTTATTCGAAAGAGTAATTGCTGATTTGCGTGTAGCCTCAACAAAGGTGAGGGTGGCTAAATGGATTTCGATAATTCACACCCCTTAATAAGAGCGTGCATAAAAACATATAATTTAATTCTATGGCTTCATTTCAACATTCCGTCCTCACAATGCTCAGACGCCCAATCACAATGTTTGTAGAATTTAAACAATAAGTTAATTTCAGTGAAAATCATTTATGTGATCAATAACAGGCACACACATATTATAATTGACTGTGCTGACATGCCCATTCTCATTACTTACTCAATATGCACTTCATTCTGTGTGACTAAACATATTCTCGTATATTTTGCAGTAGCTCTCGAGGGGACAAGCTCACGTATTCTAATAACGGAATGTTGAACATCGAAATTCATAACTTCGAAAGGGGAATATTTGACTGGCCGTAATAAAAGTAATGTGTTAGCACACAAGCCTGTAAATAAATGTGAATGTGGCGAAGAAAAATGCATAAACGTGTTATATGAAATTCAAAACTTTTAAAAAATCTCCCAATTGAGTATGTCCTGGCTATGAATGCAGACTACAAAATACTAAACCAGTATTTTTGTACAAAAGCACAGAAACCCTACACTTTAAACGTAATAGGTTACGTTGGTAATTTTTCCCTCTCATTGGGTAACTCAATTTGTAAACACAGTAAATGTGTCTGATAAATTAAAGGGTGTGAGACCTGTACAGATAGAAGATTGGTCATACGTAGATGAAAAGCAACAAATAATATTATCCTGAAATTTAAAGATGTAAACAAAACGTGATTTAGCATAGGTGCACTCAAACCAATACTGAGCCGAATACAAATTAGTCGAAAGATTAAAAGCAGCATTCATTGTTTTTATAAGCTATCTAGAAACATCGTACTATTTATGCACACTTTCATTAAATAATCTTCTAGTTTAATGAAATGATCGTTAGTCGCAATTGTATCTTTGAACATTGAATGAAGCTTTTTCTCTCGTTTTGACCTTAGAAAATAAAACTACAACAATAAGGAAGTAACCAAGCGCACTTACCGGGTACACCTTGACAGGCTTCTGCAGGCGGCGGTATTCCTGGTAGTTGTAATCGTAGTTGTTGTCCGCTGCGATGGGTGGCAGCTCTTGGCCGTCGCGAATGTGGCGCAGACGCACCTTCCGCCCTGCAACCAGACGTACAATTTCAGCGGCGCTCGCCCCCGCATCGCCCAGCCCCGCCCGACCCCGCCACGCCCACCTCCGACCCTGCCCTCGGCACGCACGCAAGCGGATGGGTGGTTGGGCGGGCGGGCGGGCGGGCGGCCACGGGGTCCAATACATCACTTAACGCCAGGCCGCGCTGTCTCACAGACGCCACGCACAGAAACAATGCATTCCGAATCGGGAAACAACCGGCCAGCCGCTTGGTTGCCTCGCTGACGAAACACCAGAGGCCGTCATCCTCGTGGCGTGAAAAGCGAGTAATTGGGGTCCCGGTGAAAAAAGTTTCGGATGAGGTGACATTCAAATCTAGTACTGTTTTTACGTGTTCTTTGTTTGAGATTTTTTGTAATATTTCGGAAGGCGAATATTACAAAAATTCACATTTGCAATGAGTAACTATAGTCTCTAGGAAAGAGATGGAAATTAGTGAATTTTTGTGAAGCAGTTGAATGAAGAGAAGATAAAAGGACCAATAGTGGTTATAGTTACGAACATTTTCGTAGATTTCTCGAAATGTATGGGCTAGTACTAAATTCGTGAAGTGAAATTCAAAGTGGTAATTAGCATACCTGTTTCTGAGCAGATTCTTTGTTTAAAAACGATTAAATTTAATTTCTTATATTTTTATGTATTTCCAAACCACGATTTTTTTTCCAGAAATGGTCACATGAAAATTTTGTTAGCCAATCGATTTTCTATCACCTAAATGTGTTTGAAATGAAGGAAATCCAAAAAGTATCTGTTCATATTACATTATTACTATGCCAATATTAATAAGATGTTTTCAAATTATTCCTTATTGAAAAAAGAAATTATCTTCGTTCTACAACTCGCCCCTAAGTCTTAACTTCCTCTTGTAAGTTTGGAGCAAATGGGAAGCGTCCAGTTTTGATAATCCAAATTTTCTGCTTAAAGAACCTCTATTGGTGTAGTTCATATATCCTTACAATTTTTGAAAACTTGTGGAGTCTAGTTATGAATTGAAAGTGTCGTATCAGCTACAATTATATACTATTACCGGACATAATAAAAAATTAAAATCTCTTATGAGCAATGAGAGATTGAGCTCGTGGAACCTCATGGACGTATAATCTCCAATGAGAGGCCATGACTCATGACTCATGAAAGTTACTTATGAAGAGCTTCAGCAGTATTACTGCAAATAATCTCCCGGCAAAGCAATTACATCCCAGGATCATGAAAAACAAAGAGTCATCGTGGCATATCCAATTGATTAGTAATTATTTCTGCTATTACGTATTCATAAGTTACCAGCATGCATCACGTTCCCGCAACACAACATGCGCATACTCTGGGAGATTACAACCCGCGCCTCGCAGCGACCGTTCCCTTGCTTTGTGCCCGCCAGCCACCGCCAGCGGCGGCCGAGCAGTCGCACGCAGCTCGGTGCGGCGCGGCGCGGCGCGGCGCGGCGCGGCGTGGCTGCGTTTCAATTACTTGCTAACCCCCAGCGGCCTATCGGCGCCGCGCTGCGAGGCGACGAGGCTGAAGAGGCCGGGGCGAGCCGCGCCGCCCATGAGCACGTCCGCGGCGCGCAGGCCACGTCAGCGCGCCAAGCGCAACCTGCACCTGGCGCCGGCCCCGCCCGCCCCGTCCGGCCCCCGCCTCCTCATCGCGACGCTCCCTCCCCGCCTTCGTCCCTACATCCGGCCCCGCCCTCGCCCCTGCCCAGCCCCACGCCATCTCATCCGCTCCCTCCCGCACAGCTCCCTCCCCCGTCTCTGTTCCCATCCCTGCTCAGTCCCCGCCAAAACCTGACCCTCATCGCGCCCCCTCCCTCCCCTCGTCCCTGAATCCGTCCCCGTCCTAGCCCCCGCCCAGACCCAGACCCCGCGCCCTCATTGCCTCACCTCCTCCCCCGTCCGCGCCCCGTACTCCGCCCTGCCCCCGTCCCAATGCCCGCCCTGTCATCGCACCATTCCCCGTCGACGCCTCAGCCCTCCTTCCTGCCGCTGTCCCTGCCCCGTCATCGCACCGCTCTCTCCCCAGCTCGCGCCCCTGCCGCCGTCCCCGCCATCGCCTTTGCCCACCACGCCACGAACCACAGCCCTGCCCCTGTGTCTTTTCCGCTGGAACGCCTCCACTCTGCAGCCCGCCGCTCCATTCCACGGCCGCGTCTTCGCCAGTGCCTCCCCGCCACGGCCACAAAGGCCCCCTCCCGTCCTCGGAGCGCCCTAGGGCGCATTTTTTCACCTCTTGCTCTATCGGCTCCAGGTGGGCGCAGAGCCTTGCAGCAGCTGCCAGTTTCATTATCGAACGCTATTCACACAACAATAACAAAATTCGATGCGTCCCAACACGCCAAACAAATATAATACGAGACAATTTCCTTGTATTAAACGAAGTATTCCTGAGTATTGAAATTCTTTCGGTACATTACTAAAGCTATCATTACTTTGTCAAGTATTTATTCAAATCCTGATGCTGTTTCATAGCCACCCTCACAGATTGATTGTACTCTCCCCCCTTGTTGATAAAGAGAAAGCCACATTCTCTTTATCAACAAGGTTAGCGAGTTGGCGGCTGAGACTGTGGTTATGATATAGAGAAACAAGATGCGGGCGTCTCAAAAATACATTTTAGCTGTGCAATATGACCATAACTTTAATAAAATTATGTTACTAATCTGAAGACGAACGTGGACACTGAAATACTGCAAACTACTGAAACCCTCTATAGTGATATAAGATCTTCTGAAAGCACCTCCATCACAGCGGTTGCCAGCACTTCCCGCCTATGCAACCCTCGCCTCCCCTCCCACTTCCCGGCGTGGCCCGATTCCGCACACGTCCGGCGGGGATGGCGGCGGCGGAGGCGGCGGCGGCGTGCAGGGCTGTGGCGGCGCCGCGCGCAGCACACGTCGCGTGCCGGAAGGAAGAAACGGCCGCCGTAGACAGCCGGCGACCCGCGCGCCCGCCGCAGCCTCAACAGCCCAAGAAGCCGCCTTCACCGCCACCGCCGCCGCCGCTTCCTCCGCCGGCGCCCGCCAAAGGGTCGGACGCGCTGAATACGTCGCCGCGACGCGTGACCAATCAGAAATGGACGTCCGGCAGCAGGCGGAGACGGGCAGAGGCGAAGGAAGGGGGGGGGGGGGGGGGGGGTATAGGGGGGGGGAAAGGCGGCGGGAGGGGGGGAGACGGGGATGAGGGGGCGGAGAGGGAACGGGGGCGGGCGGGGGCGGGCGAGGCGGGCGGGCGGGGCGGGCGGGCGGAGGAGGCGGGCGGTGGCGGGCGGAGGCGGGCAGACGCGGGCGGGCGGAGGCGGGGCGCGGAAATGGAGCGTCAGGCGCTTCCCGTGAGCGGGGCTGGGGTGGGGCGAGGGCGGGGGCGGTGACCGTCTTCCGAGACGGGCGGCCCCCACCCGTCCCCTTCTGCAGGCGATTACCGCCACTTATTTACATATCTGACGCTCCGAAACGCGGCGAGCGGGCGTCCGAGCGGGCCGGGGAAAGCGAGGAGGGCGCGGGGGCGGGCGGGCGGAGCGAGGCATAAAAGACACATCCGCGCCCGAGGGGACCGCCGCGCCGAGCCGAGCCGAGCCGCGCCGCGCTACAGCGCGCCTCCCGCGCCGCCGACGCGCAGACGTTCCGACGGGACTCCTGGGCTAATTACTCTGGTTCGGGTTCTATTAAACCCGCCCTGCGCCACGCGGGTCGAGAGGGTCGGGAGGGCCGCCCCGAGTCGTCCCCGCCCCCGCGCCCGCCCCGGGACGCCGCCCCCCGCAGCGTCGCTGCACCGCCGCGCCGCCCTCCGCAAAACAAGTCGCGCGCTGAGCGCTTCCTCCTCATTGTTCTTCGCCTGCCCTCGCCAGCGCGCCCCGGAGGAGCGGGCGCGAGCTTTAATGACGCCCGCCGCCCCGGCGTATGTCGCCAGGCACGTGCGGCCGCAGCCTCCCAATCTCCTCCGCCTCCTCGCCGAGATCAAAGTGGATCCCCGTGCTCCCGTTGGCGTCGCCAGCCTGGCGCCTGATTTCGTTACGGTCTCCTAATCCATTTATTACCATCAACCATTTGGGGCCACGATTTAAGCACAGAGCCTTTACAACGTGTATTCTTGCTTCGGTTCTAGGACGTTTTTCGTCATTTGTGGGTTCAGAGAGATAATGTTCTCTTAGAAGAACATAAGAAATTATACCAAAACACTTTTGTCGTTTCTTTGCTTATCTGTAGAATGGTAACTAACACAGTATATTTTTCCTTGATTTCACTCGCCTTTTCTGTTACGAGAATTCTGTTTCAAAACAGTTGAGCTTCAAGAAATTGTTATTGAAGAAATACTGTTTTGGTTATTTCAGAAACACTTTTAATATTTAATTTAGAAATTAATTCATAAATGCAGGTGACGAATATATATGAAGAGTTCGTAAAGTACAATTTGTATTTGATTCTACGAACTTTGCCAAACCTTCTTTCTCCCCAGTATCTCTGAATGTTCTCCGAAAACGTGTGCTTCACTAAAACGTATGTCTTAATTATTGTAGTAAATATAATATATCAAGGGATCCGGGTATTTGATATGCAAAATTATGCTACATTATCCACCTCAATAGGAAAGTCAAGACATCGAATATCTAAGAAAAAATATGATCTTGACTTTTGAAGTTTAGGTCAACACCGTTCTTTCTCTTATTCAGCTCATTAAAAAAACATTTGTATTAAGAAGTAGATTGCGCATTGAGTTTTTCCCTAATGTTATTTGCATGACAAAGAGAACGTGATTTATCATTCTGTATGTTAAAGACTGCTTTTTGATATCCGTAACGATACATTCGGATACATGAATCTTCCACAAGAAATGTTCTGGATATTATTCTCTGTCAGCGAATCATTAATGATATCCATTCATTTAAATTTATTTAAATAAAGTAATAAGAACATTTATTTGAATACGATGTATTTTAACCGCCTGAAAGTTTGTAGGATCTCTTAGTCACGTGTCAGCTGCAGAGCAGGTGATGTTTCAGAAACGAGGGCCACCCAATTAATGTCTCTCAAGTGCCACTGTTGGGAGAAAGCCTTTAGTAAGGGTCACTCAGTAAGAAATATTACTCAAAATGGTTTGTGACAAAAAACGACATCATCATTACTCTGGATCGTTTACATACCGTAACTGCGCTTTCTTCGTTCTTACACTGCTCATAAAACGCATACGCATTCTTACGTACTAGAACCTCCTTTTCTCTGATTCTAACGAGCAGCTTACAAAAAACAATTCCTAATTGGAAACATTCAAGGTAACACAACCATCAGAATGTTCGTCAGCTTTTTCTTCACACGCGCACTCTCATTCCAAGCCCGGCCCATTTATCGTCGGAGCTACTACACCTCCGTACATTCGCTTTTTCTCTCTTATTTCCTCCGAAACTCAGTGATGGCCGAGACCGCAACGTTCAGCCTAGTCACAGATGTACGGCTTTCCGTGACTGCCGAGCATCAGCGGAGGGCGCGGGCGCGGGTGCGGACAGGGCAAAAAACCGGTCGTCTCATTCCGCATTCGGCGCGCGAGCAGCGGCTCCCGCCGACAAGCGTAATTATTGAATTATAGAGAGCGTCTAATCCGGACGGCGGGCGCCGGGGCGGCACCGAAGCGGCGGGCGACGCCCCGCGACGCCCCACGACGCCCCGCGACGCCCCGCGACGCCCTGCGACGCCGCGCGTTTGCGACGCCAAGTGACGTCGAGCGACGCCGGGCGACGCGGCGGCGTCGGCAGCGGCCCTGTAAAAGTGGCCTTGTTCTCAGACAAAGGAGTAGTTAACTCCGCGGATTACAGTACACGAAGCGGGGGGAGTGACAATGTTAACCCTAACAGTCCATTAACATTTAAATAAGGCAGACAGCCAAAAACAACATAACGGCGTAGCCCGAGTACACCATTAAGACAGAAATTAATCAGCGAATAATAAAAACAAAGGCTCTGAACACACATAACGGAGGAATGCCGTGCGCATCGGCAAAGCGTTTAGGGCGAAACTCAACTAGCGAGCACCGCAAAACCAGTTAAACGCGCACGCGAGGGAGGAAAACACACAGCGCACACGAGAGCGCCCGCCCGCAGACCGCGTGCGTCCTAAATGAACGAATGAAGGCCCGTCGGCGAGGCAATCAGGGGAAGACGCAGGGCGCAGGGCGGGAGACGGAGGGCTTGCAAAGGACGGGGCGCCGAGGGAGCGGGAGCGTGGGAGGGCGCTGGAAGCAGGGCTGCAACACGAAACGGGAACGGGTGGCAAGCAAGGATTGTAAATGCGCGACGCGAGACAAAAAATAGAATAGCAAATGAGAGACGCGCGGGGGAACGCGGGACATTAATTAAGAGAGCAAAGTGAGAAAATGTGCACTAAAACTCCCGAAGATAAGAGAAAAAAATGAAAAAATATAAATAAGAGAAAGAATGCAAGAGTGAGTGGAGTAAAAGTACGCAACGGACAGGAGTGTAGAAGGATAATAGGGTTGATAATGAAGAGAACTCGGTTAACGGGATCAGATGAGAAGAATACGGTCGAGTGGAAGGACAGGAGCGGTTAGAAATAGGGTCGCCGTCGCCCTTCGCCTCCTTCTGAGATTAGTGAGCGGAGCGAAGGGCTGGACGTCCGGCTAAGAAAGCAGGAGGGCGAGAGGTCATTAGCGGGCGATGCCATGAGGGACGTTCGTCCAGAGACCGAGGGGGGGGAGGTCCTGAGAGTCGTCCTATCCGTCTGGAAGATCTGGAAGTCCGGTGGCGAGGAGGGTAGCGGGCAAGGTGGGCTGCGGAGAGCCCCGTTTCGGACCCTCCCCTCAGCGCCGCCCTCCCACGCCCCGTCGGAGCGTCCACCTGGCGGGCGAGAACGCGGAGCCGCACCCCACCGCACCACACCGCGCCGCAGCCCGCACGAAGGCTGTCGGTCACGCGACATACGAGCGCCCGTCACCCGTCGCCCGGCGCACGGCCCGCGGGACGCGGCGGGGCCAGCGGGGCGGCGGGCGATAGCGGGGGTGGCGGGGACGGAGGCAGAAATGGGGCGACGCACCGCTGCCGCCCGCAACTGGGTCAGAGCGGAGCGAGGAAATAACCGAACACACTGCCATTTACATACGAGCGACCTGATCGAAGTGCGAGCGAGCGCCGCGACAAACTCCACGCTGCGCAGACACTGGGGCAGGGGGCGTGGACCGGGGGACCAGGCACCGCGGCGGGCGCCGGGGCCGGAGGCGAAGGGCAGAGGCGCTTGCGTGGCGTGCACCGGCGATACGTCTGCGGTGCCCAATGTTTCAAACAAATGAAAAACTGGAACACGAGAAATACCTGCTTTCGGGTCTTCGAATATGGGGATCATCCAATGTTTTAATATTCAATTGTTCTCTGTGTTCGAATGTTTCAATGCCTTTAGTATTTAAATATGCCGAAAATTTTCAACTTTACTGCTGACTGTTGTCAAATAAAGTTATATCGAATTTTTGTCGCAAAAACTGCATGTGTTAGTTGTCGTTTGTTTTCATTAGCGCTGTTTATTTGCCGCAATGTAGAGCAATTCGTTCTGAGTTAACTGGTGGTGTGAACTCATTACATTATGCACTCTCATAAACTAAGGAGAGGCAAACTAAAAAGAAAATTCAGTCAACTTTGTCTATATCACTCATGATCTTTAAATAAAAGTATTACTTGCAGACGAGTTATTTTGATTGTTACAGATAATATGATATTTTGAACAATAACACATCTCACAAAAATAATAATTACTGAAATATTTGAACCAACATTAAAATGAATGTTTGATCATTTTGAATGCAGAGAGAAGATATTTTTGAAGGTTTTATTTAATTATATCTAAGAAGGGTAAGTCGATGTAATTTTTCTCATGGATTCAACAAATAATTGTTAAAGAATGTTTCATTTCCAATGTATTACATTTATGCAGGTTGAAAATGATCTGACTTAAGAAGATCGTATAGATGAGATGGCGCGAGGCGAAACGGCAGAGATTGTCCGTGGGCGCAGTTACCGAGCACCGTCGCGTCGTGGCAGAGGCAACATAGGGGCTCTCTCGGGCGGGCTGCCCGGCGGCGGTGCACGTCTTTCCGGGATCACGGCCGCGTTTCGAAAATGACCCTTCCCGCATTCAAAGCATCCTCTGATCGACTCCACACCGGTCGATACACAATGAGGATAAACACCGTTGATTTCGTCCACGTCCGATCCGAACAGATAACAGTTACCGATAACAGTCAGCTGAAAACAACGGGGAAACCAAAAAATTAACGGTCCGACCCTCCCTTCCGTTCTCTTATTGCCACTCGACATTTCATACTTAGAACCGCACATGCGGGGTAGATATAATCTATAAAAATATCGCATAATGTCGATAATATTCCATGTCTATTCCGTTGATGTTTGTGATACGCTGCCTCGTCAACAATCAGTTCTGTCACACGAACCGCCCCCTATCTGATCCGACCATCACGAAACTGCAAACACAGCGGGTTTTTTCGACACACGCACTCGAATTTTACAATTATTATCGTTATTACTTTGGCGCGAGGGACTATCGTTTGGAGCGTGGAAAAATACGGTTTCACGCGATGCAAAAGGCCCGGGCGTCCTTCCGGCTTCCTGCCGGGCGGCCGCAGCATGACAGCGCTGCGCGGACGGGGAGGGGTGGCGGCAGGGCTGAACGGGGCGGAGTGGGCACGAGAGTGAGGGAGGGGTGGGGGTTATAGGGCAGAGTTGGGGAGCTGCACGAGGATGAGGGCTGGGTGTGGGGGGTTGGCGGGAGAGGGCGGGAGGAAGGGGAAGGGCAGGGGCGGGGCGGGTGAGGAGCGGGGAAGAGGGAGGTGGGCGGGGCCGGCATCCCCGGGTGATAGGCAGGGGCGCGCAACGGCCTCCGACGCATCCGTTTTGGCAAGCACCCCCGTGCGTACGCGCGCCAGCCTGCAGTGAACGCCGCGCCGCAGGAACAGGGGCACAGCGACGACTGGACCTGACAACATGTGCACTGCCGCATACAGGTTCTAGGGCGTTTCTCCCTGACAGAATTTTCACACTTCTGCAGGTGTTCAGAATTCGTGGCCGCAATTTTGATATGTTAAAATTAAGTTTACGACTTTTTTCTTGATGTTACGTTCACATTGTTTACTATGTTAAATCTTAAATTGTATTACACTCATACGTTGTCTTTAATTAGTCTCATACAAATCAAATAATGAAAACATAATGTTCTAAAACTTTTTTTATGACACAATTTATCTGGTTGTTTAATTCTTCAATGAAGGAAAAACCAGAGAGAATAATACAAAGATTTCTAAATTGCCTTTTCTTTTTAAAATTATTGTTACCTTATGACTATCTATTATGTAGGTGTTTTGTATTACAGTACTATTTCATATAGTGTAAAAGAAACAAAATTCAATAGCTATTGCTCTCACAAATATCGCCTTACTACTCTATTGCATTGGGATTACATTGAATTGATCTGTCCTCATCATGTCATTAAAATCTAATTATTTTCGTCATTAATTTTGTAGTATTTTAATTTAACGTGATAAATGTCCAGACCTCTAGGAAATATGACATAAGAAAATAGAAAAATCGTTGTGTAGTTCACTAAGCAGAAGATCCCTGTTAGCAGAACAAGCAGAGACCCACGGAAACCTATAGGCAGAGGCTTGCGGATCGAGAAAATTATCCCTGAAGGAAGAGAGGATGGGATGCAGGACAATCAGCCGAAGCGCGCTAAAGCGTTCGACCCATCCATAATTGCAGTTTGGCCGTGCATACCGGGACGCTGGCCGAGGCAGCAGCGAGGGCGAAGTGGGGGAGGGGGGGGGCGATTGCAGGTGGTGAGCCGTGCGCTATATAGCCCGAATGATCGGAGGACGGCCCCCGGAGGACGGCGGAGGGCTGGCGGAGCGACGGCCGTGGGTGGGCGTGGCGTGGGACGGGTCGCACCGCGCCACGTCGCGTCGCCAGCGAGTGGCGAAGGCGCGGAGACCCGGGGCGGGGGGACGCCCGGGGGGGGGGCCGGCGCCGGTCGGCGCCGCCGGCAGTCCGCCACCGCCCTCCCCGCTACCTCGCCCCCGCTCCCCGCCACCCTTCCGTCAGCTCCCCGCCACTGCCTGCCCCGCTACCAGCTTGCCCGCCCGCCGTGTCATAGGGATTACGGCTGTCTTGCGCGCCGGCCGGGTGTATCTCCAACAAGCTTTACCCTCATCATTATAAGCATGCCGAAATGCAAACACGGCAGATGGCGTGAAGTTCTAAATCAGCACCGGCTAACCAGATGGCAGAGAGTAATGAAATAACGACCGACTGACTGAGTGACTTGATGGCTTCGCCGGGCCGGGCCGTGGCGCCTTCCCTTCCGGAAAGCCACTGCCGATGATGCTGCTGTTCTCCCGCCCGCTCCCTTCGCCGACAGCCCAGCGGGCGGTGCGGCGGGCAGGGTGGGAAGGGCGGGCAGAAGATGAGCGAGCGAGGCGGGGATGTTGAGCGCACGAGGCATGGAGAGACAGGCGGAGCAGGCAGCGATGTGGAGAGAGGTGAGATAGCGCAAGAAGCGGGCAAATGCACACCACGCGCCTACGGAAACGAGCGAGGCACCGGAAGCGGCCGAGAAACGGGACGTGTGCCGAGGAAACCGCCGCGAGACGAGAGGAGGCGAGAGAGAACTGGCAGGGGCACGCATGAAGAGGCTAACGCGTGACAACAGGGCGATGGAGAGGCCCTTGCCGGCGCCCACCGCCTGGGGGCCTCGCGAGCGGCGCGCGAGAAGCAGCGATGGTGACGCGTCGCGGGGAGAGGAGCGCGTGGGAGGCGGCTTTTTACCCGCCCCCTCCTCCCGCCCACAGAGGGTGCACGATGCTCGTTTTACGGTTTCCGAAGCGCCCTTCGGATGGGGCGCCCTGAAAGGGAAGCAGCCACCGCTGGAATGCAAAGAGGCTTTGTTAATCGATAAATACAACGAACGTTCGCCCACCTCGTACCACCCGTCGTCGATGCACATCCCATTTTGAAAACGCGACGCTTTAGAACGCGAACGAGAGATCGATACCGTCGTATAAAAGTGGGAGGAAAATGTGGTGGTTTGATTTTCTTGCAAATGTTCGTTAAAGTTACTGTACGTCCATCGAATTTTAAAAATAGGTTTCTATTCGTAATTTCCGAACTTATTCGATGTAACGTTTACACGACAGAAGACGGAGCTCGTCTGAGTTTTTATGAGTGCACTTGCTAGGATGCTTGAAAATGTTTCTTTAGAATGATCGTTATTGAGGGCATTTACCAATATAAAACTAAACATCACATCACAATACATTGCATCATTCAGCACTAAATGAATTTGCGCCACGAGCATTCAGTGAACAAAATGACAGCAATTGAAAGTATACATTGAGACATTGGCGCTATATTGGGAGCCAAAGCGAATTGCGGCTTTTTCGATATTTTGCGTTCTTTTATTTATCTATTATTGCTTGTATAATCGGTAAGCACCACCCTTATTAGCATGCAAAAAGAAAATAATTCAAGTACGTGAAAAGAGAAGTAATAATGACGCAAACAAGCAAATGACTTTTCTTTCTGCAGAAGAAAATGAGCCCTGGAAATTACCAATGAGGTTTGAATAAGATATAAGCGCTTTGTGACCAATAAATTACAAAGCTTATATTAGGCAGTAATTGATTATTTGATGAAGTATGTGCGAACGTAATTAACTTCACAGCGTGTTTTACACTTTCTAATTCACTCGCGTGAATAAAACAGAAAAATATCTCTTGATAAATAATATTTGATGCATGTTCATGCGCGTACGAAGTGAACAGAAAAAAATATGTCGATTCGCTTCAATATTCGTTTAAACATACAGCCGAAATGGCAACTTTAATACGTTTCGCCGTAATGCCTTTCAATACGTATTATTCTCAAATTTGTTTCAGTTAATACGTGATCCATAATTCAATTGATGTACCCGGTCCAAAATAAATTAATACTATCTCTCTGGGCGAATTTAAATTCGAAAAAAGAAATTTAATTAACTCCCATATCCCAGGGAGAACGCAGATAAAATGGCGTGTCTGCGCGGCACGCGCCTCCGAGTCGTGCGTTGCTTTCTTTCCACGCGGTGCCTGCGGCGGGAGGGGCAAGGGCGGCGGCGGGGAATGACGGCGGGTGGAGGGGGTTGGGGGGGGGGCAGCGGCGGGCGGCGCGCAGCCGCGGGGAAGCAATGCGGTTAGACGGCCAGTCTCAGTCCGCAGGGCCGTTATCACCGAAGGGTCATATCTCCGGGGACGATGACAGCAATCAGCAGCGTGGCTGCGCTGGAATACGAGGTCGACGGCGCGGAGAGGTAGGGGCGGCTGGACAAAGGGGAACAAGAATCAAAAGGAAATAGATAAATGGCGATACGTATGGACGTGAAGGAAGCAAGAGACGGAATAATGAACGAGGAATGTGGGGGAAAGTTTGTGTCAGGTAAAGTGACAGAAAACAAGAAAGGATGTGGAGAGATTAGATGGATTTTTAAAACCTAAATGTTAATCAAACTTAAAAACCAGGCGTGAATGTAATTGAAGGTAGTTACGAAACGAATCAAGCAATTATAGAAAATAAAAGAGGCGAGATGAAGGAGAAAAAAATTCTCCACAACGAATGTGAAGATGACACCAGGAAATGAGGTTGGAGAAGGGAGAGAGCAATGCGCGATAATGCTGCAAGGAGAGAGAAATGGATGTTAAGGAAGGGAAGCAGAGGGGAGGGGGATAAACGAGGACTGGGGGAGGGGCAATGGTACCAAGTCGGGCCCAGGGCCCCTCGCGTGGGGCTGCGTATTGCGTGTGGGAGCACGTGGCTTGGTGTAATTGTCGGACCGCCATCGTAAGGGTCTGATACAGCCATCATCATTAATGCCATTCTGTTTGTTGTTCAGCAGATAACGCTGCTAGGGAAACCAAAATACCCCAACAATAAATGATCAGCTTGTGTCGCCATATCGCAGCGAAAATCAGTTCGCAACGACCGCACATTTCATCTCCGCCCCGGGCGTTTTCTTCTGTAAGCATTAGGACTCGTATTACTGCAAACTTGCGCGGCACGCCAGTGACATTTGCAACAGGGGAGAGCGGCGCTCTAAACGACTGGACTATTAACTTTGAAATATGATATTTTCCTTCTCGCTCACCCCTTTTGTGTGGCGTGAAGTCACTGACAGCAATGACTCATTATGCCAGAAAAACGTATTATGATGTATTAATGCACGCTTGCCGTTGAATGCAGCGCGATATATAAACCACTTTCCCTGCACCGCTAAAATGCCCATAGCACCGTGAAATATATTTGATAAACAAGTCATTCTCTCAACTTTGTGTTACAAGAATCGAACCCTCACGTGCCAACCTGACGGCTTTTCACAGAAAAATATTAGAAAAGAGACATGACATGAAAGTGGATCATGTGCAGCCACCCTCCGGCGGGAGAAAACATTGTATTAAGAGTGTTTGTGTTTTATACAAAAGCCAACTTGTCTGTCTCAATTTCGATACGTCCTGACGCATTTCCAGCGTATTTCAAAAGATGGGTGCAACGCAACCACATTCCGCGGCCGGTGCCCACGCACTGGGTAATGCATGGCCCGGGCTGCGGTATGCTGGTCGGTCTGGCCAGCGCGGCTCGCGGGAGGGAGGTTGAAATATCGCGGCGAATGGCTCCCCCTCGTGCAAAGGCCACCACTGCTTGTCGCGCTTTCGGCAATCAACAACCGTCACAGCGTGTTTCGTCGTCTGCGCACATTACTCACATTTATATCGCACCTTATTTTGCGGTTATGAGCCACAGAAAATCTTTGAAGCTGATGAATACGCATTTGCTCCACCAAATTATTACACATGTTCAGCACGAATGTTGGGATTTTTTGTTCGAATTATGCAAGTATTGATGCCTCACAGAACGACATACAGTAACTCGTGATGATCAGTTTATTTGTTAAAGACTTAAACGAATGGACTATTTCTTCGAAGGGCTTACAGGAGGAACAGAAATTAGAACGAAGTACGCTACCTAGTGGGTCTTCAATTCTTGTAGTTACCTCTTTTCCTTAAACCAATTAGAGGTATTTCTCTATTTTCTTTTGAGACTGTATGAAAGGTATGTGTTGAAGGCATTGACAATCCCGGGCTTCATAGTTGCCTTTCAAGAAGAAAATAAGACCTAAGAGTCGCCCATTGAATGCTTACGAACATAATTATCGTTTGCAGCATTTCCTGTAGATGTAAAAAGAATTGGATGATGAGTACATCCAATCCCAAAAAGAAATAATCCAATATATCAGTCGACACTTGGCTGCTTTCTACTTTAAACGTAAATGTTTATTATCTCTGAAAATATAAATTTTGAGAAATGAGAATACACCAGATGTTTACTTTATTTCTAATTCAATTACAGTAATGTTTTGTAAATAATGATGTAAATTGTAAATTATAATTTTTTTCATTTTCAGCTGATAGTGTTAAGAAGAGTACAATCCCGACACGACGAAAAAATGTGTAGCAATCCCGACAAAATTCATATTTTAACAATACAATACGCTCTACCAACTGAAGAATTTCGGTCTACCTATCATTCTTCTAAAGTAAACAAGGACTGAGTAAATATTTTCTCTGAAAATAATATATAAATCATCGCATTTTTAATATCCCGAACTGAAAAAGTGCTACAAAACCGAAAAATAACAATTACGTGCTGACCAAAACAATGAAACCACATTAAAGAGGTGAGTTAATTTTCGTGTTAACTTTAATACCATCCACTCCAAGACAGAATAACACCCATAATTTAGGAGAGTACGGCTGTATTTAACATCGGGGTACATGCGAGTAATAGTAAACGTAATAGCAGCATATAAAAATGTTCATAAAATACACCCTTCTGCATATGAAAACAAAATGCTCCTCCCTAGGATATAAAATATACGATGTGAACATGTGTCTAACTGTATTTACAAAATTACTAATAATTCAGAAGTTCGAAGTGCACTATTCAGGGCTTAAAATGGAGGCAAAATTGTCACATGAAAAAAGTCTTGTACTTCCGTAATATGAATTACGACGCGATATTTCAACCCATAATGGCTTCGGATGCATAACGTGTTAGCACTTAAGCAACTTTAATGTCATCTAACGCAGCTTCTGCATAAAGATTACTGTTCGTAAACCACGCATGAGGTACTGTAACAGTGTTAGTACCTGCAATTATGCGTCACGTTAGCTCCATAAACCGACAAGCAGAAAATCTTTTCTGATCAAGGTCTATGGAAAAACTGTATCTACGAGAATTTTGGATTAAGAACCAGTGTTGCATGGCATTTTTCTTTTCTGAAATGTGAAAGGGGCATATATTATCACGTCAGCCAAATAATATTTTTATTATTTGTTTTTATACAAGACATCCCCAACACTTCACCCCTAGCTCGACACAGAGCCCAAACATATTACCAGTAGCTCGACACCCAGCATTTCACCAGTAGCTTGACCCACACACTTTACCAATATCTTGACTACCACCCCCAACACTTCACCAATTGTTCGAGACAGACCCGAACACTACACTAGTGGCTCCAGTCCCAGCCCCTAACACTTCACCAGTAGCTCGGCACCCAGTCCTCAACTCTTCTCCTGTGGTTCGACACCCAGCCCCGAACTCTTGTCCAGTGTTTCGACACCCAGCTCCCAACTCCACCTGTGGTTCGACACCTAACCCCCAACGCTTCACCAGTGGTTCGACACCGTCCCCCAACACTTCACCCGTAGCTCGAGCTTCCACAGCAGCACGCGCGCCCAGCCTCCGCGCCAGCTGGCGACAGTACTCACCGATGAGGTGCGTGTGCAGGATGACGGCGAAGACGTTGATGCTGGTGTCGCGCAGGCCGTGGCGCGTGCACTGTGCGATGCAGTGACCCTGGGACAGCACCTCGGGCTGGCCGGGCGGGATGATGTGCCGCCAGTTGGGGTCCAGCCCCACCGACAGCACGCCGGCGTCGTGCGGCCGCAGCGCCGCCGTGTGGTAGAGGCGCACGCCCGCGCCCTCCGTGAGGTCGGTGTCGCCGCCCGGGTTCACGAAGTGCGTCTCCATCATGAAGTAGCGCGGCCCGCGCTCGGGGTCCAGCGGGTACCCGGCCTCCGCCGGAAAGCTGAAGCCCTGCGCACACAACAGACACGCAATCAGCGACGCCGAGCGGTCACCAGGAGGAGAACGCGTGAATCCAGCGCGTTCATGCACTACCTCAATCTACAAGTAGGAGATCCTAGCGCATCAAGCGTGGATTGATTGATTGATTGATTTTTTCGTGTTTCCGGGCGCGTCAACTGCTTTGGTCCGCGGCCGTTGGTAGGGTACTGCTCCGGCATTCGCCTGGTGTTGATCAGAGAAACCACGGAAAACTACCGATCAGAGCAGCCGGACGCTAGAATTCTCCAGATTGAAGAGAGAAAGTGATAAGAAAACAATATACATTATCGATCTATTACTCGTATCGAAATATTATATAAAAATAACTATTTTCATAAAATACAACAGTTATTACCTCAGAATCTTAACACAAAATTTACCTGAAACTAAGTGCATTTCCTATTATCCAAATGGGAGGATAAAAGAAAAGTTGTTAGGAAATAAATATTAATGAAACAGAATATGATGCTGTATCTGTCAGGTATTTGTTCTGAAAATCAGTGTGTAGACGATTTAAAATAATTTAAAACTAAAATTGGAAACATTTTTATTTTTCATAGGGATTGTCAACACTACTCATTTCTCTTTCACTCAGTATCCTACGGTAGCCTACATACATATTTTGTATCGCCTAAATGAAAGCAAACTAGACTGACTGATATACAATAGCTAGATGAAATCTAATTTAGATTTTGGTTTGCATTTCATTAGTGAGGATAAAACATGAGAAATAAATATTGAATTAATATCTCGGAATTCCCGTGTTTCAAAATAAGCATAAAAAAGAGAAACAAAAAACACATTTACTGGACACTGTTTCTACTTTTCATATTTGCTTGGGATTACCGCAAATTCTGATGTGTCCACTCCACAGCAACCAACCCTAACTGACACAAACAACCTAGTAGAGTCGAACCTGCCGCTGCTGGTCATTCAACGCATCGCACCAAGACGTGACGGGGTCGGATTTGCACGCTTAGACGGAGAATGCGTGATCTATTTGCAAGCTTAAGATCTTGTGGGAGTCGCCTTCTGGCAGTGGCAACGGTTTTCCTCTGGCGGGGGCTGCCAAGAACGCCTGTGCTCAGCGCCGGCCAGGGCGGGAGCGGGACTGCGGCTGGGGCTGTGGCCGGAGACGTAAGCGGGCGGGCGGCTGACCAGCCGGCGCCGCGGCTCGCCGGCCCTCGCACTCTAAGACCCTCCTGGCGGCGGCGCTTAGCTCATCGCTCCCTGGATCGATGGCAGCGCTCCGGATCCCGCCGCCCCCTCAGCCCCTCTGGCCTTCCCCGGCCCCGACCCGATCCTAGCCCCGCGCCGAGGTATCTCCCGATCGGTTAGTTCCCCTTTTCCCGGCCCGGCGCGACCCGGCCCCCCCCCCCGGGGGGGGGCCGGCCAAAGAACGGGCTGTTCCCAGAAAACTCCGCGGGGAGGCTTCTGCGCCCGCTGCGGAGGCGCGATTTGCGGACCACTGCCTCGCGAAGCCCCGAAGCGCGCTCAGCCGGGAAACACGTGACGCTCTGTATGATTTCGAGAAAAGCATCACAACTGTGCGAGGACCATCATCGAATCCCTGCTTCTCAAAAATTGAAGCCAGGCTTTAGCGAACAAAAGAAAAACCTTTTTAAATATAATTACGAGAAAAAAATACTTCAGGAAATGTATGTTATAAAATACGTTTAGCACAAAACTCGTTAATTCCATACAACTTCCTAACAATGGACATCCCAGAAAGAAACGCCCACAGGTCAGTGCCCTTTCCCTCGTTTCAAGCTCGTGCTTTACTTTTCATGTTATATCAACCTTTCAAGTACTAAAATCGACATTATTTTATTTCTTTTCAAAACAAACAAAGGTTTGTGTTTTTGTACGTTCAAAACATTTTCCTTCCATCTCAGTGTTCATTGATATTTTGCAACTAAACAAATGTGCCCAAGAAAATATTTTAAAACACGGAAGACGTGTTGGCAGTTGTTTGGTGGAGATCTCTACAGTTTAAATATTGTTGTTTCTCGTTGTCACTGTACCGCGTTGAAAAGAAGAGTCAATAAAAGGAACTCGAGTCGGTCTCTGAAAATATTTAAATAGATTTTCTTTAGTTGTCACGTGATTACTTCTGTGGCCTCTTTAAGAAATCGGAACGTAGAGCTAACGTGTTCGCTTAGAATACTAATGGGAGTCGATAAAAAAATCGTCGGAAATGAAATAAAATCAAGATTGAAATTTTCCGTCTCACGACTGAGACGCCGCCGGAATAAATGAAACCAGCAAAAGCGCTCAAGACCAAAGAAACAAAAACTAGGTTTCCAATTGGATGCGAGAGATACAGAATGAGTACGATTGCACTATACAAATAGCAGTTAGTGTTCAGAATTGATACAGACTTGGTCTGTACATTGAAACAAACCTGAACGAATGTATAAATCTTCGATTCATGAGAATTAGTTTCTAGAGGAAATGTTTACTTCTTAAAGAGTAATTTTCTGACGAGAAAAATAAAACAATCAAAGAAAGCATTCAGTAAATACACCCTATTTTGATACAAATAATGATAAACTCTCTGCATCAGTTATGAATCTTATAAAATAGTTTGCAAATTTCTCAAAAATGTTCAAAGCAGCAAGTAACAAATCATTGAGATAATAAAAAATCTTATTTCAAAGGCATATACTATCGGTAGCTTTCGAGGAAGAAATGCCCCAAAACGCGAATATACCGTGAACGTACGACGTTCTCCGGGGAATAATCGAATCTCTCTTGTCATTTACAAAGGAGAACAATAAGTCTGAGTGGACTGGTTTCCGAATCGAATTAGTGGCTCCGAAGCGTATCTGAGACGTTAGCAACAGCATCGCATTTCGCCTGTCGCTTTGCTGGCCGGTCGAGAGGGTGGACAGAGTCCAACGTACGATGACAGCCTTGAGCACAACGGCAGGCCGCTGGATAGCGAAGGGCAGCTTCGTCTGCAAGGGAAATCGCCCTGATTCACATACACGTCACCCTCTCACGAATTTGTCCCGATGCTGGATATCGTAACTAAGTTACGTCATATTAGCCAGAACCCTCTTCTGCGTCCGGCTCGGCCTGTCATGTTGCTTGAAACTCCCCCTTTGGTCGCCGCCGCATTCGGAGTTGTGAATATAGTCTTGCCTAAGGGAATTCTGGTTTTGATACGGAGCGGAAATCCTCATTTAAGATCCTCGCCAAGGAAACTCTCAGTTCCTGAGGAAATACTAATCGCGTTATCTACAATTTGTAAACCCCCGTAAAGCAACTCTCAGTTTATGAATCCACAAAAAATTTTAAACCGACACATTACTTCCAATGAACGCTTAAAAACAAAATTCATTATTCCAAATTACATAAATTGCAGGTTCATGTCTCTCATCTATCGAAGTTAAGTTCACCTTTCACATTAAAAATTACTAGAAATACATCTTTTCAAATAAGATACGTTCGTACTCTATAATGAAATACTCTTCAATTCATAACAATATCGTATCCCTATTAACACATATTCACAAACAGGATGGAAGTGTCAGTCCAACAAATATGGATGGCAAAAATTTCGAGCATAAATTTACTATTAGTATCCAATGACCATCTAAACTGGCAAGCTTTAGATGCATTTTCAATCAAATACTATGTTTAAAACTTTTATTAACTCATTATAATGAGTGATTAATGATAATTATCATTGTTTTATAAAATAATAAAACCGATTAAGACTGCGATAAACTTAACTAAAAATACATTTTAGTAAGTGTCGCAAATGCCATAATTTACATATTTTTATTGCACATACCTGGCAATAATATTCCTCTAAACTCTCACTGCAATTTCCTGAGGTGTTACATTATACTATAAGAGTCGTATATGCGATTGTCTGTTACTGCTTACAATGCATGTGAAATAATACACAGAAAAAAACGTACACGGAGAAAAATGCACGTTTTCACAAGTCGAGCTTCTGCCTTGACCTTAGGGCAAGGTAGGGAGGGAGGGAGAGAGAGAGAGAGGGGGAGGGGGGCAAGCGGCGCAGGAGGCCGGAGGGCGATGAGCTCCCAGAGCAGGGCTCATTTGAGGCAAGCAGCGCTACCCGTCGCGTGTCCCGCAAATCAGCGCTTGCCCCGCGTTGGGCCGCCTTTGCAGGGGCGATGCATTCCGGCGACCGCGCCGGGCCGAGCTGGACGGGGCGGAGAATGGAGGGGAGAGGCAGTGAGGAGCGGGGCGGGACGAGCTGGTCGGGCGGGGGGGCAGGGGGGCGGGCGAGAGGGCGGGCTGGGACAGGAGGGGGGGGGGAAGGACGGGGCGGGGCGGGCCGGGGGGGGGAGAGGGGGGGTGACAAAGGGGCGGGCATCGGCCGGGCCCTTTTTTTTAAATTAAGCAAATACAAATTGTGCGCTGGAATGAGATATATGGTCGACAGTCAAGCATGGAGAGGAGAGGTACGCGAGGAAATCCAATTAACTGCCAAGCGAGTAAAGCTGTACAACGTGGGCTCAACCGCGGTTTACAACCAATGTTGCCACATGCTGCCAGATGGTTCCCCAAAAGTTTGGTGATTGTATTTGAAGAAATTTAATTAGAAATTTCCTAGAAATGGATTTCAATTTGTTTAATTGAGTTCCGTGTGTTTTCGTTTTTTAAATTTCGTAGCATGACAAAACAACAAGGATGTGTTTCAAAATAAAATTTTTGTTAATAAATAGAACACACACAACTTTGGGATTTTTGAACAGTTCTATCTTTTCTGTCCTTTAAATTAATTTGAAACAAAATGACAACCCCCCATCCCTCGAATTTCCACAAAGGTACAAGCAGACCGAGAATAAATATACATTTCCAAAAAAAACACAAAGCATACTCCATGGCCAACCTCAGTTCGGGTTTTTCAGGAGTTGTGAATGGATGTCGTCTGTTCAAAGATTTTAATATCTGCCAAATACAAGCATGTGCAGTTTTGTGCATTAAATGGAAATAATACTCAAAGCTCTATCGGTCTATCATGAAACAGTTCCGAAGCATCGATAAGGAACGACGTCTGCTCATCCCGCGGGGGCCTCGTATGTGAACCCCATGCAACGTTTCGCAGCCGAGCGGAGCGGCAACGACGCCCGCGTCCCCGCTGCGGGTGAGCTCGGCGCACAGGAAGTGAGGTAGCGCAGACACGAGAAATAAGAGGAGCTAAATCACGATCCGGGCTCGGCAGCGCACGGCGCGACGGCGGCGGCGGCGGCGGCGGCGGCGGCAGCGGCGCGTGATGCGGGAGGTAGCCCCTCATTTCCTCTGCGCGCTCGAGATGAAATTCAGGTCCGGTGAGGCGATTGCGGCGCATGGCGCGCGCGGTTCCCGCCCCCCACCTGTCGCGACGATGCCGCTGTGGCGGTCCGGGCTCCGGCGCCTCCGCCACCGCCCCCGGCAACCCGTGCTCTCGCTCAACGCCCGGCACGGCGGCTCCCTTCTAAAGTCGCGGATGGAGCGATCACCACACTGCGAGGTACTTATCTCCTCAGCAATTTTTCACTGGGACGCGACGTCAATTGACATTAGATGCTGGTTTGCAGACGAAGAAATAATAAAAGATCGTCAATTTCATTAGCTACTTTCAAACATTATTAGTCTCCATCTGTGCCTTCATTTTCAATTGACTCCACTTGAACAAGACCATGTGTACATAAAAAAGTATATTCTCCTATCCCTTGCACACCGACCTGCGTGCCCGAAATATTCTTTTGCTTCGTTGTTTCTACCAGTGAAATCTTGATGAAAGAAGTTTTGAGTACTTTTTTATTAATGGGACTGTAAACACAAATCATGTAATGCAGAAAGGATGCATTTCAAAGTAAAATTCTAAAGCAGAATTTCTCAATATTTTTTGTTTCTTTAACGTCAAACATAACTAAAAGTCCCCATCTCCGACGCAATTTCCCTATATAACGAGCATAGAAATTCATTACCTGGATAAATTATTAAATCTTTTTTTAGTTCACTGGAAACAATTGTTTAAAATGTTTCGTAATAAATAATTACAAAACGTGGAAGACAGCATTATATTTTCAGTATTGTGGTTATTTTGTTTTCTTAACTTTTTTCCATTGACATTTTCACGTTCCTGTTACTTGTCTACCGCATACCTCTGGAGGTACGAGTACCACCGTTTGACAATCCGTGTTCTAGAGGATGTATTTTTTGTGCTCTGTTCGATGTTTTATTGCACCATTCATTTCCCCCTAGATCTTTTCTATTTCGATCACACGATAAATGCAACTATCTGTGATCCGCAACGGTCGTCCACATCCAAACTGATACTATTGCCATCATCGTAGTGGCCATCTCCATCATCTCGAGTCGTAGGAACAAATAAAAAGCGCTCGAGCGCACTACCGCGACACCGCCGCACCCGTTGCGGCTTGAGCGCCCATCTCGAGCGCTCTACCTGCGGGTCCGCGAGAGAAGCCGCCGCTGCGCGCCGGGTTGGGGATTCGCTCGCCACAGAATTCACCTGGTCGTCGTAAAGCGCGAGAGCCTTCTCGCGCCGCCGTAAACTGCAGTCGTCTGCACAGAGCGCAGGGCGCGTTCGCGGGGGCGGCAAGCGAGGGCGGGATGAGGGCGGGGCGATGGCGAGGCAGGAACAAGACGATGCGAGGGTGAGGGGGATGGGCGGGTATGGGGGGGCAGGGTTGAACGCGGCGGGGTGGGGCTAGAGAGGGGGCACGTGGGCGAATCGGGGCTGGGCGAGGTGGGGCGTGGGCGGAGTGTGAGCGAGGCGTGGCGGAGACGGGGGGGGGGGGGGGGGGGGGGGGGCCGGTTCGTTCGACTGTGGCGCACGTGCTTCCCAAATGATAATTTCGCACGGCTCTAAACAGCGCTCTGCCGCCTTCTCGCGGAGTGGAGGCAGCGCGCCGCCCTGCGCCGGCCCGGGCTTCCACCGCGGCTCAAGCAACAGGCTATTATGCGCGGATGCGTCGCTAATAAAATAACAAGTACGCGCGCATCTGCGGCCGCCGCAGCCGCAGCCTCCGCCCCGCCCCGCCGCCGCCCCGCCCCGCGCTGGGAAGTGCGCCCTGCACATGCCCCAACTCCGCCCCGATACCCATCCCCTCAGTGCCATTTTCGCCATATCCACCTCCCCCTCGCTGCTGTTCCTGTTAATCCCAGTCTCTTTTCACACAAACTATGCACCAAATACATTTGTCGGGTAAGCCGCAATTAAAAATCTTGTTTCGTTTTCTCATGCCTGTCGTATCTCAACTGAGCATAAATGCTTGTTTCTGCATCGTGAGTGTACTCTCTGTTTTAGATTAATATCATTCCCCTTTTGGTCGAGTTTTTTAAAAACATGGAATATATCGTGAATGCTCTCTTGGTCTTTTGTTGCAGTGTATACGTCACTTCATTTATTTGGTTTCATTTTGTCTCCTTAAATATTCACTGCTATATTCCCGTAAATATTTCTCTTAATATTTCATTACTAATTATGTAGTAGTAAAAATTTTACTCTTGCAAATAGCATATGCTCTGGAAGAATATTCTATCAAATCTTTGTTTTTCGCTTTTTATTTTAGCCTATCTCTTATTTTCAATAGATTTTTTCTTAACCCTCTTATACTAGGCTATAAGTTGGATCCTTCTGTTAAATGTGATAAAGTAAGCTTTTCTAATCAATTAACTGGAGTAAATAAAGTCACTATTCATAGAAGTCATTACAGCCCTCATTTCAAAACTGATAAATAAATTATAGACAAGTTCATTTCCTATTCATAGTAAGCATAGTCAGTTATTATTTCATCTCCTGTAATGGAGTGTAAAGTTTTTTATACGTATCATCCCGTTTCCTTTATCTTGTTCAGCCAACGCCTTCGGCGTATACTTATACGTCAATTTCGTTCCACGCAGTCCCCACTTTATTCCACCATTATATTTTCGTTCCAATTGCATCCGCTCTATTACACCCTCTTGCGAGCTCTATTCAGTTCCCATCTGCACTTCCAGCTTCTCTTCTCCAGCATCCCTTCATTGCTCGGTATCTCCTACGGCTTGTATTAGTGCAAATTACGAGCCATGTTTTCAAAACGCAGGCGGACGGTGCTCGGCGGATGCACACTATAATTACGCGCACGCAATTAACGAAGTCGCTCTGCTTTGGCCAGCTCACGATTTCTATAACAAATTTTCATGCGGTCGCTCTCGTCAGCGTATGGCCGCGGTTTTTTCGCTATCGTATGCAATAATACAAAACGTTGCTACATCACCTTCAACAGGAAGGATATTCATTTTTATTATTGATTAATAAAAATAATTTCACCACCATATTTCAATTCCTTTCATATCACTGACGTTCCCTTTTTAACTGATTGAGCGCACCCTTGAACCCAAAAGAACATTCAAACAAGCGAGTATTTCTATTTCTTAATGGTTATTTTTGATATAGTATGTCGTAATGTATCTTATTACAATACAATGGAAAATTGCCAAACGAGTCCTTTAGGCCGAGTTTGGTAACCGATTGAGTATTGTAATAAGAGGTTACGATACATATACCGCACATGTTATCTACTTAGTGTAAATGAGGTAGATTTAATCTAACATTCCGAACTAAGCGTTCATTCAGTGCCGATTCTTTTTCTGTAAGTGGCGAAGCTCACAGCAAGAAGGAAAACAGTTTAAATTCACTTACAGTTTTCTTTTCAAAATGGGAGTCAGCTGTGATCCAGATATTGAAAGAGCAGAAAAAGACAAACATTAATTCCAGAAATAAACAAGAAAACTATGGGTGTGAATACGGCATATTTAAATATTGGTGTGTGAGAAATACTAATTACATTTTGTACAAAAAATATGATGACTTACTACTCTGTTGAGACTGAGAAAGAAAAAAAAAATTTGGTTGGAATGTTAAAGAGTAAAATTGCATTGAACAATATTGAAATAAGTAAATTTACGCAGTTGTTAGCATTTTTGAAGGAAAAAAATGAACGTTACAAACGCAAAGAAGTCTAGAACATTTTGAAAAGAAGCCATAAACACATTTTTACTACATGCCATTACCTTATCGCACGAGTAGAAACAACGCAATGACAGAAAGTTTCACTATACCTAAGCAAAGTGGATAAAATGCATTACCATATCTACTTTAAAGCAACTGTAAAACGGAACGTTACAGGTTTTTTAGGAATGTTTCTAAATAGTAAATTCATCGTCTTCCTTTCAGTAGTCCACCAAAATTATGATCGTCGATCCAAGCGTATATGCAACGAAACCAGAAATAAGGTGGGAATAGAGTGCAAGGTAATGGGACGGCATATGGTGCCCCGGGGAATGAAACGAGCACATGCTGATCGCGAAGTGGCCGCATGGAAAGAAACGCGAAGCGCCTGTAATTCAATGCAAAACGGGACGCGAAGAGGAGAGCCGAACCCCGGGCGCGCGTTGTGTGTAAATGTACTCGAGCGGCGAGGCCTCGCTCAGGGAATCGAATGCGAGTCATCAGCGCCACTCGATGCGACTCGCGCTCAACTCGCCCCCCCCGGCGACCGCCTCTCGAGGTCCCCGCGTCCCCGGCTGTCCCCACGTCCGCCCCTGCCAGCCACCGCCCCCACCCCCGTACCAGCTCCCCACCGCTGTACCTCGTCGCTGCACTCCCTCGCATCCCGAACGCCGTCCCGAGCTTATCACTACGTCAGCGCTGTGGCCCTCCAGTCCACGACACGAAGCGCTTTGCACAGCAATTCGAAGCCCTTTTACAAAATATAACACTACTCCGGCATTGTGTTGATTAAAAGAGATAAATATCAAAATTAAAGTTGCACCAAATTATACACGCTATCAGAATTGCAATTCAATTTTTGTTCCGATCAGCTGAATGTTTGAATCAATACTAGATGTGAAAAGTAATATTTAACATTTTCATATTCGAAGTGTATTGCTAATTTTTAACCGGCTATTAATTATAATATTTCGAAACTTAATTTCCATAACATTTGCTCTGTAAAAAAACAAGAGTGTAGTTATTTATTAAAAATTAAAAAAAATGAGTATAATTGAAAAAAAGAAGAGAAACTTCCTGATAAACTGGAAAGTAACTGTGTTTTCCCGGGGAATGTATCTCGCTGTGTTTCTTCCCCGAAATACAGAAATTTCCTGACCGATGCTACCAAGATGGTTCTAAACTTTCGAATCTCAAGGCAGAGCCGCCGTTTTTCGCCAGCGCCCCGCCAGCCCACGTGCCCTGAGAGTGGGCGCGCGCCGCGGCTCGGCGGTTTCCGCGAAAGGCGCACCTGGCCAGGCCTCATGCGGAATTCGCCGCGCGGCCTCCGCGCCGCAACCAAGCAGCAACGGCAGCGGCGGCGGCGGCGGCGGTATTGGGCGGCCGCGGGCATCGATCTGGGAGCCGCTGCTCCCGCGGTCAGCGCCGTTTCCCTCGGTTGCCTCCACCCCATCCGACTCTCCCGTGAGACGCCTACCAAAGCGACCCATGTGCGAAGAGCAGCCAACGAGAAACGAATCGCAACCACACAGGGCAAACGAAGGTTTGGACGGGGCGGCGTCTCATCTGGAAGCGCAAAGTGCCAACCGAAATCGTATGTTGGGGTAATATTCAGTCCATGGGTGACCATTTGCAAATTATCATTCCGTTTATTTGATATAAAGCACCTAAACGTGTCAATACGTTACCTTCAATCTAATACAAGAGTTCTGAAATATTAGTAGTATCTTCTTTTCTGGTGCTGCTGTTCTGCTGTTACATCGGGAATATCTGTTTCCAATACTGACGTGAACGTCACCAAAAATATTAATTCTTCATATAGTATCTGTACTTCTTTTTTGAATGTACCGAAATAGAATGCTTTGGGTGAATCTGTTTTTCGCAGATTGTAGATTCAGGAGCCACCTCGCCATGAGTACGGCAGATATATTGCGCCAACAACCGGAATACTTATTCTTCATCCATTACGCACAGTGGAATTCTTTAGGTGATCTTTATTCAATGAATCCCCAACCGGAATTCCAACTTCGATTGAAATAACTGATGCATGCAAATGCTACGAAGAAGTTGGTACCGCGTTCTCGAGTTTTTAAACTTCCTCGTTGTCAATACTGTCCGCCTGAAAAGGCCGGGCTTCCTTTAAAACTTCAGTTTCAGGTCAGAGGATACATAGTAACAAGAGTCATTGCTGAGATTCCTCAGATTGCGTCAAAGAAAATCGAAAGAAAGGAATGTCCTACACGTGTTCACTCAATTTTCAAAATTCATTCAATTTTCATATGAAAGCAATAAGTAAAGATGGTTTTGAATTTCAACATTTACTAAACACTATAGGCGGAACCCCGGACGGCGCGCGATCTTTCCTTCCTCTTCCTTGTCCTATCCTCTCCCCTTACACACACACTTACACTAACATGCCCTAGACTACCGCACATTCCGGGAGACCGGTCGGGAGCTTCGGGCTTGTCCCGGCTGGGGTGGTGCCCCGCTTGTGGGAGGGTGGTCGGACCTCATCGCAAAAACTTACAATATATGCGTGCGCACTGTGTGTTGGCGGGTGCTCGGCTCCTGGTGCGGCCGACAGCCTGCAAGGCGCCAGCGCCTGCCCGGAAGCCCGACGTCGGCGAGGGGCACGCTTACGAATCATGTGAATGGATAGGAGGTAGGCGCGTTAAACGAGCGGTTCGCTAACGCCCCCTCCCCTGCGTCTCCCCAGCCCCTCCCCTCCCCCACGCCCCCGCCTCGCCCCAAACAAAACAGCGCACGAAAGCTCCGTCGTATTTCGTGGGCTCCGACGGACACACTTCGTCTAATCTCCAGATCACGGCGCGCGGTAAAACCCTCTCATATTGAATTCCTTCCAGCGGCTAGGGTTGGCTCCTGCGCGGGTGGTGTAGTGGCGATGCCAAACCCCGAGAGGGGAGAAGAGGGGATCAAAGGAGATGGACATAAGCCACAATATTGAAATAACATAGAAGGGAAGGACTATGGAAATAAGAAGAAAAGTGGTAAAGTCGGAACAAGGGAGGAGAAGATCGCGTCTTCAGCTGTGACTGAAGGGTCAGAATTGTAATATATTCTATAATGTTTATGACGACTGCGGCAGAGCGTGAAGCTTAGCCACCGTAGTGATCCTTACGTTGCAGTGGTCAAGGGAGCGCAACGACGAAATGACAGCAAAGAAATGACGGCAATCGATGAGATGTTGAGTAACCATAGCTCTTCGATCTCTCACTAACACTGGCCAGTATAAGTCATTGAAAAATCCAATATTAATGAAACGACGGTAACGTTAGAGAAGGAAAGAAAATGTATTGAATGCCACGTATGAGTGGATGAAATAAAACACACAGCAACCAAGTGTTTCTGAAAAAAAAAAAGTCGTGTACATCACATCAAGACCGGTAGTGGTGAGCATTAAGTCAACACCTTACGCCTCAGGTGTTCTTGTGATTGGGAAGTGACAAGTTCGATTCCCGCCAGATGCCAGAAATTTGCGTGATGCATTTAGCATCGGTGAGTACCAGACGTCTGCCGGAATCGAGTTTGTAGGCTCTGTTCTGATCAGTGATATCCGTGGTTTTCTTGATCGCTCCCGAGCGCATGTCGAAGCAGTACCCTGGATTATGGGCCACGGCTCGCACCCGGTTCATTCTTCCCTATCTTGCCCCATTCCCCATCCTTAGAGTCGAGCGATAATTACCCATCCTCGAATGGTCCATGCACTTTAGACCTAGGAAAATCTCCGACTAGTGTAGCCAAGGCAGAACTATGACTTGGCTACACTAGCCATAAAAAGATAAACTATATAGTACGCGCAAGTTTTCTTGATATTAAACAGCGGTGGGTGTGGGTGTAGGAGGGTTCTGGCTACGTCATTGCTTAAAGGGACGTGCCAACTGCTGGTATGAATTCATCGTGACAAAGCGTGGCCCGAGAAATACTACCGTTATTTTGATGGTAGGAGGTGAATGATGGCAGATTGTAAATTGGTACGTGCCGTTCCGAGTTGACCTAAGTATCGCAACGGGCCGTGCTATTCAGCGCTGGGTAAGGACTAGGGCGCTGGAGTATCAATAAAACTTGCGCGAGCAATACAGCGCACGTCACTCGCAGAGCTGGAGGTTTCCAGCCCGAGCCGAGGGCCACGCGCAGAGGCCAGCGGGCTACGCCCCCGCTGCCCGTGTCGGCGGCCGTGTGGCTGCGGGGGCGCCGGAGGGCCCGCGTGCCGTCGCGTGCCACCTGGCAGAGGCGCGTGCTTGCTCCGCACTGCACCTCTCACCGCCAGCGCCCCCGCCTCGGACGCTTGTTCCCAATCAATTACTGGCGGCCGCCACGACGCCGCTGCCGCCAACCGCTTCGCGTGCCGCCCGCGCCCTTCCGCGTGCCGCCGTAATGAGACCTACTGGCCCCGCGGCTGGATTAAGGCATGGGTCTCGAGCCTCACCTCAGGGACGCAGCCCGGGGCCTCGGCCAGACGGAGAGCCCCCCAATAAAAATTCAATCAAACGACTTGATGATCCACAAAATTTTGGATTAAACAGCCTCTCACGCCGATGACGACGTGTAGGGAGAAAATATGAAGATACGAAGACGTAATCCGGTATTGGAGGAGGCTTCGCAATGGACGTTTCATAATACACTTTTTACTCCAGGGCTCAAAATAACTGTAGCAATACTTCAGAACGACTCTCCTGAACCTTGTCCTATCGCGGCTGCCCACTGCCATTGTATAAAACTCTTTGAAAAAACCTCATTCTAATTGGGTAATTTTCGTAGGTGAATTTTCAAACTGAAACAAAATTTTCCCCCAAAAAATTCGGTCCATGCTTAACAAATCTGACAAAAATGGAAAAGGAATAATGAACAGCCAGATGTCAAAAAACAAAAATTAGCAGAGAACTTTTCCACAGTTCCTTGGATTAAATATTTCTTGACATTTTACGACGAATCAGAGAGAGAGAGAGAGAGAGAGAGAGAGAGAGAGAGAGAGAGAGAGAGAGACTGCAAAATACAAACGATGGATTTTATTTTGTCCATCAACTCTGACACTGACAAAATGCAATCGTTATTACGAATTGAGTTTTGATGTGGATTTTGCATCTTGCATTATTAAACAGAAAATCGTGTGAAATGAACGAGAGCATAATCGATATCAATGGCTGTCACAGAGGCGGTATCAGTGAGCCCATCTAGACTGGGAGATGCGGCTCTACCGACAGCAATAGCCATGTTACTTGATCCTCACGCGCCGAGGCGATTAAAGGATCAATAGGACGGCCTACAATGTGATCGATATGAGTCGACTAACGGGTTATACTTCATGATAATACCAGTTCGTATGGTAGCAAGTATCCCTGTGTCAGTGTAGTTTAAAGTCTTCTATTCGGTAGTACATAATGGTGAAGCACGTGGAAGTCTCTTGTGTTCTCATTGTAACCTTAATCTTCTTTCCTACATATTATTACACGCATGTGGGGTGTTGCCTAGAAAACTGAATGAGTATATATTTACTGTCATTAAGTGCTATAAAACAAATGCGCTGCCTTAATTATGTTCCTGGTGCACTCGCATTACTTGTTTTAAAATCACACACTTTTATCTGGGTGAATCCATGCTGCCATGGATTGTCAGCTTTTATGTCACATTTATGAATTCATGATTGTTAGACATATTTACAGTGCAAAATTTGGTCACGTAGAGGCGAAAATACAAAATTGCATAAATAATCGCGCCTTTCCGTGTCTACAATTATATTAGACTATTTAACCAAGAATGTAGGTCACAGAATTGAGAGGAGAAATACATGCACGTCTTCGGTTGTCAAAGGCGAAAAAGTGTTCTGCTTCCTGGAGTTTCCTCCCTAAGAAGCACAATTCAAACGCCAGTGGTGCCACTGACGGGTGGCACACAGCTATGAACCTTTTAAACATCCGCCCGGCTGCGTCCGTCCGTTGGGGATTGGACGCAACGCGAGGCGGCGGGCGGCCAGTGGCGATAGCATCGGCGCGCGGCCGGCAAGCGGAAGCCGGCGCGGTTGCAGCCGACGGCCGGAATCGATGGAGGACCCCGCGGGCGAGCGCGCCGATGCATCGGGTTCGGGAAAGCCCGCGAGCGCGGGTTTAGGGCGTGGGCGAGGGACGGGCGAGGGCGCCACCGGCAACGCGAGCGCGGGCGCACGAGGAATTGGAGGTGCAGGAGAATGAGGATGTCAAGGAGAGGAGGAAGAGGATGAGGACAAAGACGAGCAGAAGCAGGAGAATGAGCATGACAAGGATGAGGATGAGGATGAGGAGGAAAATGAGGTTGACAAGGAAGATGATAATGACGATTAGGACAAGAAGGAGGAGCGGAAGGAAGAGGATATGTTGGTTGGATGTTACTACTGAGTTGGTTGGCACGTCAACTACTGAGTCATTAGTCCTGTAAGTGCAGTGCATGTTTATTTCATCAGGTGGAGGTGGCGGGGATCTTCCTCCGCTGGATGGCGAGATCCGGCAACGACCTACCGTCCGCTAGCGGGGTTTCTCCCAACCAGGTTTCTCCCACCAGCGAGGAACCGCCCCTATCGGGACGAGATCTAAGCTCCCGGCCAGTCTTCCAGCATGTGTGGTAGTGTAGTGCAGGGAGGAGGAGAATGGGATGATGATGTGTGTGACGAGAATGAAGTTCATACAGAAGATGAGAATGATGAGGTAAAGGAGGAGAAGTGGAGGGACGAGTGTGAGTTGGATGAGGAGGATGATGATGGAGGAGTGAGCGAAGGATGAGAAAGATGACGAGGATGGGGCAGGGGGCAGCCGAGCGAGGAGGCGCGGGGAACCCAGCCGCGGCCAGGCGCTTCGCGGGAGGAAGAGCCGCGCGCTCGCAACAAGGCGAAGGCGCCCCGTTCGTGCACGAGCGCCTCGCGCGCCGAGTGCGCCCGCCGATAAATGAAGGCCGCTCGCCTCTGCTTGCGCACGAGCGCGCCCCAACGCCCGCAGCCAGCGCTCCACCCTTGCCGCCCCGCGCCGCCCCGCGCGAGACACTTGTTGTTATTAGGCACTGTGGCTCGCACTCTTGACAAAATGAGAGGACTGCAACAGCACCCCCGAGTGCTGGATTGCAGGGGGCATAATCCTACCATGAGAAAATATATTCATCGAAATTTCAAAACAAAAAAACACTAATAATAATAATAATAATAATGACAATAATGATAATGATGATGATAATAATAATAATAATAATAATAATAATAATAATAATAATAATAATAATAATAATAATAATAATAATAATATAGTAAATGTTATAGAAATAAGCTCTGATGAAAAAATACAATTATTATTATTATAACATTAAAAGAAATGTTTATGAAAAATGTTGATGAAATATTTGTGAAAACGGGGTTATATTGCTGAAATAAGATTTTTAGGTCGATCCTACGAGTAATAAGAAGAGATGGATTGAAAAACGAGACCATCCGGGAGAACTTTGGAATTTACAATCTAAACGACAAAATCGAAGAATATATAAAGCAATGGAAAGATCGTGTACTAAGGATGGAACATAATCGTTTACCTAAGCTACTCCTCTTCTACACACCTAAAGGAAAAAGGAGCATTGGTAGACCCAAAAAGAAGATGGGGTGATCAACGAGTCGAAACAGACCAACAAATCTAATGCGTCACGGATAAGAAGAAATGTCTACATCACCAACATTTCAATCAGAATTGAAGACGTAACAAAAGCACATTGTTTGTATACTGAACCCCATCACTATCAGTGAATATGCTATTGGGACCATACGGATAAGATACGATTAGAAGATTTAGATGAAAGCTCAAGGAAAACATTTTATATGAAGCGTTCTCTCGGAGAATGCAGTGAAAGAGACTCCCTAATGAAAAAATTAGGCTTCCGAGCGGGAGTAAAAATACCAACCTGTTCAGCGCTCTCGAGGATGGGATTAACAGCGGCTGCTTGTTAGCTTCCCTTCCCCGCGCCGCGCGCCAGATGCCGTTGGCCGCCGACCGCTCTGATCTCTGCGAGCGAGAGCTTGAGCGTGAGCACTTGCTCGAGAGGCCAAACAACGCGCTTATCTCCGTGTCCGGGACGGAAAGCAAGTGCTTGACCGTGTACTGAACACTTCAACACCTGCCCTCGAAACGTTATGCTAATGAAGTCAAAATCAGAAAAGCCTTGAGTTGAGAAAATCATGCTAAAAGTGAGTGTCTCTTCAAAACGCCACTCACGTCGCTTCTACGCGTTGAAGATGTTTGAACACGATCTGCTCTCCTGTCAAGTTTAATGGCAAGCAAACGCGAGCACGCTGTGTTACATGTACAGCGCGCGCCGAAGGAAAACAATACAAGTTCCGAAAAGAGATGAATTATGTCGAAAATTCACGAGCAACGCCAAAACGTTTTACACGAATATTTGAATAGTTGAATCGTTGAATATATGAATAGTTAAAAGTGCATTGAATAATATATTTGTGAAAGTCAATGGTATCATCGACAGGTTAAATAACATTCATTATTCCATGATATTTTCGACAATCAATATTAAAATGTATGTTTATATACGTAGTTTTTTTTACATTTTAGAAGGTTATAAAGAGTTATAAACTATGACAATTTTTAATATTCTTGTAGATTTAAAGACCCTTCGGACCCACAAGGATACATTTAATTTTATTCCACAAATCAGTAATCATGTTTATTTGAGGTTTCTATGTAGAACTTCCTTGTATAGATCAATCACAACAAACTACTAATGTTATTACCTTCAGTGTTCCCGATTACTCTAGTGTAGACTTTTTGCCAGAAATGAAATAGCAAACACTGCAAGCCCTTTTCATCGCATTAACCAAACCGTGTGCGTCTGCATTCACAAAGCCGCATCACATGCACAAAGTTGAAAATTCCTCTGGGCCTAAACTAAACGAAATCAGAACCTCTCCGGCCCCAGCGGCGAGCTCCATCAATTGCGGTTTTATTCCGTGAGTTTCCGAATCAATAAACAAAAACAATTCGTGATGCACGTTGTTCGCGGTTTGAGGCTCACGAACTCCTCGCAACGCGTGGAACGGGCGCACCAATTTCGCGTCGGCCACTCGTCTCGCGGCGACACGGCGGGAACACGTGTTGCGGGGGCGGCGCGCGTCCGCACCGCAGGTCGCCACCCGCGAGGCCGCGTGCTGGGTCGCGGCCGACACCTCGCCGCTGTTCCCGCGTTGTCCCGCGTTTGTAAGGCGCAGCGGGAGCGCGGCGAGCGCGGGCAGCAGCGCCACCGCCACCGCTGCCCGCCCCCAAACCCGCCCCCCTTACCTTCCCCTGCCACACCTCATTATCAGGTGTCTGTCACCGGGAGAGGTGGCTCAGTGCATCACCTGATGTCACTGCAGTGCCCCTGACCGGGAGGTCCTATGTTGAAGTCCCGACGGCGGCGAGAGTTTCGACACTAGCTTTTCGGTTAGGTCGAATTCAGTCGCTGACTGGAGAAGAATTCTAGCAGCCGGCTGTTCTGGTCGGTAGTTTTCCGTGGTTTCTCCGATCAACACCAGGCGAATGCCCGAGCAGTATACTAACAAAGGGGCCACAGACCGCGCGCGATCTTTCCTTCCTCTTCCTTGTCCTATCCTCACCCCTTACACACACATTTACACTTACATGCCCTACACTACCACACATGCCAGGAGACCGGTTGGGGGCTTAGAGCTTGTCCCGGCTGGTGGGTGATAGCTGGTTGGGGAAACCCCGCTAATCAACGGTAGGTCGGCGCCGGATCTCGTCATCCAACGGGGGAAGATCACCGCCACCTCTCGATGAAAAAACATGCATTACACTTTCGAGACTAATGAACTCCTTACTTGCCGCGCTCGGAATAACTAACAATCGATCAGTCAGGTGTCCGCCGCCTCTTTCTCCCGCCTCGCTCTTGATGCATCAACCCTACGATCCGCCGTCGCCGCTCGTGTAATACCTGTCAGTCCCCACTGCGGCCCCGTCCCACCCCGTCCCGAACGGAGGACTCCCTATACTCAGTGCGGGAACCGATCCCACAACGTCACCTTTACTTCCGTCCCCACCATCTGAACCCCCATTCTTTGTGGGTTGAGTTGGTGGGCGGCCATCCCCGCTACGCTTTCTCAGCTTACACTTCCTACCTGTCCACTGTCTCAATCCCCCCGTCTCACTTTTCGACGACAACGCAGCTCCCGTGACGTCACGCCGCCGCAACCTCACTGCCCCTCCCTTTCTGCCTCAACCCCACAATCTGCCATCGCCGCTCGCGCAATGCCTGTCAGCCCTCACTGCAGCCCCGTTCCCACCTCCTGCGTCAACCCCATACTCTGAGCCGGAAGCGCTCCCACAACGTCACCTTTGCTTCCGCTCCCGCCTCCTCAGCCCCCTTTTTTCCCTCCGCCGTCCCCACTTCGCCTCCTCCCCCCGTCTCACCTCCGCCTCCATCCTCCTCTTCAGTATTCGACGACGACGACGCAGTCCCTGCGACGTCACCTCCGCCCCCGCCTCGCCGCCTCCGCCCCGCCCCGGAGACAATCGGCGGCGTTCGTGACGCGAACGGCTTCGTGACACGAAACGATCAGGGCGGCGCCAACACGCGCAAAAGGCGGCGCGGCGGGCGGGCAGGGCGGGGAGGGGCGCCGGCCAAAAGCGGCCGCACCACGCACCGGCACTCGCTCGAGCCGCGCGGCCCTCACCTCCCGCGGACACGGGAGCCCCGGAAGCCCCGCGCCGGCCAGGGGAGCGGGACGTAATTGCCGCTGTCTGTTTATCGGCCAGCGGGGACCGATCCGGCCAACTGATTGTGAACGATACGCGGGGGCTGGGGAGCTCGTGGAAGACAAATAACCGCTAACGTGCTGCTTAAAGATTCAGGCTACTACGTTGTTCTTAAGAGGCTTCGCGGGGACCGTAGGCATTCCAGAGGTGGTGACTCACGGATCGGAATGGCCAGCACGTGCCTTTACAGCAGGAGCACACGCCTCTCGCTTCTGGGTAACGTCAGCCGGCTCTCGGCAGGTGCAATTTCTGGGTTTCAAACGGACTCGCTGCAGGATGCTCGCGTTTCCCATGTCATGTTTGACACAACTATTTACTCTATTTCCATAATCTATCATCTTAGATTTTCATCTTCCGGAATAGTCGTTTGGCGTAAACAGCAGATATATCGCAACCAGTGAACAACGACTTGGGAATAGTAATTAATGTTTCGTTTCTCTTAAAATTATGAACCAAATATTTGGATAACTCGTCATCACACACAATTATGTCTGTTCACAGTAAGGATTTAGTCAGATAGACTCTGCAATTCAAACTACAAATGATTTTTTTAATCACACGCTTATTTATGGAAATTTAAATAATTTTAAAAATATATTTTTATTTTTTCCACTAGGCAATCAGTGTTCATGAATGTTATTTCTTATTATTATCGACTAAGCTGTTTTGCAGCACTAGCCAACGGCATTGAACCCGTTGTCGGCTCATGTAATAATACAAGCACAAAGAGCGCAGGCGGAAGTGGCCCTCCTTGCATCCACAGCACGAAATGGAATCTCCCAGGAACGGCCAGCGGCGGAGCGCGGCGCCCGGGGCCAGGGCCGCCCTCTCGCGGTGGGGCGTGGCGTATTGGTGCGCGGGGGGGGGGGCGAGGGGGCGGGGAAAGGGGTGGATGGGAAAGGACGGCGGAGCAAAGGAGTGGCAGGGATAGCGGACAGCGGAACGAAGGAGTGGCGGGGAGTGCGGAAGGCGAGGCAAAGGGGGGTGGGGAATTCGGGAGGCGTGGCAAAGGGGCGGCGGGGAGTGCGGGAAGTGGGCCAAAGGGGCGGCGGGGAGTGCGGAAAGCGGGGCAAAGGAGTGGCGGGGAGAGCGGGAGGCGGGGCAAAGGGGGGGCGGGGAGTGCACGAGGCGAGGCAAAGGGGGGCGGGTAACGGGGAGAGACGGGAAGGCGGGGCGACGGGGTGACGAGCGGCGTGGTGGTGGAGCGCTCCCGGACGCACGTGGGACCGGTTGCTGCGATTGTGTGCAGCTTCCAAAGGCAAATTATGCGCCCCGCGGACCTCCCCCCGCCCCCGCACCCCTCACCCGCTTCGCCCTCGCCCTCACCTGCGAGCCTAAGTCACCGCTCCACCCCACCCTAGACAATCAGACAATTGCTGCAACCGCTCCACAGGTCAGCCTGCGGGTACGCTGTTTCATGCCACAAAGCTACCCTCTGCCTACCTCCGTTTGCGGCGTACGAAGACCTTCTTCTAAGATAATCCACTGTGGCGATATTCGTCATCGCAATTGCGAGTTAACACTGATACTATTTTCACGAAATCTCGCCCCCTGGATTTCAATAACATTGCACTAAAGTCTATTAGCGGAACAAGACATTTGAGATTGCTC
Source organism: Teleogryllus oceanicus (assembly GCA_964035755.1). Classification (NCBI taxonomy): domain Eukaryota; kingdom Metazoa; phylum Arthropoda; class Insecta; order Orthoptera; family Gryllidae; genus Teleogryllus; species Teleogryllus oceanicus. Next base: position 131,728,065 of record CAXIVR010000001.1, read on the forward strand.
TACAACAATTTTGGCGACTCTTATTTCTAGTGTCTAGCATTTCGCCTTTGTTTTACATTTCCTACCCACACGTTCATAAACTTTTCCTCACCTAAACAAATCTAATTTTTCCCCCTTTTGATACCCTATTGAGCTACAACTGCCATTACCCACACCCCGCCAATCCCAGGAGTCAGTGCGCCCCCATAAACGCAGGCGCGTCCCTCCGCGCCGCCACTTTGCCGCTGCCCTGAGCATCAGTCGCCCCGCCCCCTCCGCCCCGCCCCTTCCTTGGTGGGCCCCCCACGCCGCCACCGCACGTTCGCATCGCCGGATCCCGATTATCTCGCATCTCGAGCCTGGACCGCATTACCGCCCCGCGCCCGTCGCCCCGCGCCCCGCCCGCGCAACAGTTGGGGCAAGGGAGCCCAAGAATGGAGAGCGCCCCGAAACACCAACAACAGCAATAACAAATTTATTGAGCTCAAATGCACACATAGGGAAGCAAGCAAGGCGTAAAATTAACTTAAAGACGCGAGCGAGGATAATTGCGCGCCGGCTATGGTTACAGAAGCTGGGAACCGCGTCGAGGATAACGCAATTTGTATAGTAAGTCTTGGCGGCGGAGGCAGCGGCGGCGTCAGTGGTTGTCGGGGGAGAGGGCACAGCAAGAGGACTCAACAGCCGCGCGACGCCGCGGGCGCAGTCGCCATGAACAGAAAACCGCCCGCGCCGCTCCCAGCGCCCTGCACGAGCCCTTGCGAGGAAAACACGCCGAGCACTTTTAATGGTCTCCCACGCGCGGGGGGGGGGGCGTGAGCAAATGAGCCCAGGCCTCTGAAGCTGGTTGTCGCCGCTTCAGCCCCTCGTGGACACGAGGTTTTGTTGTTTTTTTTCGTCCCACGCTTCGACGTTTTTCCTCCGAAGGGTGGCTGTTTGTTTCGTAGCCTCCTACGGCTTTCACCTCACTTCTGCTGTGGAAAGTTTCCTTGATCCCGAGGCCATCATTCAAGATGCTCTTCGTGGCACCCACGTTTGCTGGCTAATGAAAGTCAAGCAATGTTTTTGGTTCAGTCTTTATCCTTGTTTACCAGGTATTCGTGATTGCATTGCAAACGTGCTGTGTTTTTTATCTCCACTCCCTGACCTTTATGAGCATCAATACTCCTGCTTGATGTATTTCAATTCCTATAATATTGGCCTGTAAACTCTATAGAATGTCAGCGATATTTTACGTTCTACATTATCTGTGAGAGCTTTACTGGGGACCTAATAATATTCAATGTAGCCAAAGTTGAAATCTCCAATAACCTCACAACGGAAATCATATTCATTGGGCGGCAATTAACTGACGCTATGCAAAAGTCAATTATACAAATTTTATTAAAAAATATTTAATGATACGTAGTAAAAGGGAATCTTACTCCGATTTTTCTTTTTAAATGAGAAAATCAAAAGTTAAGAGCGATTAACACACAAAAAGAATGATACAATAAAGACTGCCTCACTTAAGACCAGAATCTACTGATACAGCATGGGCCAGACGAAGAACAAATTGCCTGCAAAAAAGATAAAAAGGCCCTCATTCTTCAAAGGACATACATTCTAGACGAAAGAAATGAACGATGTAAACTACAACAGATTTGTAAGGTTCGTTAGCAATCTGCTCCAACTGAAAATGCCCACAACCTCGCCGCATTCAAAGTGGCGTCAGCTCGTCAACTGTGCCTCCTGCGTCGCTTCTTTCATCGCTCTCAACGCCCCTGTTCGCCCCTGTGCCACAGCCGGGGTGGCGCGCGAGAGGCGTCCACGGCGGCGAAGGCGGAACCGAGGACGGGGGCGGGGCCGACGGCGGCGGCGGGGGCGGGGGCGTGGGCGGCGACGGACGCCGTGTGCGTGCACGCGCCGCGGCGAGCAGTAAAGAGCGCGGCGGCGCTGACCAGTAGATCGATCTGCGAATCGCGTGTTAAACTGCCCCGTCCGCATCCGCGCGCCCGGTGAAGCAGGTGGCACCGCCGCGAAGAAGTCCCGCCAGCCTCGCCCGCGACCGTTCGAGCAGCCCCGAAGCAACGGGCTGATTCACGCCACAATAGGAAGAGCGAGGCGACTTCACACACACCGGCCTCTGGGATGCGACATGATAAAGGAGCATTTTGCATGATAAAGAACACAAACATAAAATAGATGTCCTTTAATAGAAAGAAACTTTTCAATAGAAACAAACATTTTTAAGAAAAATGAATGAATACTCTCGGAAATAATGTAAATAATTGTAACCGCCTCTCAATTTCTAGAATAAAGATATGCTCTCATGAGTATTTACGCAACAGAAAGCTAATTTAGTCACGTAGCCAGCAGAGTGAAGTGACACAAGCAAACTTTTGAACTAACAAAATATTGTTTGAAATAACATTTGTTATTTGAATGTTATTCAAGTGACGTGTGGTATATGGAGTAACAAACCGAAGCGACTGGGAAGAATACTAAGCAGAGGAAAACAAGAGATGATGAGAGTCGAGTGAGATAGAGTCACAACGACTGGGTTAGCCGTGCAGAAAGCAGACGGTAAAGGCGGGTAGCAAAAAGAACAACATGCAGTGGGTTGGGGTATGATTCGCCAGCGTCACACACTCGTCCTCGCCCTCGCCTGCGCCTTCTCCTTCTCCTTCGTTCTCGTCAGCTCTTGTCCTCGCTCTCGCCTTCGCCTTGCACTTGCGGCTCGCCCTCGCCCTCGCCCTCGCCCTCGCACTCACCCTCGCCCTCGCCCTAGCTCTCGCCCTTGCTCTCGCCCTAGCTCTCGCCCTAGCTCTCGCCCTAGCTTTCGCCCTAGCTTTCGCCCTAGCTTTCGCCCTAGCTTTCGCCCTAGCTTTCGCCCTAGCTCTCGCCCTAGCTCTCGCCCTAGCTCTCGCCCTAGCTCTCGCCCTCGCCCTCCCTTCGCCCTAGTCTCGCCCTCCTCGCCAGCCTCGCCTGCTCCCCCTCCCCCTCCCCGCCCCCCCCCCCCCATCCCTTCTGCTTCCCGCCCGCCACCGCCCGCCCCGCGCCGAATGGATGCGACAAGCTTTAAATATTTGTTGCGGGCCTTCCCTTGGGCGCAGCGATACCCGAGTTCCAGGCCTACATACCACGGCTTCATCCCGCTTCATATTTCGCTTTTTCCCCCGCCGCGCCCTAAGAGCGCCGTAAGGTCTTCTGTTTACACGAGCTTCTTTCGTCCGCCGCTGAATTCCTCTGGCAGACGTCGCTGCCGTTTGCGCTGCGCCGCATTGTCTGAAGAAACAGCCGCGCGTGGCTGAAGGGAGTTCCGCGCACCGGCTGCACGTGCGGCGCAAGGACCCGGCCGGGGCGAGCGCGCGCTCTATGTGTCATTTAATGCGTGAGGTGCGCGGTGGCGCTTCCATGAGTTTTTTTGGGGGGGGAGGGAGAAATATTACATAGCTCACTAAATATGACTATACATATGTATTCACAAACACTTGCTAATCTTAAATATAAAACGTACGTGCTATTACAAGGGGAAGAAAATCCTATTTCGGGTCATCAGTCTGGATCTAAAGCAGAAGACTTTTTAGGAATCTGCAGTGGGGATCTTTGTTTTTGATTCGTGTTTGGAATTTTTTTTTGCTAGCTTGAAACGAGATAGGGCTAGAATTTGAAGTAGGTTATAATAAAAGTTGGTGGCGATATACGTGATGTTTCCATGACTCTACTCTTATGGTCTGATTGGAAAGGAAAACAACCTGGGTAACGAGATTAATCACATTAGCTTTTCTTGACTTCATCAGTACAATTCACTCTTCCTTCCGTGATTCGAAAAAATGTATTGAACAGTAACTTTCTGTAATCTTACGTTTATAAATTAGAAAGTATTGAATCAGTCCTACTTCACCCCATTAATAATACTACGGTGTAAAAGTGCAAAACAATTGTTTATGCTAATATATCTTCGCAGAAGTACAAATCGCAGCCCGGAAAATGTATACATGTTACAAAGTAATAAATGACAGAAAATTAAATACTATCTCTAATTTTAAATTACCTGAAAGTCTACGATCTTTTCTATTTTCTACATTGGAGAATTAAAAATTAAGCACATCGTGGCAATCGGACGCTTTTGCAAACGGCATATAAAACACGTCTTAAAATGTTCGTGTTGGAGTGGTTCAAAACAAACATTGTTATTGAAGCTAATGACCTCTTCGGTACAAAAGAAAGGCTTTCGCTTTTAAGACTATTAAGTCAGGTGTTCTGTGTCCCTTGTCCTCGCATCAGACATTGAGCGCCAACTGGAATGTACGAACGTGTAGCTGTCTATAATTTCCTCAAAAGCGACACCCGCGGCTCTTGTAACGTGGAACATACAGTGCGACGTCCTTTGAAGCACAGTGAACGATGCTCAACAACATGGTAAAGAGCGACTTTCCCAGCAAACGCTGACCGCCACTTCCGCAACATTATCCCACGTAACACAATTTTCGAGCCAATATGAAGGGCATAGAGACGTTAGCAATAACGTCGATTCTTCCCAACAATCGATTTCGGAATATGATAGAGATTGGTTATCCATTTTCCCACTGCATCCGAACCCCCAAACAATATTCTCCCCATAATGGCTGTAATCCGATTTTGAACGGCGAATCAGGCAAATAAGGGGGTGCACAATACCCGCACTCACACAGTTGTAAGAGACATACGATGAGCACTGAAAGTGGCTCATGCATTTTCACTCGTTCCTAACCGCGTGATGTCACTCCAGGCTTCCATAATGGTTCGGCCGCGCCATTTGAGTGGATGCATTGTTTTTGGACACTCACTCGGAAATGAGCATGCTTCATAAACCAACAAGGTGGTGTGGAAATGGAAATATCTCTGTTTGTTACCTTTCCTACGTCATGAATAGGCTTGTGAATCGACAAGAACTCTCTAGAAAAAACTTTAAGTTTTGTTAACTGCGTGTTTCATCATATTCCATGGCGTATATTGCTGTAAAAGCAAGCACCGTGGAAATTAATATTCAGTATCAGATCTTACAACTGTCAGAAGGTTTATAGAGAGTAGACGATATCAGTCACATAAAAATATGCATATCTCATGCTTCTCTTTGTCTAGATTAATTCCTCAGCTAGTTTGCATTTCCTAAGTCATGATTGTATCGTTTCGCGAGAGAAATATATTTGATCAAGGAAAACGCAAGTACATGCCGCAGAGACACAATCGACTAAACCGAAAGAAGTAATCGTCCCATGCGTCAGGCAACAACGAATACATTCTGTAAGCTCCACCATAACATTGTATTTTCGAATGTAGGGCAAACTTTTGAAAGAACATTCTTCTTGTAGGTAAATAAGCAGTAAACCGCAGTGAAATGAGTCCGCTGAAAACTCGCGGTTTTTGTGGTTGCTTTGTGTACAGTTGAGAGGAAGTTGGCATACGCTTTCGTTGGTGGAAATCTGTTGTCACTATGTAAATATACATACGAATAAGCACAAGGTGTAATAAGAGGGCGAGTTACATATGTTTTGTTGAAATTGCATTATCAATAGTGATTAATGTCCTTAAAAAAGCTCTTAGAATACAAATAGTGTATGTATAAAGAGTGATTTATGAGCGTATGAAAGCACACAATCACAAAACATCTGAGAATTCTACAAATTAAAAAAACCAACAAAAGGCGGGTGATTTAAAAAGTACCAAGAAATATTACCATGACGGAGTAACTAAGTAATTCACGTTTCTTTCACAACTACAAAATTCTAGCACAGTACCATAACACACCCCATCTGAACACATTACTCGTGCATTGAATGATGATTGTCATTTCCCAGCAGTGTGCAATGTTAATATTTACAAGGATATCATTGCAACATTTATTCGCGAATCTTGAAATTCACCGAGACCCAATAAAGTTCTATGCTGAGTGTAACTTTTTTTAATTTAGTTTCACATTACATCATTCCACATGGGCCTTTGAGCTAATCCCTAGCATTAGCATGCCCACGATATTCATAATATTCTTCCAAGGTACTCTCGAATGTCCTCGCTTGCACTCACTCATCAACTCTCATAGTTCATTCTCCTCAAGAGTCTTGCCTCAACGATCTCTTCCGAACTGGTTCTGCCAACTTTCGCAACCAACGCTCATGCAACATTGTTCACCTCCACCGTACCTTCCTTGAGAGCACTTCTCGTCTCATCCGCTCCCTTCACTGTCTCTGTCCCCGGCGCTGTACTCCTCCTGGGGGCTCGTGCGCGCCATTGCAGCTCTTGGCGCGTTGCTCGATCGCCGCGCCGCGTTGCCGCCCCATCGCCTCCGAAGCGACCTTCGGACCGCGCGCCACCCCCGCGCCGACAAATCCCTTTTAAAGAACGCTCCCGTTTTATTTATGCCTTACCGGAGGCGGCGCAATTTTCAAAACGCCCACTGGATTTTGAGAGAGCCCGAAAACCCGGCGGGCGCGCATTTGGCCATTGTAGCCCCATTGCGCGAACACCGTAATGCCCGAACGTTAATTACGCTGAAGTTGGAACAAATGGGGGATAAGACAAAAAGTGGGCCCCGGGTGGAACTGGACATAGGATCTCTCGGCATCCGCGTTCCCTGCAACTTGCCTATACACTTCATTCCTGTTCTCACTGCCTTCCTCGATACTCCGCTCTCAGTTTCTTACTCCTAGATTTCTTATCGTAAACATAAATTAATTTCCAGTCATCACTTCCAGTCTCTTGTAACTTCATCCTTAGGAGTTCAAGTTATACCTGGACATGTGTTAGGCTGTCAGTGAATACATCGACCTTGTCAATTACTGCAACTCCTTTTTCGTATCTCTAAACCGTGAGATAAACAACTAACGTACATCCCACGTTCATTTCGCACCATGACATCTTTTTCATATTTATATTTTATATGTTTGTATAATGTTTGTAATGCCGCAAAAATCGATGTCAAGATTTAGTCGGAAATATGTTTTGGAAGTCTGTGATACCGAAAAATGTTGTTTTCCTTTTTTAAGGAAGTCTGTTTATTTGTATGTTCATCTTCTTTTGTGTGTTTAATACTAACTCCTAAACCATACACAGGATTCTCCCCAAAATGGATATTTCTGTATTTATCTGGCGTAACTCAAGGCCGACGAATTTGAAACAACTTTTAAATTTCTCACAACTCTCTAGAAACATTGTTTAAAAATCTCAAAAATAGCTCTATTTTTTAATACATTGCTCAAATATAGCAAAGTCACAGATCGAATTTCGATCAACAGCTCAGAATTTTCGAAAATTGCAAAAGTTTGTTTTTCCTGTTGCACCTGATCTAGTATCTCTACTACTAAAGCTTAATATCTCATTCTTAATACGTTCTATTCTAGGTTATTTAATCTTTATTTGTATACACTATTTAGTAATATTAATAGTTTTCGCATAATTTTAAATCAAATGATGGTAATTTTCCTTCAGTAAGTCATGGTCTTCTCAACCAGCTACATTTTTTCTTTAAAAAATCTTTGTAAGAATAGAGTATAATAGCTATGTTAAATTTTATTGTTCAAATACCATTTTCATAAAAAAATTAATTTTCAAAATTATTATGATTGATGTTTTTATACGTAGGGGCTGCTAAAATGTCGAATCACCGCATTTGCGTATTGGACAAGTGTTCAGCGTGGAAACATATGCGCTGCGCCTACATTCAAATTTGAACTCAGGAAAATATCTTTGAGCGACGGAACACTCACATAGGCTCACACACATTATGTTAGGTCAATAACGCGATACAAAGTGAAGTGACCTGTCATTAGTCGTGAAAACATATGCATCAAGTTCAAATGCGTGAAATCCCAAGGATTCATCCAGTATAATAATAATGCGTAATCGTTATTAATAAAACGAAATAATATAAGCTGTTTTAGCACCACTGGTTTTTATTCATTTCAATAATTCTAGACGGGAACGCAGCAGTCTACTTCATTTACTTCCTCCTAATGCCGCACCTATTAATCTCCATTAATCTTAATGTCTATGGTTGCAACCATTTCCTGTTTCAGAAAAGTTGCGACCCCAACGGCAGTGTCGTGCAAGTGAGACTAGGGATGCTACTGACTTTTAGCCAAGCCCTACAGTCCTCACGGGAGTTTTGTGCGCTCTACAGAGGGCGTGCGTTGACCGCCCTGCTTCTAACTCCCCCGCCCCCGCCACGAGCCTAACCCGACCCGCGTGACACCTCCACCTCTCCACGCCCAACACTATCGCACCCTCACGGCATAAGTCCCTCGTTCTCTCCGCGCCCAGACAATGCATGCTGTCAGTAAATTGATGAAGTTCTCTAATAAACTATTATGGACAATTACACGTAGCATTCACATGCGCGTGTGGAGGTGCGTTTAGAGCGCTGCAGCCGCTAGAACTAGAGCCTAATTTCAGAGAAGGCGGTGGATCGGAGTGGGTTGCGGGCGGGCGGCGCGGCTTGTGATGTACGGAAGGCGGCGGCTAGGGACGCCTGTTTCCTCTCGCCTCCTGCGCCCCGCCCCAACTCTCCCTCCGCCCCGCGCCCACCCCCATCGTTCAATTTGCGGTTGGTCCGGTGGTGGCGATATTGAGCCCTCGGCGGTCCCACGACAAAGGGAGAAGTTCAGCGATGATAAACGACACCATTGATTTTTAATTAGGCCTCGTCCTTTTCACTCGCCTCTTGAAAGGGGAAGAGAAGAAAGGCGAGCAAGAGTCTATTACTCCAACTTGGCCACGAAGAGTTGTACAATAATCAAGGATCAATTCAAAAAGTGTAGGTGAGTGCGGAGGGGTTCTCCTACGAGTTAGAAGACGAAAGTTCATTACGAGGGCCAACCGTTCTAGAAGTAGGCTCTCCCTTGGGAAAATGTAAGTCGACGTTACCGCTTCGAGATATCAAACTTTTCGACGAGATTTGAAAGTCACTAGGTCACGGAGACTTTGAACCAGACTACAGCAGTAGACGCTTTTTCTACCTCATTAATGAGCAGCGTAATGTAGATTACTACATAATTAAAGAATTTAATTCGAGTTTACTATAATAGCTTACTATTTATAAATTAGAATTATAATTAAATATAATCATTTCTTAAGTATATTGTATGTCCAAACAAATAACTTATCTTGACTACAGCAAAATTCATTGACGGAATATGACAATTGGCAGGCATAAGAAAGATAATAGGAAGTCGCGCGTCAGCGATTGAAAATATGCAGATATCTCCAGTGGCAAAAATGTACGCTAATTTCAATACTATTCTCCTAAAAATTATTCAGAAATAAACAATATAAGTAAGTAGTGCGAAGCCAAATCTATTCTTTTGCATAACTGTTCCTATACAATTAGACTATACTGACAATCACAAAGAAAAATAATATTTATTTTAACAATGATTTATTAGTTAACATTTTTACTGTATAATTTTGAAACTAATAAATAAGCCTGTAACCAGTAACGAACTTCAGCTTCTTACTCAAGGACCCCCAATCAATCAGGTGTTTTGTACTGTTTCCATGATCCATTGAGCAAATGCTGCGATGGTCACTGATTTTACTTCTGAATGTAAATGTAACTTCACTACGCGCACATTTTGTTAGCCTTTTTCTAATTGAGGTAGGTGTAGAGCTGCGTGTGTGTTATTTTGTTAGCAATACTGAAAAAAACAAATCGGTAGTTCGTTTGCCCATACTCTAAATTTTCTATAACTCGAAAGCGAAAATGTTTAGTTTTCAACGATGGTAACGACGCTTAATTGGTAGTTTCATACATCATTCAACTATGTATAGTAAAAGGGTGGAGAAGAGATTCTAGAGCTCAAGATAACGTGCGAAATTTAAACTTCTTGCCCATACGTTACACAGAATTTACATTTCTTTGACGAAAATAAATCAATTCAAAGCAAGATGTCAATGAAGACTGATATATTAATTTTCAAATCTTATTCATATTTCATTTTCAAATGAACGAAAATGGAGATGGATAATACACCTACAATCCTTCATTTGGTAGAAGGGAATATGCTCAAGTCATACACTGCCCAAACACACTTCACACTAACTTCCAGAGCGGTCAACGCGGAGTATTCCGGTATGAAGCGTCCACAAAATATTAAAAGAGGTTTGCGAGTGAGAATGACGCCAAAGTTTGTTCAACACACATCACTCATATCACCATAAAAAAGCTCCATAACGCAGGCAGTCGTCGAAAAAAACAGACATCAAATAAATCCACAGGCAGGCAATATTTTTAATGAAAGAGTTTTTACGATCAGAGAACTTACGTAGACAGAAAAAAGAAAGCACTCTGCAGCAATTCAAATCATTTCCACACGTGCGCGTGTTTCAACAATTCTCCAAAGCAGCTCCCAGAAACAAAACAGCAGTCACCTGGAGCGGAAAGAGCGCTTTCACGGAAAGCCACCCGCGCCGTTCGGCTCGTGCTTCGCTCGTTCCGTAAGCCCTGCCCGCGCCACGCCGCGCCACGCCGCGCCACGCCCTCGCCGGCGACTGCGATCTACTACTAGAGATTGCTTCCGCCAGCGGAATTTAATCCATTTGCTCAGCCCAACTGTAAAGAGACTTGGCGTATTGTGGGTAGGGCCTCCATTGCCTCTGCTGCCCTTCCCTCCCCTCCCCCCTACGTCCCCCTCCGCATGCCAACGCCTTCGTTTCCTCCGCCCCCCATCTTACACAAACCTCTATCGTCAACTTGCTGCCTCTCATGTCTGCTGCCGGTCATCCGATCCGATCAGTTACGCGTTCTTCATCCCGACTGTTTTCGTTCCTCTCCCCGAACCGGCCGAATTCCCTCCCGCCACCTGTACGTACTCACCCTACGGCTGAGTTGTGCTACGTTCCGCCCGCCCCCTTAGCCAATCTTTTAATTGTGCCTTCTAAATGGTAACTGCTGCCTGTGCGTCGTTCATGTTAGGTTCGTTAGCTTTTGCGACCGGGGGTTTTTGGTTTCACTCCCGCTTTCAAGCCTCCTATCGCCACTGGTATCGCAAATGAAAGAAACACACGAAAATCAGAAAATATACACGAAGTTCATTCAACTGTAATGGAATTTTATTACAATCATTTTCACAATGAAACGTAAAAGTTATAACACAATCAAAAGTATTACAGGAAATAAACCCGACCCACATCTGCGCGGTGAATCGCAAAAACATTAACGAGAGAAAATTTCATGTTATTCTCAATATTGTATGTTGCTAGCTGTCAGCAATCCGAGCATGTAAACGATGCAGCAAGCTGTAAATAATATCACGGAACGATTGTTAAAACCCTCGGTATTCCTAGACCAGGACTTCTCTTTGAGTGAACGAGAATCCATTGCAACCACGTTCTTTTAATTCTCTAAAACGATTTGTGGCAGTTTTCAATGCGAGTATTCGTTCTTTGAATGCATGGTGAACATAATTTCAATTTGGAGATTTAGGATAGTTTTAAACCCTGTAATATCCTGAGTTAGTTACATTCATTTCCCTTCCAGCGTTGATGGAGGAATAATGTATTTCCATTATTTTGTGTACGTTTTCAAAAAACGCACAGTCTGTTTTTGCTAACTCATGTTGTTAAGGAACAATTCAGAATAATTGATTTTCATACGCCATCTTTCAATAATATCATGAACAATGACAAATATTTACTAAATAGTTATGTTTTTGTATGTATTTATAAAATATTCATTTCTCAAAAAGTATAAAGTAATTTAGCAATTATAAAGTCTTCTTTAAATCACTGTATTTATTTCTCATTATCATTTAAGTACCTCGATATATATTAATCGTGGGTATTATTCTTGTACATTTAAAGCTTGTCCCTAACTGAACTCGATTATGCCGTAGAATGCATTTTTTAAACTCGATTACCCTGTAGAATGCAATGCTTCAAGGAACAAACATTTGTCGTGAAAGAGTACCGAAGAGAGAAAAACCGCACTGCCCACAATCTCTAAACTCTTATCATCAACCTCACTGCGCGTTGCGTTACAATCTTTCTCAAATCATAACATGGAAACGAAGCAATGTCGCATCGGACTAACAGAGTCGCGTGCAGGTGCAACCAGGCGTAGCACGTGAATTGCTCAGTTAGTCCTTAAACTGATTTGAATCGACCAAATGCAGCATGGAATAGCGGAGTTTCATATAGTAAACCGACCAATATGCAGCAGGAGACGCCTTACCCAGAGCACTTTATCCCCGTATAACGGCATCCACAAACGGCAGTAAGCGTAATAGCTAGTTCCACGCCTCATATGCGATTGGGAGCATGCCGAGAATAGGAGAAACGCCAAATCCTCTCTCCTTGGGCCATGAAGTTGCCAGACATTGCTGCCTGATTGAAACTCGAGTCAGCTGCACAGCGCATTAGCTTTTTATATCCGTAGAGAGGCAAAGAGCTGGTAGTATGTGTCTTCCCCGCACCTTCGCGGTACGTTGGTCAGGCCGAGACCGCTCAAGCTGGACAAGATAAATCAAGAAGGAAGGAGTTATTATAAAATATGTAATTATCGCAAACGCGTTTCACGATATAAACTATATCTGAAAGAGAGAAAACAGCAGATGCAATCAAATAAAAAAGCGTGTCACAGGTAATGGAAAATGTAAGTAAGGAAACGAATACTCCCAATCACTCTTTACTTTCTACCCGAATTCTAACAAATCTTGCGAAGGTGAAGCCAGTAGATCCACCGATTTCCTCGGCGTTTCATTCGTTAAAGCCATCACGTAGCTGTTATAGAGTATAATCAGGTAAAGAGAGGGACGTCGCGAATCGTGGCCATCTGGGACGCAAACTGCATTGGAGCACCGCCCACCCACCGCGCTCCTAAAGGAAACAAAGGCAGGCGAGGTGACGCGCGGAGACCACGCGGAATGGAAGAGCGAAAAGGGGGGCATGAATAATGGATGTAAGTAAAACAGTGCGGGATGCAGCCGATAACATTGGAATGTACTGAGCGGTCGCGAGCGATGTCCAGGAGGGCGCGGCCGTGTCCGCGGGGGGGGTGCAGATAAAGCGGAGACGCCGCGGTCGACCCCACTCCGCCCTGCCCCGCCCCAAAAAGAGCAGCGGTGGCCGCGGAGAAAAAGTCCAAAGTAGATAAAAGCGAATGTCAAAGTGCCTGCCTACTAACTGGTTACGGAAGCAGTTCCAACGCTCCCGAATGCGACTGTACGTGTGTTCTTCCCAGCCCTTGGCCAGCCTTCTCCTAATTCATTCAGCACATTCGCACAAAGTATTTGTTCGCCGAACAACATATGTATGCTCCTTCCCTGAGTCGCATGGCTTGTTATGCTCGGTTATTTGTTAGAAAGCTTATTACCGTTTTCCAGTTATTTTTACGGCCCTCCCGTTGTCACTTCTCTCAGCCCTGCTTCATATAGCACAAGTCTGGAAGTTCTTTCACTTTTCCGCAGCCACTATCTTTTCTTGAAAGAAAGAAGTTGAAAAGTTAGCGCTCGGAACTTGCTCTTGGGGTAACCTAAGTTCGATTCCTGAGAGGGAGAAACTGTGATTTTATTATCTCAATAATTTCTTTAAAAAGCTATAGTACGACATTCTTCTACAAACCGAGATCTCACTTTCATTTCCCGTTTCCATCTTCAGTAGGGCGCTTAAATATCACGTATTTATGACTCCTTCGCATCCAAGACAACGGAAATGCAAACGGGATTTTTTTTTAAAAAAAAGCCTCCTACGTTCCCTCGTCTGTGGCTCCACTTTGCTTCCTCGTCGCCTGTCAGTCCGCCTCTTTGCTCCATCCACACGTCTCCACGCTGTCACCACTTCTCCGTTCCCCTCCCCACCACGTCCCTCCGGGACCCTGCTGCCTCCGGCCGACCGGCGCCTCGTGCTCACTCCACGTGTTCTGTTTCAACCACCCCGCGCCCGCCCGCTCCTTCGCAGCAGCCCGCCGTTCGCCACCCCACTCAGATTTTTATGCAAGGGCAGCTGCTGAGGGGAAGAAACAGCCACGCAGCCTTCTTCGACAGACGAGGGATGCAGGACTTCTGAGGTCCCGTAATTTTAGCTTTTCTTTTTGGTATAAAGCCGGAGAAAATCGATTTACATTTTCTCACACAACGCGGCAACGGCAAAAGGAGTGGCACAAGGGGTGCTATTTTCGCCAGGACGTCGCTTCGCGAGTCCCAAAAGAAATCGCATTTAGTTATTTCGCTTTAGGTACGCCAGCCGTAGCCATGAGAGTGCAGGCGAAAAGACTGTCGATATCTCATGGGAAAGTTTGACGTGCTACTGAGAATTTCATTTCGCACGGACCGCTTAAAGCGATCCCGTGAACAAACGGCGAGATAAAGAAAAAAGGTCTACAAACGCAGTTACACCTAGACTCGACCTGTTGTTTACTTCGCGTGTCAGAAACAGTAACAGAGTGTTTGGACACACGCGGTCAGCATACTCGATTGGCACCAGCGTCAAAGTGGGAACCGCCGCGGATTTCTTAAAGCGGACAGCGCACTAGAGCTGTTAGGTACATATTTAGGTTAGATACAGACGAGGGGGACACCGATAGCTGGCCGGCGAAGTCGGACTACCGACCCAAAACGCCAAATACATACATATAAGAAAACATCGAGTTTTCTGGACAGTATAACAAACCCCACTCCAAAACAGAACACTACTTGAAACACTACGATAATAATAATAATAATAATAATAATAATAATAATAATAATAATAATAATAATAATAACAACAACAACAACAACAACCAGAATACCAGAACCACTTCTTCAGGCGATTTCGGCACACCAAAACGTAAATTTCAGAAGTTATGGAATCGATTATGGCGGTCATTTAAATACATTTTTTTGCAAAAAGGATCATGAGCCGATCGGTTATTAATAAGGAAAACTCCTCAATCACAGCTTCTAAAAGGAACAGCTGCTAAAAGGGAATGGAATGACGAGAGCCTTGTTTCATACACGATGAAGCACAATTGCAATTTTATTCTACATTAAACAATATTGAACTTAATTTAAAATCTCCCTCACATCAAATTTAAAATACGAGCTGCGCGTGAAAATGCACGAGATGGATATCTGCATAGAATCAATTAAGTATATGATTTATTCAGAATATTAGGGTCGGTAAAAATTGTTACTAATTTTCATTTGCATCCGGTCAATAAAAGAATAACTTTTTGTTTCTTTCTTATGTCGTATGTAGTATTCCGGCAATAAAAATCTTTCAAAAAACAGGCTTTCATTTAGGTAATATCTCCAGTTCATTGTATTCCGAGTATCCGTGTTCGAGCCTATTGTGACCGCATCTACCAAAGAAGGGGTATTCATTGCACAATAGAGGAATACTGTGGTCAACGAGAGAATTACAGGAGGGGTGTATTTATTGATTATAGATTTGGGGCATCAAAAGGATAGGTGTTACCACAATAAAAAAGTTCATTTGTCATCATATTGCTCTGTAGGCAGTTTTTGCGCAGACGATCATGTATCATTACGAGTGAGTTTGAGAATGTCGACGTTCGACGATAATTAGTAGTGAAACAGCCGGAAAATAACCCACATTGCTTTCGACCCGAAATGACAAAGAAACACAAATGGAAACGTTCTTCCATCGAATAGTAACAACTACATAACTTCTGACCCAAAAGCAGAAATAGCATACTTATTCTAGATAGCAAAAAGCCAATATCCAAACTAGCGGGCGTCGACCAGAAGAAAATATGTACTTCGTGGATATATTGTTGAAGAATCACACACATGTTGTAAAAAATACTACATTTCTACAAGGTAGTACAATGACACTGAAGCAGAACACAATACTTTTCATATATAGCAATCCCCTACAGGGGAAGACTTCGCAGCAAATTTTGAGCTTTTAAATCGCGCTATCTCAGCGACTGCAGATTTCATAATCGAAACGGAACGAATGCGAAGGGGTGCATAGCCACAGAGGCCCAGTGAGCCGGCGCGCCATTTGGTCTCTTGCCTCGTATCAAACAATAATCTGCAAAATCTCCCTCAAACGCTCTGTAGACACAAACCTGTGCTAATACGGCTGAAGCGTTGAGACCATCAATTAATTCAATATACGGCCATTTCCATGAAACAACCCATCTGAAAAGCCGTTCGCCGCGTTTTAGAGCGCTCGCCCAAGCACACAGTAAGAACAGATCAGTAAAACCCAACGAAGGCCGGGCCGGCGTTGGGGCCAGTGGGAGCGCAGCCAGCCCGCGCCGCGCGCCGTGCACCCTGGAAATTGCGCGCGGAAGACGGGGCGGGGGCGGGCAGCCGGAGAAAACACACTCAAATAAAGCGTAGACGGGGAAGAGGCGGCAAGGGGTAGGGGCGGGGGTGAGGTTGGGGTAGCGGCGGCGGCAGAATGGCCGACCACGCGGAACGGCGCAAAAACAGGCGCGTCTCGCCAGGTGGGCGCGGGCGGTGCAGAGGAGCAATGCGGTTCGAAGGCGGAGGCAGAGGCGGAGGTGGAGGCGGAGGTGGAGGCGGAAGTGGAGGTGGAGGTACACGCGGAAGTGGAGGTGGAGGTGGAGGTGGAGGTGGAGGTGGAGGTGGAGGTGGAGGTGGAGGTGGAGGTGGAGGTGGTGGTGGAGGTGGAGGTGGAGGTGGTGGTGGAGGTGGAGGTGGAGGTGGAGGTGGAGGTGGAGGTGGAGGTGGAGGTGGAGGTGGAGGTGGGGGTGGAGGTGGAGGTGGAGGTGGAGGTGGAGGTGGAGGTGGAGGGGAGGTGGAGGTGGAGGCGGAGGTAGAGGCGAAGATGGAGGCAGAGGCGGAGGCGGAGGCAGGCTGCGTTCGGGGCGCGCGCGAAAGTAGCGGACATGCGAACAGAATCCGAGACGCCACACTGAACGCGTTGTGGAAGAGGCACCTCGTCCAGACCAGCGGATCGACGGAACTGAATGTGAGAATACAGCAGCAGAGGTTGGTATGGAAATGACAATATTATTATGACGAGAAGACAAGCAGATGACACAGTAACAGATGTTATTTAAGAATTTGAATTGTTCATAGCAGAAATGCGTGAAAAAATACACAAGCAGAAATTAATTGATCACCCATAAGGATACGGTTAAAGCAATTCCTGAAACGCTCGGAGGTAAAACTCGAAAACTAGACATTGTTGAAGAACATTAATGCAGTTAGGCATAATCGTTGAGTAAATAGCATTTGTCGGAGATAACTCTTAGGAATAGTATACATTTTCCCATTAAGTTGGGCCACCGTTTCAACTAGCAAATTCTGAAATCCCATCCCGAACATCTATCTTCTATAAAAAATGAAATTGGAGCGTCTGTTTGTGATTTTAAAATAAATGTTTTCTTTTTAAATTAATTTGCTTATTCAGATGGTAAAAACTATACAATTGTGTTTAAGATTTCTGTATGTCTTATGTGTTTGTGCGGGATAATCTTTGGAACGGTTAAATCGATTTCGTTGCCATTTTCACTGAAAGATAAGGTGTGGTTTTGTCGGCATACCTTAGATATTTTTTCAAATTAATTTCTCTTACATAAAGAAGAAAACTTTTAATATAAATCTATAGTTTTATTCCAACCTTAATGAAATTTCCTACACGTGACCTTCAACACAAAAGAAAAGTTTCTGTCTGAATGAAATTGCGAAAAATTACTCCCATTCCCCTCACCTCCACTACTGAGCAATATTTCAGTGCTCTCTCTCCGCTTTTCACAAATAACTCGAAAACAGTGAATAATTTGCCAAAGTGAATACAATGTTTCTGAAACACTATAAAAAATTCCTAAGTGGATTTTTATGTATTCCAAAAGTGCAATTACTTTAAGAGTAATTGAAGGTCAAAATTGTTATTGAACTTTTGCTGGGTCGTAACAATAGATCTGTTAATAGCTGCCCACAGCAACGATAGTAGCAACGATGATTCTAACAAACATGACAGGGTAGGAAGAAGCAGAATAGGCTAGAGGCAGGATTGTGATTAATAAATTTCCGGCAACGCAGGGCACTTAGTTTGTAATACGATGATAAGAAAGACAACTACTTCGGTATTTTGAAAATGATACAAGTCATGATACATTTATACAAATTGAAAAAACAACAACTTTTTATTCTATTTTTTAGGAATTTCCTTTTCGAAATTTCCTTCTACGCCAATTCATTTCAGACTCGAGGATCAGAATTTGAGAAACACTGAAACCAACGCTAGCGAATTATTTCTCCTGAAGAAGCAGCTTGGACGACGCGTTGCGGACGTAACAACGCCTGTGGAAAGCGGCGGGCGGCGTTGGCCGCGTTGGTGGCAGATCTTCACAGGCCACGGCATCGCGGGACAGAGCGGGGCCGGGCAGGGGCGGCAAGCGCAGGTTAAAGCGTAGCGGCGAGGGCGGGACACAACGGGGCCGCCAACTTCGCACCGGCGAGGCGCGGGTGGCGCCCGAGAGACCACAATGAAATCCACCCTCTCGGCCGACGTGTTTCTAGGCCGCGGCTAGCAGCATCGTGAGTTAATGCGCGTGACCCGGCGGCGGGGCGGGGCGGGGTGGAGCGGGGGTGGGCGGGGCGCAGACCGTGGACTAAGCCCGCGCGGCTAGCCGCGCGCACATAAACGTTATTTTACGGCTCGGTGAAGAGCTAAGACGCGGGAATGAATGGGAAGGCTCGAGGCGTGCATGTTGGCGCAGCGAGCGCCCGCCGACGGCCTGCCTCACACCCCGCGCGCGCCCCTGATAAAAGTGTTACTATTTGTAAAACAAACTGATAAATCCTTTCGCGGGCCGCCGTCGTTTCTCATTCGCAGAGCCGCGCTCTTATCGAAGCGCGTACCCGGGCGGCGCCGGGGACGACGCTCGCCCCGATCCCATCGCCCGCGCGCAATAAGCCCCAGATAAACGCCCCCGATAAAATTCTAATTAATAATCATCGATCACTCACTTCGGCTGGAATTTCTCGTTCTGCATAAGAAGCGTGCTCGCTGCCCGCGGTGGAAAATGTGCGGAGAAGAAATTGTGTTTCCTGGGGTACGCGATGGTCGGGGCGGACACGCAACACGCCGTAAGTCGATGCGAGATTTCAACTACGAACTTGTAACTTGTTTTCTTCCAATCTGTGTTCGGTATGTCACGCGTGAGGGACGGAAACGTGTGCGAATGTCTGAGAGATTGTCATTCACGCACGGGGTTAGCGACTGGGGAAAAAGTACCGGCAATAAATTTCTTTATAACTGCTTCATCAGACATTTCCAGCAAACACGGAGTGTCAAAGGAAACCAAAACAAACTGCGTATTTACAGGACCGATTGGTGGAAAACACGCATTTCCACATGCCTTTTGTAATCTATATTACTCAGGTAATAAATTTTCTACGTTGTTTATTCTTGGACCTTTAGCACAAGTACCTTAGACTATTAATCATTTTGTAGAAACTCAAATTGATTCTCCTTGGGAAGTTATTCGGAAAGAAGTGATTAAATATCTTTTGTAAGCTTGTTCAAGATTGATGCACTTCCTACAAAATGAGACAGTAGACTTTCATAGATATTCCTCTACAAAGAATGGAAATAGGCATGCGAACATATTAATTAGTTTTATTGATTCTACAGTTAAATTTCCCTTTCAAGTTCCACGAGAAGCACAAACGTTATCTATGCAGATTCTATTAAACGACTGAGAGCAAAATGTTTTCTTTTCAACAGATTGGGGTTATTCAAATTACGTTTTGAGTGGTAATCTAATTGTTAATATTATTTCGTAAGAAATAATATTGAACAGAAACATAGAAGAATTAACGCGATGGAATTCTTACATAATAAAAATAATTGTAAGACGTTGATGTACATGAAAAAATTGAGAAATATAAATGCTTAATAATAATATAACATAATTGTAACTTCCCCCAAAACAAAAATATTTGAAGAATACGTAGGTGAGACATAGCTAATCTTGATTCGGGTTACGGAAATAACTCTACCAAGGCATGGAGAGGCGCGAGTGATGACGAGATATCATCAAACCAGGCAAGGGGGCGTGGACGGGAAAAGCCGCTGGCGGCGGAAGGCGTTGGCGGGCGGGCGGGCGCAAAAGAGCGCGCAGGGCGTTGGGGTGTCGCCCAGCGGGCGATAGGACGCGGCTGGAAGCCACCCCGAGCCGCCCGCCCTCCTAATGGGGACCGAAGTCAAACAGAGCCCCGGGGCTCCGCGGCGAGGATTTGAGCGGCGGCCGCGCCCGAGAGCTGCTGGATAGCCGGGATCGCCAGGAGAGCCGGCGCGCCGCCCGCCACGCCCCGCTCGCTCCGCCTGCCCTGCCCTGCCCTGCAGCGACGCCCCCGTCCACCCACCCGACGCGCTCCGCTGCAGACACAGCGTCATGTTGCAAGCATGGTGCAGTGCCCAGTAGTGTCATGTAGAGGAAAGTAGTGTAGGCACAAGACGGTGATTTCGAATTTATTTGTATCGTGAGGAGCAGTACAAATGCGTTACGGTGATTCAAATGTTGAGAAAGTTAGTTCGGAATAAAGATATGAAGGACATTAGTATTTATCATTGCAATTCACTTATTATCTATATCATCATCATCATCATCATCATCATCATCATTATTATTATTATTATTATTATTATTATTATATAATTTATAATAATTATTATCATTATTATTTAATCTTGTCTTGCATTGTATTTTTATATTTCTATCATTCCACTTAACGGCCAGGGTTAAACCAAATTGCTGTTTAAGTGTGTCCACAACCAGACACGTGCTTCCTCCCCGCTGCCCTTGCCAGGCCATTAAGCTACTATGCAGAGTATTGGTGGCCTTACATATTTCAAAAGGTCTCATTACGCCGTATTATCAGCAAGAAATTTACAAAAATATCGTTATGTCATATTCTCAAATTTCTCTTATCAATGCATTGTCATAGGTACAAATAAACAAGCATTGAAGCATTTCAATAAGGTAAACTACGAATTGTAAATAAACCCCTCATCTGTCTCACAATTTTACATGTGAATGAAAACGGTCATTTTCTTTGTATCTAGTTCAAATACATTTCCATTAGAACGCAATGCACTTTATATGCAGACCTCTATTTATCTTATACAACCGACGAAGACAGAAAACATTACAGAAAGAATAGCAGAACCATTACACGGTGAGGGGAAACGCAACCCGGTGTACGTTTGTGCTGTAACTTCGTGAAGTACGTCAATGCAAGCTCGCGTCCCTACAGTTCCCTACGAAGCAAGCGGACCTAAAGCCTTTATTTCAGATACAGCTCTTCCTTGCGTTGTTTTACGGAGCAGACCACACCGCTTCTACCTATTTAACAGTCACCGTTAACTTAAGTGCACCGTACGTATTGATCCTCCGCTGGCGCGCGTGTGCAGCAATTCGTTCGTCGCCCAGTCCCCCACTTCCGGCGATTTTCGCCGCCTTCTTCGCAGGCCGGACCATCGCCAAGACGTACGCCGCTTGTCGGTCAGCGGTTGGGCGGGGCGACGGGGTGGGGAGGGGTGGGGAAGGGCGAGGAGGAGCGGGGGTGGCGCGGCGTCCACGGCCTCCAGGCGGACGGCGATCCGCCGCCGCCGCCAAATGAAAAATGCTCGCCCCAAAGAAATGATGTATCGCCGGCCGGCGGAGGAGCATCCGTGGAGAGGGAGAACAGCAAAACGCCATCAGCAATGGCGCCATCAATCGCGAGGAGCCAGCGCCGCCGCCGCCGCCGCCGCCACCGCGAGCAGTCCTACAGTCTTGGGCTCACTTCCGGAACGCGGCGCGCCTTCTCTTTTACTGTTCTAGCAAATCTAACGAATCTTACTGTCTTAGTAAGAATTATATCCTTCAAGCGAAATTTTTGTGAAACGTTAACAGTGTACCTGTTTTTTCAACATAATATAGAGTTCTGGCTTTTTTTATTATTCCGCGTTTTGAAGAGCGATATATTGAAGGAATTACTTACGATATAACTTCTTTGTTCGGCTTGGATTGTCAGGCCACTTACCTAAAAGAGAACAAAAGTGTATTATAATTCAGTCACACCCACAAACACTTTACTATCTGTTATTCAAAAAGATAATTTTTTTAAGTACGGATATTGTGCGTTTCAAATTATTCAGAAAATGATTCCGAACATGTCACAGACAAAATATGAATAAAATGAAATCTTGAGAAAAAAACCTCGAACACACAAATAAATTGTCACAAATAGGGTTTATTACTACATCAGAGAATAAATATGTATTTCGGTTCATTAATACAAGAAAACACTCTCTGGTCATTAAGTTTGAAAACTATTGAGTTCGCAATGAAGTAGTTTCGTTTAAAATTATTTAATCGTAATTTCTATCTGAATAAGAAAGGGTACGAAAATCCGCATTAAATAACATTAAAGGACGAATAAATTAATGAATTTAAAATAGTTTTAAGAAAGATAATTTGTCTGTTAATTGGGCTGTCAAAGACAAAAGAACAAGATGGGATAAAACCATTGACCCCTCTTAAGAATTATCACACAAGTCAGAACATTGATCGCACTTATATCCATGCACGAGACCGATACAAAAAATACAGCAACGGTGGGGACCAAAAGCTGCTTAAAAGGTGACCGCGCGGCATGTCCGAGCAGTTAGTGAGAGGTATTCCTTTGGAGCATGACGCAATGTGAGCACAGCTATAGCCCCTGTGATCTCTGGGACAGCGCAGCGCCACGCAAAGCGCGGCATTGTCGCCAACCGCGAGGCAATTCGGGTCTCGAATGCAGACCGCGCCCCCCGTTCCAGAAGCGCCGCCCCCTCGCTCCCTCCCTACACGCTCCGCACGCAGCCCCGCCCCGCCGTCGCAGAGCTCTCGCCCGCCTCCGTGTCCGCTCCGAATCCGTTTCTAATTAACGGCGGGTCGCAGACGGGCGTCTGGTGTCGCAGCGAGGTGGTGCGGGGCCGCGGCCCCTTGAGAGGGACGGCCGAGCGGGGGCGGCCGGAACGGCACGGCCGGGACAGCGGGGCTCCGCGGAGCAGGGCGCGGGGAAAGAAAGCAAGCCGACCGGCTAAAGAGGTAGCACGCGGACGTGCGCTGGCGCAGCGAGGGAGGGTCCGCGAAACGGACAGCCCGCGAGCGCCGCCGGACAATGCGGCCGGTGAGCGCGCGGGGACCGGGTGCGTGGGAGCGGCGGGCGGGGAGGGAAGGGGGGCGGGGCAGACGGAGTACCGTCGTCGCCTCCGCTTCCGTCTCGCGTCCCCCGCGGTGCGTGTCGCCTCGTGAATCGCGAAGGGCGCGCGCGGGGGTGGCGAGGAGCGAACGGCCACCGCCGCTGGCGCCCTGACAAAGCGGCGACACCTCCCGCGGGGGCGCCCCCACCGCCCACGCAGCACCCCGCCCACACCCGCACACCGTCCTCCGGCTGCCCTCGCCCTCTCCAGCGTCACCCTCGCGTTCTCGCCCTCCGCTGTCTCCGTCGCTTCCGCTTTGCCACTACTCTTGCCGAACAGCACTTCTTATCGTCCAACCGGTTCCACTATCCCGCTACCTTAGCACTTTTCCTTGTACCCTCATCAATGTGTGTCACCGCTACAGTTCAAACCGCCCCGTTCCACTCTCGCCATTTACTCTCTTATCGCTTATAGGCTTTCTACGTTGCGTCTTCTACATACACGCGACCTCACCAATTACAATGCTTGACTCGCCACCCCAGCTTTAGAACGGAAGGAGACACCCCATCATACCACCGTTACTCCACGAGTGTGTGCGTTCTTATCCGCGAATCTGCCCTTCGTGTCGTTATCGCCTTTTCATCGCACCCGCGTCGCCGCATCCTCCCCGTCCTCCCGTGCCCACGCCCTGGCCCCCGCCCCACCCTCGTCCTTTTCGTCGCGCGCGCCCGCCCAGCGCCTCGCCCCCGCCGCCCCCTCCGCCATCCCTGCCCACCGCCTCCCGGCCCCGCCCCGCACCCGCGGCCGCGCCGCCGCTCGCTCGCCGGGGGGCCGCGGGCGGGGGCGGGGGGCGGCAGCGGGCCGGGGGCGGGGCCGGGGGGCGTGAGGCGGTCGCTGCGGTCGGTGAGCGCGCGGCGCGGGGATGTATCAATGCCCGCTCGCGGCCGCGCGCCATTCATAACGGAATTGTATATTGTATTCGGTCACGGAACGCCCGCTAACGCTAAACGCGTTGCACAACACCTGGAATTCCGCGCGTCATATTTGCCTTACAATAAGGTTATCCGATGCTTCTCAATGTAACAAATCGCTTTACCCCGCGCGTCCGCGCCACCCCCGAAGTTGACGAACGCGGCTTTTCGTCTAACAGGCGTTCGCCGGGCACGCCCACCCCGAAGCGAACGGAACACCGGAGGTTGGTGGAGAGAACACGTGCATGGTTTGAATATATTTGATGAAAAGTACGCGATATTTGTTTTCTTGTTGTCTTCGCTCTCTCGTCGATATACGTAAGTCATTGTTTGCAATTTACTTTATTTTACAAAGGAAGTAATTATAAGAACACACTATTAATGTTCTTACGTCTGTACCCATATATAATGCCGTCTTCACTATATATGCGCAATCACAAAAACGATCTATTCATTTGACAGGCAATATACTAATTACATAGTTAGGTGTAGTAAAAATCATACAACATTGTGCTAGTGTTATAAACACCATGTGACATTAATATTAACAATGCGAATGAACGAATATCCAACGTTTTGTTTGTGTTTGAGATCTGCAAACACAGAATTTTGTATATTATTTGCTTCAATTTACTCCTATAATTCACATTAGCATAAGCTACTCATGGTGACCCGTGCGTGGCGACCAAAACGCATGAGTACTTTAAAATCGCGCAGTTTCAACCGATTTTACAGATAATTTTTCGAGATTTATCTACCAGTTAGTATTCAAACAATGTTAACAAATACAGACGTAAAACACCTAACAGATTACGCGATTGGAACGAGCCGCAAAAGACACCGCTCTCTAATCTGCCATCTCCCAGTGAACCTCGACGGGTGTGGCGGGATTCTCCGCGCAGATAACTCCCGACGCGGCCACCGACGGGCCACCTCCACGCACGGCGGCGTTCGATTTTCTGGCTGCGCAGCTGACGTCGCAGCCGCGACTTATCCGAGTGGCGGGTAGCTGCGGGGATGCTGAGGCAGAGGAGGAGGAGGCGACATGACTCAGGACGGGGCGGAGGTGGAAGCATTAGTGAGTCGGGGCGAGGAGGGGGGGGAAAAGGGGGGATATATGGGAAGCCGGAGGAGGGAGGCGGGGGCATAGGTAGGCGCGCGTACGGTAAGGCGGTAGGGAGGCCGGGAGGGGGGGGGGGGAAGGGGAAGGTGGTGGGGGCAGGGGGGGAGGGGGGGGGCAGGGGGCGCCGACCGAGCCACGTGGCCCATGGCCCGCGCGGACGCCCATAAATTTCCAGAAGAAGCGGCCGCACTTAACGCGCGGCAGAGCGGAGCAACGATGTTGATAAACACGCACGCGGGTGGGCGGCAGGGGCAAGGGCCGCGAAGAGAGCAAGATTCTCGGCAAACTTCACTCACCCCCGCGAGAAACAACGTTTATTTATTATTTGCGAACGTTCTTTGAAATGTAGGCTACCTATTTCCTTGCAAGGTCGCAGATACATTGAGGGGGGCGTTAAGCACACCGTATAACGCGCTAGCCAAGAGTGACATAAATCTCTGAGTCACTGCTCGGGAGACATAACATACAATGTAACGTTGGTATCATTGCTTATTCTTTCCTTCAAACTAACCAAAAAGAATACAAGCAGTAACAAAAATAATTCCAAAATTATAAGTAATAACAGGAAAACTGTCAATACCTTTCTTCCAAATTTAATGTTAAAAATTTCGAGCTATAAAAATGTAAAATGTAAAATGTAATTATTATTATTATTATTATTATTATTATTATTATTATTATCATCATCATCAATAAATAACCTCCCTTATTTTTTTATTGTTTAATTTCCAGCCGATAGAAAAAGATTTTGCTTCGAAACAGCAACATTTTTCGGCTTAAATGGAATTATTTAAAGCGTTGACTATATTTAGTAGAATGATAAGTTCAAATACTCAGTAAGCCATTTAATTTGTCGTAGCAGGGTCTCGTATCCACTGCTCTTTGATCCTCATCTTCTGGAACATCCCGGGTAACCGCGCGCCTCCCCCACCAGGACGAAGGGGAGGGAGCGGAGGGGAGGAGAGCGCCTCCTTCGCCGCCGCCGCCGCCAGCCGGCCGGCCGCCGGTCGCCTGCCCGTCCGCCGCGGAATCACGTGCTTCGCGAACGCGCGCGCCACGTGTGTAAATACGCGGCACGTACGACCTGCAAATACTGCTAATGTGCGGGCTGTCGGCCTGTTTGCGCGCGTCTCGTACGCGCCCCGCGCCGCCGCTGTTTGCACGTCCCGCGCGGAGCTCCTGCCTTTCCTCGGCCCCCTCTCCGACCGCCCCCACCCACGACCACCCTCCGCCCTGCCCTGCCCCGCCCCCGCACAGCCGCCCCACACGTCTCCTGCCACCTCCGCCAGGCGCCTCCCTAATTCGATGGGAGGTGGTGAGGGCGGTGATGACGGGGACGGGCCGGCGAAGATTGGGGGTTGGAGCAGGCGATGTTCGGGGTGACGGATCCCGGCAGTAATGGAGGTGGAGGTCAAAAGAGGCTGTAGCGACGTGATAGGCGGGAGTGAACACGCTCAAAGTGACGGCTATGATGACGGTTGCACAGTCACGTAGTCACAGTACAATGTAGAGAGCGTATCAGGGATGATGGTGATGGAGGTGGCAGTACCGTGCAAAGGGGGAGGGTGGGTGAAGTTGTGATGTCGAAGCAGCCTGCACACAGGGCGCGTCCGTACCCTGAGAAAACACTCCCGGACTGAGATCGGAGGATTCCTGAGTAAACATGATCAGCAAACGTCATTCGGGGCGAGATGCTTTTAATCGAAAATTACCGAGAATTACTGGAATTGATTTTTGTTTTCGTTGTAACGGGTAGCAATATGCATCTCGTATCGTATGCGACATTGCCGCGAAAAAAAGGAATGAAAATTGTTGAACCTGAAATATGGATCGTAACATTCGCGAAGAATAAAAAGGAAAGTATTTCAAAAGTTCAGTTGCGCCAATGCTTTGTAGAAATATGACACAATTTATAGGAAATTAGCCTACTTCTAATACGGTACTAATTTTCCTAAAACACACAACTTTTCAAAGCGTTATTACAAAATATAGCTAAACGTCATTCTTTTAAATACGGTATTCACATTGCTAATGGCCTGATATCTTGGAAAACTTCCAAGAATTTGGACCAAACTCATTAAATTTGTTCCGAATCTTCAAAGATTTCCGGAATTCTAACATTTGACAAAAAATCGAATGTCTTAACATTGGTATAATATGTACTACCACTGTATCAAACGTTATTGTAAATAAAGAATAAATTTCCACACACAACCTTCAAATCAGAGCGTATGGAACCAGAACACGGAACGGAAGTCTAAGGTAAGTAACTCATGGGAGTAAGAGGGCCAACGCGTCGACACGCTATTATTGCAGCGCCACCGACACTTCCGCCAGCGACAAGAGAAACCGTCGCCGACCAGAGCCAAAAGCGCTCGGGCGGGGCAGGGCGGGGCAGGATGTAGCAGCGTGTAGCAAGGGGCGGGTGGGGGGGGGGGGAGGGCGGAGCGGCTAGACACCGGTAGCTGGGGGCAAAGCTTAGGGGGAGGGGGCGTGACTTCAAAGTCGAATGTTTATTCTAAAGAGTAACTTCCCCTACACCTAACTCCATACACCTCTATTTACGTAAAACACTCACAGAAATGAATAAGAAAACAGAGTAATAATTCTAGGTTATAATGTGACCGTTTTATTCAAGAAAAGATCACACATTTAAAATTTAAATTGAACTATATTCAAAGCAATTCTAGTGATTTAGAATAAAATGTCCAGAAATGATGGCTAAATCGAATGAGGTATAATAGTTATAGAAACGGGAAGGAGCCAGATAAACGTTAAAACCCAAAGAAGGCGAAGTGCAATATTTGTGACGGCGATAATTCTATCAGGTGAGCAGCCAGAGCATCGCGTATAGCACGGTGAGAACGACCGGAAGAACCGACGGCGAACGCCCAGCCCTTGCACCCCACAGCAGGCGGCGCGCGGGCGGGCGACACGCGTCGCGGGAGGACGCACGTGTCAGCGCCGCAGAGCACGGGGCGCCACACGTCGGCGAGGGGCGGCGGCGGGGGCGGGTTTCACGACGGCAAGACGAAGCGCCGTAAAAAACCGGCGACGTGGCGGAGGTTCTGTTCGCGCTCCGCCCCCTCCGACTCTAACTGCCCCGCGCGCGCCCGGCGGCCGCCCAAGGCACGGGGGCGGAATCGTTACCAGACGGGCGCACGACGTTCCCGCCCCACCTGCGCCGCCCCCCGCCACCCGCCCCGCGGATGACGCCCTCCCTCGACGCGCCCGCCGGCCCCGACAGCCCGTGAAAAGTTGCGTCGACACGCATCTGACGGCGCCCTCCGGGAAGTTCGTTACACATGTTGACGCAGTCTCCTTGGGAATATTCGCTTTTATGGGCAGGAAAATTCCCCGATAACGCTTTCCCTCCCGCCTACTTCTGGCAGTATGAACGAATTCCCCTTCGAAATGTTCCGTCGCTCACATCGGAATGTGTATATGTGAGGTACCTGTAGATACGAAAACATTCGTAAAAAAACAAAGTCCAACGTTCGAAAGGAATTGAAAACAATATCGTTCATAAAACGTTCAATAAATTCATTTTTTCTTATATTTCATAATATTGATCACGAAAAATGGATGGTTAAATGATTAAAAATTGACAATGTCACTTTTTTTCTAATTTTCTAGAATAAAAATGACACAATCCATAATAAACAGCCTGATACACTTTATTTACTAGAAAAAATTAAATCACACATGATACATTCATTGGTTTCCATATGCTGTTAAAGTTAACTGTTGTTAAGTTACATTTAAGAAAGCTTAATGAAAAATCCATTCAATATTATTGTTTAGAAATCTATAAACTGCTCAAGTGGTCTACAACTAACGACAGTGCGGAGATTCAGTGGTGAAGTGTGTACGCACACCACAGATATACTGTTAGCTTTCAGACTTGAACGTACGACAATGTCATGACACGTGCATGATGATTAGAACGTGTGGATGACGCTCGTCGTGATACACGGAAGTTGATAGTGAGAGGGAAGCGTCAGAGTGGCAATTACCGACAAATTTACTGTCAAAGCGAAGGTTTGGGAAAGGTCGCCATGAAATACGCGCGCTTGATGTGTTCATTTTGTTATCCAATGGCGTCGTGCGCGAGAGCCTGTCACTGGTAAGTGCGTGTGCGGCACACACGTGCGTTAAATTAGAGAAGACCATATATCACTAACAGGCTCGGCGCCTGTCTCGGCTGTCGGGAGTAAATGGGAGAACCCGCGGACACTCCAGTTAAGACCGGCGGGGTTGGGATTTGAAGCTCCACAGCGCTCGCCAGGCAGCGGCCGTGCGTGGGATGTCGTCCATTATCACGGCGGGAGGCCAGGGATTGGGAGGCGCGCCGCCGCCCCCTCCCCGCTCGCCCCCCCCCCCGCCGCCACCCCCGACGGCACCGCCCTCGTCATCTGCGTCGCAGGAGCCAACGCCCTCCCGTCACCGCTACTGTCGCCGCCGTTGTTCCGGACTCGGACGTGGCTGCTGATCTTCCAGCCAGTCATGTGGGAAGCGCAGTCCTCTCAGACTGACAGATTCTGCTTTCGAGTTGTATCGGCCATATTGAACTCAGCTGATAACTGAAGTCAATGGAAAATTGTCTGGCACATTGTATAATTTTCATTGAAGTTTTTTTTCTTTTGTTTTGAGGTTTTCTCAAATGGGGTGCCCTGGCAATCTCCTAACCAATGAATATTTTCCGAGAAGCGATTACTATTCACTGAAAACCTAAAACTTCACAATTAAATATGCAGGGACATACTATATAAATTACGTAACATTTAGTTTGAGTTTGGTCTGAAGTAACTTTTGTAACTTAAAATATGCAAAATTTAAAATAAATGTGTACCTCAGAATTTCATTCAATTCTTGTCACATTGAGTTACATTCATTGGCCATAGGAGTTCATTACATTGGGACATTTATACAACTCTTAATGGAAGAAGGAAATATTGGAGATGAAACCGGTTGTTAATTGAGATATTTTCGAATATATACTACCGAGAAAACACAGTTATATTTTCAAAGATAATTTTACAGAGAGCACTCTCACCCATTTGTGACACATCACAATTCGAAGTCGTCAGAAAATATATACTACAAACTTCCCAGACTACGGCGAGGAGAAAGCTCTGCGGCCATCGTCTGCACCGCTGGCGTCTCAGCCGCCGCCAATGTATTCGCCGTCTCCGCCACGCCCCCGCGGCACCCGGCGTTGGCAGACGGCGCTCCTTCGCTCCTCTTTCCTCCGCCTTCCCCGTTCCTTTTACGAATTAATTTCGGCGCAATTCCGGGAGAAAATGCAAAAATTGCCGGCGGAGGCGGGGCGGCGGGGGCGGGGGCGGCAGCGCGCGGTCCCCAAAGAGACGCCCGCGAGCGCCGCGGCGCCGCAGCCGCGCCCCGAACTATTTCCAGCAAACAGGAATCTCGGACGGCGAACCGCGTCGACGTGCCCGCCCCGCTCGGCCGCTAAGGGGGTGGAGGAGGCTCCCGGAAGGGGTAAGAGGAAGACGCGACGATGCTGCAGGGACAAGCGGGCGGTGAGAGGAACAATCGCAGGAAACTGGAACTGAGAGGAATAACGAATGATAAGGATGGAGAGGCAACGATCATAAATGTTAAGCTGAGAAGAATGTAACGAAACATATACAGATTGCAACGGGGTATGCAATGGTAGTGAAATAGTGATCACACACTTTAGAACATGGAAGAGAAGAACATGTATGAGAGGGGAAATCTAATGAAGTCAAAAAAGTGATGCTACAGAATGTAGTAATAGTCGACAGGAATAGAAAGTGTCACGTTGAGACACCGAAATTGCAGGATAATGATTGTGTGAAAAAATGAAAGGAAACTTAGGGAGCGGTGCCAACTCAAAAGTCGAAGAGGAAGGAGATAAGTTTCCGTGAACGAAGAGTGTAGTGAGTATGGCAGTAATCGCAGAGAAAAAAAAAGAGACTAAAATCCCCGGCGTGAGAACGGAGGAGGACGAGGGATTGAGGGATGTAGCGGGGCGGATGGCGGTCGCGGATGAGGAGCAGGAGGGAGCTGTCCAGACGAGGGGCCGGGCGAGGCCAGGGGGGGAAGGCGGAGGGTGCAAAGGCAGGAGGGAGGTGTGCAGGGGAGGGGGCGGGGGGCGGGTGGCGTGGGCGGGGGTGCGACGCGAGGGGCGGACGACGGGTTGCAGCTAATGCATTGCCATCGTTCGTCTTCGCGCGAGGGTCTCTTCCCTTTTTGCGTCTCCATCGGGGACTTAATACGCAGCAAAGAACAGAAGGCGATTGAAGAAGCCGACGCGCCGCGAGGGGGCGGGGCGGGGCGGGACGAAGCGGCGGCAGGGGCGGCCCCTCCGCAGCGCCCGGCCCATTCTTTAACGCGCTGTTCGTTCGTTATCCATTCGTTCACGCTAGAACAACGCACAATGTGCAGGGGAATTCGCAGAAGCTGCTCTCTCTAACTCATTCGCTCGTCACGCGCGGGCCGTCCCCTTTGTTTGCGGCGAACGCAGGCTGCCGCGGCCACGCCCGCCGCGATAAAGAATGTTTACATCTGGAAACACTCGCGCGTCGCGCTGCAGTAGAGGCTTGGAGACGAAAGAGCGTGCGCCACCGCTCCGGTAGCGGATCGAGAAAGGTGGGCAGGACGGCCGTGCTCCACCTCCGATGCAACGTTTGATTTATATACTTTGATATTTATAGTGGCGCCTCAAGGTCTCGGGATGGAAAGAGAGGGGGGCATTAGTCATCCAATCGTTAGCTCCAATATCAAAAATTTTAATCGTAACGAATCTCCCGATTGGTTGACAGTGTCCCCCGTCTCCGTCCAACTCGTGATCTTCAGGCGCCATTATGTTTAAATAGGAGTATTCTATTTTTTTTAACAAACACCACATACTGATAGCATCACATATTAAGGAGTATTCTCATACGCCCGTGCGAGGGACGTTTTTCTTAAATGGATTTGTGTGTGTTTGTGTGTGCGTGTGTTTGTGGGCAAAGGTACATTTCACCCCCTGAAAAAAGTGCTCGTCCCTGAATCGAACTGCGTCACCGCGGCCTATACAAGGGAGCCCCCACGCTATCTTCAGTGGAAAGGAGCCCACATCCAAAACCATACCTGCAAGTGAACTGGCAGACAATTTTGGATAGTCAGAAAATGGTATGCATATGGATTGAAAGATTGAAAAGAATTTATTTAGATTATTCCACTCGTGAAATGAAGTAATTAAAGAGTTTCCTGTGTCAACTAATCCCAAACGAATTATCCACTTGGTTTTATCGGAACGGATTTACTGATTCGATTTACCGCCAGGATGAACACTATCATATAACACTGATCCTGAGTAAAATGTGTATTATTGATATCACGTATTATTTGAATACTAAATTTAAAAACGCACGAAAATAAATCACTGAAAAATCGTGGATCTCAAGGACAGCTCAGATCATTCGGAGTTCCTGCAACAAATAAGGATGTGCAAATACGGAAGCATCATCTTTAGAAAAATCCTGGTGGTAATTTTGTGTGGTTTAAAACAGCAAAAAATTCTTTCTGTATTTTCCAGGATTTGTTTTTTTCTCTTTGCAGAAAACATGTTGTTTTTTGTATGAATTGTTTAAAAAATCGTTTATTGTCAAAACATCAATAATTAAATTAAACATCAGCTAGAGGCAACTTGGAAATTATTACTGCTGAAGTGCGTTTTGATTGACAGTTTCTCTTCATGCAAACTCACGGTCGGTCAAATTAATCATTCGCATGGTTTGTTTCACGGTAGTCTTCGATATTTCGTTTTTCTTCATGACTTTAAAATTAATTTTGAATTAATTAATTAATTAATTAATTAATAGTGAACTTAATTTAAATAGTGAATTTACTGTTCAGTGTCTGTGAACAAACATTTAATTTAAATTGCATTGCATTAAAACTGTGTCGAATGATACAAATAATTTACATGAATAATTTGTGATAAAAACAAAAGAGCAACAATCCCCAACAAAATGTACTTCAGAGCTCATCTAGAATTATCTACTTTTTTGTGTTGCTGTTTAGGCTTAGAGTCAAGGAAAAATAAAGATAATATGCGATGAAAAGTAATGAAAAAGATGTGGATTGAAAGAATAATTATACAAATCTTGATTTTTTTGTAATATATCCTTATTGTTATAAAGAATGTATAATGTCGATGAAATGCGTTACACTTTTGTAGTCAAAGAGCACGTTAGAAGAAAAATATGCTTCTCAGATTTTATGTAAGTGGGGTAAACACGAAATTACCTTAATCAATTATTTTATCTGTTAACATTTTATGTTTGTTTGACTTTGAAGTCCACATAAGCATACATTTCTCTGTTCTGCACACCTCAACCCTTCTCTCTGATCCTTCTCTTCGATCTGAAAAATTATCCCCTACCTTCCTGCAAAAGTAGTCCATTTTCTGCTTTATTGCAGTAGTTGCGGCAATTCTATCTATACGTCCATCGCATGATACTTTTTTGCATTTTCATTTCTTATTCAGCCACTAAGCCGTGCATAATATAGTGCGTACTGTACCTGAAATAGGTATCTCTGTCCTTCATCATGAAATGAATATTCGCGTGCAACCGTAGACCGGGAACCTACTAGGCCGACGAAATATCGTAAATCCTGTTCCACCGCAAGAGTCTGAAATGACGTTCGAAATTCCCGGAAAAAAAGTATTCGAAACCGCCGTGAATGGAGATGAAATGGAGCTGACGTTACCTTGACAGCCCCAGCGAATCGCAACCCCGGCCGGCGCGGGCGTCGCAGCTCTTTCCGCCGCCTTTTGAGTCCCGCAGGAGCAGACGGAGGCTGTGAACCGAGTACACATTTCCATCTGCGGAGATCTCCTTCGCGATCGCGTTTATCCGCACCTTGTCTTTTGATAACCGACTGAACGGGAACCATGGTATCGTAGGCGAATGAGTAAACTAGTTGACAAGTGGAACGCGGCATCCCGACCCCTTGGCTTCCTGGACCTCGGACGCACAGCTCCATTGACTCTCGGCAGAATTCACCGGGGCGTCCTCGTCGCTTCGCCTCGAGCCACGTCAATGCGCGGATCCCAAATGCGAGAAGTGGCCGTCTCTCCTCTATTTGGAAGCACCAGCGACGCAGTCAACAAGTGACTTCAAAGACGCGGGGTTATCAATGTCAAAGGTTGTAGCTCCCGAAGAAAATAACGTTCCCAGAAGACTCTGAATGGCGCCGGATTATCAGACGAAGTGAGAGAAATACCTCGACTTCTCGGAACCCGACAAAACGCGCCATGTACAGGCTTATGAAAAAGATCAGATGGCAAAAGCGATAACTTTTTAAGCAACTCCTTTCCGCTGAGAACGGGTCACATCGCGACAGAAACCGTGCACCCTAGATGAGCCGGAATACTCAGCCTTGTGTCTCCCACCGTGACAGATCTTGTCCTTCCAAATGAAGTTTAATAGAGGTGATATGAAGAAGCAATGATCTAGCGGCCGTTTAGTGGAGGAGGGAAGTGTTACGGTCACGGGCCGTGGTTCTAAATTACATGAATAACAACGATGCGTCACATGTCAAAACGTCCGTATTCTTCTCCATAGAGGATATATGGATTGTTATCCGGCGATGGTTTCAGCGAGCGACCGCTGTCAGATTTATGAACCATGCAACCAGCTGCTAAACGTAATCGCCGCCCACACGAGCGGAAACGCCGGGATCCGAGGGTGGAGAGGAAATTGTATAAATAGGAATAATACATAGCGGACGAGTTTCCGGGTAGCGTTTCATCTCACCGACCTGCACGCTGTCAATACCTTTCCGGCGCTTTAAAAGAAGCGGCCCGCTTGTCTCTGATGCCCGACGCGCACCGCTGGCCTTGTTCCATCGACACACGCGCACAAAACATGTAGCGAGTACACATGATACGAACTGAAGGTGAACTGAAATGAGCGTTTAGCACGTACAGGTCGCTTGCACCAGCAAAATTGCAGCTGAACATAACCTCACAAAATGGTTTTCCAAAAAGCATCATGCGCACAAGAACAACAAATAACATTATCTCACTGCAATTCAACATTTTACGAAAAATATTTCAAAAATACTGCAATAACGTATTGTGTTTATATATATATAAACGGTTCTTTTCAAACGAAGAATATAAAAAAGTTGCTATTCCATAACCTCAATATTTTGGATAGTTAAATTTAAAAAAAAATTAACCTAAGTTAGACACTTCCACACACACACGCTTTTTAATGAACATCTCCGCCTACGTATTTTGATGAAATGGAAACTAAGAAACTAACTTTTAAATATTTCTTTCATTAATGATGAAGTTTCATACCATATTTATTATTTTCATATTTATGCATTAGTACCAAAACCGCATTTTGAGGGGGCAATAGCAATTTGTTCTGCCCCGATATAAATATTGGCCTCACGCGGTGTTTCTCGATTTATCATTGAGCAACGACTGCTGTTATGTTAAGGAATTTAACCCGAGCTATTAAGTTAAGGGTCATTCACCCGGTTTCAATTATTCCAATGGTGTTTCCAAGATGATTCCGGCAGTAGCCAGAGGGCGAAATGAAAAGAAAGAAAAAAGAAAGAACAGCGGGCGCAAAGTTGGCCGAGCCGCGCAGCGAGGAGGCAGGCGTGCGCCATCTCGAAGGCGGCACTTCGCACGCCGCCCTAACCCGATTAGGGTTGACGGAATAAACGCGGCCCACCGTCCCCACACTCCTCCCCCACCCCCCGCCTCGCCAAGCCCCGCCTCGTTCCGCACCCGCTCACGGAGAATTTTCATATGCTGCAGCAGGGCGCGCCCCATGAATCTCGCAGCTGCGCCGCCAGTCTCCCGGTCTCTCTCCTCCGTCCCCTTTCCCTCCCCGACATACTTCCCTCCGCCCCTTCGTAGACTTACGCGCGCAGCGTGTTATAAACCCTAAACTCGTTGTCGACCGCTGCCCACACGAAGTACTCAGCGACGCATTCCCTGCCCGCAAGAGCTACCATCGCAAGGTAGAGCATCTGCTTCACGAGATGAACCTGCTATCGATCGATCCATGCAATTTTTATTGCCTTTTTGTGCAGGACATCTATGTAGAACACGTCAAAATGGAGTTCAGGGAAAATTAGTGAGGATACTGAACAAAATTTTACATAATGCCTGAAAAAATATTAGCTGCGAGACTAAGATATTGCCCTAAATATGTTACCCCATCGTCAAGGCAAAGAAAGATAATGTTGCCATTAATCTGTAAGTGTTTAATTTTTAAATCACATAATTTTACAATAACAAAATTCACTCCATCCAAATAATTGAGAATAGAGCCGGAAGCTTGAGAAATGTATCCGCTGACAGCTACCTTCCTACAGCGTCAGTTTCGAAACCCTGGCTTCTGGAAACGAGGGTAGCGAGACGATCTCTCACCCGTCGCGGTCGCTTCATCTACTGTCGATAATATAAAATGGAACCTCTGAAAGGCATCACTATATTTCGGTCGTCAACGTCCTTTGGGATCATTATTTTTCCCTCTCCCAGACACGATGGATCGACTTTCGGAAAGCGTTTCACTGCCTTGTTCGCAGGGAGGAAATGAGAAGAATTATTAACTTTCATCTGCGGCAGACGACGGCAGCCGGGGGCGGGGCGACCGGGGAATACTGGGTCGTTGATTACGGCCAGGCCAGGCCGCGCCGGGGGCCAGGGTGGGGAGCGGGTCGGTTGGTGGCGGGGCGGGAGCGTGGAAAGGCGGGGGAAGGGCGTCTTACTCGGCGTTTGTTACGTGACGTGTCCCTGACGTAGCGGAGGCGGGAGATCGGATCCCGTGGCCGCCCATGATTTACTCTGCGTGGGAAGACCCGCTCCCGCAGTCAAGTACTCATAGTATGATGGAGCTTCTAAGACAGATTCCGTCAAAATTATATCAAGGCGTTTACTGAATTCCTGTGTCGGAATTTTCTCTCACAAAATAATCGCATATAAAGGGGTAGAGAAGCATTAGAGATGTAAAGGATTTCGAAGAATTAAGTAATGTGCAGGAAAATATTATAAAAACCTACATTTCTTGATTCCTAACGTATCATACATGGAAGAAAGTTTTCTGCAGTATATTTATATATTTCCCTTCTCATATTTTATTAATTTTTCCTCTAATACCCCTTTTCCTAATTATGCATGAACGTACTCCATTTCGATTGATTGATTGATTGATTGATTTCTTCGTGTTTCCGGGTGCGTCAACTGCTTTGGTCATGTCTCGTTAGTGTAGTGCATGTTTTTCTCGGGAGATGGCGGTGATCATCCACCGCTGGATGGCGAGATCCGGCGCCGACCTAACATCGGCTAGAGAGGTTTCCCCCTAACCAGGACTCTCCCACCAGCGGGGCACCGCCCCAGCCGGGACAAGCTCTAAGTTCCCGACCGATCTCCCGGAATACGTGGTAGTGTAGTGCATGTTAGTGTAAGTGTGTGTGTGTAAGGGGAGAGGATAGGACAAGGAAGATGAAGGAAAGGTCGCGCGCGGTCCGTGGCCCGTTTGGTAGGGTACTGCTCCGGCATTCGCCTGGTGTTGATCGGAGACACCACGGAAAACTACCGATCAGAGCAGCCGGCCAGTAGAATTATCCTCCAAACAGCGACTGAATGCGACCTAGCTGGAAGGCTAGTGTCTAAAATCCTGCCATCGTCAGGACTCGAACCTAGGACCCCCCGGTCAGAGGCGCTGCATCCATTTCGATTTATAATGTGGTTTGGTCTGAGGTTTCCTTAAGGAAAGCCGCATCTTACGGCCAATGATCATAGTATCTCGACCAGTTCTTTACCTTGAACTTTTTTCATAAGGGCGTTGAACACTTTAAGTGCATTATACGCGGAAATCCACACATGAGAGGTTAGAATGTGTGCAATCATTCGCTCTATCAGCAGAAGGATCTGCAAATTGTTCTCTTGGCACTTGTTTGCATAAAGCGCATGTTCGTTACACGTAATTCATATGTTGCAATTAAAGTAAAATAGCAGTTTGCTTCATTCTCATAGTTTGTTAGCGGTTTTAGTTTTTTATATAATTATTTCCTTCTTTTTACCTCGCAAAAATGACTTTAATAAATGTAAATTAATATTTTTTAAATCCTTATCTAGATGATACAAGCCACAAGATCAGAATCATAATGACACGAGCGATCACAAACAGACGTATTGTATAAAGTTAAATTATGTTTATACTATTAATTGTATAAGTGTAATTTACTTAGTTCACAAACCATACCTCCAATTTATTTTATTTCCCAACTTTAGAATGTTTATGATATTTTTAGTGAATAAAATAAAAGGTATATTATTAATTAATAACATTTGAGCAAGAAAATGAAAAGTATTACAAACGAATCAGAAATAACAGTTATTCGTCAACATCCAAAAAAATTACATTTATTTTAATTTGTAGGCGTCAGCACTGTTACGGATCTCAGCCTTC
This sequence comes from Teleogryllus oceanicus, assembly GCA_964035755.1. Lineage (NCBI taxonomy): Eukaryota > Metazoa > Arthropoda > Insecta > Orthoptera > Gryllidae > Teleogryllus > Teleogryllus oceanicus. The sequence goes on from CAXIVR010000001.1 coordinate 131,766,731, forward strand.
CAGAGAGCGTGCACAAAACCTGCCTCATTCAGCCGCGAGGCAACTGGCGCCGAGAAAGCCTTTTCCGCGCGCCCGTCGCGTCGCGTCGCGTCGCTCGGCTCGAGATAATCAAGCGGCGAGCGGAGCTTCTTGCAAGCCGCCGGCTAAATGACCCCGGGCGAGCGTATGGAGAAAGCACGTGCCCGCACAGGCTCTCCATTCATGTAGCCAGCAAGAAGAGTAAATATGGAGGTATGCGTGACTTGCACATAATCTGTAACCAAGGAGTCAGGCAAACACACGATAAGCTCGTGTTTGCCAGGGAAAAAAGTGCTTAACAGGCTTCCGTTTAAAGAACTACAGCCCTAATGACATCCCCGGCGACGCGGTGGCCGGTGGGGTGCGGGCAGGCGCGGCGAGGCGGGGTTGGGAAAGACTTGGTGGAGAGTGGCGGGGATTGATGAAGGGTGGTAGGGCGTGGAGGGACGGAACTGGGCGGGGGGGGGGCGGGTGGCGAGGCGTGGCGGGGGCGGGCCGGGCAGGGCCTAGCCGGTGCGGGGCGAGGCAGGCCGAGGCGTGGTGGGACGGGTCTGGCCGTGGCGGGGCGGCTGTGGCGGGGTCTGCGGGGCCCAGCGGGGCGCGGCCGGCGAAACCCCTGAGTTCCCGGGGGACTTCCCATGTGCGTGGCCCTAGCCTGCTCAGACCTGGGCAGTGCGGGGCGACCTCGTTTCGTGAGGCGACAATTGCTGCTGCTCCTAATGAATGTCCCACCTTGATAAAGATAACAAAGTTGAAATGGAAGTAATTTTTAGACCTTGTCGGACGTAGAGTGAAGAATTTTATCGTGTTCACAATTCTTGGTCCTGGGGAGATATGCGATAGGACGATTTCACTGAGCTTCTCGAAGTATTTCTATAGTGTATTCTAATGTATGAGTAAGTTGTGAATTTGATAGATGAGGCGACAGTACATTTTGAAACACTTTCAAATGCAACGAAAAATATGTCATTTGAAAAAGGAAAGTTACAAATAGTTTATACATAGTTATGAATATTTCACACTCATAAGATATCACCAAAATAAAACACAGTAATCACATGTTTTGAAGATAATGGTGTGATGTAATTTCATGGCATTCGATGGCACCAATCCTCAAATAACAATTAAATTCGCCGAATTACATATTATGTTGTGATTTCCACAGTTCTGTACACATTAAAGCAGAGCCAGACACCTTTAAAAACTTCTAACCCCGGTCATAATTGTAAATCACACAATTTCTCACTTCCTCATTACGAAACCTACCCCAATGATTGCTGCAATTTTCTTTTTTCGCTCATCAATTGGCTGAAGATTTGATTGTATTTCTAATGAATATCGATTTAATTTCCCCACTGATTTCCACAGGGGATTGTAGCTTCCAAGGAACTACGTGGCTCGTGTAAATTATTCAGAGAATTCCACTCGGATGGGGCTCTGATCGAACAAAATCCGGCATTGGAACGAACCTCGGACGCAGCCGTTGCCTAGGCCATGGACGCAGAAGCTTGGCGACTCACGATAGCAAAGCGTGCAATTTAACTGCAAGCGTTTTATTGCCACAGTCTTCAAGGGAAGAAAGGCTTCTTTATTGCTCACGGACGTTTGCGGATCGTTGTGTGAAGAAAGAAGACTTCTCTCTTATTTCTTCCGCGAGCAGGGAATACCGGCGCGGGTATAGCGTTTGTTGCTGCTAATTCGGGGTCCGGGTGTGAGCTTGCAGACTTCGAACATTGCTAGTCCGAATGGCAGGCGTTCACTATTCCACCGACGGACGGTCTTAAATTCGGGAAGTAAATTGAAATTGGAAAAACATCTATTGACATAAATTGAATTTGAAAGCGTTCTTGGGTGAATGAGTGTGCGTTACCTGATTTCCTCACAATGCTTATACGTAAAAGTACAGGACTACTTTAATTTCGAACGGATGAATTTCAGAATGTTATTATTCTAAAAATGCAACTGTCAATGTTAAGTCACAAATTGGCATAATAGTGCAATTGTTAGTTCGAACACACATAGTGAATCAATTTGCTTTTGTAATTAATATTCCAATGGTTTATATTCTGATTGCACCAAGCTTTGGTATAAATTCTGACGTTATAAGTCAAGAAAGGGGAAAAATGAACCATTCGGTACTATCTAGGAATAATCTAAGCAATGCTAGCCATAACACCCTACAATGCTGACTTTTTGGTTTGGTTTGTTTTTTCAGGTCAGAATAACCCATAATTTCCAAATGAGCCAAATTTACAACTGGGGTGAAAAAATCCCGTTCAGAAAGAACACCAAAATAATAATTATTTTTAAACCATTCATGATTTAAATGATATATTGTGAAATATTTCCGTTAATTTTGGGATTCACATCTCATATTAACGAGATGAGCCTCCAACAGGGGAGCAACTACTTAGAGAGCGGCTACTCCAAAACAATCAATTGGCGTTTGCGGCTGTAATGCTCCTCGCATCCCGCGCTCCACCGTCCACGCCAATTGCCAATTGACCCGCGGGAAGACTCCCGTTTCAAGGCGCAGTCGCCCGGGTGAGGCAGGCCGCGGCGGGAGCGGGCGAGCGAGCGTTTCCGATCGTGATCGGTGGGCGGCGCGCGGCCGGCAAAAACCCGCGCGCCGGCCGCCTCGCGGCGCGGCCGCTTCGGTAATTGAAGTCGCGCAACAATCGAGCGCGCCGGTGCACGTCACGCGTCTAACGACGCGTGTAACGCCTCGAGATCAATAAATCCTCATTAGGGGCGGCGGCGGCGGCGGCGGGGGCGGCGGCGGCGCCGGCGGTGGAGCGGCAGGAGGAGCAGCGGCGGCGGCGAGAGGCGGAGGGTGCCGACCAGAGTGGCTGGCCGGCGCCCGGCCGATATGAGATAATTATTGCTGATCGGTTTAACGGCTCTATCGCTTCGCGCGCAGGCGAGGGTGTGCGGCTAGAGGGACGCGCGTCGATGTCTGTTCAAGGAATCGCTCCACATCGCTGTCCCGTCCCATTCCGCCCCCCCGCGCGTGGCGTCCTTTTAGCGGCTTTGCGGGCGCGCATTTAAATACCCGGAATGACGGTCTCCACAAAAAAAGCAGCAAAAACGCTGGCGCGCGAAAAGAACATTAGGAGAGATCAAATCGTACTTTTCGATACAATTCCTATTCCGTCGGTAATGGGTCGGTGTCGGAGAAATCACAGCGCTCGGGAGGATTTTCCCTGTCGGGTGGAGGTGTGCTTCGCAAGCTGTGCGCGAGGGACACGGAGCTCGCTAAGCTACGCCGGTGAATAATTAAAGAGACACGTGGTACTCTGGTAGATGGCAATCCGCAGTCTGACGGACGGGCTCGTCGTTAGCATCGAACCGGCCTAAATCCCCGAATGGATTCTTTCGTAAAAATGTAACATCCGCTATTGTTTTTTTGGGATCATGCGAAAGAAATAATACGCAAAAGGGAATAACAACTACAGAAATGGAGGTATTGTTAGGCTTTTCTGCTCGAATGGACTGTGACAAAGAGTAGCTTAAGACAATGCTAATGGAAGCACGGCGAGTTGATATCTGATGTTCATGGCAACTCAACCAGTTGCAGCGCTCACATTCTCAGAAATAAGGGTTCACATCCAAACAAGTCCTTACGGATATACGGTAATTATCAACGGTCTCTTGCATATGAATATGCGGTCTCCTGCGCACGCCCCAAGAAAAAACAAGTCGCTTTTTTCTACATTATCCATCGGAAAGACGTGTGCGGCGTCTGTTGCTCGTAGATTGCTCTTCATTCATTAGCATTCGCTCCGCCGGAGGTCACACACGCCAATTAGAAGGCCGGCGTAATTCGGTTCGTGTTAATGAACTCATTCGGAATTCCAGTTTCGGCGGGCGCGGCGCCTGCCCGCGGCGACGCGCCGGCCGTCACTGCCGCCGCCGCCGCCGTCATCGTCGTCAACGTCGCCGGCCCGTCCACGGCGCGCCCTGCAGCCGCCCCGGCCCGCGCGGCCTCCAGATACGCCATTAAGTGCGTTTTGCTCGTGATGCCCCAACATTGTAATGACAAGACGCTGCTTTAACGACATGAAAATAGTCTACTCCGCCGCTGGTTATTTTAATGCCTTTAATATCTATGCATACATTCCCGCACACGCCGTAAGCATACGAATGTGGGGACAGATCTAGCCGTGTACCAAAGCAATAATGGGTCGCCCTAATTACAAAGGGGGAGAGCCTATTGCTTTAGGAAATTTCCTTATTACGCCTCTCTACACCAGTATGTATAATATATGCACTTCTTTTTGTTCGTGCGAAGGGTTCATTACAGACGAAATTCCACTGCCCTATTAGACCCCTCCCGGCGCCCGCCGCCGAAGCGCAGTGCTGGCAATAATTACGAAGCGCTCTGTCTAATGACCGCCGCCCTGTGCGGCGGGCGGGGCGGGGACGACGACGGCGGCGGCGGGGCGGCGGCTTCGGCGCGGCGCTCCCCCGGGTTCGGACTCCGTCGCCGACGCCCGGTGATGGCGGCGGGGCGTGCCCAGGGGGGGACCGCCGTGCGCGCAGAGGTCGAAGGGGACACAGCGGCCGCAGTGATGATGATAGCAGCGCCGGCGCGGCGTCGGGGTTACGATGGGATGAGGCTTGCGGTAGACCCCAAGCTACAAAGGGGATGCGCCGATGATGGTGGGGATTGCGAGAAACATAGCAATGGCCAAGGGTTGGGAGGGTTGTTATGGCGACGGCGGTCGTTGGCTCGGATGGGAGCGCGACGAAGGGTAAGCGACCTTAACATCCAGAGCAGAGCGCTCAACATTCGCCGCTGTCCGGCGTTATCCTCACGTGTGTATCAGTATTTACAAATATGACGAGTGAAGTAGATTGTTTATAAATGTTAAACGTATTTCATTCTCTATCCACAAAATAGTGACACTTATTAACGTTTTTGTAAATATTTTAAATTGGGTATTTGTCAGAACTCTAAAGGAATTTTCAGAAGGAAAAACCTGACTAAAATGCCATTATTTTGTAACAGCTTTTACCTGTCCCAAGAATCTCCACAAATAATTTTTCAAGAATTATATATGTAGGATAGAACCATTCCATTAAAATATACTAACTAGAGGTATCACTAACTAAAAATAAACTCCAACATGACCTAACTCGCCTTCTAAATGAATAAACTAATTATCAACGAACGCCAATATTTTAGGATGGTCCGATGGCAGACGCCCCCGAAAGCAGCGTGCGCACGCGCAGTGTGTATCACCCATCTGGCCGAGGGGCGCAGACGTGTCCCTGCCGCGGGCGATCGTCGCAGCACGGCCGCAGCAGAATCGCGCCATCTCGCACGTCCCCCTGCCCTCCGCCCCGCCCCCTTGCCCCTCCCCGTGCCCCGCCCCCCGCCGCCCGTGCCCCGTCCGCCGTTGGCGCCGACAGTTCCCAGCAGCACCCCGCCTCTCCGGCCCCTCCGGCCATCCCTTCGCCCTTGGCCCTGCGCCGCGCGTCGCGTGCCAACCCGCCCTCGCGCCGTATGCTGCCCGCCTATTCGTCCCTTCCCCGCGCCGAGATGCCGGGATAGCGACCCCTTTCGCTCTTCGTCTCCATTTTCTAGGAGCGGCCTGCTCTCAAGTGCTAGTAACCAGTGTTATTCATCCTGTTTATCTCGAATTTGTCTGAAATACGTCCGACGAAACTCCTATATTCTGGAGAAAAATTAAATTTCTTGTTTCGCAAAGAAGGGAAATGACTTTCTCTTAAACTTAAAGCATCGCGTTTTATATTTCGTTGTTTAAACACGTTACATAAAAAATCATTATAATCTAGGGACTAGATTCATTCCCTACAGTGCATCGAGAAAGATACGATCTCCGCATAAAGTCCTTTTTTTCATTCGTCTGGTAAAATTGCGCAGACAAGAGGGCTAGAAGCGCATGTGTCATTCAAGAACCTACTCATCAAGCTGCTTTGCGGACTACGCCTCTGCTATATGAGCGTATGACTCATACCTAGGATCAAGCTGCACTGTAAACCTGCCTCGCAAGCTATAAAGCCGTCAAATGACCGGCAACGACAATGAAACCTCCGCGTTTCGCGCCCCAATTTGCACGGCTCATCGCCTGGATCAAGAGAACAATCACTCGACTAGACGATGAATTATCTCCAGACACGCGTCTGGAACAGCCACTCGCCAGTGGGGGTGGAATACGTAAAAGATACGTTAGGGCAGTCGGTAAGTGCGGTGTATTTAGTGGAAAAGATAATGCTTGGCTTACGATGATCCGCCAATAAAAGCGGTAGTTTATGACAGAAAGGTAAATATTCTACGAGTAGGTGCTCAGTACTAACACCGCAAAACCTCAATATAATCAGTTACATCATTGATTTCATGTTAATTCCAAAGAAAATAAAACAAAAGGAAGGCAACTTCCTTTCACAAAGACTACTCTCGTTTCGAAAACTTGAGGGTTGAAAAAACGTTTGCGAAGTAATGTCTCTCAAATTAGTCTGTGTCATTGAAAAATCATACGTTAGATTTTCATTTTTCTAGCAGGACATTACACTGATAAGAAATTTAAATTTTCATATCCATAAAATTTACGTAGTACTCTTCTAAATAACAAAAGTCTTTATAATAAAGCTATCTGTAGTGATTTCTTAATTCATAAACAACGTGTATTAATCTCCTGCTTGATAATATCCGTAGTCGTAGTCCGTAGTCGAGAATAAGGGAAGATGTACGGGAAATTTTCTAGCGCCTCACTGTGTAAATGCCGCATGCAGGTCTCAAGGAAAAGTTCTGGACGGAGTGCCGAGCCGAAGATAAGTTTTCTTCATCGTTGTTCTAATTTCAGTTACACAAAACTTTTTTCGTGCGATGCCACATTACGCATCTGTCAGATCGTAAAAGTGTACCTCACTGTTTAACTAAGTTGTTGGTTTTTGAGATTTCAATTTAGATGTCTTTACTTTATATTTCCTCCCCCTTGTGAAATGTTACGTCAGTGGTTGGCGAACACATAAAAAGGGAGCCTGTTAATATTTTCTATCACGAGTATTTATACAGGTGCAATTCCATTATTTTCCACTTATCAAAACTTTATAATTGCACATAAAATTTCTAAAAACTCTGCTGCTTCCATCAGTACTGAAAACTACAACAGAAGTAATGTAGGCCATACTAGTAGTAACTTGACTCATCAACGTTTATATCCTGTTTGAGAAGTCGGCAATGTCGAATAATTCTTTACAGCTACAATATTCATCCTGTTATATGCATTTACTAAAAATTCACAGCCGTAAAAGTTGGCAGTGAGATTTAAGAGAAATGCCAGTAGAAATATCCTTAAGAAACACAATCTCGAACTTATGAAAAGCAAAGTACTTCTAGGTGGCATGATCTTGGTTTCTTTATAGACAATGCATGTCAATGTAAATTTAATTTCTGTGACCCACATTCACCCATGTTTCAATTAGCACAAAGACGTCTTAGTATTCCGTAAACAGCACATTCCCCGAAACACCTTAACATTATTCATGATAGCATTAAACTTCTTGTCAACTAGACCAATAATGAATACAGTTAGATATAAGAACAACATAAATTTAACATATTTGAAAAACTATCAAACCATCAAATTACTTCATTTGTGTATACATATTTGAAGTATCACTTGCACTCCAATAAATGTCTTCATCGAATTTTTTCGCAAAGAAAATAAATGAGGAATTTATGTTTATGATGCGACATAGACTTATAGAACAGCTACAAAGTTACCATGAACAATAGTTGTGTGAAAATTGGGAGATGAACGGTACATTTAAGAGTAAAGTGACTTGCATTTGATAGTAGTAGATATTGCAATATTCGATATGCTAGCCACCCCTTTTGAATTCCTATATTATGCAACCTTTTGCGTCCACAATACTCAGTATTTTGAAAACGCATACTTCTTAGAAATCACAAATGGATAGCATGAAAAGCAAAACAAAGGACACAAAAAAGACAGTAAACGACTACGATTTACAGTGTTGATACCAAATGATAAATAGTTTTCATACAATCATTTTTTAGTCACTGTTCCTTACAGTTTTCAATTTCGCTTAACTCCATTCGTGAGTTAATAACTCTTTGTGAAATATGACTATTATTTCCGTGCGATGCAACACAAATATTTATCACTGTCCGGAAACAAAAATTGGTACATTACACGTTCGTGTGCGTGACCAAGAATCACATTGACCAGAATTTCTGGAATATCCACCGACATACGTCAAGGGGGAGTCGATTTGTTTGAAATGTTCCGGAAAATATCGACCCACGGACACCACGTCATGCAACAATCATCTGCAATTCCAAACAATTTTCACTCGGGTTGCCATCAACTTTTCCGGACTCGATATTTCAGTCTCTACTATTAGATGCACCACGGAAAGGAAAACAGATTTTTCAAGTCAATAAACTACAGTTTACTCAATACAATAAGGAGGCAATGTCACACTCCACAAAATCAAACTTATAAGCAAACAAAGGTCTCTGTATACGGTGGTGTAATCCTCGACCCGAGATTAACAACTAATAGTCGATGGTTTCTCACACACTCAACATTAGCCATTTTTTTAAATTATCAAGTAAACACGATTATTCACAAGAATGACAAACTGACATTGAAATATTTTCCACAACGATAAGCAACAACTAAAAGCTGCAATGATCATACATTTCATAATACGGATTATAGAACAGAATTACAGGCGAGAGATCTTTAAGACATTCACCCCAACGCATTTTAATAAGGGAAGAAAAAAGATGAGAAAAGACAGGGAAGGGGAAGGTCGGAGTAAAGCCAAAGGGTCCGTCCCAAGAAGGCGGTGCCCTACGCGCACCCTGATCTAGCGAGAGTGCCGTATTTCACGCCGCCCCTGCGGAACCTCACTCTCGAAAGTGTTTTTCCTCGGCAATGAATAAAAAACGCCTGCCCAGTGAACGATGTAAGAAGTGCCGGCTAGTCGAGCACAGTGCAGATTCTCCCAGTTCCACATGTGGGAAGTAAAGCAGCAGTAGTAGTAGTAGCAGCAGTCGAGAAAACATGCGGAAGCCTAAATATTGATGAGTTCCCTTTCGTAGGGATTGGGATGAAGTCGCTCGGTTTGAGATACACCGAGCACTCCTGCTCCGAAGCTTTCACATAAATCACTTTTAAATATGAGTGTGCGGGGGGGTGGTAGTGGCTCCCTCATATGTTAGCGCGGAAATACTCGGGGCGGCGGCGGCCACCAGGTGGGGGCGGTGGCTGCGGTCGGCGCCAAGGCTGCCGACTCGGCGAGGGGTGGGTGGAAAGCATGCAAGCAAGCGACGCAAAACGATCGATTCATGGTATTTTCGCCGCCACTTCTGCTACCCTCGCCCCACCAAGAGGCGTATTCTCTTTCTCATTACCGTCACCTCGCGATATGTTCACTTATGATTACACCCCTGAACAACTTCATTCATATCCACGTGAAAGTAGAGTTTCTCGGGCAGAAGTACCGGCAATCTGCGAAACGTCATAACTACTAAGATTTGACACGTAATCTTTGAGTTTGTTATGCAACGTCACTAATAATTTTATCATTTACAATGCTCGGGTTCCAAGAATATGTTTTCATCATATTACAATCAGCTTCGTGTCAAACACGAGGAAATCTATTTTCTCCCCTTCACATATTTCTTATCAAATATCATAGTTCCCACGTACAACTGGTATCGCGCCTTCTTCGTCACCTCGTCGCCATTTCACCACCGGGCCACCACGGCGCTCTCCCCTCGGCCGCCACCAAGCGCCAGAAGGGCTCATTACAACGCGGACTTTGAAGCTCACGTGGATTACGACCCTCCCGTTCCAAGAACGCACTGAATTACTCCATTAGCCAATTGCGATGGCCCCTCCAGGTCTTTTCTGGCTGTCACCACCACCCCCACCAGCTCTAGCCCAGGGCCGGCGCCGCCATCGCCCCCTTCTCCGCCGCTGTCGCCGCCGCTACCACCCGACAGCCACCTCCAGCGGCCGCAGGCAACGTCCGCGCTGGGCTCTCCAGCGCTTCATCCGCTTTCCGGCACTTCGAACCGCGCCTTCGGCAGCCGCGGCCGCACCCCGGGGAACAGTATTCCCTGGTGATGGGAGAAGGAACACGCCTCCGCCAGCCGCCGGATTGCTCCGGGCCCTTTTCCGCGCATTTCGCCCTATTTGGCGCCGACACAATGCAATCGCGGCCGCTCCGTATCAGCGGCGATGGGGAGCGCGAGGAGGCGTGGGTGGGGAGGGAGAGGGGCAGGGCGGAAGGCTTGAAGCGTTCCGGTGCGAGCGCGGGGGCGAGCGTCCTTTCGGAGACGGCGTGAAGTGCGCGGGGCGGGGCAGCGGTGAGCAGCGAAGAACATTACACATTAAAGTGGAAATAATACAGTGTGTAATTTAAATTATATATAGTTAAGAGGAGTGTGCCTGGCTCCCCGGCATAGGGGCTGGGAGCTACCAAGTATCCCGAAGTCTGTGAGTTCGAGTCTGGTGTAAGACACGGGTGTTTTCTCCATGTGATTGTGGAGCAAATGTGTTCTCATACCAGCGCGTTTCTCACCTGAGCATCACCCCTTCCGTCATCATTTACTTATCATTATCAATTACACCTCATGATAGCCCATCCATCCTTTATGCAGTGGAAGACCAAGGCAAGGTACCGGTGATCATTTGCCTAGAAAAGGGGAACTCAGAAAGACTAATTCCCCCTTGCCTACGCTCGATCATTGAATATGACATTCATCATCAATGAGAAGAATATTACAAATGCCCACCACCCTTTGCATCATTAATCTTCCATTCATATTCGAATCCATACTGCTGATATACAAAATATGTTGTTGTTATCTAATGTTCGGACACTGGAAACTTGTCCATTGTCACACCCCCAACACCAATAAAATTGTTGGGCATTTTGAATTTGACACTATACAAACGCCTAACGCAGGAACTGTTTTTTGACTCTAAAATTCACTGAAATCATGAAATGGAAACGTCAAGAACTGTAATGTAATTTGATATTTATTTTTGCTAAGTAAATATTTTCTGAATATACTGGCTATGGATTAAATCCTTCAATGCACAACAAATTGTAGGAAAACAGCGTTTAGTTTTTACTAATCCCCAGTTATCTAAAACTTCACATTAATGTTGTCGTGGTATCTGTTAAATGAAAATGGACGCAAAAAGTTAGTTTATTCACACGGAGAATAACAGAATATTTTTAATGTTTTCCCGTGTAATGCCATGCTACTTCATGTATTACAATCAGACACAAAACCCAATTTGATTCAAGTAGTTTTTTGGTGGGTAGTTCAATCCTTTTGAATCAAATGACCCAGACGCAATTGTGTTTACTTCAGGGAGCATTCGCCCACGACAGTGTACTTGCTTCGACCATTAACTTCATGAACTAGAAGTTTTTGCGGCTGGCCACTCGTACGGTACAGACGAATCGACGTCATTAAGCCTAGACACGCTTCCATTTGCTTTAAGTGTGCGCGTTGACTTCCGCATATATTTAAGTTCTTCAAGAACACTCTATTACACGACGTAAAGTAATGTTGGTCAATATTAGCTTGATGAAAGACGAAATTTATCTCCAAGAATCAAGTACTGCTCATTGAACTCTGCATACGGTCAGTTTTAGTTACAGCACGGATTTGAAAATTTAAGTCCATAAAAATTAGAAAAGTATTTTTCTATTTCTTCGAAATAAGAAATGGATATGTTGTACTCTTTTATATTAAGTATCACGAAATATTCTTGAGCAGGACCTAGTTCATCTGCTTCTTTTTCGTCCTCGTAATTCAGAGACGGGCGTGTTCATTGCACCAGAATACCGTCTTCCCCTTGATAATTAAAGTTTACTTGCTAACAATAATTGGTAGGCTGAGTTGTAATTCGAAAAGGGAAATTTAGTTATAAAAGTACATCCGTTACAACGATACCGGTATCTTCAGTATGTAAACCGAGCCTGTTATTTCGTTCATTCAACGACTATTAATAACACATCACATTCATTATAACCAAATTCTATGTAACATACAAAACACACACACATACGTATACTCACACACAAGCTCATGAAGAGTGAATTGAATGTTTCACATTGTTACCGGACATTTGCATAATTTTGCATTATGTAAATTCACTTAATTGTAGAGAGAGCATTTTGTGGAATAAACTATCATGGAGCGTTAGTGGAAATACCGACCACACATATCGCCGCCTCTGTTCAGGCGACTTCCCTCGGGCGAAGCTGATTGCTACAAACTGAAACAACTTTCCCGCCAACTGCGTGGCCGGCTGTGCTAAGAGATCCCCCAGGCGTCCGCATCTCGCCCGAACAAACGCGAAACGCGTGGTAGGGGCGCGGTAGGCGGGGATGTGTGGTGAGCGGGGTGCGCCCGGATTTCACGCCCCTTCCCCCCACCCCACCCCACCCCACCCCTCTAGCGCGCGCGCATCGCACACCTGGAACACGGCCGTCCGCGGTTCCTCGTCAATTACATAGATGGGCGCTGAGCGACCCATAACACAAATTAGACGCCCCGGCAAAGAAAGCCCCATCTTCATAACACGCGGAAGCGGCAGCCGTGCGGAGCAGTGCGGCGCGGCGGGCCCGCGCTTTGCGGTCTATTGACTTTGTCTTGTTTCCTTTTATCTGACAAGAAAAAATATTGCGTTATTGAATGATCCTACTCCCGAGATATCCTAATTTAATAGAGAGTTATGGCGTCGCCGGGGAGAGACTCCCTTTCAAAATTCCGGCTGCGTCTCGAGTGCTGCAGTGGGCGCGGCGGGCAGCGGTCGGCGGCGGCGGCGGCGGCGGCGGCGGCGGCGGCGGCGGCGGCGGCGGAGGCGGCGGCGGCGGGGACAACGTCGAAGCGCGCACGCGGGGACGACGCGGCGGTCGCCGTCCTTCGCGACGCCCACGCACAGACACCGAGCCACGGCGTTCCGGATGCGATCACGGCTAGCAAAGAAGCGAGGCTGCGATGAAGGCAGAAGGAGAGGCGGATGGGAAAAGAAGGAAGGAAGAGACGCTAAAAGGATCGCGGAATAAATAGGAAAGAGCGGGATCGAAGTGAAGGCGAGCCGGGAAAGAGAAGATCACGCGATACGAGAGCGATCGAAAGGGCTGCGCGATCGGGATGGAACTCGACCGTGGGAGCAGCGTGCTTCCAGCGACGGCGGCACGTGGCTCAAAATGGCGCCGGCCAACCCTCCAATATACGGAAAGATCAACTCAAGAAACGAAAGGAAAGAGTTATGGGAAGAACGATAACAAACACACAAAGAATGACGGCTATTCGGGAAAACGATTACATAAATTCAACGATCCGAGGCAAGAATAAGTCTAGGCGAACTAAATAAAAAGGTAGGAAATGTAATCCCAAAAGTTATAATGTTGAAGAAATGTGGCAGAACATTGAATAGTTGCATGAAGATTACGAGAAAGAATACGCAATACAAAGGTAATTACCGTGGTGTACAAAAATCGTTTATACGCGGGAGCGGTGAGGAGATGAGAGGTGGTATGGGAAGCGCGGTGGAAGACGGAAAATGGAGACGCGGTAGGGGTGGGGTGGGGTGGGTGGGTGGGGGCGGCGGACGCAGGCTGTGAAGGGCGGCTGGCGGCGGAGCGCCGCCCACGTCCGAATCCGACCACCTGTGGCCAAACGTGACGGGGTGGCGCCCTTCCGTCTCCGAGCCCCCCCTCCGCCCCCGCCCACCTCCGTCTAACATCCTTTTTATTGCCTGTTCGCTCCCCTTTCTTAAGCTCTTTTCCAGTTATATTAACGGCATACGTTCTGTGGCGTCCATTTGTTGGAAACTTGATGTTCGAGTGCAGGGATTTCCAAACGTTCATAGAGAGACGTCTTACGCCACATCGTCTTGGCTTCAGACGTGCCACAGGCTGCACTTCATTGTCAGAACTTTACTGCTGTAGATCAGAGAATAGCATTCACTTCTATCGTAATCGGCGTATGTATTTCAATCTTATATGAAATATTTTGTAGTCAGGTGGAAGGGCAGATCTTATGGATCAAGCCTCGCCATTAATAGAGACATCTTTATAAAAACGAAGTTTCAATCAAGTTATATTTCCCCCACACAAAGATTTTGTAAGCCATTTGCCACGCTCATTCTGCGATTTATTTGGTTCAAAAGTAATGTCATGGTAAACAAACATATGGTTTCGACTTACATGAGACACTTGGGAACAATTTTGAAGGCATGAAATCCCGAAAACATCTATCAAAATCATCATGTTTCTTGTGTTTATTACTAGTAAATCTAAGACAGCTGGATGTGCATCCCTTACTATTCAGCGCCTTCTTGAACTAGTCTTCAAAATGCAACTCAACAAATGCATGCAAGGAATACAATCTTAAGCATATGATACATAAGGAAATCTATTAAACAATTGGGAGAATGTTATGAAGCAAGGGTAAATTATTAATTACTGAGAGAACTAAATCGTAAATTTGTGTATTTTGAGAAATAAAAAAGAAATAAAACTAAACAAACTTGCCATATTAGAAAATTAAATTATAGAACAAATCATCTATAAGTTTGACAAAAACTGTCCCAGTACTACTAAAGTTCATTCGATCTGAGATGAATGTAAAGCACTTCGAACTTCAAACTGACTTGAATATGTGAATGTTTGTACTGAGTGGTTTGTTGCACTCGAGCACTTTACATAAAAATACATTCGTTCTACGTGCCGAGAATGTGGTGCGCCGGCTTCATTCCAAGTTTTCTCCTCTCGCGTTCATCTCACTCGCGTGTTGTGTGCGCTCAACGCTTGTTCGCAGAACCGTAACTCGGAATGTAAAGCGAGTTTTTAGAAGTTAATAAATGGTGGTCCTCAGCGCAGGGAACATACAACGGCGGAAGTGGTCAAACTTCTCAACTAAACATTTTCCATTCATTATTGTTAAGTTTGATACACACATTTTGTAGAAACGTTCAAGAAATTTTATATTTTAAGGTATATAGAGCCTCAAGGTGGGAGGGGTGTTAATACACGATCGATAACACCATGGGTACAATGACAAGCAAAATACGTAAGATGACAAATCTCGACAATTAAGGCAAAATGATAATTTCGTTTCAGATGTCAAAATTTACCTCTACAGTCCAATTGAGTTCACTCTTTCAATTCTATTAGAAATATTTATTATCGTTAAAATTCACGTACTAATGAGAGTTAATGTACGTTTCTTAGCAATTTGCAATAAACCTGCAGTTTAATATACTATGCAATGTCTAGTAATGGAAAATAAAATAATTATGCATTTCAATTAAAAAGAATATGCATTTCATGAACATGCATGAAATAAACATGCATTTCAATTAAAGAGAAATGTATAACAAAAATATTACTATAATGCATTGTATCCTGTATTATGTAATGTGCGACTCCATAGCGTAGATGTTTTACGTTTGATGACGTAAATGTAGTAAGCCCACGTAAATGAACATTCGTAACAGAGCTATTAGTCGACGTTGCAATGAAGCTAAATTCAACCGCCATAGACTACATAACAAAGGCAACTCCAACATATTCACTCCAGGTGCATACGCGGTGCATACGTTCCCGCAATCCAAATCGGGATCACCCCGTGAATATGGCGCAGTTGCAAACACGATGTTACCTCATCAGCAGCCCCAGCTCTTTTCAGGGTCGCCGGAGAGGAAGGGCCCGTCGCCGCGCACACGGCGCGTGATTGGGGCGGTGGGCCGTGTGGCGACTATTAACTCGGGAGGCAGGCGGCGAGTCGCGTGCGCGGATTACTCGTCGACTGGAGCGCCACCTCAGCAGCGGCCCACACCCCCTCGCCCGCCGCCCTCCACCCCCACCACCCCCGCTGCCCGTCCTCCTTTCGCGGAGAGGCCGCGCGCCGCTCGCTGACCCCGCGCCAGCACGCCGACCGCGGCCATCGCGCCGCCCCCGAAATCCCCACCCCGCCCCCGCCCCCACATGCTGTCTCCGCAGCGCACCCCGCGCCGCCTCACTCCAGGCCCGTAGCGTCCCCGCCGCCCCTCCCACACCCCCCCGCGCCTCCCCGGGCGTCCCCGCCCTGGCCGCGGGCCGTGTCGCGTGCGGTGGCGCAGCCGTCGGAAATCGAGAGGCAAGGCGGCCGCTCGGCTTTTTCGTTACGGATGCGCCGTCTGTTCGATAGACCGAACGGTCATCTAATTAATGAAACAATCCCCTTGATTGGGGCGGTCGTCGGACGCGAGGGCTGCCCCAGCCCCCGGCCACCGCCCCCAACGGCCCCGCCCCCTCCGCGGGCTCCGCCGCCCCGCCTTCAGCGGCCGCCCGTCCGCCTCTCGCACGGACGCGCGCGCGGCGCCCGCTCCCGATTCTTGTCCGCCCCTGCTGATTTCCAAATTGTTTCCGGCGTCCATTTTGATTCCGAGCTCTCTTTTTGGCCGAGCGTCGCTGTGTTGTCTTTAACTCGCCGTTCAAAGGAGCGGGCGAGCGCTCTAAACGCGTCGCGCGATCGAGCGGAGGGGCGTGGGGAACGCGCTGTGTGGAGCGTGGGCCGCAGTGTCGGCCAACAGCCCATTCGCCGCGCGCCCACAGCACCTTCGCGCTGCAACGGCCACCGTCCGAGGGCTCCTTGGAGATCACCTGGGCCAAGTGGAGACGAGGAGTCGGGGGCAAATAATGAAATTAGTGTATATTATGGAGAAAACCAAAATCAGCCAGTTAGACAAACGGCAGTGTGTAATATAAAAATTCGTACATAGTGATTTTAAATAAGAATGAAAAGAAAAGTTTGTACATTTTTGCGATCATTTTAGATGATTTAGTTTAGTGCTTTAAGTTAAGAATTGGGAATATTTGTAAATGAACATACAGACTAAAAAGACGGGAAACGGTAGGAAGTAGAGAATAACGACAGTAAACCCTCGTTAACGCGAATTCCAAGGGACAGAAATAATCCGGGTACTAATTATAAAAATTCGTGTTATTCTACTTTTATTATTATTATTATTATTATTATTATTATTATTATTATTATTATTATTATTGCATATCCTTATTACTATGTTTTTTATCGGTACCCAAATTTTGTTCGTTTGACGTCGAATTTCATGTTAAGTGAGTTCGTGCAAACGAAGGTTTACCGTATGTAATACAAGCAAAATTGGGGAGGGAGGAACCAAGTCAAAAGTATACATATACTACACCACCACAAAGAGCGAAAATTGATTGGACTTAATTAATAGAAGTAATATTGAGAAACGGTAAAAGAAAAAGTCTTGTTTTGAAATTTTTGGTGAAGAGAACTTAATTACATTTAAAAGCTGTTCAATAAAATAATATTGAGTAAAATTATTTAAGAACGAAAATTGGCGAGTGCAAAGACGCGAATGAAATGAAAAGCGATAAAACACGAGAGGGAAGGCCGGCGAAAAGAACATCGGTAAAGAAGAAACCAGGGAAGAAGCGAAAGGGATGAAAATATCAAAATAATTCAAATGAACAGAAGAAAAAAGAGGTACAGGAGACCAAGCGACCCGAAGGGAAAACCGAGGATGCGGCTGAGATGGCAAGAACAGCAAGTCACAGCGAAAGGTGAGCGGGAGAGGAGCGGCGGTGCGAGGCGCCGCGGAGCCGAAGGGAGGCCAAGCACCAGGGCCCGGGCCCCCGCAAACAGAGCAATCGTCGCCAAAGAAACGCGCGAAGAAAGACGAACTCCCCTTGCACCGGCGCCGCGGCGCGCCTCCTCCGCTCCGTGTTTGCACGAGCCGTCCGAAAAGTGCTTCGCCACGCCCCAGCCCCGCCCCCGCGCCTCCGAGACGCCGCGCGCCGTACAACGCCTCGGGAACTTCGCGCAAGCCTCCAACCGTTCACGCATTCGAGACTAGTTAATACAATTTATTTATACACTTCCCTTTCACTGCCTACTGTTTACCCCGTGACAACTATGTCCCCGCACACTACGCGGACGCACAGTTCGACAATTGCTACTACTCGTGTACAAAATGGGGAGATGACGGACGATGCCAGATAAAGAGTGGAGACGTCGGAAAAGACTATGAACCGCCCAAAAGTTTCCTGTTTACAATATGCATTTAATTATCTCGCATCTCACACTAATCTACACCGGGTTCAACTATTTTGGTCGTTTTAGATATTATTTCTACACGCCCCGACTCGCAAAGGAAATCAGATCGCTAAATATAACAAATTCATTTATCTTTTGGAATTTCAAAGAATTCACATTAAAGAAATGGAGGGAGAAATATAACTGCAATACTTCTAAATGTGTATTTCAGTAATTGTATTATTTTAGTTATGTTTTTTAGCATTTAAAGAATTTTTCCTGAAGTTACAGCATTCAATACACCTTCCACAGCCTCTATTTACGCTTGCGTATGAAATATATGGAAAAGAAGGATAACAATGGGGATAATATTTGCTTTTCGAAGCGTTAGGTTTTTACGTTTTGTTTACTTTGCTTAAATTCTGAATACTTATACTTACATATTGAGCCTTTTCATTCATTTGTTCGTTTAATACGCACAAAGTCAGAGAATTTAAGATCTGCAACTTTACATTCTAATTTCGAAAGTGTATTACCCTTAATTTCATTGGGAATCTGCACACAATTGCATTCCAGTCAGAAAGAAGTATTATGTATTATTATATCAGAAGAATACAATCTGTAGCTATCATTAAGCTACACCAATCCAAAACTCAATAACCTGAAATGCAGTTGAATGCAAGAACAAACTGATGAGGCAAAATTTCAGCCATTTTGCTTCTGCGTGACTAATTGACATTATTACCAGGCGTAGGCGGCTAACAGAGGAAAAACTTAATTCGCATATTACCTATGCACTCACGAACGAAAGACATTGAAGTGAAAAGAATCGTGATAAAACGTAATTATAGAAGCAGATAAATACTAAATTACACATTATGAACATGTGGCATGAGACCAATTAAAACAAATTAAATGCGAGTTTCGTGAGAAGATCCCCATGGCATGAGTGAGCACCAAGAAGCCTTCTACATTCTTCTCTGCTGGAAGTCTCTTCAACCGAACGATCTCCGGCACTCAGCGAAAATTGCGCAGGTAACTCAAAGGGACGCGCGCGGCCTTCTGTGAATGAGTCAACCCGCGGACATTACTCGCACACAATGGCCCCCACTGTTTCCACAGGCGAAACTAGGAGGGGGCGTCGCCGCCCTGCCGTTAGGTTTATTTGAATTGATGAATAGATTATTCGCGCATCGCGCAGCGAGTGCCGATGCCGCCGTCACCCTGCCCCGTCCTCCTCTCTACGCCCCGCCAGCCGATCTATTTAGATCAAAAGAAACGCCGCAAATAGGAAGTGCCAGGCGCGGCGATGATCATTTGTCGCCCGCACCACCCGCCGAGCCACGCTCCCTGCCTCTCCCCCGCCCTCTCGGAGCCTCGCCCTGGCCGGCGTTTGCGTACGAGGGGGAAGGCGGAGCGGGGAAAACAAAACGCACGGCCCGCCGTCATCTTTCACTGACACTACTGTCCCGCATTACCTCGCGAAAGTTTCCGCCTGAAAATAAATAATTCATCGTACCGTCCGGGCCGCTCAGTTGCCATAGAAACGAGATGTTTCGGCCCTCCGAAGTGAATCGTTACCGGCACGCTCGCGTCTCGAGTGTCTACGCGTTACCTCTGGCGTCCGCACTGACCGCAGAGGAATCGATAGTCGCGGAGAAGACTGAAACTGGGTTAACGACACGTACTGCCTTTTACACAGGAGTACGGCGTTGATAATGGCGATATGCTTAGTCGGATCTTACGCTGATCGCGTTCGGTCATTAAGCTTTCAAAGGAACGGGGGCCCTCGGCTCGGAAACAAATTGCTCTCTAGTGGGCCACGGCGGCGGAGCGGGAGCGGGGACAGCGCGGGAAGACGCGGGGACGGCGGCGGGGGAGGAGTAAAACTATTGAAGGTGACTAGCAGGCGGTGGCGGCGGCGGCGGCAGCGGCGACGGCGACGCGCCAGACCGCGACACCGGCAGCCGAAGCCTGATCCCTACTTGATTGATGGAACGGTCTAGCCCCCGCCCCTCAGCTGGCGCCAGCTGCGCCGGGACCCCGCTCTCCCGCGCTGCTCCGCCGCCCCCCCCCCCCGCCCCCCCCCCCCCCCCGGGGCCGGCGCGGCGGCTGCAGCAGCGGGCGCCGCCGGGCCGTTCCCCCCCCACCGGCGCGGCCTCAGACGCCGATGCGGCGCGGCGGCTGCAGCAGCGGGCGCCGCCTCAACCCCGTCCTCCCCTTCGCGGCCGACAGGGAGCTCAAATTAAACAGCATTTGGCCCTCGCGGGCGCACACCCGCCGCAGCCGCTGCCCCACACACTACTAACAAATGGATGCCGCGCGGCGCTCGGTGATTAACGAGGGATTAACCAGAAGAGGAGATCTGGAAGAACGGCAGGGGCTGCGCAGTGCCGCACCGCGCCGCTCCTTCGGGGATGCGCTGAGGTGCACCTCGCCGTGACGCTTCCTCGACGCCGCCGCCCACTGCCCGCCACCCGCCACCCGCCACCCGCCACCGCCACCGCCACCCGCCACCCGCCACCCGCCACCCGCCACCCGCCCGCCACCCGCCACCCGCCACCCGCCACCGCCACCCGCCACCCGCCACCCGCCACCCGCCACCCGCCACCCGCCCCCGCCCCCCCCCCCCCGCCCCCCGCCACCCGCCACCCGCCACCCGCCACCCGCCACCCGCCACCCCCCGCCACCCGCCACCGCCACCCGCCACCGCCACCCGCCACCGCCACTCGCTACTCGCTACTCGCTACTCGCTACTCGCTACTCGCTACTCGCTACTCGCTACTCGCTACTCGCCACCCGCCAACCGCCAACCGCCAACCGCCAACCGCCACTCGCCACTCGCCACCCACTCCCAGCTGCCCGCTGCCCGCCCCTCAACAACGCCGTCAGAACAAGTGCAGTGTTCGAGCACGAAGCATAAGATCAGGCAATGGATTAAGTCCACTTCAGACGATGCAGCACATTGCTCTCTCATGGCGTACTTCAGAGCAAAATTCTATTCAATGGGAATCAGTTTATAAAACCTTATCACTGCGACAATTTACATTATTTTACATACTGACAACGTACGAAAAAAGTCACAGAAATTAATTAATAGACTGCTCTTTCATTCAGCGAGCAATGTTTTATCGAACGTTGGCAGTAAAACAGACTGTTCCAACTTCTCTCTCCACAGTGTAGTTTTAATATTTTGGGTCTTACGCTGTTCACATGAGCATTTTCCTTTCAGAGCGTTCTGCGTCGCATGCTGTATAATAAATGTAACGCTTTTTTCTTAATTATGCTAAATGTAATCTCTGGTATTCGAAAAAAATTCTCCATATTTTTAAATTATAGAACTGTTCCACTAAAATAATGATTGATAGATTTAAAATGAACGAATAAAAACAATTCTAGTACATTACGCATACAATTCGAGATATAAATATAATCTGTGGTACAGCGTATTTCCATAAAATGCCATTAAATGCTCGTAAATTTCAGTACAAGTATTTGCTCGGAAATGGAAATGCTTTTAAAGCTCACAGTGAATCCAGAAGGTCGTTCGCGGGATTCTTATTGCCAATAGAATAAATCCAATTGCTGCGCCGCATAACGACATCTTAAACGCGGAACAGCCGAGGCATCAAGAGATTCTCTCCAAGAATAAATCTCCGAAAACACGCAAACGCATTGTTTTCCTTAAATTACGGCTTCCTAAAGTCTCAGAGAGATGAGGTTGTGAGACAAATAAAGATTTAGTAAAGCATGTTGACGAAAATAATTTAATTTAAAAGAAATAATAACAATAACAATAATAATAATAATAATAATAATAATAATAGTCTTTAAGAAACACGAAGATCGACACATTAAGTGAATTTCATCTTTTAATTAAGACTGTCAAATAACAAAATAATGCTGTTTTCAATCGCAAGGCAAGAGGAAGTTTATAATTTATAAAATTCAACAATGACGAAATATTCCTCGTGTGCTTCAAATGTGTGATCTTGGAGCATTTAATATTTTTCTTCGAGTTCGGAAGATCGCCATTAAATCCAGAATGAGATACAAGTGTTAAGGAGAGACATATGAGGAATGGCTAACTTAATTGCAAACAATAAGTCACGGCCTTACCGTCCAGCACAATAGCAGGGCACAGCACAACGCGGCGAATGCCAAGAATGAAAACGCCCTAGTGCTAGGGTATGTGCTAAACGCGTCATAGAGGCATACGTAAACGACGTGCCGCCAGAGAACGGGTGCCATCTCGTTCGTCACCGAAAACTGATCCCGCGCACAGACAAAGACTGTCACGCATAACGCATGCTCACTGTCGCATGCACTTCTCTCCCCATATGCCCGTATTCGGCAGCCGCGCATAAGTCAATCCATTTGATGTAGGCTGGAGCCTAGGGTAACATCACGACCCTCCGACCATATTTCATGACCCTTCATGTGTTCACCCGACGCGCAAAACGCAAGGGGAATCTCCTATGAAAACACTTAGCCCATTGGAAACGTTTTGCAAATCCCCTCAGCTAAAATCTCTTACGTAAACTTTTGTGCTTAAATTCCCGCAAAGGATTAAGCGGATTTACTTGATTTTTTATGAAAGCAACAATTGATAAGTAAGAGAATTTATTTCCCAAACGGTCGTTAGCATCACAATGTGATGAACCGTCATAACCGGAAGGATATAAGTGAGGCAAATAAAAACAGACACACTTCGTGCTGAGAGCTTCGTCTCGACGCCGCCTTCTCGGTGACGCCCAGTCCTTGAGCTTCCACTCGACTCGCCACGGATCCCACCGACATATTGAGTCGCTGATGTTTCGCGGCAGAATGACGAAGCTGGAATTCGAAGTCTCTAAACGATTACTCGCCATGACGACGTATCCTTCGTTCGCTCCGATCGACGTTATGACGGGCCGGCAGTGTTCCACGAATTGCAAGAACGCGCGAAAGAAAGCCAAGATCTATTAGACGGGCATAGCGAGTTACGACGACGTGGGCGCGCTCACAAGCTGGGAGAAATGATGAAAAAAATTGCGAGGCGAAGTAGAGGCAGACAGAATGTGGAGATGCGAGAGGGGAAGAAATGAGAAAAAAAGTAGGGATGTTGGGAAGAGGGGGGGGGGGCGCCGGGCGAAGAGGGGAGGCGAGAAGATGCGAGGAGGGGGAGAGCGGCGAAGAGTGGAGAGGAAAGACAGTCGATGCAGAGCGAAGTGGAGAGAGAGAGAGCTGCCGAGGCGGGAACGCCGTCGCTCAGCGCCAAGCAAAAAGTCGACCTTTTCATGAAGACATTAAGCAAAACCTCGACGCCGGCGTTGTTTTATGAAAAAAGGTTTCTTTATGCGCTCAATCTGAAAGCAGGTGCGGTCGATTTCGTTATTTTCCCCGACAGCCTACGGCTCTCAAGGGCCTCTCCGCGCCCACTCCTCCCGGTTCGCCCTGCCCGTCGCCGCATCCGCGCACCTATAAGTCCTTTCACGGTCGCGGGCGAAACAATAGCGTTTCTGGAATTCCATTCTCGTGCCTGCTTAAAACGGGGCAGAAACGGACGTCGGATTTGCTAGGTTGAACACGCGGCTGTTTTTTTAACGGGGAAAGGACGTTATCGGCTTTCAGACCGATGGATTTATGTTGAGGTTTTCGGTTCCTAGGATTCGTCGGCGCAAAGTCGACAAGCGGGGTGCATCAGCTGCAAAACAAGAGAATGTGGACACGTCTCTTCGGAGATATCACAAGATAGAGTGCATAATTAACGAACCAGACACAGAATTTACAATGAAATTTCAAACAAAAACAATACATTAAATATCAGAAACATTTTTTTCTGGTGAATTTTTTTTGAAAATGAAGTGGAATAAATCATTTAAGAGACAATTAAAATTACAATATATGTTTAAACGTTCTTGAAAAGGAACACTTTTATACTCGGGATAATATACTAACAATATCTCAAAAATTGTTCTGAATTGATAGATTGTAATTCAAAATTTATTTCAACAACAGTATTCATAACCTAGGTTGCTTATAATAGCCATTTCCGATTAAATTGTCAAATTTACGTTAAATATGAAAATAAAAGTTCAACAAATATTAAAAAATTCGGAAAAGTGGAAATCAACATGATAAAAGGAAAGCTCTTTAATAAAATTGAAAACAACTTTCTTTAACCATGGGAAACAATCGATAAAATTGGATTAAGTTTATTACAGCAAAGGAAAACATTTTTCTAGTGCTTAATGTCAGACTAAAATTTGAGAACGTAACTTAAAACGGTTTGACAGCACTGTATTGTTTGGAAGTGGCGAACTGGCAATTACACAGCGAAACAATTTCAACCATTTAATATTCGAATGTAATATCCCGAAATTAAAGAGAAATGCACGAATAAACGGTTTACTTCACCTGTTTTGAATTGTTAAACATGCTGTGCAGAAAGTTATCAAAATAGCACGTCACATAATTCGCCGTTTATATACGTGCAAGAGAAACAAATCTAACTACACACAATTATGTGTGCATATGTTTCGCTAATAAACCCCATGTATTTTGGCACTCTCATGTTTCGTGGGAGTGTGGGACAGGAACATGCTTTACAAGAGATCTGTATACTGCCTAAACGAGGGAAATGCACGTGCAGCAGATCTGGCAGATTATGCACTGCAATCCTGATGGTTCCCTTTCACATCTCCAAAATTTGAATGAAATGCAGATGTCTTCAGAAAATAACAATTATAACACAATTCTCAATTTAAACACTGTGAAAATATGCACTAGATGCGAATGTAGTGGCAATGTTCTTTTTTCTTTTTGTTTTCTTTTACACATTTGTCAAACCAATGAGCATTCCGCGAGAACATAAATTGACAAGAAACAATATATTATAGGATTTATAGTATATTATAGACAAATTAAATTACCAATTCTTTAACTATTTCGAAAGCATATTGCTTTTTTCCTGAAGGATGACAACACAGTACTTCATCCACATAGTCACCAGCGTATCTTAGAGCTAATGATTGCGCACTACGTATTGAGTATCTGATAGCAATCCTATTACAAATGGGTTCATATTGAAAGAAACCGTACATGTGTATTTCTCTTACGCCGGTGTGGGTCGCTCTACAAAGAGGCAGCATGTACGGCCCGCCGGCCGAGCGCGACAGCGATCTCCCGGCGGCGAGGTGTCGCAGCTGGCAGGAACACGCTCCCGCGGCTCCCGGCCGCTCGCGACCTACGCTCCTCGCCAGCCGCCCACCGCCCCTCGCTCCCCCCTCAAATTCCATAACCCACGCCCCCTTCCCCGCCCGCGCCCCACGCCCTATCACTGCCGTCGGGTGGGAAGCCAGAGCCGCCACATCGGGATCCTTATATAATGACGCAGAGGAGTGCGCTGTGTTCCGCGCCTTGGGGAAGGGGCTTGCACCTTCGGTCTGCACTGGCGGCCTCCACCGCCCCGCTCCCAACCCCAACGTCACCCCCGCCCCGCGCCCCCTCCACGGGAGTTCTGCTTGCACAACTGGGAGGACCTGCCTCCTGGAACCGCCCACCGCCCCCCCCCCCAATGGGCTATGCTCTGTGCTCCCCGGCTTTGCGCCCGCCCGCCATACACCTGCACCGATCCCTGGCGCCACCCATATTCTCTGTCTCGGGAAAGCCCTCATTTGATATACCGCTGCGCGTCACATCCACTCCCTCCTCAATACCTTCCTCACCCCTGTGTTCCTCCATCGCGTCCCCACCACGCCAAGTGAAGTTCCTCGACGATCCCCCCCCCCGACCCCTCGTCCTCGCTAACGTCGTCGCCGACACCTCCATCTTGGGAACTGGCCGGACGTGCCTGCCCCTCTCCCCGCCACGTCCCCGCTCCCACCCCTTCCCTCACCTCGGCCTCGGCCGTGCCGCCCCCGCCGCGATGGGTATCAACGTGGCCGGAGGCAACGCTGACTGCGCAACTCGTGGCCGGCTCAGTGGAGCCACTCTGGAAAGTCATCACAGGAAATTAATTAACAATCATTAACATCGCATGCGATGTTATCCTCACAAGGGCCAGCCCGGACATAATGGCGGCGCCGATAACACAATATCGGCCATTAGAGACAAGTGCCTGCGTCCTCCCCCCGCCTCGCCCCCCGTGTGTCCCCGCGGGAAAAGGCTTCGGTTTCGGACCGCACCTGAAAAAAAGTCCCGAGTCATTGGGCATTGTTCGATTGAAGCCAGAAATATAATCTCGATTCTTTAACTAATAATCTATCATCTGCGGTTCATGCGCAGCTTCACATTATTGTGCCGAAGCGGACGTCGGCGCGCCGAAAAGGAAACTCTCAGGGTCAACAGTTTTTCCGCTACAGCGCAGCGTTAAAGGAGCTAATGAAATAAATGTTCGCTCACACCTGCAACGCTGCGCGGTTAATGCGCGCATGCACGCCGCGGACGGCGCTTCAAGCGGCGGCAAATATGCGGGGCATTCCTTGCTTCATTACTCTGCAGCAGGAAAGTCTTTACCCTTCCAGGCCAAACGAAGGCCAAGACGCTACGAAACGGGACTGGATGCTACAGCTTTATATTGCCGTGTGAGTGATATTCGCCATCGACTGAGGTTGTACAAGAAATATATGAAGTGTGTATTGGAAAGACAAGTTTCCCGTAAAAGCGGCCAATTGAGTGGGATCTAGAAAATAAATATGTCTATATTTCAATAATGGATTCAAATTACTATACAACCAACACATAAACGGCGATAATTAACATAATCATTTTCAGAATCAACGAATCGTACGTGAAGTTGTTCAACGATCAGTCTTGCGAAGAAGTCAATTACTAATGGAAATAACAGCGGTAAGCTGCAAATGAAGAATTCCATGTCAATTTCAAAATAAAACAGATACGCTCTCTGTAATTCGATTTCGCTGTTAACAATACAGTGTATTAGCAGTTCCAATTGAAGCCGCACTATACGAGGGATTCGTGTTTCACAGTAGGTCAGGGAAACCTTTTTTGTCGTTTATTTACTCAGTGGGGTGGAATCTCGGCATTTTAAAACGAGGGTGTGTCTCCCAAATTGGGAATGAACTTGACAATGAAAAATCGTTGATTCCCCCTCTCGATGAGAAATGGGAGTGGTAGATGGAAAAAATGCTAAATTACTCATGTAACCTAAACTTTCATGTTCCAGCTCAACATTAATCGTGGGGAAAGTTTGTATTGTAGTTAAGAAGGTACTTCATTTACTATCATTTTCTCACTTTTTAATGTGCAAAGAATTTGTTTTTTCGGGGCACTCAGCACTCGAGTATAATGAATTCACTTTGTACAATAGATCTGAATAGTAGTTTTCAACGCATCAAACCAACATATGCACCAAGTAAATGTCTGTAATCGACACCCATCGAAAAATCCGCATCGCGAGCTCTGTAGTCGTGAAAATTGTCGCACATTCACTGATGGTCTATCGTGCGGATTCAATTAACTTGCAATCATGAGCCATTTGTGCAGTAAAATAAGTACTGTAACTGCAAATAGAGTTTGTAACACAATTATAGATCGAGATTTTATGTGATTGTATCCGAGATACATTTATTGAAAATGTCGTTATCAACCAATGTTTGAATCAACACTTCTCAATGCATTGTAAAAATACGTTTAAATAAAGTGTGTTTCTAGATATTTAGAAGATGAAAAACACAACGCAGTCGTTTTTTAAAAATATGTTCATTTGATTCACTAGATAGCATTCATTGTACTCAAGTTTTATTTAAATGAAAATTTAACCCGGTTCAATAATTCAGAAAGTAAGAAGGAATACGGAAAAAAATTGTAAAAGACAAAAACTAAAATAATTTTGAAACTTTCATAACTTAATATGTAATCTTGTAACATAATTTACGGATCACAAAAGTGAAATATGATTTTATTTACATGTAAAATTAGCATAAGTTCATTACAAATTACGAGTTCATTATGAGAAAACTAGTGGTTAGATATACCTCTACCTACAATTATTTTAAACTGTTGTTATTGACGAATAGATTGCGTTAAGAAAAACATCTCTAGATTCAATAACGAAAATGTTGGGGGTGTTCGAAAGCAAACTGACTTTTGCAGTTTTCGAAAATCCTGAAATTTTAATGCAAATAAGACTTGTATCATATTTATATGCACGTTTTCTTTCATTTATGAGAACACATTGAAAATTTAGTATGCGATTCATTTAAAATACCTTAAAACATTAAAAGATCCTCTTCAATATCACAGGTCCCAATCAGTCATATATATTGGGAAATATACATTCTAAAGTTCGTACGATCTATGGACTAGTAGTGTTTGCCCAGTGGACATCTTAAACCACTTCAGTATTTGTAAGGACTAGTGCCCTGTAGCAGGAAAATTGCTGCTGAACAAAACCAGACAAAATGGTTTCCAAGAACGTGGCACGAACACTACTCAAGAACCACAAATACATTACTTTTGTATAACGCTGAAATAAATAATTTAATAAAAACAGTCTTCACGAATACTGCAATAATGTCGCATGGTATATGTGGATACACAGTACAACAGTTCTTTATATACCAAGAATATAAAAAAAAGTTGTTCTTCCATAACACAAGTAAATAGCAAATATTTAATGGAGAACAGCTTTTTCCTTGGGGTCTTGTTGTTGCACGACGTCAATTGCGTCGTATGCAGTGTTGCACGGAATATGAGAATTCAGTTGGTATGCGGAGTACCACAATAAGCGAAACAACACAATATTGGCATTATTAAGTCCAAATCGAACCCGTTTCATTTTTTCTCGACTGTTTCCTTTTCTGTTTATGTAACGAAATCACAGGCACCTCTCAGAAGGCTACAGGCTGCGTAGTTTTCTTTCAATTTCTGCGTGCATTCCAAATTAGTGATAGATATTAGGACCCCATCATCAGAATATCATTAAATGATCACGATTGCACTGGGAAATTACGCACTTTAAGACAAATTCGGGGTACATTCGCGACAGTTATGGCTGAACG
This sequence comes from Teleogryllus oceanicus, assembly GCA_964035755.1. Classification (NCBI taxonomy): domain Eukaryota; kingdom Metazoa; phylum Arthropoda; class Insecta; order Orthoptera; family Gryllidae; genus Teleogryllus; species Teleogryllus oceanicus. Next base: position 131,795,861 of record CAXIVR010000001.1, read on the forward strand.
TAAAAGAAATATACACAAAAAATTGTATAACGTCCCCTTTTCGATGTCGGTTCAAAATATCTCTGCCGCCACAAACAACCTAATAAATGACGTGTTACAAATCCATAATGGTTAAAAAATATTGAATTATCTGTTTATAGAGTCTATATATTTGAAGAGTTTAAAGACTTTTTACTATTACCAATTACAATAAATATCTCATGGTTACATATGCGAATATTTCTTTGTAAATTATACGAACCGATAATAATAATAATAATAATAATAATAATAATAATAATAGTTATTTATGTTGATTTAAGATCCGCCTAATCGATTTAATATATATATATATATATATATATATATATATATATATATATATATATATAATTTGAATATCCTTTATAGAGAAGCCCAATGACATATTTTGAATTAAATGCTGGATATTGCAAAACAGGTGACTGGCGGGAGACGCCAGCGTCTGAGAACAGCGACTTCGCGGGCGGTCTCCCTCTCCCCACCCACCCCCACCCCCACCCCAACGTGCGCTACCTCCTTCGCAGGCGTCTCGCGGTTACATGCTCAATTGAAGCGCCCCCTCCCCCCGCCACAACCTCGTCGCCTTCGGAATTTCCATATCCCGTCACCACCGCGCCTACTCCCCCTGCCCCCCTGCCCGCCCGCGCCGCTCGACGGGGAATCTAATAAGGACGAGGCCCGCATTCAACCCGGAAACCACATTAGTCGCTGCGACGCGGGGTGTCGGCGGCGGCGGTCAGCGCGCCGCACGCCCCGGCCAAGTCTATCAGTCAATAGAGAAGGCCGCGACCCGGGCCGGGGCGCGCGTCGCACAGACGAAGCAGGAGACGGGGTGCGGGTGGGGGAAGACATGCTCGCCACCCACGTCGCTGTCACCCGGCGCCCGCAAGACACTCCGCCCCCACTTGTCAACGCCACAACTGTGCTTTCATTTCTTGTCCAGTCCATGCCTGTTTCGTGATCCCTCTCCCAAGAGTGGCAACCTTTTCATACTTAAAACAGTTTAAACCATTTCGACACGCTCTACTGAAGTAGTCAGTGTTTTGCAGCAAGCATAAAGATTTTAACTCATTTTTATTTCAAGACGTTTCCCAAATCCCGTAATGTATGTTTCAAAATTTCGCAAAGTAATGTTTGACGTCGCGGGGAGCAAATGTGGGTAAAAGTATATCGTCAGTGAACAATGTTTAACAACCTCTGCACTAAAATTCCGCCAGCTTCTTCTGCATCTATCATTGATTATACATCCGTCGTAATTTCTCAAACGACAACAGCATTGGTGTCATCTGTTCCCGTGTTTCCCAGTATTTGTCCTGGTAATATCCTCGTCACTGGTTTAATCATTATTCTTCGTTTCCGAAACCATCCCAACTGCAGCTCCAGCTAAACTCGTAAATCACGCCTTCCTTCTTCAGAGTGCTGCTATCGTCACTAACATACTTATTCACTTTTCTACTCTCGCACTACACCTGAGTTCCATTAAAGTGACATCTCAGATCGCTCGTTCACTCCATATCAGTCAAACATAATACTACCTAAGGTATCTTTCAATTTTCATTTTTTTTTCATCTGTGCCTGGTTTCGATACGGCTTCATATGCTCACACAGTTATTTCTGCCGACTTTCAAGACTTCATTTCATTGAAAAAACTTTTCCTTCCTCACCCCTCTTTCCATATTCTCGTCACTTTCTTGGCACTTTGTCTTGATTCATTAACATTTCCTATTGCTTTCAGTTTTTCTGTTGTCTGTTCTCCAGCGTTTCCTTCGATTTCGACGATCTTGCGGCTCCTCCAACCACCCACCCAGCCTCCCCAGCCTACAGACTCGCGTCCCTTATCACTTCCACTTCCGGCGTTCTTGCCGCACTCCGCGCGCAGACGCGCATTTCGGCACACGCATGTTGTATCGACCCCGGTGGCGTAAGCGCCTTGCTAGGGGTAGCTTGATCCCAAGATAATAGAAACAGCGGCGACAGCAATGAGGATTAGGGATAAAATTGAAAAAAAGGCGCCCGCTCCCCGCTTCACTAACAAAGGCCCGCGTAAAATATAAGCTTGAAAAACATTTTTGTATTTCTGCGGCGCGGAGTGGCGCGGCGCGCGGCAGCGAGGCAACGTCGCTCAGTGCTTCCTCCCCCACGCTCAGACGCCGAATCGCTCCCTCTCCTCTGCCCGCCCCGCCCCCTCCCGACCCACACCTCGCGCTCGTCTAATATGGATTCTACGTTAAATGCGGGGATCGTCCTTATTAGGTCCGCGACGACTGCGGGAAGTGCGGGCGGAGGGGCCGGCAGCACCGGCGAGGAGCGGGCAGAGCGGCGGAGAGCGGAGGTGGGGGCGACCGACGGAAGCCGGAACCCTACCAAAACTTTTAAAAAGGGAACCTGTCTCAATTGCGGACGGCGTGTTCCTGCCAGAGCAAGCGAGGGCGGCGCGGGGCGGCGCGGGCGGCGCGGCGGCGCGGGGGCGGGGCGGGCGGCGCGGGGCGGCGCGGGCGGCGCGGGGCGGCGCGGGCGGCGCGGGCGGCGCGGGCGGCGCGGGCGGCGCGGGCGGCGCGCGGGCGGCGCGGGCGGCGCGGGCGGCGCGGGCGGCGCGGGCGGCGCGGGCGGCGCGGGGCGGCGCGGGCGGCGCGGGCGGCGCGGGGCGGCGCGGCGGCGCGGGGCGGCGCGGGCGGCGCGGGGCGGCGCGGGCGGCGCGGGCGGCGCGGGCGGCGCGGGCGGCGCGGGCGGCGCGGGCGGCGCGGGGCGGCGCGGGCGGCGCGGGCGGCGCGGGGCGGCGCGGGCGGCGCGGGCGGCGCGGGGCGGCGCGGGCGGCGCGGGCGGCGCGGGCGGCGCGGGCGGCGCGGGCGGCGCGGGCGGCGCGGGGCGCGGGCGCGGGGCGGCGCGGGCGGCGCGGGGCGGCGCGGGGCGGCGCGGGCGGCGCGGGCGGCGCGGGGCGGCGCGGGCGGCGCGGGCGGCGCGGGCGGCGCGGGCGCGCGCGGCGCGGGCGGCGCGGGCGGCGCGGGGCGGCGCGGGCGCGCGGGCGGCGCGGGCGGCGCGGGCGGCGCGGGCGGCGCGGGGCGGCGCGGGCGGCGCGGGCGGCGCGGGCGGCGCGGGCGGCGCGCGGGCGGCGGCGGGCGGCGCGCGGGGCGGCGCGGGCGGCGCGGGGCGGCGCGGGGCGGCGGCGGGCGGCGCGGGCGGCGCGGGCGCCGGGCGGCGGGCGGCGCGGGCGGCGTGGTTGCTCAGGGCGGTAGGAGGGCGGGGGCGGGAGTGACTAGCCGGAACGGGTCGAGGGAATCAATTCATTATACGACGCTGCGCAGCTCCAATGAGTGTGAAAAAGGGGGAGCGAAGGGAACGGGCCGAGGCGAAGGTGGAGCGGCGTGGGGGTCGGTGTGTTGTGGAAAATGAAATATGATGCTGGGAAAGGGGGAAAGCTGAGAATAGGACGGGCTGCGGGCCGCGTTTGCGAAGGAGCTTATTCTGATATTAATATTTTAAACAAAAACGATATTCGCGCTTGAAGCGTGCGGCTTGGCCTGAGACTGGCGGGGGCGGCGGGCTGCGGAGGTTGCGCGGGCGGCGTGCGGCATGGCGGCGTGGGCGCGGCGCAGGCGCGGGCGGCGGGGCGACGTGGCGGCGGGGCGCGGGGCGGGGCGGCGGGCGGGGGGGGGGCGGGCGGGGGGGGCGGGGGCGGCGGCGGCGGGGCGGCGGGGGCGGGGGCGCGGGGGCGGCGGGGCGGCGGGCGGCGGGGCGGCGGGGCGGCGGGGCGGCGGGCGCGGGGCGGCGGGCGCGCGGGGCGGCGGGGCGGCAGGGCGCGGGGCGGCGGGGCGGGGGCGGCGGGGGCGGCGGGGGCGGCGGGGGCGGCGGGGGCGGCGGGGGCGGCGCGGGTAAAGGGGGCGCGACACGAATTCCGCGCCGCCCCCGGAGAGCAGCACTTTGGCTGCGGCGGAGATGATCCGCGGTTTGGAGGAGAAGGCGCTGGCGGTGGCTGAGCGACGCGGAGAACGGGCAGGGGAAAGGGACTGCAGAGCAAAGCCAAAGCGCCGGCGAGGAGGGCGGCCGGCGAGCGCACGGAAGAATCAGAGGGAAGCTGCACAGAAGTTGAAGGACGGCGCCGCAGGAAGCCGGCGGAGACCTCTGCTTCCGGAGAAACGCCGCGGAGGGGACAGCGGATACTCGAGGATGTCCGACGGGGCGCGAGCTTCCCCGGCGGAGAGGAGCGCGGGGCGCTGCGTAAGAGGATAAGGAAAATCAACGGAATATATCCTCTGAAATACGAGAACCTGAAGCTCGGAGGGCCCGGAAAGTCTAAAAATTAAGATTGCTCGAAATATTTCAAATAGCTGATGGAAAAGGAAGGTAAAGAGTTGTCAAGAGGTATGCGCTGCATTCAGCCTCCCATTCAGACCCTAATTTCGAGATATATGTGGATTTGGAGCTTGAAAGTATGCTTGTTTTATTTGACATGAGCGTGATCAACAAAAAAAGGAAAATAAGCCAAGTACTTCCGTCAGCGTTTTCGTAACTTCTCTAGCCGTTAAATATTAAAGCAACAGCTAAAAAAGGAATGTGATTGGTGTTTGTTCTCATTTTATAATCTTTTTTCGCAGATCTCAAGAAAATTCTGAATCCATTCGTTGTTTGCTCCGCAAACGCGCACCTCCCAACGGAATGCGTTATACGCCGAGCCTGAAACGGACAGCAGCACCTAGTAGGAGGGGACACGCGCGCGCGGGCCCTGACAGGAAAAACAGGCTCGTGGCCAGGGGAGCGGTCGTCGCCAGGGGCGGAAGTCGCAATGAAGACGAACGGCGGGGAGATAGCCCGGCGGGGGCGGGGGAGGCGGCTGGGGCAGCGGCGCGCGTGGGTGGCCTGCGGAGGCGGCGGGGGCGGAGCACGTTACGGAAGGCACGCTTCCGCTGCCCACGCCCACCCCGCGCCTTCACGGCTCGCTCTGACCTCAGACTCCCCTCCCCCTCGCTCGTGGCCCGCACACAATCGGCCCACCCCTACACCGCTCGTAATTCGTCCACGAAGAAATTGTTCCCGTAGACTCACGCTGGGCCTGCTCCTATGCCCTATGCTAACTCATTGTTCGGATTACGACAGATATTTTCAATATCGCTGATATATACTTCCGGAAGTTCTGGGGGAATGAAAATGAGAAAATCGAGATGAAGTGCCTTTAAAATGGAAGTAAAAGAAAAAAATCCCGATGAGTTTGTAACGCGAGTTATTGAAAGTCGGGAAACTGAACGATAACAATGGCGCGGCAAGAATGACGAAAATAGACGATTGCGGGGAAATGAGAAGGAAGGGAAGGCAGAAGTACTAAGAAAGGTAAGGACAAAAGGAGACGTGAAAGTCATAGAAGGGGACGCAGAAACAATCAGGGCGTTGCATAGCGCATCCTGCCGTCCGTACGAACACAATGTTCCGCTCGGCCTTTGAACTCCGCAGGAAACCATTTGTAAAAGCCAGCGGTGCAGGTTTTTCCTTTGGGCAAATTAAAAGTATTTAATTAATTCGCGTCCGTTCCTCGGCGCTGCCGCCGCCGCCGTAGCCTCTTGTTATTCATTGACCGCACTAACACGGAGTCTCATTCGTCAATCAAAGGGCCGACTCTGCAATCGGCGGCCTGTCCCACTAACCGCGTCGACATGAATTTCCCTGATCGGAATCTCCGACTGAATAATACAGTCGAGGCAGACCAGCACTTTCCAGTCGGTCGACGGAATTGGGAACCGATAGGACTGCAATCGATAGTTCCGTACACAGACACACGCGAAATACACGGTGCACGGCGCTTGCACTCCGAAACAATAAAATGGCTGGAAGCAAAGGGCCGAAGGGGTGCGCAAGGTGGGGAGGGGTGTGTGGGAGGCGGTTGTGCCAGGTGCGGGACCGAGGGGGGCGGGGCAGGGCGAGGGCGTCGGTCGCGGTCGGCGCCCGGCAAACACGGCCTCGCTGATCCTATGTCCCCGTCGGCCGTTTTCTGCGAAATAGATATTCCATCCGCGTCCAAGTTGCCGGTCATATTGTCACAGCGATTCCACATCAGCTCTTCAACTGATCCTCCTTTTAACATCGGTTTCGATTATGATATGGAAATGTTTCTGAAATCAAAAACTCACCTGGAATGCGGGGTGAGGGAGATGGGGCGTTTATTTTACCGGCACTAAAAGGTCCATCAGGCGACGTGTACCAATTGGCAACGCGATCCGATGGAAGGGTCCCAGTGCGCGGCGAGCGAAGCGTTTAAATGCACCTGCCTGCCCTTCCAGCCATTTAATCACTAGCCGTGTCATGAAACGCCATCGACCTGCACTCAAATATAAGCGCTTCGCTTTTCCGGTTCGAACATAAAATAAATCTGAAAAACAGTATCCGCGCGTCCTGCATACACCGGCCAGCTTTTTGGTTGCAGATCACCGAGCGGATGGAGCTGATTAACAACACGCCGTTCCGACGGAACGATTTCGCCAACGCGTTCCAAAAGATCGCCTCAATTACTGCAACCGCGCTTTGTTACGGTTGCATGCATTCGGTTGGCCTGCAGTCGATCGCCGACGTCGGGGGAGATAAGCTACGCGAGTTCCTATGGTCGCACCTTCTGAGCCCAACGGTCTACTGATTTGGAGATAGGCTGCAGAATCGAAATTACAATAGAGAGGATGAGTAATAGCCGACTTCCCGTTCACTATAGCGTGTCATGATATCGAGGGTGGAGCGTTACACAAGCTGATAATTGTGATCCTACCTTATTATAATAGCTGTAATGAATAGACCCACCCATTATGGGACTCATCGCAAAGCAGCAAATGATATAAATCTGTGATTCAACGACCAAATCCAGTTCAGGCTATACAATTTATACGAAGAACTAGACTGTTCTCTCTTATCAATTTCCTCAATTGAGAATTCATTTGCACTGTATGTTTCAAAAAGAACAAAACTAGAGGAGTAGTTGTTTTCCACATCGTTATGCTCGCATATTGCAAACATTTGAAAATTACATTTTGAGTTCTTTTCTAACACAACGTTAAATTCTATTACAATCCATTATTATCATGAATGAATATTGACTTTTATACTATTATTAACTAAGGAATAAGGGGGAAAACGTTTATTAAAACCCATTGATTTTTATGAAAAGAAATTCTTCAATGAATAAAGAATGAATATAATACTGCTGAATACCTTACTTTCTCTCGAAAAAGCTAAAGACTCAATAAAATCTTAAAGACTTTTTTACTAATCAACTGATGAAATGCCTACTGTTACACGATTATTTATTGTATCTTCAAACATTGAAAGAAAAACTTCGAAAATAATTTTAAAAGGTTCTTAAATGAAAGATACCTCAATTGAACGAGTCTCCCGCAACATAAAACGTTGGAATTCACAATCGAAGGACTACGAGATAATCGCATTTTTCTAAGTCCTTTCATTCTAAAAACCTTCGTCTCCACAATTTCGTCACAAATCAGTCCCTTTTACAATTACAATATTTCTCTAGGAAGGTTTCCAAAACGTGAAAGGTCTCATGCATTTGAGAAGTACTGGAATGCGAATATTTGTTCAAAATTAATTTTAACAACTTCTTTGGTACAATTCAAACACACTTCGTTCATTCTTATTGAGTACGCTTGTTGTATCTAGAAATTCTCGTATATCAGTCTCAATTAAAAAATACAATAGGTTTTGGCAAAGTTGACTGAAAAGGTATAGCCACGGTTTTATTTGATTATTCATTTTATAAAAAACACGATAATTTCATACCTTTTGTAACAGGTAACTTATTTCCAATTAATTTTCAGATGAAATTATTTTTTAAATCTCATTGCATGCAAACTGAAATGTTTGAAAATAATAATATTTGTAACATTTGCTGGAAACTTAGATGACAAATTTTTCCGTACAGAGCGTTTCAGAAACTCCTCCATAACTTCCTGGAACCAACATCAGCATCAAAGAAAAAGGCCAGAAAGTGTATTTGACTTTTGAAAAACAAGCTGCCAGTTGGAAAACATTTTCATTAAAGTTTCTGTGACTTACAGTGAACAATTCTTTTATTTCTCATTCAGAACTTCGTTGTGCGAAAGGAAGTGACCATAACAGTAAGACGAAGCAGAAAATTAAAGAACGATTTTTAACGTTTACATCGTATAATTTGAAACACAAAGTGTTTATAACCACACACACGTGGCAATTATTTGAGATTTAATATTAAAATACTGCGGTGTACAAATTCTATGCTACGTGATTCTGACCGAGGTTGGTTTCTCATATAAATTAAATAAACCAATATTCAGTTCTCTATAATATTTATTATTATAGAATCGCCAAGTGACGCGTTCATTTTAAACACTTGCACAAATGAATTCACTTATTGTTCGGAACTACGAACTGTTATGTATCTCACGCTATTTTATTTGGACTCTATTAGGTGTGAAAACAGTTGAATAACCTGGTGTTTACATTGATATTTACTTAGATTATGATATTCCTTGTTTATTCTGGGCCTCACTCATTTAGTCCCAGACGCCGGCCATTAAGGAGAATAAAACTTGGAAATATTTATTAAAAAAAAAATGAAAAATTTTTAAAATTTAAGAGACTAAGTATTAAAGAAAGATTAGTTGTATATTTTCAGAAAAAAATAAATTAAAAAATAACTGTGCAATAAGAGTTCAAACCGCTTCACTGAAACACAAAATTCAGTTTTCAATAAAGACAGCGTCTTTATTATTTCGGCTAATGCTCAATGAATTGCGTAAAATTTAAAATCAAATTTTACTATAGATCATTTTACTATTGGAAATATCGTATTCCTAATTCACCCGATAAGTTTTGGTAGTTATTTAGTTCTTCCATTGACTTTATTGTTTCCATAATAGTGGCATTTATTAAAAAGGAACACGTTTACATCTACTAGATCATCTAGGCAAAATTCCATCATAATTGTCTTACTAATATAATGATGGGTCGTGGATAAAACCTCCTTCAACTTAGTGAGTCATTACACTGTTTTGAAATACTAGCTTAAAGATACTTTTGCAATGCCCTATCCTTAATATTATTTCATTTCAATATTCAATCATATCCAATTGTGTTGAGTTTGTCCTTCCAAATAAAACGAAATAAACACTATATTTTCGCACCACACCCGAAAATGCTTTTAACTCTCCTTGTATCTCTCTAGGAAACGCACGGAATGACTGATCTTGAGCCTACTGTATTTTCATAATCTAGTACAATGTGGAACACATGCCAATAAATTAAAGTTTTAGCAAGGATGGGTCAAACGTCCTCCATGGTCAAAAATCCTTACTTTTCCTTACCAGTTCAGTCACTGTTTATCTTCATAGATTGTCCCCAAAACCAATGGATACATTTTTTCACTGAATGCGAGGTTTTCTTTATCGGGATAGAATGAAACTCGGGATAGAATGAAACTTCCCTGGCCGGTATGGAGCAAAGGAGCCAAACGTGTTGGGCCGACGTGGGTACTCACCTCTGAACCGCGCGCCCAGGCCACCACGACGCTGTTGCAGTTGTAGTAGATGTCGGGCAGGTTGGGCTGGTAGCAGGGCTGGCCCGCGTCGCGTGCGTGCACCTCCAGCTCGGGGTTCTCCATGCGGCCGTCGCCCGAGCACTCGTACACGATCACGTGGTGCATGTAGCGCCGGCTGTCCGCCTCGTGCAGGGGCTCGTACTGCAACAAGAACGCGCCTCCGTCAACGCCCGCGCCGCCAAGCAGCAGCCAGAGGGATGCGAGCGCTCCCAACCCGCCAAGCGCCAGCTGGGCGCAGACCGCCAGTCGCAACACCGCGCTTAGAAACGTATGAATCCACTTCGGCCGCTTCTTAAACATCATCAATATCACTGCAGCGCCTCTGACCGGGAGGTCCTAGGTTCGAGTCCTGACGGCGGCAGGATTTTCGACACTGGCTTTTCAGCTAGGTCGAATTCAGTCGCTGTCTGGAGGAGAATTCTAGCGGCCGGCTGCTCTGATCGGTAGTTTTCCGTGGTTTCTCCGATCAACACCAGGCGATTGCCGGAGCAGTACCCTACCAAACGGGCCACGGACCGCGCGCGATCTGTCCTTCCTCTTCCTTGTTCAATCCTCTCCCCTTACACACACACTTACACTAGCATGCACTACACTACCACATATCTCGGGAGACCGGTCGGGAGCTTAGAGCTTGTCCAGGCTGGGGCGGTGCCCCGCTGGTGGGAGAGTCCTGGTTAGGGGGAAACCCCACTAGCCGACGGTAGGTCGGTGCCGGATCTCGCCATCCAGTAGGGGAAGATCACCGCCATCTCCCGAGAAAAAAGAACATGCACTACACTAACGGGACTAATGACCGAAGCAGTTGACGCGCCCGGAAACACGAAAAATCAATCAATCAACCATCAATATCCATTGGTGATGCGCTTAATGTGGTGGCATTACGTATGAGTTGATTCATAAGCAGTTTACTTTACATTCGAATATAGTGGGCATTCCTTGCCTTAGAGATCGATTCCACAACGTGGAGAACAATCCTCTGAACAATTGGAACATACCACGAATTTTAATGTTCGCTTCAAGGACATAACAAAATACAGAATGTCCCTTAATTATAATGACAAAACAAATATACGCTCCTATCGTTATTTGAAGACTTTTGGTGCAATCTTTTTCCCGTCGAAAATTTTGGTTTTCAAGAAAACTCGATGTCTTTTCTACTGCTATTAGAGACGCACCACACATCCTCAAATAATGATAAACGTGTACATATCTTTGTCGAAGTAATTAATTTGATTTCAGTATAATCCGCAAATATTAAACGTACATTAAGTAAATTAATAACTAAGTATATGCAATTTAATAGTACAGTGCAATCACGAAAAAATACATACAGATGAAGTTCTTCTGAACGGCAGTACTTATAGTAACACTCAGCAACAATATAATAATATAATAAATAATATAATACGGAATTCGTCGTATTTCTATATATTATTTGTAGATATAATGAATCTATTATATATATATATATATATTAATTTTATTTTAAAACCTATCGTTGTATTGAGTTAACATCAAACATTTGCCAATTTAAATCGGGAAACCGCCAAACATCGAATGTAAAATTCATGCAGCGAAACGTTAGGGTTTCGTAGCTAGTTATTTCTAACAATAATAGTAAACACAACTGAAATTGCTTCCACATGAAAATATCGGTAATTGGATATAATTTATAAATTTATTTAAGGAACACTGTTCTGTTTAGCGATTATTTTGTTGTTACAGAAGTAAAATATTCCTTTTGTGGATCAATGGAGTAATATTTTTAAATTGGTTTCCTTAAATCCAAGTAAAGATATAAATTTAATTTTAAAGCAAAAGTAAATGCACAGCATTATAATACATACGTCAATGTTCCAATACTTAACGCCTCTGCGTTTCGCGTATTCTCGAATGCGAGTGTATGGCAGCTGGAAGTCAGGGAACTATCGATTAGAAGAATTTCTCGAGGCTTTCCTTGTTTCAAAGCAACTTGTGTAAAATTTTGCAGAATGACAGGGGATATTGAATCAAAAAGATGAGAAACAGCGAAAGTAGTTTACACTCATTTGGGCAATTTAATGAGAATTTCTATGTAGGTATAGTAAGAACCACGCGATAATAATCTATGAAGTATTACGCAGCAACGTTGACTTCAATTTAAAAATAAATTACGAAAATATATCGATTTACTTTGTTTGGTATATAATTTGAAGTATTATTCACTCCACAAACAAATTTATTAATAAACGTATTAACACAAGTACTTCACACTTTTCGACTCTTAGAAGGCTTAACCGCGACTCCCTTTCACTCACCGGTTTATGTACAAGCTCTCGCACAGCTGCATATGCACAACAACCACTGCTCTGCCACCCTTTGGCAAGAGGACTGCGTTTACTCTGTGTTCTGTTTGCGTAAGGAATACTGATGGACACTGAGGTCTCATTTGTACTTGCGCTTCTCGATAATGTGCACATTAACCTGCAATGGTATCCCAGCGTTATCACGAGCGGAAAATACGATCCCACATCAGAAGAGCATCGAAAGAGAGACAACAACAGCGTCAGAATTCATGAAGACAGGTGATTGAAATCGTTTCTAGATGCGACCGACGTCGCAGACAAATAAGAAAAATGTCAAATTCAATAGATTCAATAAAATGTGTGCCGATCGAGATGGCCGAGACAGCAATAGTGGAGCTTCGTTCAAAGGATTCGGATCAATAGCGCATATGGGTGTTTGTGCGTTTATATGTGTATACTGCATGTATGTACGAACGCAGAGACTAAGAATCCCGTTAACTAAGCGAAACTTTTTTATCTTTTCTCCTCAAAGGCAAAGTTCATGATAAATGATGCAAGCATATGTGTTTGTGTATTCGACACTGGCATTCTGTATTCGAACAGCTGAAAATAGGTTATTTCCTGTATCGATAAATCTATTCTTCGCGGAACGAAAGTAGAAACAACAGTGTAACATCGGACAGTATCATGTTTCTTTCCAGTATCACCAGCTTTGAATGTATTACAAATTAATGCCTTGAAATGCCAACTTGTTTTATAAAGCAACTGAAATCTGTACAATGGAAGGAAAATTGAACTCTGACAGAGTTCAACTTGCGAAAACATTTGTAATTGAGATCACATTTTAGGTGGCAACTAATTCTCTTGAAACTATGGCACGGTATAGTACTCGTTAACGACGTTACTCTGGCAATCTCAACCGGAAAATTGGAAGAGTTCAGGAAGTGAAGATACGGCGGGCCACACCGGTTGTCTTGAAATTCATTGGAGGAAGTTGCTCCAACAATCTTCCCGTCGACTGTACTCCTGATGTCCGTACTTGTGTCAAAAATCACTATGAATGACTGAAAAACGCAATGAAGTAAATACATTTAATGTCTCTTACTAAATTTAATGTCACGATTAAACATTGTGGCCTATTCCACCTATTAATCTTTTGTCTTTAGTGGTCGAGCAACATCTCTCATTCCTCGTGGGCTCAAATTATAACTCGTTGAATTGATTGAGGCACTCATTCTGATTACGGGCATAAGTTATTTTTCTCTATGTGTAGGCATATTTTCACTGTTATTACATATTTTAAAAGTCATTTCTTATATTGTTGTGCGGTACTTTGTCCATTCTTATTTATTTAAAGTTCATCGATTCGGACCATTCATTTTCTGTGGTAATTGAAGTCCACGAATGATGAAATGAATAATGAGTAGACGATAGCAATAATCACGAGGTGAATAATGATGGAGAAATGAAGGTACAAGAGAACCTCGAGGAAACCTGACAAGAGTTCATTTTGTCCATCGCCAATTCCACAAGGCTTAGATGAGGATTATACGCAGGCCCCAGCGACGGAGGACGCATGCGCTAACCATTAGGCCACGAGTCCCTATGCGCCTATGCCCTACTTCATACATCCTGCTTCCCACCTGAAGAAATTTCACTAGTGTCTCGTCTTCTTGGATCTCTTTGCAATAGCAACCAACTCTCACACCCATAAAATTGGGAATTTATATTGTTTTATACTATTTCACCAAGATAACTTCATGAAGTTTCTTTCTAAATAATGTTTTAGATTTTGAAAAAATTTTTTAATTTTTTTTAAGGCCTTAAAAAATTTAAAAAAAATTTTTAAAATTTTAACCATTTCTAAGTTCGTATTATTCGAAAACAAATTAATCGAAAGAAATGCTCAGAAAGTGGATGAGTATCGTACAGAAATACAGTAAAATAATCCTATGAAATTCTATTCTGATAGAAAAACATGACCATATATTTATGTTTAAATAAATTTATATTTAACATTAATTTTCAGCCTTATATTTTCCATCGACATAGGATGTGACAGACAAAAATGAGACCTGTCAATCACAAAATAACGACATTGTCATGTCCCTGTAATCTATCGAAAATTCGTCAAATTCTCTTTTTCCATCGCATCTGTAGGTTAACAGTCAATGTGTAGAAAGTATCAATGCCACGTTTCACAAAGAGAACTCACCGCATTGCTTCAGGGATACAAAATAATCCATCACCGTCGTTCATACCTCAGGGTGTCGGAGGCCCGGCGACGCAGTCACCAGGTCCATCCTGGTGACAGCAACTCATTCTCCCAGATAGCCCTTGTCGAAGCACCACTTGAAGCCTAATGAATTTTGAGCAGAGACCACTCCATTTAACACTAAATTAGTTTTGGCATTTCATGATAATACTATATTCGCTGGATGACGCACTCGTGTCGCTCCAAAATACGTTTATATGACATTTTCAATTTGCTGCTGATGCTCATTTAAGATCGCATGCTATAAACGGTGTTTCAGCGCGTGCATACAATTCGTAGTAGCACAGACAGCGGAGTAATTTTGTTGGTTGAGCCGATACATTAGGCGGAAAATGCAGAAATAATGCTTCTTTAGTTGAGTTCCCTAATAGGGAAAAGTTTTATGGCAAAAATAAAGATAGAAGACAAATTTCAAAGCGACAGACAGTATTTCCTTAGTCTCTATAAATTACGATAGGGTCATACTTCACTCGGGAGCAAATTAAGAAGAAACGCGTTTAATTGGTTTTGCGACATTTCTTGGAATTTCATTCCACAGCAATGTAATTCAAACTGGTTCTACAAATTAAAGAGAAACAAACAAAGAATTCTAAATGGTTTTGTTTTGTAACCTTAACTCTCGAACTGAATCAATGAATCTGCATTATGATGTGATAATAGAGTTTTATGAAACGTTTCTAAATGTCAAATGGATATTTTTAAATAAAAAATAAATAAATAAATAAATAAATAAATAAATAAATAAATAAATAAATAAATAAATAAATAAATAAATAAATAAATAAATAAATAAATAAATAAATAAATCAGAAGTATCGGTATTATTGAAAGGAGAACGATGTTATTGTAATGAAAAATTAATTTACATTTCTGATTAAATATTTGCAAATCTACACTCGACGGAAACCCAACATACTTATCTCAACATCGTCCTTTATTAACATTTCTAATTATTTGGCTCAATAGATAAAAGAATATTTTACAGTACTATATGCAATTCTATACTCTTATCCATATCGGATTTAGAGGCAAGTGCCTATTTTACTATTTGACTCGGACAAAATTAATAATATACTCATTCCATGATTTTCTGATATCCCAGGAGCCATTTTTGCAGTGTCTATAACACCTTTTTTCAGCGTTAGATCCTCAAAATCCCTATTCGTCCACTAATAACCCCATTTTTTCTTTTTTTAAAATAGATTGGCTATTAACAAGCTTGTTCGTAGTCGAGTCCTCTCAAGGAGAAAGAATTCTGTTCTATGAACATCATCGCAAGCAGTTGCAGCGTTTTATACTTCCAGCAATTGTCTGAAATTACAATCACTCTTACTCGTCTAGATTACTTCGTAGAAATATTCTCGAATTGGGCATTTATGTTAACCTCTATCTCAAATATCACAAATTTAGATGAGCCACTCGACCAATTGACATCTCACTGGATTATTCTGGCTTCGCTCGGCGACACGTCGAAAACTGCGAGAACGACACAATCAGTTGACTGCCAATTATCTCGAAAATTAAACTTTTGCAGTAAACACGAGGGTAGACGTAGACAGATAATTTTCTGCCGATAAAATGTTTTTCGTTGATGAAAGACAAAGATTTAGAAGACTTTTTGATGTAGATTGTGAGGAAGTTTTTGAGAAAAGTGTATTGATTGATTAATGTTTCCGGGCACGACAACTTCTATAGTCATAAGTTCCATTTGTTTAGTGAATGTTAATCCCGGGAGATGGTAGTGTTCCTCCCTTGCTGGACGGTGAGATTAGACGCTGAGCTACAAGTAGGTTTCTGGGGGATTTTCCCCTCCACGCATCTCCGCAAGTGGGGCATCGTCCCAGCCGGGATTATCTCAAAATTCCCGAAGGGTATCCTGACAAATTTGGTAGTGTAGTGTAAGTGAATGGGTGCGAGTGAAAACGATAGGACAAGGAAGAGGAAGAAAAAATCTCGCGCGGTTGGTGGCCGGTTTGTTACAGTACCGTTCCGCCATTCTCCTGCTATTGATCGAAAAAACACGGAAAACTACCGATCAAAGCAGCTTGCCGCTCGAGTTCTCCTCCAGACAGAGGCTGAATTCGACCTAGCTATCTTTATTTTTTGCCGAAAATCCGCCCCAGTCAGGATTTGAACCCAAGGACCTCCCGTTCGGACACGCTCCAAAGACAGTACTCCAAAGGCAGTACTCGCTCTAAGCTAAAGCTATAGGTGAGATAAACATATTTCATTATACCTTTGTATCTCTCTATTTTCGATAATTGTTTTACCATTTGCATCTTAATTTTTAAAAATATTTCGTACTAATGTATCTGTAATAAAGTATTTGTTTCCAAAACGTCATTTTCGTCTCAATTTATACTGATATTTAAGAAATTATAAGATATATTATCGCCTTTATGAAACTGTTTTACGCACCCTAAATGGAAAAATTTAGAGCCTAAAAATCCAAAATTTATTGATCATATTCAAAATAACATGATAGCGTAAAGGAAAAACCACTACAAACGGATAAGTATAGTAAATAAATAAATTTATTTAATACTGGAGGAATAACAAAAATAATATTGTATTTCAAACATTTATAAGATTAATATCGGCAAATGACTCGTCCTTTTCACTGAAAATGTAGGTAACACTATTTCTCTCTAGTCCCGAAAAAGAATTCCAATAATGTCTTCTCAAATTATTTTAGGTCAGATTATATTAAGTTAACCATTTTCAGTAATAAATCTTTGATCCCGGTGAATAAGCTGCTGAGTCATAAAGCCTTAGTTTCACATGAGAGCAAAAAAACAACTTTCAACTGAAATAAATCAAGGATTAATGATATTCAAACGAAGGTGATATTAAAATGGAACTATTTGTTTGTAGGTTATGTCTGAATATCATTAATCCCTGATTTTATAGCATTGGTTTAAAGTTGTTTTCGGCCCTGCTGTAAAATAATTTTTTTTTGACTTATCAGTTTATTCACCGGGGTCAAAGAAATAATATATATTGATATATTATATGCAATAGCAATGATATAAATCACATGTAATTTTCAACATGTCTTTTTAATTCAGGATGTTGAAATGGTTTTGTCGCCCTTACTAGTGATCAAACTTGGGTCTTAATTGTAACTCTAAAATTAATGTAACTTCATTATCTGTGCACGTCTTCTACAATTCAGTAGGAAATATAGTTAACAATCCTTGCAAAAAAACGCACGATTTTTTCTGTGTTCAAAAGTCCAGTAGTATATGGCTTAGGGTAGGGATCATAGAATTTTGAAAACGTGCACAGAATTCACTTCTCCCCATAGCACTTCACGCACAGTTTTTAAATGTTTTTGACGTAAAATAAATAATAAATAAATCAACATTAAGAAAAACGTGCCTACCAAGTCGGTGAGGCCCAACAATGGCAAAGAATAACTTCCGGTGTGAAAACTGCGTGTGTGCTACATCTACATCGTATCGATGCGCAAACGTGACGTGCGGTGTCTCGCGGCAGCGGAGAAGCGTCGACGGCGGTTGAGAAAGCCCGTGGCGAGGGCGGGGGTGGTCACAGCGACGGGGGCGGGAACGACAGGGGGGCGGGGTCGGGGGCATGTCGCATCGCGTGGTGACAAGCGCGCGCAGCGCCGCGCTTCGATCGCGCACACGCTCGTGAACGCCCCTGCCCCGCCCCCCTCGGCGCCACCCACAGCGCCGTCTCCCAGTAGCCTCCGAGCCGAAAGGTCGTCCCCGCGTCCAAACAAGCCCGCTCGCCGCCGCGCCGCCCTCTCCATCCCCTCTCTCACTGCATCGCATTGCTACTCCGTTTGCGACCCTACCTTGGCGGGTTGCGGTTTTATTTGCACACACGTACTCCGCGCTACAACTCATTCTAGCGCTTCGAATTTCTTTGCTTGTCTCGCTACCTCTACCTCTACTATTATCATTTGCTCGGCCACAAATCTCTCCTTCCTCTCCCCCTCTTGCGCACTCCGTCGGCAACATGGACATCATCACGAACCGGTATTGCTCACGTACAGGCTCCCGACGTTTCTAGCGCCCTAGTCTGCCCCTGCCCACAGACGGGTTCGGGATTTCGGATCAACGTTTGAAAGCCGTGGCGGGGATGTCCCGTTTCCCGGTGTTCCATTCCCTTCGGTTGTGCGAAGGTGGGCGCAGCGAGGACACAGGTGGTAACTACGTGCTCCTTCCCAGTCTGATCGATCTGACGGGAACTAAGAATCATACTTCATACGATCATTTCTGTAGTATGTATTCTCGCTTCCCGGTCTGATCAGTCCGCATGACCTGAGTTGAGTCCTGAATTCGTTGTGACAGTACCCCACACAGACAATTGAGGAGGGACTCCTCCCGACGCATGTGAGAAGGGTATGACTCCGGTACCAATGCGAATATTTGGTAAGCTTCAAGACGGCGAAACGGCCTTACTAAGTTTATGGGCAGATGTTATGTAAGATCATAGCATTCCGGCGTACCCAGATGCCAAACTGACGGAGCGTCCTTGCGCTCACGAAGAGGATGATAAGGCAAAAGATAGGTGCCCATCCTGGGGCTTGGAAACTCCCTGGTAGCGAACAGCAGGCTTCGAATGCCATAGTCGACGCATTTCTGCCGCCATCATTTCCGCGAGGGGGCCAGTTGCATTGATATCCCCGTCACTAACAAACCGCAGTCGCCAAGTCGCCTTCCGCGTTGACCCCGCCCCCGTCACCGCCCCGCCTGCCCCGCCCGCGCGCCGGCCGTCCCCGTCGCCCTCGGGGCCAGGGCCACGTCCGCCGCCGCCGCGACGCGACGCGTCACGTATCCGCCTGAAATATTCACAACACTGGAAAGTTCCGCACGGGGTCAGCCCGGCCCCCCCGCCTGCCCCCCCCCCCGCCGCCCTGCTCTGCCCTGCTCTGCCCTGTTCTGCCCTGCTGCCCTGCCTGCCCTGCTCGCCCCGTTCCACGCCCTTCGCCCCGGGGCCTCGCGCGCACGTCGCCGCGGATGCGCCGCTGACCGCGCCGTCGGGCCCCGGCGCCGCTTGCTTTCCCTTCGCCCACTGGGACACGTCCTCCCGTTGGAAGCTCTCGCGGAAAGTAGAGGAACCGTGTCTATGGAACGCCATTACCGAGCGACGCGACTCGCGTCCCGGACACAACCTGCGCATTACTGCAACAATTCTTCGAAAGCCAATTGACTTCTGACCAAACTGAAAAGGATGGAGCATAATGTTCATGGATACTTCAGGTAAATTAGCCACGCTGTTGAAAATACTTTTGAATGAAATTGGGGGAAAATTGGATATATACAAATGTGCCCTCAAAACGTGCACTTTTATAAATTTTTCTATTATCTATCAACTATTTAGAGGAAAGCAGAGATAATAAAGAAAAATTGAGAAACTTTTGCGAAAATACTATCATGGTAAAATACGTAAAATTAGAATTGGTTTTGTTTCATTTCTTTTACGATACTGAGAATGCTATTACGAATGTTTCCATTCATTTCAAAATTTTCTCAGACTGTTCAAATGACTTTGTTATAAAATCATATCCAAGTTAAAACGGCCGAAATGCTGAGGCACACGGAAGAGCACATTATCTCAATTACTTCTCCCCATTAGGCGGTGCTTCGCCCTGGCGGGTTGCCCCGGCCCCTGAAGACTCCGTCTGCTCCACAGATAGAGATGGCGGTGCGCGAGGGTGGTGTGTGCACAAACATGCGAGTTAACCTTCTCGGAATTCTCTGGCCGCCAGCAGCCACCCCCGGCGCCCCGCCCCGCACAGCCCCGCCCCGCCCCGCCCCTCCCGGCCCCCAAGCCCGGTCCCGCGCTCCGCCCACGCTCGCCGACCCGCGCTGCCTCTCCTGCCGACGCAGCAGCCACCGCCAAGTAATTAGGTACACACGTCATTTAGCAAGACACGTTCGCTGTTTCGCAAATCTAATTACACGCTCTTCAAATCTGAATCGCCTCGCGGGAGCAGGACTAGAAACAGCAAGCAACGCCGTTGCCGGTCATACGTGCGCGTTGCGCGCCGAGGAAAGAAGGCAGTGTCCATTTTTCATGGGAAGTTAATGTAGCGGGGAACAATTCATGCTGCAAAATATCGAACGCATATTTTAATATATACATGATACAAAATTCGCCACATGCAATTACGTTACCAGCCTCAATACCTCACGGATTACTGTTCCTACGTTACATTTATGTATGTAAATTGAAACACAAATAAAATGTATGCGCTAGGCGTAAAACAGAAGACTGTTGATTCGGCTTACAAAAGACAAACGTCAACGTTCTGCTCGGTTACAAAATGTAATAGGACACATAGAGAAGAGAAATTTGTATACCATGTGTTTCAGAGTGGTACGCAGACGTATTTGCATGATTATCTAAAAGCAAAGAGGAAAATGACAAAACAAAAAGAATGGCAATGTACGCGATTGTTCCTCTCGCGG
The DNA here is from genome assembly GCA_964035755.1 of Teleogryllus oceanicus. Lineage (NCBI taxonomy): Eukaryota > Metazoa > Arthropoda > Insecta > Orthoptera > Gryllidae > Teleogryllus > Teleogryllus oceanicus. Next base: position 131,816,444 of record CAXIVR010000001.1, read on the forward strand.
CTTTTTAAAGGTTACATCAATATTTAGAGTGCTGGAGTACATGGGTGCTGGAGGTATATCTTATGAAGATAAATAGTTTTCCATGTGGACACAAGCTAAGGAATTTTATGTGATTGGTAACATAAATATGGTGATATTTTACTAATCAGATACATAATATTAACAAGCCGGCGGCGCTAACCGAATTCGTTTACTACGCTCCGTGAAGCCACGAAGGTTCCGCGAATTCGAGACTCTCGGTTTCTTGGTTGGGTGACCGGCTAGGAACCCCGTGATCTACCGGCATCGAGCTCCTGGCCGAAGGGATAAAAGGCACTGACTGCGACGTGACGAGACTCGACAAATACTGTAATTACTCAATAACAGTAATGATAGTAATTACTAATAAGGGAGGATTACTCCAATAAAAGCGCTCAAAGCCCAACAAGGGTTAAGAGACGCGTTGCGGCAACAACGACGCCACAAATTTAAAAAATTTTAAAAAATGTCTTAACATATAAATATATTGTGTTCCATACAGTACAATACGGGCATTGTAGTAAATGTTTTCCTATGGAACAATTTGTGTCGTAATATCTACTATGGGATTTAAACGACTGAATAAGTCATTTCTTTAAAAGAACTGGACCATACAAGATACTCGATCTCAAAATCTACACTATTAAACTTAAGAAATTTATTTATCAGCTGAATCTATACATTTAGAAAACAAATTTAAACATATACGGAGTTATGTTTAAATTTGTCTTAAGTCCTTTCCCTTAAGAACAAATTACTCCCTTAGGGATGCGAAAACCTTTCACATTGGGGAAGCGGGTGATCTGATAAGCCGTAAACGAATTTTAGTGATCAAAAAAAGGAAATTTAATAAGTTTATCGGAGAAAATAGTATACGCAGGTTCAAGCAAGTCTCATACAACTAAAATATATTCAAACAAATCGATTTCCTATTTACAAAATTAATTCAAATTTACGACACAGAGAAGGCCCGATACCTCTTTTCGGCATCCCTACCAATCAATTTAGGAAAGGATGCGATGAAAAACGAAAGGCGGGCGTCGCGTTTCGCGCCATCTCAGTAAATAGAACTTTCCCTGAAGTATATGCGACACGGCGGCGAACAATATCTGAAATCAATACGCGGGGCCACTGAGGCAGAAAAGCATGAATCTCCATCTGGAAAGTTCCGTAAGCCGTGCTACCACAGAGCATTATCCTGCGCGGTACCGAGAGCAATTTTTGCTCACACACTATACGTGTAAAAGAACACCGAAGCGGATGATAGAACTTCGCGGAAAGCTTTGGTTTTAACTTTTTCTTTCATTTCCCGCTCTTGAAAGCAAAACAATATTAAAAATAACAAAACAAAATAAATATAAGTAATACCTACTGTATGACACATCAACAAAAAATACTTATTTTTATCTTAGTACTAAATAGTAAATCCTGCAAAATAATCTAAATTTCAAAGAAATGAAATGTTTTTCAGAAAATCTATTGGGTGGAGATACCATGGATTTTTTAAACATTTTTGTATATGTATTATATTTACATTTAGATGAAGTCAAGAAATATTCTGAAAACAAAAACCACTTGAATAATGAAGAAATTTTCAACTACTGCAATGCCACGGTAAAGCATGCCTGGATACAATTCCTTGGTTGTTAATTGTTAAACGTATGTTCGGTTAAAAAAATGTGTATGGACAATTTCTTTCAAAACGTGCGTTGCTCCAAATCAGAGAGGTCTTCGAGAGCTCTCGAACTACGGAAAGGGGAGAACCGCATCAGAGAAAAAGAGAATTGAAATCTCCACGTCCGCCGATAAATAAGCGAAGAGAATACGTCAAAATTTGTCGACTTCCCGAGAACTCACGAGCGAGGTGGCGGCGACGGCGGAGACGGAGGCGGCGGCGGGTGCGGGCGTGACTTGACGAATTCCAAGCACCGCGCCGCGCGGTCCCAAGCGGTCCGCGCCGCCCGCGCCACCCCGTCCCCGCCCCCGCCGCCGCCCCTGCCGCCGCGCCGCACGCCTCCGAGCATCGGACGAGGCGGGACATTTATGGAAATCTATAGCGAACCCGGGAGAAATTGAAAAATACTGTTCCGCAGGCGACTTCGCGGGCGCCTCCCGGGCGCACGGGAATTAACGCGGCGGGGGCGGGCCGGGTGGGGTGGGTAGGGGGGTTGTGGTGGAGAGCGCGGGGGCGGGGAAAGGAGGAGGCCGCGAGTGCCTGGGTGCCGCCCGCTGAGGCTTGACACTCCATACATCACTCGGCAAGCGACCGCCCTGCCCCCCCCCCCCCCCGCTCGCCCGCACGCCCCCGCGGCTCCGCTGCGATCTGCCTCCTCCCGCGCCATCTCCCAACACCCTCGCCACACTCCTCCTCCCCTCCCCCTGCCCCCGCCCCTGTTGCGCGCCACGTGAAACGTCGCACGATTTACCATTGTGCCGCGAGACAAAGATCGCTCGAGTCGGAGATACGGAATGAATTGCCGTTTTATGACTGCTGACAGATAGGGAGAGATGCAGTGACGATGACTTTTGTGAGGCCCACACAGGCGGCGCTCCTTCTCCGATAATAGAAGTATTATTTCCTCTTTCTTTCGCGCGCGATCCGTTTCCTTTTTCCCAGGCGAAAATATGTTAATCTCGGTTCGAGGTGAATCGTCAAGCGAAGGCGAAATTTATGAGCATGTCTGATTCAAGAAGAAGATAAAACGATTCATAAAATCAGTTCAGAGTTAATTACACGCGATTCCGTTGCGCTATGATTATATCGTCCTGAACATTCTGCAGTTAAACTTTGCGTGCAAAGCGGAAAACTGTCGTCGCCAGAAGCATTTAAAACAATATTTGGCACGGACGCAGGCAAGGACGCTCCCACAATTTGTCCGGCTAATGAATTCTGAACGTCACGATAATTCCTGATAAGGAGGCAAAACTCTGTATAATTTGCTTTCAGCTTTTCGTGAACGCCATAACATTAGGAGAGTTTATGGACTAATAAACGTCAGTGCCAAGCCCCATACAACAATTTTTGAGATTCAGTGCCGCCGGCTCCAAAGTAACGAGACAATCAACCATGTGGAGAGCCTCGCGGAGAGAGAAACTAATTTACTATTCTGAAGATGGGAAGAGTCAAGACACTTAATTACAACACTGTTCTGTTCTTCGTTGCATTCCATAATTATTTTGAAGGCAACTCCGCAAGTAAGCTTGGGACCAAACGAAATTCATTTCCTTTTTTAATTTCATTTATTTCAAGAAAACAAACTAAACAGTCTGCGGTGTTCATACCAAATATTAAATTCTCTTAACCATTGTCTTTACAATGTACGTTTCTGGACACAATGTATTTTCGCAGAAAAGTTTAATTTATATTTAACTAATATGTTTGTGTATTTAATTTTGTATTCTTTATTGGCATAAGTAAGAAAATCCTGGTGCATCAGTTGCAAGTACAACATTCTGGTAATTACCAACCTGTTCTTCTTTGACTCTTCAAAAATTATTACACTATTCCATTTTATGCATTATAAACTTTAAATTTCTATGGACAGTATCTTGAATTTTAATTTCCACTTTAATATAAAGTACGCCGGCTCTTAATTTAAATGTTGAATCAAAACAAGCATTTCTATATCAAGGAATTATCTGGGTACATTTTAAAATAAAACTGAATTAAAAAATATTCCACTCCTTTTCTGTAGTATATAATTTTGTATTCATCTACCACAATTCAAAGCCCTTTTGACATTTTGTATAAACCCACAAAAATTTCATTACTCCTATTGTGTTGGATTCCACCAAAACCATTTCAACGCATTTCTGTTTGAAAATAATCTACTACACACGAGATTATTCTAATCGATACTTTCAAAGAAAAATGCCATTAATATGTATGAAGAGATAATATAATTTATGACGTACATTTTGCAGTTATGACATTTAATAATAATGCAAATTATTACTCCTATAAAGCTGAAACATTGAATACTTCATTTACTTGAAAATATATCTTCATTATCTGCATTTAAATATAAAATATAAAAATAATACTAAATATAAAACACTCGATTGTATTAAACAAATATACGAGAAAAATCAGGTGGTGCTTCATGCAAACAAAAATTCATAAAATTTGAAACTACGTGTTCTCACTACCTACGAAGACTATTTACACAAACGTATTTATAAGACCAAGCAAAATGTAATAACAAATTCAAATAAATCCGAAAAGAATTTTTTATTTTTAATCAAACAAAGGAGGAATGTACAAAATCAAAATGACAAAGAATGAACCAATGTAGAGACACCAGGAAAAATAAGAACGAAGCAATTTGATCGTGTACATAGCATTCCAAAAATACATGTGGCATTGTAGAACGTGCTGAAACAGACGACGAGGTAACTAGCCTTGACGTAGAACCAACAATAAGAGTTAGTGACTCACTAATGAAGGGAGATCGAAATCATAGGACAACGCTAATGACAGGTCAATGGCTTTCTTTCGCAGTGTGGAGAGAGAAGGAATGACAGAAATTCAGTGAGAAGGAATGTAACAAGGAAATTGTGTATTTACAAGGCATTTGGAAAGGAATTAGTTTACCCACATTCGACATGTAGTACATTGCCCTACAAAATTTTCATCTGAGTAACCTAAGAGCTCTCTGCGATACTAATTAATTTCCACACCCACTTTTGTCGTCAGAGACCGCTATAACAATGGTTTGTCATTTTTTCCGATGCATTGGTGAATATGGGATCTTATATTATAAAAAATTATTTTTACCTTCTCGAAGTATTTATTTTTACCTTCCATATTCTCAGTTGCTTTAAATAACCATTCCGAAATCTCATATGCTACAGTGCCTATTCGTCACAAATCTACACATTTCGGTCGGAATAGAACCCACGTACTCGGAGGGGGGTTGAACGATCAATAATCTAACCTATTCACATATGGGGACCGAGATTCGAATGCTGGTTTCGCCATGTGGAATTTACAGTGCACACAGTGCGTTCCCGGCACGTTTTCTTGGAGTTATCCTGTTTCCCCAACTTCTAATACCGACAATAATGCAATTATATCATTTTCTACTTGTCTCTTCACTCAATATGTCTGGTATCTTTCGAACACACGTTCAGAGAAACATAATAAATAACAATTCACGAAGCGAGTGGCGCACGGGGAGAAAACCGAACTTCTTGAGAAGCTCGGGAAAGAGAGGGAGCGTGACAGGACAAAGTCTCCGTACCATTCGCTTGCACTGACTATGGACCGTCGCGAAGCGATCCCCCGCCGGCGCACACAGGGACCACCGCCCTTAATGCGCTCAACAGGTCGCTCGTCCCGGGCAAAGGGGAATACAAGACGGATACTCTTGCCCGCCACTACGCATCAACAATACCAGCGGGAGGGGGAGGGGGGAGGGGAGGGTGCGGAGGGGAAGGCTGATGGGGCGTCGTAATTCGCGCGCTGTGAACTGGCGCGAGCGGGCGGCGATCAAAGACACCGGCTAATGGACGTTGCGAAGTGATTGGAGAGCGCAAACCTCGGCGGTTCCATCTCAAAATTAACCATCAAACCACAGGCAGGGGGGGCGGCGAATACGACACTCGCGTCATCTTATTTTCCTTGTGTCTTAGTCCACAAACGTACGGTGTCTTGTGGAGTGTGTATGGTTATTTACTGGACTTTAAATCAATATTTATGCTCAATTGATCAGGGTTTCAATTCGAAAGAAACTTGAGAAATTTGTTTCGATACACCCTCTTGTAGAGAAGTTTCCATCCGTTTTTGTATAACAAAAATCCTAAAATTTGTGTCTCAAACCAGTTCTATAAAAATGAGAGTGCACATTGTCAGGTTGTACATTAATATCAGTAATGAAAGTTACGACGTGAGAAATCGATCTGTGTTTGATATTGAATGAGATGGGAATTTTTAAACCGTCAAGTCAACTAGCCACAAAAATGTTACAAGAGTTCGAGAATCATCTTAAATCATTTAGCTGTTATTTTCCAAAATTAAATAAAAATCAATACTCAATTATTCAATTTTTTCTTCATGAATTTGATGAACAATTGTAAGCTATGACAAATAAACCCAGAAACAAACTAAATTCATAAGCAAAAATTGCTGTTATATTTTTGTAATATGAAGGGTTTACTGTTACTTTTAAGATATACTTAATGAAATTGCTGAGATAATTTTGGTTATCTGAACATTGTATTCAGTATTCCTTTCCTAAAATGACAAATTTACGTTTTAATGTTAATAAGAAAGATAATAGACAAGCATAGGAAATATGTAAGATTGATATGAACTTTCGATATTGTTATATTACGCAACGAAACGATTAGTTTCTAACATTACATTCTAAATTAATAATTTTGAATCAGTTACAGTAAAATGATACCTATTTTTGAATTTCTCTTTATTTGTTTTTTTTTCTTTGGACGTTTCAGTAATTGTTTTGATAAATTCAAATTTTTAGAAATGAAGGTCATTTCATGGAGTTGCAAAGGCTTCAAGTCAGTAAACCTGATTCCAGAGAAACAAGTGAGTGAGCCCATTCTAATGACAGTTGGTTGGATTAACTCTTTTAAAGCAGAACAACCAGAACTGCACAATACTGCACACAAGGCTAGCAATGTTTTTGAAAAGATCGTCCGCACTTCTAACTTTACTGGTATACGCTCTTCTTCTGTCACAAATTTCAAAGGTGTCACAAGAATTAAAGTAAAATATCTGGCCACCTTATCGTACGCGCCATTTACAGAGCTACTTCGTGAATCTCGCAGCCACGTGTCACAAATTACCCCCAGTGAAAGAACGACTAAGGAGGTGGAACTCGCGGGTGAATTTAAGGCATGATCCCCATCATTCTTTGCGAAGATTCATAGGCCCCAAGAGCAGAAGACAACTCGTTAAACGCCTCTGTGGGAGAAAGAGTGCATTTCACAGCGCATGGGGAAAAATACGTCCCGATATCCTCTGAGTAAATCCGTGGGGCACATTTGCACAATTTTTAATCCCGCCGCCCTAGCTGTCAAGGGCCGTCAGAGCCGCGTGCGCTGAATCTACTTCACGCCGCTTGCAAGCTGTCGACGTTGATGGCGAACACGAGGGACCGCGCATAAGCATATCTCAGGGGCAAAGCTACAATGGTGAGCATCCCGATGCGCGTGGATAACACTGGAATGAAATTCATGGATACGATTTTCGCTAATGATGTATTCGAAACAGTGTCCATGACCCCACATGGCATTCAATGGACCGAATGGCATACAACACCGAATGTTTTCTGATTATCATGCGTTTAGCTCGTTTCCACTTTCACTTTCCATTATTACATCGAGCCATCCACTGAGGTACACTACACTATTCTTTTCAGATTAGTAAAATATGAGAAGCTTGGGAATAAGGAATAATAAACCACTCAACAAGCAAAATTGAGATATTTACCTCTTCCATTTCGGCTAGAGACTGAACAGCCACTGGCGAAGGAGTGTAATGCGATACAGTATTGTACACAGTGCATTTTAGCACTATAAATATGCATTTTACATTGATCATCTGATGTTTTTTCTTTAAACATTCAATTTTCTCCCTTATATAAGTAATGCAAAGTGGCTTACCAGTATCTAATCCCAAGCGTCTAATGTAATGGAAAACATTTTAATGTTTTTATTTCGTTTTAAATTTTACATCACCTGATCAAATGTTCATTCAAACGTGGTAAGATCTGCTGTGAGTTTAACTAGTAAATTCCGGCGATTACGTTGAAAATTCTTCACAAAATCAATATAAAATTGTTTCTTTAATCAAAAAAGAAAAATCTAGGGATATTAGTCGATAGTGCTATTTATTTTGGTTTAAATACATTGATATGCATTATCTATGCTTTTATTAAACAAATATTTTACCAATAAATACCACAAAGGCGTCTTCTGATAAAAACTACAATATCAAATAGTCGTTTGTTCTAATGATATTACTTACCCGAACCATGTGATGTTTTCGCCTCAGGTTAGGTAACTTGAATATTTTGCACCAGAATAATGTATCCTCTCCAGCACCCAGAGTAACCTGAAACAGTAATACACACATAAATAATATAAAAAATGCAAATGCGACAAACGAAATTAAAACTCAACGAACAAAACGATTTAAATTTACATAAGTTGTAAATCAATTGATATATCTCTCTGCAAAGTCAGAAATTTACACTCAGCCAATAACGAAAACAGTTTATAGGAGACTGGGAGGAAAACCTTCCTTGCTTTCGTAATTTAACCGTCGACTGACTCAGCAGTACGAATAATGCTTTTCAACTATTTATGGTTCTCTTAATGGAGAAATAGAATTATAGCCAGTCTTGCTTTAATCCTGTAATAATCACACAACATTTCTTTTTAATGGGAATTTTAAGCCACAGAAGTTAGAGATTCAGCTGCTGGGATCCTCTCGATAATCTGGGAAAGTGAAATGCATTAAGAATTTCCTTCGCGTAGATATATTAAATGGTGATAGAGCAAATGTACTTTCGCTCATATTTGAATCACATTTCCAGGCATTCTTGTTGGGCTTTACTTTTTCTAAACTTACGATGTTCCACCCTCCCTCAAAAACAATTTGTAACAAAAATAAGGAACAAATTTAGAAATTGCATGACAATTCTAAACGCTTTTCTGATGCAGAACACTTACTCTTAAGTGGTGACACACGGGTTCATTGAAGTACAGAATCTATTTTGCTGCTATGATGAATAATCCAAACGTATTTAATAAAACGCAGAAACAGATTTACATGAATTCGGCATTGTTAATAGAAGTGCAGCGGGCGAAATAATGGGATTATGTTGCAGTGCCCTCCTAGGGGACGAGGAGAACGGGGTCAACCGGTGGGTGGAGTACCAGGACAAGGGGTACCGCGAGGGGACACAGAGCACAACGCTGGAGCATCCCTTAATTGCCGTCGAGAGCCCGTGAACATTCCTGAACAGTCCCTGAACAAGCCCGAGTACCGCAGACATCCCGGGTAGGCCTCGAGTGCTTCTAGTAGTACTTGAGATAAATGTCGTTTCGAAATGGAATATCCGAGTAACAACACTACTCTGACTAGTCAACACAAGAAGTTCTGGAAAGAGACAAATTCTGTTTGGTTCCTTACATTATATAATGCACGAGAATGAATGAAATGGTAATACGTACGACTAAAGACTTCTAAAGTAAACTTATTTTATCGTCACTCCTCCCGTGAGAATAACGCATTTTTGCAACATTTTGACAGAATAGAAAGAAATACTTTTAAATAGATGTTTTCAATATTATTGGACTTGGAGAACAACGGAATGCACAAAATTTTATTAGAGACAGTATTATGATAATTTGTCCGCATGATATATAAATGTAATAGAGAATCATGAGAAGATTCTACGTAATTTTCCATTGGGCAGTTGGTACGTATTTTAATTGTTTCAGTACTAGTACAGAAAGTACTTTCGGTATGTTTCTTGGGTGGTGTTGGAGAAAGTTGAACAATCATCTTTGAATACTCTGTAAGTATGCGTCACATTCTGGACGGTCTCAAAAAGAAGTCAACCGGAAACTCAATTCAGTTAATTACACAATCATATTCATATTATTTCACGGGCATGTTTACCGATATTGTAATAAAATACCTATTTTATTATTGAATTCTAACTTCTCAGATTACAAGCTGTGGATAAAAGATTCTAGAAGATGGGACTAACGTACATGGTAGGTCAAAGAACTCGAAGTTGTATGTTTTTATATAAAACTAGGAAAACCCGGCAGGCGTTGTTCTGCCCTACATCTCTCTCTCTCTCTCTCTCTCTCTCTCTCTCTCTCTCTCTCTCTCTCTCTCTCTCTCTTCTTTCTCTCTCTCTTTCTCTCTCTCTTTCTCTCTCTCTTTCTCTCTCTCTTCTCTCTCTCTCTCTCGTCTCTCTCGTCTCCCCTTCGTCCTCTCGTCTCCCTTCGTCTCCGTCTCCCCTTCGTCTCTCCGTCTCCCCATTCGTCTCTCCGTCTCCCCCTTCGTCTCTCCGTCTCCCCTTCGTCTCTCCATCTCCCCCTTCGTCTCTCCATCTCCCCCTCTTCTTCTCTGTCCTTGTGCCTGTCTCAGTCGCTCTCGCTGTCTCTCTCTCTTTCTCTGTCTGTCTCTACCACTCTCTCCCTCTCATTCACATTTAGTGGCAGATTCTGGACGTCTCTGAGCAGGTGGGATAATATCGATAAGCGCTGAACCAGCAAACATATAATAGAAAATTCAAGATCTCATCCTGTAGGTTACGGCGTGAGAAACGTTTATTTCAAGCCTTCGGCCTCAAGATTTTAGTTTTTAATGCCCTAGACCGCATCGTTAATGAGTTTTTTAATGATATAAATAAAAAATCCGGGTTGCCCTTGACATTTTAAAAAAATCTGTTTTTTTTAAATTTTCTTTTATACAAACCTTGTCCTAACAATATCGAACACCAAAAAAGAATTATCCAGTTTGGTCTGAACGTTATGGGAGTTTAGCGATTTATTTTTATTTATATAGATTATGGCTGAATAAAGTATTGAACTGTTCCGTAATTCAAAACGTTAGAACTGGGTTAATGTTTTGTATTTATTACTTGTCAGTTTATTTAAAATATTTCGATTCTTACTACTCGTCGATTCGATAAAAATGTTGGAATAATAAATTTGGCTTTAATACGTTAAAAGTATTAGGCCATAACGTAGTGGTCCGCAGATTGTTTATAAAGTATGACAACGGTGTTTGGGGCAGAAGAAGCTGAGACACTAGAGATCAGACGCTTCGCGGGGGAACGTGTCGCTTGCCGGGAAAGAGACCCAGCGCCAGCGTGTTCGGCGAGCGCCGCATGGGATGGGATGCAGCCGGACGACGCGACGCGGCGCGGTGCGGAGCGGGGGTGGGCGGGGCGGCGCGGAGCGGGGTGGGGCGGGCGGCGCGAGGGACGGCGTGGGCGGCCTCTGACCGCGGCTGCTAATCGCCGCATTATCTGCACCTCCCAGCCGCGCCTCTTAGTCACATATCATTAGGCTCCCCGCGGCTCGCCCGCACTCCCCCCGCCCGCTCGCCCTCGCTCTCTACGCGCACGGCCAGAGCCCCTGGTAGCCGCACGCCCCACCACGACCTCCTTGTAGGTCGCCTTGGAGTGCACGCAGAGTGCACCGGAGAATCATTTTCTGCAAATCGGCCCAATCAGACTGTAGGAGGCTAATATTGTGTAATGTTACCCCGACTGGCGAATTCGCTTGCTATAATACACGTAGCACGAAATCGAGGGTTGCTTGCTCTAGCATGCTAGTGAGCTAGTGAGACGGAACATAATTGCAAACAAGCTTAATTGTCATGACGACATAATAGTCAACTTTCGACTGTCACATTGTAAATAAGAGGCGTTAAGTCGTGCATCGGTTGCCTCACTATGACTGAGTAGAAATGTGGAATATATAAAACGGTTATATAAAAAGTTCTCATTGCAAGGCGAACTAAACAAATACATAACTTGATAAACATTCGACTTGTTTCTTGATTACCATATAATGTGAAGAGTTCCATATTTTAAAACATTCACACATCGATTTTCATTACTAAAAACATTTTTATCCATTGTTTTTTTTTTCGAAAACGTAAAGAGGGAAAACTATGCACAATGCAAAGCCATTCAGATTTGCATGAGCAGGAACAAAAAATGAAGCTGAATTGTTCAGTCAGAGATCTTGTCGGGGATACGCCGTTGTCCTCTGCATATTTTTGTTCGAAATAAAATAACACGAAATAAATGTCACTGATGTTTTTCTAAATTACTTCTCAACCATTCAAACAGAAAACATATCAACCGCAATTTCATTTATCCTGATGTTATTTTAGACGAATTCCCGTCAGAGATCACATCGTTGTGGAGAATCTCTGATTTTGCGATAAAAAGACATAAGCGAATGAACTGGCCATGAAGATAGATCGAAAACATTGGAAATGAAGGTACCACCAGTAACGTATTAATTGGGCTAAAGACAAGGAACATTTCTCTTGAGACATACTACCACTAAAATGGTTAATATTCCTATTTTGCTTGATTTGGAACAAATGTTCCGATTACGGACTTTAAAACTCTGTGAAATAAAGGAAAGCGCAATTGTTAACAAGTTAAAATAAAAATATTCTGACTATCCTCGTAGAAATTAAACGCATTGTAAAGACTACGTCTTTCGAAAGTTGGGATAACGATAGATTCTTGATATCACAACTCTTTAAAACTGCGTTATGTGATTTCTCGTTCATGCAAATGGCGGGCACGAACATCCATAGGGAAAAGTTTTGGCTCAGGGCCCCTTTGAGTGGAGCGGATCGTAAGGCCCCCTCGGAGGGTTGGCAGCACAGAAGGTTCCCTGCAGGAGCTCTGGCCTATAAATCGTGCAAGCGGAGCAGCTCTAGGCTGGGGAGTGTTCGACGTTTCAAGAAACCTAGAGGAGAATAAATCCTGAAACCCTACTCAGCTTACGGCGATTACGTTGCAATCTACTAGAGATATTTAAAGAATGCTAGAAAAAATTGTGAATTTTTGAGCCGTGCACTAAAGTTATTTTTCACCAACACGTATGCAATTTATGAAGGGAATGATATTTTCTTCTCTTTGCGAATTAATTTTGAGGCGTTATTTTAGAAAGAACCATGAACGCACACGTCTCATGAATGAATTTTTGTGATTTCTTAAGTATGATTCCTTAAATAATACCACACTGCAGTGTTCTATACAAAATTAATAACACACTGCAAATGTGCTTTACAATATTTAAGATAGGAAGACATATCGTTTCTTTCTAGAAAAATTAGTGAAAACAGTAATTCGGTAATGGGCATTGACATGTCAATAGAAACGAAAAATTATCATGAATGCCTATAGACAAAAAAAACTTCCTTCTCGTGAAATGAACGACAGCAACAAAGTTTCTTCGACATCATACGTTTTCTTTATATTCTCGAATAGTACCGGATGCTAATCAATATAGGTAATGGAGGGGGAATTCTCCCGCAAGCCGATGTCGGATCTTTAGAAAGTCCAGCGGGGAAGAAGCATCGCCTTCTCTAGGAGTAGGAAACATTCACTACACTAACGGGACTAATAGCCATTGTAGTTGACGTGTCCGGAAACATCAATCAATCAATCAATCAATCAATCAATCGTGATAAGTAAGGTACTAAGTATCATGTGACAAAAATAGCTTTCAGTGTAAATAAAACTTTTGTATTTTCTTCACTTTCGAAAATTTCTAGAAAAAATTGGCACTTTCCTCTGAAGTATTTCATGTAAATTTATACTTCATTACGTCAGAATGTGACGTGCCGAACATATGTGAATTCGAAGTTGCCCAAACATCAGGGGCAAATGCCACATGTATAAATGCATAAAACGCCGTTGTATGCAATTTCCCTCTACATGTTTATGGGCAAAAAGTGAACATTTTCAATCCCTCTACATATCCTAGAAGTTTGTAACATTTACTCCGGGACACCTATCTCTGTGTTTCTCTATTATGCTTCATGTATATAATTATAGGTAAGTATTACATGTTTTAGGATCATAGAATGAATAGCATCTACGGTGATCGTTGAATATAACGGAAATGTAACACTTATGCCTCGTAGTTTGTTACAGAAGATAAAAATACGATTTCACAGTGCAGCGAACAGCCTGCATCCAAGATTAAACGTTCTACTACGACGCGTTCTGGCGATAGCTAGAGCGACAATCCGCTAATTCGCTCTTTGTTCCCGGCAAATTATAAATGACGTTACCTGAAAAGTAGTAGACGCAGCGACTGCCACAACTTCGAGCTGTGACTTGGACGAGGGAGTGCTGACTAATAACAGGAGAAATAACTGCGGTGATAACAACGGCAGCAGCATCTCGCCATGTCGCGGGCAAAGCGCTCTCGGGAACAGGCAGGCGCGCAGCGGACTGCCGCGTCTCTGTCGCCCGCTGAGAAACGGCCACTCGCCCGACTTCTCATGAAGTGTTCAACTTTTAACAATGGAGCAAAGTGAACTCGATGGCAAAGACGAGCCTAATATGAAGCACTCGGGATGAGAGTAACGTGGCTTAAGCGTTGAATGTTACAAGAAGGTAGTCTGCTCGGCGCGATTGCCAGGCTGGCGCCGAGTTCCGTCGACAAGGCTCTCGCAGCATATAGTCATAAGGTTCATTTTCGTACGCTGGAGGTTAGAGGTCTCTGTGTGAAAGTACGAGATTTATAAGTGCAAACTGCTCGAAGAATGTATGTATAACGTATCTCCCAGAAGAACATCCGAAAACTCACTTGAGAGCATTTTAAATATTGACAAAAATAAGCAGTACAATATAAATTCAATAAAAATATTACCATCAGTAGAGTAACAAGTTACAGACAAGCACATTCAACAACGCAACAATATCATATTTCATTCCTGCATTTTTCTTCCTTCAGGCAATTTACTCCAGTTATTTTAAATGAATTATGTTACATACCGACATTATATATACATGAGAAAATCAAAGTGAAATGTAAGTAATTTGGTCATTCCCAAGGCAAAATGGAATCGAAATAAAACCAGGTTTCCCTCTCCATACTTGTGCGTACGTAACGAAGTTATAAATAAAATATCACATCGCCGTTTCCGCGATCCATACGAAGCGATATCCTAAAGCCGCCACGGCACATAATATACCAGATAGTATAACAAATAATTACCACAATTATCTCGGCATAGCAAACTTAATGATATTTGTAATATAATATTTCAAAAATCATATACACTCTTGATCAAATTTGGAGACGGAAAAATTAAAAGAACACTAAGGAAAGTATTTAAACTAATGCTGGCATGCTTTGCGAGTTGACAATAGGTGAAATATTCAACAAATTTTATTTCTCTACGCATCCCATTACATTCATAATAAATGAAAATGCACTGATTTGTCTTAGAATTGTTTCACTAATTTTCATTGTTAAAATACCGCGGAAAAATTGTATTACAGATTTATTGATTACAAAATATGCGACATTCACCGTTTTTTTAAGAAAGCGCACAAATTGAATCTCCATATGGTATAAATGTTTAAACATTTTTGACGTTAAGTAAAAAAATGAAAAGCAAAACATTCCAGACTCACAAATAGAAACGGCTCTCATTTTTCACCAGATAACACACTATCTCTCTCATTCACACTGACACACTAACGTATCCCTCCCTCCCAATCGCCGCAATACGAATTCCCGAGAGCGAGTCGAGAAGAGAAGCTACGGAAATGTGCCGTCTTGCTGTACAACAGATCCAGAGAGTCAGACGCAAACAGAAGTCTTACATTATTCATAATTGACGCACGTACAGTGTACATGACATTAATTACAAGGAAAATACAATTATTCTGCTCGACTGTTCACACGGAAATCCTCCGCGCTCTATTAATCTTATTCTAATTACTCGCAGTTCCCGAGAGAAGTGCACCGAACGCTTCGATGTGTTCTGCGGCGCAGCTTCATTCCTTGGGCGACGACTTGCGACAGCGCGCGCCGGGCGAGAACGATGGGAGGGCGAGAAGGATGGGCGGAGAGAAAGGACAGGCGAGCGGGCAAGCGGGTGAGAAAAGCGGCCGAGCTGGCGAACAACCAGAAGGACGTGCTAAAAGGGCGGGCGGACAAGAAGAGCGGGCGGACAAGAAGGGCGGGCGAGAAAGGCGGGCGGGCGCAGCTGGCGGCGTGACAGTCGGCGGCGGGGGAACAGGGCCGCAGAACAGCGAAGCGCCAGCGACGCAAGGGCTAAGCTAAGCGCGAGCGGCAATGGGAGAAACACGGAGCCGTAAAAGCGACAAGGGAACGCACCAACAGGAGTGAGAGGGACTCTAGAATTAACTCTAGCTTTTTATGGGACTTGGAGGTACATGACGCGGCAACGTAGTTACGTCATTGATCTCTATTTAGTCCCTTGAATCCTCTTGCGTTTCTCAGGTCGCGTCCGTGCTACTTTCGCAGGCGCATTCCGACCTTGTCAATTGCCTAAAGCTGCCACGTATGTCAAACGCCTTCCATTCTCCATTTGGGTAACATTAGACATTTTCATTATTACTCTCATTACAATTGGGATACACGCATAGGCAGTAAAGAAGAAATTAAAGCGACATAAACAGCAAGCAGCAAGGCAGGGTAAAACCTCTTTTAACTTCAAAATGAAAGATTTCAAGTCACAGTGAAGAATTAAACTCGACTTGAACTTTTAACATTTATCACGTGAAATGAAATTGAAAACAACATAAATGGCTACATCTGTAATATTGACCTGAAACGGTCAGTTGAAATACTTTTATACTATTAATAATACTGTGCAATACTGTGGATCATCTATATTTAAAGAAATTATAAGGCCAATAATACACTTCAGTTTGTTATTCTAACATGTCACAATCGTGTCCATCTATTCTCATATAAAAAACTAAAAATCCCACTTTTCATTACCTGCAACTCGCGATCGACATGAATAACAGCGAAAAACGAGAGACGTGTAGCGCACCGTAGCTTCTATCGCGAATGCCACCTCTCACTAAAGCAAACACGCGCGCTTTCACGTTTTAAGCGGTGCCCGGAGCGTTTGCATTTGTCTACTACCCCCACTGACTTCTCTGCAAGTGCAACGACCAAAACTGAAAATACAACGAATGTGGCAATCGCTACAGGGAGCAAACACAAACCTGGAATCGGTTCATATCGCACCAGCAGCACTGTCTGCATGTGAAATGTAATTATGTATTCGTGGTGGAGATGATACACAATTACAACTAACGATATTTTGTATCGTTCTTACTCGTGTTTTTCGACAAGAATATGAACGTTGGAGGTTCATTTCAAAGACTACAGAACAGTAATGAAAAAATATATAATCACAGTACATCGTTAAAAGACATGGACCTAGTAACATTTTCCTCCCGATTAATATCATTATGTTGTCCACGACATTGTGTCCAAATACATTTTGTCCTATACTTTACATTTTGTGTTGATATTTATAATTTACTTTTAAGTCAGGTGGCCTTCGACAGTAAATGCAAAAATCAAATAACGTACCCAAATCGTTAGAATGATTAAATGCATGCTATAAGACAAATCGATACCTGGTTTAGGGAATATATCAATGCAGAAGCACCATTACGGAGAGAAAAAATTAAACTTCACTGGTGCCCCCATTGCATTCGCCACCTAAAACGCAGCGATGCGGAAAAATTAAGTTTCCCGCAATTACAGCGTTCTCGCTATTAAGTGCGGCTTCATTTGTAGGAAGCCCTATACTGCATCAAAACTTTAGTTTGTGGTCCGCTTTGAACGTATTTTTGAATGAAATCCTTTAAACCGTAAATTATTGATGCAAATTCCAAGTGCAACTAATCTTTATTAAAAGCTTTTTTGTCGCGGCTCGGGAAACGAAAGGGCAGTTACAACCATTAGAAAAAAAGACTATAAAAATCGCCTGCCTTGTAAATCTCGGGGTGGGCTCAGCATCCCTTGCAAATTTTATGGAAGCGCGACGGTGGGGTGGGTGCAGGCGAGGGAGCGCGCCCGCGGCGTCTCTCACCCCGCGCGTTTCGAACCGTTCTCGCCATCGGCCCACACTATCGGATTTTTAATTACGCTCCCCTGATTTGGGGCACCCGCCGCGGTGGGGCGAAAATTCCCGAAAATGGCGGGAGCTGGGGATGGGAAGAGGGGGTGGGTGGGTTGGCGGAGGAGCTGCTTAAATCAGGAAGTAAACTTCGAGCCCCGCGCTCAAACGCGCGGAAGCAATTACGCAGAGCGGCGGACGGCCCGCGGCGGCTCCCCGGAGGCGACTGCCGCGCCCGCCCACCCGGCCAGCGCCGTCATCGTCGCGGCGGGAGCCGCCCCCGACGCCACACCTTCGCTGCCAGCGCTTTCGCGTTTTTGCTTCCCTCCTCGCTTCTCCTAGACCCCCTTCTGCTGCCAGCGGAGGTAGCTCATGGCAACAACTGTTTCCACAGCACTTTCACGGTTTGGGAGGTCATAGGGTGCGAGTACCGATAGTGGCGGATTTTCGACATTTAGAAAGATACCTGCGTCGATTTCAGGCTCTGACTGGAGGGGAATTCTAGCGGTCGGCTGCTCTGATCGATTTTCCGTGTTTTTTCCGATCAATATCAGGCGAATGCTGGAGCTGTACCATAACAAACGGGCGACGGACCGTGCGCGATCTTTTCATCCTCTTCCTTGACATATCCTCACCCCTTACTTACACACGTACACTTACATTCCCTACACTAGCACTTGTGTTGGAAGACCAAGAACATAGAGATTCTCCTGGCTGGGGCAGTTTTCCACTGCGGGATATATCTCGAGGGGCAAACCGAGAGTAGGGATGGGCGCCGGATCTTACATTTCAGCGGGGAAGAAACACCGCAGTTTCGCGGGATATAATATGCACAACACCTACGACACTAATGACCATCACAGTTGACGACCCCGGAAATACGAAATAACCAATCAACCATCTTCCTGCATCTTACAGATGCACAGCGATTCAGCTGGGACCCAATTCTTCCCACTGCATACCAATTTTTTATTTTCTTTTTTTTCTCTCCACCTATAATTTATACCTCACCACAACCCCATCTTCTGTTCCCCTCCTACAATGTCACTATTATCTCTCTTGTACCAGCCACTTCGCCGCCTGTCCTTTCTTCCCCCCGATCGAATTTCCCTCCACTACTTTTCAGCTTAACACGAACTTCCTCATCGTCATTCCAGTCTCACCTGCTAGCCCTACCTCGATTTCACGTCCCTTTCCTTCGTTGTACATACTTCACTTTCATTTTTTCCCTCTGGCAGCACCAATTTCTCATTTTCCCCTTACGCACGGAAATCATTTCGTCTCTCTCACTTCTCCGTCCGTATGCCCGCGTCGATATCTACGCGCTTTCGCCGCAATCCCTGGGGGCGCCCTCATGAGACATTGGCTTCCCTCCACGCAGCGGCGCCCGCTGACTGGGGTGACTGGCGCGTGCGTTTCATTTGTTCCGTCTGCGGGAGGCGCCGCCCCTCCTTAAATGTTTGATGAGGCGATTTCAGTGTGTGGTTTCGCGATGATGGTAATCGCAAAGGCACCCAAGGACTAGCTGGCGACGGAGCAGTACTTCTGAACAATCGAATTGAAACAATGGTGGTCGACACTTCATACCTGACAAAAAAAAGAGGTTGATCTCTAGAATGCAATCTCTAGATGCGTGGCTTCCCAAATATGCATTAAAAAAAGGTTGACCAAACATGGTACTCTCTAATAACATTATTTTTTTTATCTAGAGTTACAAAATGCAATATTCAGTTGAATATATATATATATATATATATATATATATATATATATATATATATATATATATATATATAACCGAAGCACGCACTGAAGTGTAATGAATAGCACAGCTCTTTATATCAACTTATTTTATTCAATTTATTGCCTCCGGGACTTCCAAATAAATTGGCTAGGTGAAAAGTCAAGAATGAAGTACACTACAAACGTAGACTAGGCTTTGAATAGTCAAACCTTCCAAACATTCATACATGTAGCCACATATTGCAGAAACTTCACCACATGTTTACAGGAAAACATTGAAAAGAATATTTTTTCGTAAGATTAATGTGTAGAGCTTCGTACAAAAAAGTATTCCATGTTGTCAATCTTTCGTGATTGTCGACCTTCTTGTTAGGTAGAAATTCTTGGGATTCTGTAATTCGGGTTTTAAGTCTCAAAGGCATTTTCTAATGATGTTGAAAGGCATATTGGTAAAGTCAATTTCACGGTAGAGAGAATTCTGTAAGAGGTAAAAGAGGTCTTACAGCAACGCAAAGAGAACGATACTTTAAGGTGGGCGCATTTTTCTACAGAAGATGGAAGATAAGTGCCGGAATTGGAGAAAGATATTCAACGTTTGAGACATTTTGTGGCAATCGAAAGTGAATTAGTTTTATGTCGGCAAAACTCCAAGAAAGGAGAGAAAAATAGAAGCTACAGGATCAGTACATTTAAGAAACTTTAACATCCAGTGAAGACAAAATACAGGCGAATGAAAATTGTACATCAATAAAGAATGGTAACAAATCTGTTTCTTTCTTTACACGAGTGTTTGCAAATCCAAAATCCATAACATTAGCCCTCCCCATCTTCTTGTCTCACAGAAGGGTAGCCCGCGCACCCCACTTATTAAAAATTTCTATTTGCCTCCAAAACAGTAAATAATGCGCTAGGGTCTTTTCCTCGCTGCTCAACTCCCAGTGAGGGACCGCGAGACGGCAATCTGCGAAGGGGTAACGCCTCCAAGCGCGTCGTATATCAACGCGTCGACACATCGACAAACTGCGTGGGGCTGCAGCGAAGGAGGCTGCGACGGCGGAAAGGCGCCAGCGCAACCGCACACGCGGGGCGCAGGGGGTGGGGCAGCGCGGGGGCGCGCGCCGGAGGGGCGGGGGTGCGAGGGGGTGCCGGGGAGGGCGCGGAGGAGCCGGGGAAGATCGGGCGGCCGCAATATCCGGAGGCCACGGCACACGGCGCGACTCACTCGGCCCGAGACCTCACCTCGCCTCACTTGCCTCCTCGGCCCTCGCTGTCACCTTCTCCTCTTCCGCAGGTCACCCGCCCGCACTGCCAGAATCAACTCCATCACGAAGGCCCTTCGCTACGTTCTCGGGTCCGTCCCGGCGTCTGTGGTCCTCCACCGCCCGGACCCGCCCCCGCCCCCGCCCCACCTCTCCTGCTTCTCTCATTGGAACTTCACCGCCATCCCCGCCGCCGCCCCTGGCCCAAACACCGCCGCCGGCGACTCCCTCTCTCACCGCTGCCGTCACGCCCCTGCCGATTTACTGGAGCGTTCCTCATGTCCGACGCCAGGCTTCGACTCCCGTCACGCCCGGAAATTAAAGAGGAAGCGAGCCGCGAGACGGGTCGGTCGCGTCGTTACTCCCGGTCGCTAATGGGGTGAGTGTCGGCCATTACTGGATTCGATCCCTGCGCCGGGCGCCGCCCCCGGCCGCGGGGAAATGGACGAAGATCCTGCACGTCTTTTTTCGCAGGATGCGGAAAATGATGCCAGACGCGGCGCGCGCAGGTATTTGCGGGCGGGGGCGGCAGCGGAGGCGGAGGCGGGACAAGTGGACGCCGCAGAAACGGCGGTGGTCGTGACCGCCGAAGGACGAGGAGATGAAAACGTTGCAGGCGACGGCAACGGGGACGACAGTGACATCGGGGGCACTGAAGACGAAGACGACGACGACGAAGTACGGGTAGAGGAGGCACTATTCTTCTTGGCGCCGGTCGCAGCCGAATGCAGAAACGGTAGCCATGATGAGCAAGTCGTGCCGACGAGGCTGGAAGGCGCGCCAAGCGCACAGCAAGGGCTTGAGAGTCGGCGACGAGAGAGGCGAAGAGAACGGAAGCGATGGGCAAGATAGAAGTGGTGAGGAGGTGTCGGGGCGTTGAGGAGGGCGGGGCGGGGCGGGGAGGGCCCGGTGCCTCAGCGGCCAGCGGGTTACCGCACCGCCGCGGCCAAGAGAGCCTGTCAACGCGCCTGCTGTGATTGGCAATTTCGGAAGGGGTTGGCTGAAGTGCGGCGCCCCGCGCGGGGCCCTGCCACGCCGGATCCCTTCGGAGATCGAGAAAGCCTCGCTGCGGCGGAATGCGGGGCGTGGCGGTGCGCGGCGGGGCGCGGCCCAGCGGAGCTCTGCGGCGCGGCGCCGCGCCTCGCCCCAAACAAATTCCTCGCCCGCCAAACGAGAGGAACCACTCGCGAATCAATCAGCGCAGCGCGGGTTACGCGTCGACTTCGAGAGTCGGTTAGAGGGCGTAATTTCAATTTTTGCACATGTCAATTGAAGATATCGCTTACAATCGATTTTTTAAATTACAATTGTCAATTTCCGTTTCGATAAGCTAATGCAAGAAAAATATGATGCCTCTTGAGAACATTCTCGAAGCGTAATTAAATAATGACTATTGTGTTACGAATTGTTTTTAAATTCTAAACACATGAGATTACTCATTCTACACTTGCAATCTTTACAAGTGCGTTGAGCTTCTAAATAAAAACCGTGCTATTTTCATTCGTTTATGCAGGTGTCGATTAAGTCTAGTAAAATGTTTCTGATGTCAAATGGGCAACTGGCGATTTGCATTTTTCACCCGTCACAATATGTAACTAACTACTGAAAAGTAGCTTAAGCACAAACTGTACGTTTTATTCATGAACTACTTTTCTTTCGAACGTATAAAAGGGACAAATCTAGTAAGAAAATACTGTGTGAGCAGGAAAGGCAGTAAAATGCACTTTACAACAGTCGTTTACTGGCCGCCCGGGAAATCACGCAGGCGCTAGTTTTTGCATTGCAACGTTGGCAACGCAGATTGAAACAGACAGCTACGCAGTCGGGGAGTGCGCGGAGTTCACTCCTCCACGCGGGACGCCCGCCGCCGGCTTCATGTTGCTTTAAGCTAACACGATGTCCCTTACGCAGTTTATTTTCAACGTCCTCCGCCATAACCTGGAGGCTAAGAAGTGGATTTAACTAAAGCCTGTGGGCAAACACTGTTCAACAGCGAGGACATTTCTCGTCACCCTTCGCGTTAGACAAACACTTCGGCGTGACCCGCGGGCGGCCGCGGCGAGGCAAGGCGCCCCGCGCCCGCGGACCCGCCCCCTCCCCGCCCACGCCCCGCCCCGGCCCGACCCCGGCCCCGCCCGCGCACGCCCCGCCCTGCCGCGCCGGCTGCTCCTTCCCTGCTGGGTTCCGCAATGCCAGCCACTCGCTCTTGCTCCAGCCGTCCCCGGGTTGCTTCGACCCAAGCTTCATAAGCTCCTTCCGCAATCGTTTGTCATTTTCTTCTTATTCTTGTGACAAAGTACTTGCACTTCCTTCTCGTTATTTCATTACATTCTACAAACAACATATCTGCCCAATTCTTTTATTTTACACAAATATATTTCCATTCTCTCTCCTTGTCTGTTTTCTGTCATCATTTTGCTTTCGACAGTAATGGTTTACATGCTTTACCGATTCTGACTTACTTTCATTCAATGTCATTCAACATTGCAATTCTTTGCTCTATATTTAAATTATTAAAATATTCCATAGTTGGTGAATGAGTTTCACCCTGTTTTTCCAATTTCCCAGGTTTATTCCTATTACTGATTTGGCTCACCAGAACTGCACTCAAATATAAGGTATTCAATGCTATCTTGGCTGGGAAATCACTACATATTTCTTGTTCCATTTTTATTGATTCCCATCACCCACCAATATCTTTGTGCTTCATTTGATTTTCCAGTTTTTTTCTTGTTATCATTTCGATGTGTCATTTCACGCAATTACGTATTAATATTTTCCAATCTACTCTATCCTAACGTATTTGTCTCTCCATATCTCATCCCTCACGGTCCCTCCGCCACCCATCCCCCGCAGTCAACGGCAATCTTGCCTGCCTGCGCCACCCCACCCCCGCGCAGTGTGTATCGCCGCAGGCGACGCGGGCGATGAGCGCTCGCGAGTTTGCGGGCGCATGACGCACACCGCCCAGGGACACTGCACTCGCCCCCGCGCCCGCCCACGGCCCGACCCCGCCCCCATCCCGCCCCTCCCCGCCACTCCGCGCCGCGCCACGCCGCGGGCGCTTCGGCGCGGAACAACAGCGCTTGGGGCCGCGTGTGACAAAGCGCATCCGACGGGACCGAGATTTTCCATGGCCATGGGTTTTCCATCCCGACCGTGTCCAATTCGGTTGCGCGCGCCGCACAACTAATTCAATAAAGAATACTTGAACGCTGCGCGTGGGCGGCCGCGGGCCGCGGGGCGTAGGCGGGGGCGTGGGCGGGCTGTGGGTGGTGGGGGGGGCCCTCCCGCGGCGAGACCGCTGCTGGTGGCGCCGAGGCGGGGGCGGGGCGGGGCGGGGTGGGGTGGGAGCGGAGTGCGCAGCGGGGGCGGTGGGAGCGAACACCGGAGGCGGCTGCGGCGAGATAGGCAGCGGAATTGTCGGCGCACCAGCTGGAGGAGATGGATCGCTTGCGGAGTGTTGATAACGTGTAGAAGATGTGAAAAAGGTACCCGAGGGAGAGAGGTCTCGGGAGTTTATGTGAGAGAGGGAAGAGAATGTCATAGTAGAGAGAAACAAGACGAAAGGTGGTGCCTGGGAGACATCGGGGAGCAAACGGAGCGGATACGTGCGGTGGGAATGGTGAAAAGAGAGCAAAGGGGTGACGAGGGCAACAGCGATAGATTCAGTGGTTAAAAAAGCGTGAAAGTGACGTTTGGCCCAGTATCAATGTGTAATGGCAGGTAGATATTGAAGGACGGTCAACACACTAGGTCTCATGAAAGATGAAGCGGAAAGACAACGCTAGAATGCTAGAGCGCACGACTCACTACCACACCCGTCAGGAGACGCGAGGGGCACCGGAGAGGGCCAAGGTGTCAAAAGCAATGGGCCAGCGAGTACGCGCGCCGCGGCAACGCGTCGGCCTGCCGGGGAACGAGTTGCACGAATCATTAGCCCCATTACCGCGCCGCCACGCCCCCGCAGTGCCGTGCGTCGCGGCTCGCGGCGCCCAGCGGCCCACCCGCCGCGCTCCACCGTGCCACGCCCCCTGCCACCGCCCACCCGCGCCACACCCCACCGCCCCCAAGTGCCCTCCCCTCCACGGACCCAGCCCGACGCGCAGGGTGGCGGCGTTTAAAAACTCCGCCCTCACTCCCTCGGCTCAGGGCTTCTTCCATCATAAACTTCCTTCCCACTTGTTTTCCTTTTCGAGAACCCGTCAATTCTTCGACTGTGGAAGAAAAAAAATCAATTCGACGCTGCCCGGTTTGGGACAAACGACGCCAGTTCTTGTCGCGGGTCGGCCGAGTCGACGCGGTCACTTGTTATGTCGCCTAATCTCCGTGAAAGAAATGAAAAGCGAGGATGCGGGTTGGAAAAAAAACGCGCGTGGAAAACAAACGCTAACAAAGTACAGAGTAAACAGGACTTGCTACATGTGTTCCGGGACACGCGTAATGATAATTTATAAGATAAATACGCGGCATATTTTACGTCGTTATGGGACAGTCTTACGCGTAAGCCTGCGCGGTGGGGTGCGCGTCGCGGCGACGCGAACGCTGGCGGCGCGCGGCGTGGCGCGGCGTGGCGCGGCGTGGCGCGGCGTGGCGCTGCGTGGCGCTGCGTGGCGCGCCGTGTGGCGCAACGCCGACACGCTGCGCCTCGTTCCGGGCCCTGCGGGGACCACTTGTATATATTTATCACGCCGCGTGCAGGATTAATTAGGGGAAGATGGCTCGATAGTCGATGTTACGTACGCAGGTTGACGTAGTTTCTCATGTAATTTTTTTTTTCTCCCATGGTTTTCTGAATTCACAATTGCTGAACCCTAGGTTTTAGATGACGTATGAGATACGGTCCTAAGGAGTGGAAGGAACAAGAAGAGAAAAGCCTGGTGCAAGTTTGTTGTCGCAACCACATAAAAATAATACACAGTGTATAATTATCCTAAGAGTAAATCATGGTCAAATGAATAAAATATAGATGGCAATACCAGTCCGATACTCACAAGACTCACTCATGTAACAAAACAATTACAACCATTGCAATTATACTTCATTATATTTAATTTGATCGATATCTGCAAAATTCGTTTTAGAAACATGGAGATATAATTAAATCGCACAGATACAACGTAATTGCATTGGGGGACAATTTTTAGTCTGTCTTATAAATAAATTAGGGGATATTATTCGCAACAGGTTTCAGAGTCATAATTTATTCTTTGACAGAATAGGAGATTGAGATTCGACAAGCAACGAAGCTCGCGCGACTAGTGGATGACTGTGATCGACTCGACCGGCGTGCGGCGAGCTGGTCCAATCCTCTCTTGTTGGTCGGCCATAGGACGCGCGCCATCCTCCCCGTCCCGTTCGTTGGGCGATCCGCGACGTGAGGATCGCCAGTGACGCGCCATTATCAGGGTAACGAGTTCCCACCTTGCCGCAAAGCCCGGCGGCGGCGCTGGCCATCTAATGAACACAGCCAGCCAGGGAAATAGAGCGGCTTATTTTCGGCGATGGGACACGCGTTCGGCGGCGGGCGCAGCGGAGCCAGCGAGGGGGATGGGGAGCGATGATGGCAGCGGCGGCGGTGATGGTGGGGTGGTGCGAGCGGCGGGGGTGGCGGGAAGCGACGGGACGCAGGGGGGGGGGCGGCAGTGGAGGCGGGGCGACGGGGGCGCCAGATACCAACAACGATGGTTGCGGGGGCGGTTGTGGCGGAAGGGGAGGGGCGGCATAGAACAAGGGGGAACGCGGGGGCGCGGTCGGGGCGGGGAGGGGCAGCGGGGCCGGACGCCGCCCCAGAACCGCTCGCGCGCGACCATCCGGTCCCCACCGCAACGCACGGCGCCGCCCACGCCTGTCGTTAGCCCAATCGCCGCTGCACGCCCAGGGAACTGCACCGGCGACAGGATGCTTACGCTTTCCAATCTGCTGCGGCTATTCTGCTTTGTCCGCCCCACATGAATTCGATTTTTTTCACTTGACTGGTCCTATCCGTTCCACGTGGTTAACGGACGAGCTGGTGATGCAATGGACCTGGAAGGTTCTTTAAAGGGCTGCCACTAAAATCATGAACAGAGAATGAAAAGCTACATACAATTTAAAACTTACTCTGACTCTATTCTGCTAAGCTCTAAATTTGCCCCAGAATAATTAAAAAGAATTCTAGAATTATTTGCATTATATATTTATGAAAAATGTATCTACGGACGTTTATATTTACTTCAACATAGTGTAACATTAAAATTACCACATGATGTTTAGCTTGGCTACTAGAGTTAATTTCATTGCACCATTAATTAACAGAGAACATCTATGGCTTCGTATTCATGGGTTGCAATTGCGGATAATGCCATGGAGCGCTTGCGGTTTCGCCATCAGTAGCTGGAAATGCGTGGTAACGCTGCTTCTGGGCATGGCGGGCATCGCGCGCGTCTTATTCCGAGAAGGGAAGCGGGCGGCGTGGCGAGCACATGGATGGCGACGCACAGCGCGGCGGTGGGGGCGGCGGCAGAGGCGGGCGCAAAACGCGTGGCGAGCCGCGGTCACGCACTGAGCCGCGCGTTCGTATGGCAGCGGGAAGGGAAAAGGGGAGGGAGGAAAGGGAAGGGGCGGAAAGGGGAAAGGAGGGGGAGCGGCCAAGTGTCGCCCTGCGTCCGCCATGAGAGCGGCAGGCGCGCCGGGCAGCCGAGCGCGACGCGCAAACTCCCGGGAGCGGTGCAAGGCGCGCGCGCAACCCCGCACGCGGGAAATAAAAAGTGCCTCCAACGAACTAGCTGCTTCACCTCATGTCTCAACTGTTGACTGGTGATCATAAAAAATCAGAAAAGTCTCTAAAACGATACCGTTTAATCTTCTTTTCATGGGTATTGAAAGAGTGTCGAGGGAATATTTTTATTCACAGGAGTTAAGAAATGTAACTAGGCATTACATGAGCAAATATCTAATGATTAGTTTTGTAAAATATTGTAACGCTCTATTGATTGATGTTTTCGGGTACGTCAATTGTTATGGTCATTAGTCCGTTAATGTAATGGAAGTTTTATCGCAGGAGGTAGCAGTGTTCCTCCCCCGCTAGTTGGAGAGCTTCGGCGCAGACCAACAAGTCAGCTTCCGGGGGTTTCCCTCTTCAGGTATCTCCTCCCAGCAGGGCACCTCCCCAGCCGAGACAAGTTCGAAGCACCCAACAGGTTTCCCGACATGTGTGGAGTACAGGGCATGCAAGTGTGTGTGTGTGTGTGTGTGTAAGGGGAGAGGACAGAAAAAGGAAGAGGAAGGATTAATTAACGAACGAAAAAATTAATAATATTTAAGTCATAAAAATTGTGAGTTTAAAAATTACATATAATATAATATTTAGATAAAGAACTCAATTAATACTAGCCGAGGAAATGAAATAAGCTATTGTTTTTCTTTAAAAAACATTAATTATATCGAGAAATAATATTGCAATATATTATCGTAGGTAGAGATTCTGTGCTTTTGTGGATATTAATGTCTTGTAATGTTAAATAAAGTGCTTCACCTGACTTCCCACATTAATCTTACTTTCAGTTTAAATACCATATCTTACGGATTTTTCTTGAAATTAAAATGTTCTCAATGCACAACGGTAATTCGGTATTATGTCACGTAAAAGTGACACAGAAAAGGTTTTGAAATCAACATCCTGTAAGAAGTCTAATAGAGTGAATAGTTGTCTTGTTGGACTATTCCCGGACTTTGGCGAGGTGGTTTGAAGGAACTGCGAATGCGATTTCACAGCAAGTATGAGACGTATGGACGAATGGACGTAAGAAACGACAGGAATACGGTTTAATGGGAATTGCTAGAAGGGGGTATCAGACACGTGAGGCCAGATATTTTGATCTTGCTGAAAAATGTTTACTGCTTTATATATTATATAGAGGTAGCAATTCAGTGTGATTACAGGAGTTGGAGATTAACAGTAATAACGACGTCGAAGATACAATAAATACAATAAAACGCGTACGCATAATCATGTGGTGGAGCTTGCATTCAGAGAGCGGTGAATAGTTATGACCAGTTTCATTCCTTTTGTAGCCGTCACCTCCACAGCAAATGCACAAACATATTACGTGTGATTAAACTTAAAGAGACAGATCAACTACTGATTAAAGTCTATAACTAGGCAAGACAATAATAAAGGAGACCACGTTGAAGGAATTTTTTAGTGTGTTGAAGAGAAAAAAATTAATAATATTCCAGGAAAATGGTCGGAAAATTATACAGATCCAGCGAAGTGTGTCATTCGACGACACGAAAATTATGCGTTCAACTACAGGGGCATTGGGAGTGGAACAAACAACAGCTGGGGGGAGGACTCTCACGCCGACGACACCCGGGCAGCGCTACTGTCCTTTGTGTCGCGGAGCATATCACATCAGGCGCCAGCAATGGTGATGACTGCTATAAATGCGACAGCAGTGACGCGGTCGCCTGATACATTACACCAACTTCACTTCTACACGCAGCTCCAGAGAAAAATTAAATAAAACTTTGCCGGAAAGTAACGAATATAAATTGAAAGAAGAAGATAATTCACTGCAACGTTTAGGAGCAAATGAAGGAAATATTGTTGATCAAATATTTGTGTCTTCCGAAAATACGGGTCCAGATTTTTGGAACTATTTAATGATAATTACTTCCAAAATTAATTAATTAATTTCATTGTTACGTATCTCCATGTTTCGGCCACAAGGAGATTCAAAGCAATTCGCAGAACCCCAGCAGGACTACGCCTGAACCCTGCAGAGCAGTGCTGCCACTCCATGGCTGCTTGAGGTCCGCGTGCGTGGTTGCGTCGTCACAGACCTGGACTGGGGAGGGATGGGGGACACGGGCGGAGAGAGGGAGGCAGACGGAGAGGGAGAAGCAGAAGGAGAGGGAGAGGGAGAGGGAGAGGACGTCCTGCAGGCGCGCACTCCACGGCAATTACGAAGGCGGCGCGGCGTCGCCATTCCCCGGACATGCTGATTTCACGGCCCTCCCCTCCTCGCGGGTCCCCCTCCCGCTGCGCGACTGCTCAACTGCCCCTCCCCCCAGCCCCACTCCCACTCCAACTCCCACTCTCGCGCCCTGCTCTCCCTCCCCTTCTCCCACTGCCCGCCGCGCATCGCTTCCTTTGCGTCACTGAGGCGGCGGCGGCGGCGGCGGCGGCGCAAGGCCAAGACATGCGCCTCCACGCAGCCCACGGGGAAATTGGCAAAATTTTGACCCCCGCCCCAGCACTCACTCAAGTTCAATGCTTGGTTTTTGGAGGTGAGGCGACTGTTTCATTATGTTTATATCATTTTGATTTCGCATTTCTCTGAAGCGCTCAATGTGCAGATGAATGAGTTTCTAGAACCTGAACCTAGTGTGCGAATTCGGTTTCTTCATTGCCTGACGTTCCCTTGAAAATGTGAACAGGCTTCATTTCGAGTTTTGATATTACAAAGCTTCATTTCAACTTCCGAATAATGAAGCGAATGTTGCGAAATATAGCACAATTTCAATAATAATAATAATAATAATAATAATAATAATAATAATAATAACAACAACCACAACAATAACATTTCATTTCGCGTCAAAATATCACGTGATGTCCAGAACATTTAACCTCATTGTTCCAACCACTGCATCGTCTCTTTGCAATTCATACCATACTATAAATTAAGTAACGTGCGACAAGCCATAATTAATTAACATGCGAATAACAAATAATCAATTATAAAAATGTAAAATCTCCGTAAAAAACGAAGTAATGATTTGCTAAATCGTATCCCTAGTTTATTCCATCTCGGTGCGACGACTTTGTATCTTTCACGCTCAATAATATTCGCAATGTTTAGCCAAGTCTGAATCAAACACTTTCATAATTATCAAGTGGATGAATTTAATTAGAAGCGTGTTGAACAACCTCAAATAAATTACAGGCAACAATATGATAAAACTAAAATGAGAATCCAATCAGTACGTTATAAGTCACGTCTTTGTATATCCATGTGATGTTCCAAGCACAGAACCATATTTCTCAATAAAAAGTGTTGTGTGATTCAATAATGTGCAACAAACATCCGCTTCGGATGAAAAATACTCTTTTTTAAATGTTTCTTCTTTAAAAGCGTTTTTCCAACGCCTGCATCACCGCGCCCTCCGCCTCCTCGAGGCAGGTACCAGCTGTTTAGCTCAGAGCCAGCATTGCTACTATCTCTGCAGAGATTTTGACCGGGAGGTCCGAATGCGTGGCGGATTGTCGACTCTAGCTACATTGCTGGAGGAGGGAGAATTCTGGACGAGAATGCTACAGGCCGGTTTGTCTGACAGGTCGTTTTCCGTGGGTTTTCCAATCAATACCAGGAGCATGCCCGAGCAGTATCCTAACAAACAGTCCACGGACTTCTTGTCATATTCTCTGCCCTTACAAACACGCGCACACGCACACACATTCACTACATTACCAACACATGACAGGAGGCCAGTCGGGAGCCCAAAGCTTGGCCCCAAGGCGATGCCCAGCTAGGGAAGATACTGGAAGGGAAAAGTCCCTCGCAAGCCGACGTGTAGGTAGGCGCCGGATCTCACCATCTAGCGGGGGAGGAATACCGCGCCCTTCAACGAAAAAATATTCACTACACTCACTGGTCCATGACCATAGGAGTGGACGCCCCCGGAAGCAATCAATCAATGATGGCAGGTCGCGTGGCCGCCTGCCGCGAAGCGACGAGGGGTGGCGGCGGGCGGCGGGCGGCGGGCGGCGGGCGGCGGGCGGCGGGCGGCGGGCGGCGGGCGGCGGGCGGCGGGCGGCGGGCGGCGGGCGGCGGACGCGAACCGTCTCGGAGTCGGGGGCGCCATTCGGCACGCCTCCGCCCGGCCTGCGCTGGAGATGCGTCGCTGAGCAGCGGACGGCGCGGAGACCCTCCGGAAAACGCGCGGTGACGGAATAAAGCATCCGGCTAATCGGCCGCCACGAGCCCAGGCGTGGGGAGGGGAAGTGGCGCGCCGCGCCCTCCGCCTGGAGCGAACCACGCAAGTTGGGCAGTCATCCGTAGGGATGACGACTATTATAAAAATATTCCATCAATTTCTTTGTTTGAATACGAAAGAGAGGGTAGTAGTACAATGCCAATGTTTTTAATTGGTTTCCTAGAAAATATTAATAGTAAACGACGGAAAATCTGTTTCAATGCAGTTTGCTATTCTAAACAAGCAATTGCATGTGCCATTGGAAATGTAATGACGTGCAAAGAATTGATGTAAAGAAAACAAACATTTTGATTTCTTCAATTCACGCAAATCTCGTATGGAATGGTCATATAATTAAATTGAACATAAATATCCGTTTATTGTGTAATGCATTCACAGTTATATCAAATTCAATCTGCCTTCAAATAGCAAAATATATTTTACAAATGTAAATCCCTGCCTATGATGTAAAATATTCTGGGAAACACTTCTTATAGTACTCAGACATGTTGCAAAAGCGTATAATACGTTGTTATGGAAAATTATTTACTTCTGTGTAATCTAACTTACAATGTAATGCGTACCTGAATAGTTTTAAAACTGATGATCTGATTTCACGTTAACAATCGCAGTTAGGGTTGGGTTTCAGTTCATGCTCCCAGGTCTACGAGAATATCGCTAGGCCGCTGGATAATTCCAAGAACCGAAGCATAAAGCGAGCGGCGTGAGAGCACAATGCGAGAGGAAGCTGCTTGCTGCGTGGAGCGTGCCTGCCGCCCCGCACTGGCCGGCCGCACGCGGCTTCGTTTCAACTTACAATGTTTTGCACTGAAGCTCCCGATTGGATGACAGTGTCCCCTCGCCTTCCAGCTCGTGAACTGGAAAGGATTCTGCATTTATACTTCGATTTATTCATAGTGTCCTTTGACAGGTCATCAGCTGTTACGGTGTTATCCAATTAGGCGCTTAAACGTCATCATAGTCACGGTAGTGATGTTCATGTTCCCGATTGGATGACAACGTAACAGATGATTTACGTCAAAGAACTCTGTTTCAATGGAAGAATAAATCAGAGTACATAAATTGGAAGAGGCGGTCGAATGTATAACTACAACAGGTCCAAAGTGGCATTTTAAATATTACTTATAAGTTAATAATAAGTTAGTTTGTAAGCTAGGATATTTAAGGCAGGCCCCCGTTTGCTGCAAAAGACTGATCGACGGTCATATTTCTATATACCGCTACGCAGTGAATAAAGTCTCGCCTCTTCAAGGTTAGTAAACGAGGGGAAATCTGACAGAGGAACGGACGGTGTCGCTCGCGCGACGGTCCGACGCCGACCACGGGACGGCCGCCAGCGCCGTCGCCGCTTATGCCTACAGGCCCCCGGCTCGGCGTAGGGAACGTCGCGCGCCGCCACGCCACGCGAAATCGCGCCGTTTCGCTCCGACTGCGGGATAAAGCGCCGTCTGCCCGTCCGCCCGCCCGCCCGCTGCCATTACGAGCGCGTGACATCCTCTCCCGGCTTTTTATTACTCCGTGGTCACGAGTGGACACTTGGAGATGCAATTCGCACACCGAGCGCTGCCCCGCCGGAAGAAAGTACGACCACGCGCACTAAGTCGTGGTAAATGTTATGCTTCTTCAGCTTACGATGCAAACTTCATTTATACACCAACTTATTTTTATGAGGCTGATGACACAGCGTCTGCTACTTACTCGACAAACGTTTCTTTCTCGTGCTTTTTGTTTCGTCCATGACAGCTCCACCATTATTCAGCAATTACAGCATCTTTTCACTTACTTTTGACAGTCTAACATAGGTTGCTTTAAAGCTGAAGCATCGAATTGATAGAATTATTTCTTTCAACGTCACTATTCAACATTCTTTCAACATTAGTGCATTTAAAAAATCAAGCAATTCTAAACTTTTAGACATTTCGTTTACTAAATATTTCACGTGTACTACATCCATGATCACATGTCAATTTTCGGAACATCTTATTGTATGCTTACAATAGTCAGAGATCAGAGATGACTAAATTACAATTTCAACTTTGTGTATACTTGTTCTTTCGCAAGAAATATTTTTAACTTAAGTTCTCTTATAATTTTATTGAAGATGACAGTGACAAGTAGTTAATTTCATTTAAAATTAGGAGTGTCTGCTAATGAACTCTTGCATGTTTCCTATTCGTCGCATAAGTGATGATATAGTATATTGCCATCTTTTAACCTGTAGTTTCACCAATAATAAAAAAATGTGAAGAGAATTTTTGTCCTATGCCATTTCGCAATTTACGGAGTTTCTGGAAAATGCAAGAAATTATGAAATGGAAACGTCCAGTACGTAATAAAATACTGTATAACAAATTTCAGTCTATGCAGTTAGAGCTTTTGTACAATGCTCGGTAACCTCATCAGTCAAAAGTGAGAAATAAAGTCAAACGGAATAGAACGAAAAACCGCATATTTCCCTGAAATCGACAATATCGTTACGTAAATGCTATCAGAATATCCGGTAAAAGCACATTAACTTCATTAGTGAAAAGTGGAATGGAACAGTACAGTGGAAGAATTGAATCGAACCGAGAACCGCATATTCAGCGTACATCGACATGTTTGTTATACAAGATCGGTCAATAAAAACGCCCACCTCGAATATTTTGTAAACGGTTCAAGATATTGAAATGAAATTTTCACCAAACGATTCATAGGAGCTCATCAGAGTTCCTATTAACTCTTTCATGTATAGTTTTTTTTATTATTTTAAAGATATTGTACTCACTTCTATTTTTAATGGAACCATATACGTTTTTACAAAAGTAGGTAGGTCTCGAGAAGGCAAAATCAGCAATACTACACGTTTTATTCAGTAATAATTATAAACGCTAATGCGTCCGGCGTTATAGGAGATTCGGATGTTGAACTTCTAAACGTATTCCAGGACCTTCATCGTTCGCCGGTTGCAAACGCCGCGGATTAAGGTGCCTATCGGATCTTGCGATCTCTAAATGGAGTATATTTTGCAACTACTTTTAAACGCTACTTTTAAAAATGAAAATGTTTCAATCTGCCCGATGAACGATGGTGGCAATGAGAACATACCGGCGATTTCTTGGCATTTCGATTGATTCTTTTCAACGTAATGGAACTCGGTACTTTGAATGATTGTATCAGTAAGGGTTCGAGAGGGATGTTTCTAGAAAGGGAAATCGGATCGTTATGGACGCCAAGGCCTCTGTGCTGCCCTGAGCCGGGCGGCGGCTTGCGCCTTGGAGAGCGCAGGGCTGCCCGTCGCTCTGAACTTCCAGTAGTACCTGTTTTTGTACGACACCGCTTTTCACACCACTTGTGCTGTTAATTAGTCATCTACACAGACATATTCGTGTTGAATTTGTCTTTTCAAGACCTATCTATCCAGTAAAAAAGTATCGTGTCCTTTAAAAAAAGTTCGTCCAATACATGTACAATAAAAAAATGCTATCAAAAAACTAATAAGTATAACTGATGAGCTCGTATGTCCTGAATCCTTTGGTGAAAATTACATCTCACTTTGAGATGGAATATTCGAGGTTGATATTTTTATTGACTAACCCTGTATAAATGCAATTAGAACATCTATTACAAGAACAGTAACCTTATTAGTCAAAAAAATTCAATTACGTAAAACGAATTTGTAAAACCCTGAAGAATATGCGTCTGGTGGAACATTCTCTCTCGTGGTAGTTCCCTTATAATACCGTACAAAATATTTGTTTATGTACTTTTTAAATTCATTTTTATGAAACTTTAAAACAAAATATATAAGTATTG
Source organism: Teleogryllus oceanicus (assembly GCA_964035755.1). Classification (NCBI taxonomy): domain Eukaryota; kingdom Metazoa; phylum Arthropoda; class Insecta; order Orthoptera; family Gryllidae; genus Teleogryllus; species Teleogryllus oceanicus. Next base: position 131,851,895 of record CAXIVR010000001.1, read on the forward strand.
ACTTTTGTTTATGCAAAATCTAAAAATAAAAAGCATTTAAATTAGAAAATTAATAATTGTGTGTCCGCATTATGCATTAGAATGAAACTGGAGTGCCTAGGCTACGTCCCAGATTGAATGAATGATCACAAAGATTACAGAATGTTAAAATATGAGTATTATTAACTCAAGAGACTGAAAGTTTGACGTAGTCTATGCTTCAAGTAATTTAGGGGCTGGAAATAATTTAAAAAAACACTTGTTTATTCATAATTTACATAGTAACGAGATGTTTTAAATTATACATCGATACATTTCAATAATTAATAACTAATATCTCTTCGGTTTTCCCGGCCCATAGAAGTCTTAAAATTGTGATCAATTTATATACATTTCAAAAACAAAAATATATTGATAATATAAAACAATTTTGATCACAAAAATATTTTCTCTGAGTTGTAATATTAGGGATTTTGGGTCTTCACAAAACCGATAACATTATTCGAATGATAACATTAACCTTGGTTACAATAAGCAGCGTCTATTGAAACGGTCAAATGAAAAGTATACTATACATTCAGAACATTGTGAAAGAAAATGGCACATATTATTATATCGCTGATTCATTCGTACCGCATCAAGCCCCTCTTTGACTGTTGCTTTATTTGAAAGCTCGAGTTTATGTAAAGTGCAGGTGAAATTAGTGTTCGCATACTGCGGAGAATAATATTGACATATCTAACACAACACACTATGGAATATCAACAACGCACCTGCGATACACTCCAATCCTAACGTCTATTGACAGTTCCAAATCACTACTTGCTGTTTGTGACATTCACTTCAGAGAATGGTGTAGCAATGGTAATGGTGTAGCAACGTACAAATGATCACCTAACTAATAAAAATGTTTCATCGAAATATAGCGAGAACATCCTTCACAATTACAAGTTTTCCGCGGCTTTTCATTACATTAATGGAAGAAACGTGCCGCGACGTCGGGAAAGAATCGAGCATCATAACCTCATTCCCAGCACTAGAACGATCCAGCGCACAAGGCGTGAGCGAACGCTCTCTCAGCAAATTCTGTCTGGTGCATTTCGGGGCCTTTGATTAGTCTTACAACAACACGAAATTCCCTGATCCCTTTTTTCGTAGCACCCATTTTAGACGCAAGTGTACTTATTCAGCCTCCTCTTCATCAACCCTTTCCCTTTTGCACTGTTTCGCTATATCACGCCCGAAATTAAGCGGATTTCCAATTTATTTGCATATCTTTGAGCGTCGTCCTAATTATGCGGCGAGACGTCCGGCCAGTCGATCGCCGAGCGGCTGGCGGCGGTTGGAAGAGTGGCCGGCGTTTCGCACAAAAGCGGGTCGCGGGCTCCTCTTGGTTTGACGCCTCGCCAGCTCGCCCGAGGGCCTCGGCCCGGGTGCCGGCGAGGAAGAGGAGCAGTATGCGGCGGACATTAAGTGGATAACGAAGCAGAAAAGAAGGGGGAAGGGCGCCAGCCGTGGAGACCAGCAGGGCGCTGGAGGTCGTGGCCTTGGCCGGAGCGACGAAATCAATCTCCGGGTGGCGCGCTCCGAACAGAGTGGGTAGGGAGCGGGGAGGGAAAGAGTGAGGGATGGGAGGGGAGCGGTCGTCAGCCACCGCTGCGGCCTACGCGAGGAAGCAGGGCAAGCTCATGCGCGCCACCGTGACAAATGACAGCACACAGCCAGCCGACGTTGCATTTTCATTTTTCGCAGCTCCATCACAGCAGTCGCCGCCAAAAGTTCAGCATATTTTGCCAGCAGTCACGGCGGCTCGCTGCTTAAGGCACCATGTGGAGTAAAACTGAAGGTGTGTGAACGATAGGATGCGTTTAAGCAGTATCCATCAACTACGAATGTCTGAATTATGTGACATTTTCACATCTCACTTAACTCTCGTACACTGCATCGCAAAAGACAGGAGACAAATTGACTTATTCTTAGGCAGTTGTGGTTAACCAATGTTTCAGTTCGAAACTCACGGGTCCACATTGCACTTAAAGATACATCATTATCGTAATTGTTAATGTTATGTCTAAATTACAAAATTGTTTCAATTTTAAATAAGTTTAATATTATATTCAAATGTTCCAAATTTCGTTAGCTTCAGCCCAGCTAGCTCAGTGAGGTTGCTTCATTAACGAAGACTATTTCACCTGTGAAATTAAAACAAATAGTGTTTAACTAGTATGCACACAAAATTCCCCAATCAGGGGTGTGTATCTTAAAAAGTTTATCGCTTTTTTCTATCCGATTTCCCTTACCGCTTCTCCCCACCAGCCAATCATAAATTGACTCATCTTTCTTAGGAGGCAGTATGTCATCGATCGCTATGTCGATGACCAATAAACTGCGTATGTACTATAACATTTGATTTAACATAGCTTGCAATTATTTTCAATATTTGATCCATTTTGGAACGCTGTTGGACATAATTTCACTCGTGGAATAGTCCTATTAAATACCACACATGCTTTGAAAATTCTCAGATAAATCCCCTCCTCGCTTCGCGGGTCGGGAACATAGGGACAATTTCCAAAGCGTGGTGTTACCTATGATAAATTCAAAAGATCACAAGTGAAACTGTCTTGTAATGAAAATTATAACAATTAAAATGTATTACAACTTCAAATAAAAAACTCGTTTCCTTTTATTGTACCAGTTCACAATATCGGCGAGTAAGACACTAATAATAAATTCAGAAAAATAGATACCAAGTAAATTTCGTGGTGGTAGCCGAGATCTTGAAAATATATATAATTAATTTTTATTGTTGTGGTTGATTATCCCCATATCTATAATAGATACCAAGTTATAAAATTTTCACGCAAGAATATGGAGTAATATATACTGAATATGGAATAAAGAAATTTCTGATATCATGGAATATTCGGGAAACATGGAATACTATGCTTTCTCTGCACTCCTGTCACAAAGTGGTAATATTATAAACTACCTCGAATGTTTTCACAGTGACCTTCAAAATGTATAAATCGCCTGCCGGCATGAGAGAATGAATTGTAAATTAAGATTTGTTTGTCGTGTTTGGAAAATTCTAGGAGGTAAGTTTTCAATTATGTTTATTCGTTGTGAGAAGGCATCTTTGTACACTTTAAACAGTGCAATGCGCACCCAAATACTAACAGTTTGTCATCAAATGGTGGTTTTTATGAATTCACAACTTAACCTAATAATTGAAGTGTAATTTTTCCACAGTGAGAGGAAGTCGGGTTATTTGAAATATTAGAATTTCATATTATCTCTATGTGTTGGAGAAAGCAGAGTTCACTCTATTTGTGATTTGCAAAAGTTAACTAAACAATATTGACTGAATACCTCGATAACTGCAATATTTTTTAGATCAATAAGTTTGCTATCAATTATTTGTGCAACATTTTGTTCGTTTCCTTCATTTTTTACCCATATTCAATATTATTCATCTACCTCATAATACCCTCCAAATTACTTTTTTAATTGCTTGCATTGATGAAATTTTGTAAAATAATGATTGACTGTACATAACTAATCACATATAGTTTGTAACTTCATTCCAGTTTTAAATAATATCGGGCCGTGATATCGCCCCAACGTAAATGGTATGTAATACCCAAAGATCCTCTAGCAATTAAAAAAGCGTTGTTCCGTAGTTAAAGCAGTGAATGAGGGTCCATGAATGTAGTACCTGTTGAATTGACAATTAAATTCAGGACCTTCACCAGGGCTTATGTTTATTTGGAATTGAATCTTAAAAAATATGAAAATGATTCTGAGAATGTATATACTGTGGTGCTCATTATTACCAACAGCATTCGTAACAATAACCTATAATGACTGACGGCTGGATGGCTTGAGATTATATCAGTTGTATTTTATATCACTGACAAGAAATTTGCTAACAACATGCTTACTATTACCATCGTTTTAGCCTGTGATACCTCGAAGTTACTTTTGATGCCCTCATTCGTGTTCTTATTTGAGTGCACCAACGTATTAAGAATGGGCGCAACTCATTATTTTGAAACACGCATCACGCAACGAAAGAACAACAAATTTATGTGGCAATAGCACGTTTTCCAGCACCGCATGAAAAAATTGAACACATTCACAGGCGCATTTGTTTTTCATTCGCACGCATTTTGCACACATTATCGTGCCGTAACGTGTAAATTGAGAATAAAGTAATGGTTAGCCTCTGATGGGTCTCAAATTTCATAGAAATACGATATTAATTTTTGCCAGAGCATTATAATATTATGAAACAGCAACGTTCACATGACATGACTTTTTTTTCGGATGGAATCCCTGGAGTTAAACAGTCCTATCCCGAAGCTTTCAATAGCTCACATTAGGGAGGTTAATTCCCTTGTGAAACAGAACCACAGCCATATGTCATATTAAAATCATTCCCTCATTTGCACCACAATAAACAATAGAGTACTACCCCACCACTAAATTGGAATGTTAGGACACTTAATTATATTACAAATGTATGGAAATATTTCAAAAATTATTATGATACATGAACCGGGTATGAGGAGGAGGGGATCGATTTCAATTGTATCTCGAACTGCGCCCGGTAGAGAGCAAACCACCCACGCTCCATGCTCTTCAAATTATATGGACGATTTTTATTCGGTCACTAGGTTTTGTTTGGTGCAAACTAGACAAAAAGCTTTCTCCGTGTGGCAGCGCGCTTTTTCTAGGAGGGTCATCAATTTACGGGGCAGCCGCTAGCCACAGCGGGAGGGGGCAGCGAGAGCGCAGCCGGCGCTGGGCGTGGGCGGCAACCCCACGGAACGCATGCGATCGCTGCCGCTCAGCTTTTGCCGCCTCTTTTCTCGTCGTCTGTTCTTTCGTTTACGTTCTGTAATCTTCCCTTGTGAATGTGTTTTTCTCTCGCATTTTCTTTCTCTCCCATTTAAAAATGGAGGGTTTCCTTCGTTTTCTACACTGTTCTACTCCTTTCGCTTATGTTATGTTCACCTTTCTTCCATGTTCTTATTGAAATTTCTTCTACACGCCAGTTCTCCGCTGGACCTTTCTTTCGTCGGTTTTTCTATCTTTATCTCTCTCCCCGTCTCTCCCTTTCTCTCCGTCTCTGTCTTTCTCTCCGTCTCTGTCTTTCTCTCCGTCTCTGTCTTTCTCTCCGTCTCTTCTTTCTCTCCGTCTCGTCTTTCCTCCGTCTCATCTTTCCTCCGTCTCAGTCTTTCTCTCCGTCTCAGTCTTTCCTCCGTCTCAGTCTTTCTCTCCGTCTCGGCCCTTCACCTCACCCACTTCAACGTCTATTTTCACTGCCTCTCCTCCGCTCTCTGGCGTCGTGATGGAGATCTCACGGGCAGATGGGAGCGCGGCCACCTGCCAGCCGCGATATTCGCTCTCTCATTAGCACCCGCGTGCTTTCCGGCGCGCGCGGCGCGGCGCGGCGCAGCGTGGGGCGCGGCGGGGGCTGCGGAGGAGCGGAGCGCCGCGGGCGGCTCGCGGAGCGCGACGGAGCGCTGGGCTGCGCCGCGGCCTCTCGCGCGCCTTAATGGGACAATTATTATCCCAGCGAATCTGCGGCGCGGCCGCCGCGCCATCGGCGCAGCGAGGACGGGAGAGAGCGCGGAGAAGCAGGCGCAGGCGGCAGGAACAAGGAAGAAAGAGGCGACGCACCGGTGCAGGAAAACAACGGGTGAAAAGATGGAATGATACTTGTGTAGCTTGAGAAACCCGGGTCGACGTGTGACTGGGTAGGCGGGACAGTGCACTGATGCAAGAAGAACGGGAACAGAAAGGAGCCACGGGAAGCGGACGTGCGTGGAGGTCCGGAGGGGACGGGCTCGGTCAGGGCTCGTGCTGGGACCCGGCCGGGCTGCCGCCAGTCACTCAAACGGGCACGGAGGGTGGGCGAGAAGGAAAACTCCCTTCATTAAAAAGGCCCGAATCCCGGGTCGCTCTCCAGATGAGATTCTTAATGCAACGGGAGCGCCGTCCGCCCTGCTTTCCCTGAAGACTACTTGAAGCCGAGAATTTCGTCAGGTATCCATCCGACGGGGGCGAGGGCGGGCGGCGGTGTCTCTGTCGCCGAGTCGCAACGTCCCGGTGCCAACGCGCAGGGGAGGGGGCGGGGCTTCGGTGAATTCGCCTGCGCCCGCGCGCCGCAGCCCTCGTATTGCGCTCGCAGCGTGGATAAATTAGAACCCGCGACGCCAAGGAGACGGCGTTCTTCTGCTCCCTCCGGCTCTCCTCACACCCGCCGCTCAACTAACTGCTCCTCCGATGCATGACTGTATCCGCCATTCTCGCACTTAATCTATCCGCTGCAAGTACTTGAAATATTTTGGAAAATTGCAATTCCAAGTGTTTCTTAGCGATATACTTCCTCGTGGACGTACGCAATAACCATTGGTCCATGATGCATCAAAATGAGGATTCTCACCTTGATAACTTGGGTTAGTAAAGTACTGAATACGTTGGTTAATTTGGAGTCATTACGAAGTACGAGTAATAAATTAACATCTCAAATATTAGTGATAAAATTGTAACATTTTTGAAAGGAATTACAGAACGAAAAATACATAGTTAACAACAGTAACCACTGATGTAAAATGTTTAATGACATATTTTAGATAAATATAAATTGATTTAAATTAATTAAATGTTGTTTTCTTTCTCTTTTCTGTTGTGTATATCTGTTTCAAGGAACACCTTTGAATATTTTATTTGTGCACTAATTCGAATATCCTACACTTGAGTATACTCATTTAGTATTCAAGAGGCTCGTTTTACATTTGTATTTCAAAAAATGAGGCAAGAGAGCTGAAAATAAGTGGAAGTGGAATTTTCACAGCTGACTTACAAGTATTTACCACAAAAGGACAAAATTACAATTCCGGTCGTGTATCTCCTTGAAAGGAAATGCTCTATCAAGCGACGAGAGGCAAAACACAAATAATTCCCTAAACTGGAGACAAGAAGTCAGAGCAGTCCCCGCCCAGCGTGGAGAACAGAATGTAAATCAGGAAGTTATCCAAGTTCCCATCTTACGCTCTGGCAAATCTGTAAACGATGTCCCCCGCTTCACAGCGTTTACAGCTTCCCAATGTTTAATATGCACGAGAAGCGCGCCCCGGCCTACGCAGGGCGTACCTCGTCGTATTTTACGTCCAGTGCGTCGTGGACACATGCCACCGAGCCCACCACGCACCCCCCTTGTTTTCGTCTCTTCCACAAAGCGTCATTTCGATCTACATCTGCTCCCATTGGACGCTCTCCACACGTCCAGTAAACGAGAGTTTAGAAATACTGCTCCTTGCTCTTGGCTTCCGATATAAGGGCTGAGAGATACACCGAACTATGAATTACAAGTTAACTTTTTTCATTTAATGCTTTACTACATGGCGCAGACTATAAAATAAATTACTAGGCATAAAAAAGTAAGAAAGAGATACACGCATATCTTCGTACCAACAGAGCACGGCATTCATTGCCAAGAATTTTGGCTTCGCATATCATAAATTAATATTTTATAGACTGCGTAGAAGCATAACTTCTGCTGAGACTCAGCAAGCGCCGCGTAATCCTGCTGAATCCAAGAGTAGCCGCGCACCACATGCCCCGCAGACGCATCCTGGGTGCGGGAAAGAAAATTTTCTGTCATCATCCGTGTTTAATAATAATTGTGAACAGGGCGCGGAGGCTAATTTGAATAATGATTACCGGCGCGGATTTTGTTCGATGCATCTGGCCAGCGGCAATTTGGACCGCGGCGTAATCCAGAATTCGATCCCGCCCACTCTCCCTCGTTGCGGGCGTCATTTTACGTTCGCGGTGAGCGGTGGGCCGTGGCATTGGGCGGGCAGGGCACGCAGGTTGCCCACTGCCCGAACTCATCGCTCACCCGTGACGCAGCGCCAGCGTCGCGGGCGAATTCTCGGAAGGATAATTCATCCTGCAACTTCCTTTTCGTTCCCAAGAAACAGGCATAATATTTCCATTCTGGGGAGCGGTATTCATTTAAGAAGACTATTTGTTTTGTGGTAATTTAACTTCAATAGGGAGGCGGAACTTCGATGATTTATTACATTGTGGACTTTTATTAATGTTTCATAGAAAATGGGTTGGATATTTGAATTTTAATCAATTTCAATTCCACCGAGCTCAAAATGGCCATTGATGTATTATAAATTAAATGCATATTTTATAGTTTCAGCAATTGAAAAAACAACAAGTTTATAATACCAAATTCTCAAAAATTTTTTATAAACATAAAATTCATGAAGTTTCCAAACTTCACCGATATTTTCCATGTTTAGTCAGACAAATAAATATAATTAACAATGCATAATTCATAAAAAGAATAATAATATCCAAATTCATTATACCTCAAATATTTTATAATTAAAGTGAAATATTGGTATGAAAATGGGGTAGTAGTGTTAAATAAAACTTCACTTTAAGTATAAAATTTCTATTGATTTATCTTTTGAAAAAACAATGAAAGATTAGAATACGAAATATAATTATTTTATGTTCTCTTTTCGTTTTAGAAAAAAAGAAATACATTTCACACATCACATTACTTTGTTTTTATCTGAAATTTAAAAAAACTCCGAATGACTAATTTAAATTAATTCACTAAAAATTCTATTTTTATTCCAACTCCTGCGATTTTGCTTTCTTGATTGGACTGGTAGAAAACGCCTAGATGGTAACAAATAATTCGCGGGGGTGAAATGAAGTATAGTATACAGAAAAAAGCCTTTCCCCTTCGTATCAAAGGATGTCAAAAGTCTGTTTGGCTGATATGTTATTAATATAAAAAGATTTTTATTTTTACATGCAAATGACTTGTATACAATAATACACTTTCTACTGAATAGAAGAAAAAATATGTATTAAATAGAATGGTCACATGTAAATGAACCATAATGTCTCTCAAACGTCAAATGCAATGTGATTTGCTTGAAGGCCTAATAAATTTATTATTATTATTATTATTATTATTATTATTATTATTATTATTGTTGTTGTTGTTGTTGTTATTGTTATTATTATTATTATTATTATTATTTGACGAGTAGTTAATTATTAGGTTTTGGAAGTAGGTTGGAACTTACTGCTTCTTTTGAAATGACAGTCTATATCCGGGCCCACTACTGCATCGAATTCAGAAACATATTGGCTTTTCTTTTCACCTGACCACGCGAAAATTAATAACATGCATACACTATCGGACATCGAAGATTTGCAAGCAAAAAATAGCCGGTGTTGTTGACGTCGCAACAAGCCACAAATATCGAACTTTCGCAAACAGCTGAACACCGCGGTACCCAGCTGCTTTTGATAGCGGAGCAGGAACGTATGGCTGGGGTCCTCCAAGCTTCTTATTGTAGACCCCTCTTCCAATTTTTCATCAAACAATTCCCCACCCTTTTTCAATACTGTGAACAAATTTAAGAATCTAGTTAACCTTTTTAAAGACGGAAAACTATTGTGTACTCTGTGACATATTTTGCGGTGTGTATTTCAATTTTACTACTCAAACTTGTATAACTAATATATTTGAACCAACGTATAGATTTATCTATGATAGCAAAAAATGCACTATTTAAGTAAATTATGTTTCTCAATCCGATAGAACTCATATATATGATATACAATCGTACAAATGTGTATCATTGCCTATAACACTAATTGCACAATGTAATTCAATGTTGTTTCAGTCTGATGTCGCTTTTATATAAAATAATTAATCTTGTGTAGCATGAAAGACTCCGGATGCATTGCAAATAAAGATGGACGAACCTTCTGTCTGAGCTGCAGCGACGCTTTCGGAGAAATATTTTTGTATATAATAATAATAATAATAATAATAATAATAATAATAATAATAATATATAATGATATAATGATATAAATGGATTTTTAATGAGGCCTCCAACAGATAAGCAGCAACTAATACAGGCCACTAGTATTATTTTAAATGTTGATAATTCAACCTTCCCCAAAAGTTGTATTTCTTCTTGGAAGTATCAATGGGAATGAAGAAAAAATGTAAAGGCTAGAAATGAACAGACAACTGCAATAAAATGGGCATAACACGTTCACGTTATCGCCGTTTGTGATTTCTTGGGTAGCTAAGAATGCTTGGGTAGCTGTAAATAGAGATTTTTTATCGGCATGGCGCTCGGACTGCCGTACCTTTGTTTTTTAATCGGACTCTCATTAATTGTTGAATGCTCGTTTCTTCATCACGTATGGGAACATGTAAAGTAATCTTACATTTCTAATTTCAATCTCGAAGGGAGTGTGCTACAAATTTCTGTCATGAGAAATAACTTTCGATGTCTTTGCATGCAGTCGCAAATAATGGATAAAAGGAGATGGAAACGAGTGCAAAATTTGAATGGAGCATATTAAAATAATGGAAACCTTTCTTGTATACTTTTGTTCACTAACTTTAAATTAACACCGTGCCCTGCTTACTTGTGACACGTTAAATATGCGGAACATAGTAATGGAATGACTGCTCATTTCCCATTTCATCGTGGATTTATTTTTATCAGTTCGTAGTTTGGAACGAAAAAAATTCATTTAAATTTGCAATTTGTTTTCTCTAATTAGAAATAAAATTCTTATTTCTAGCTTCCGCAACTAGATGCACATTTTTAATTGCGGAATAATCATCATCAAAATAATTTGTTAATTTGCACCACACAGTAGCAGAATGCGGTGTCCATAACCTCATTAACCAGTCATTAGGTTTCAGCTCCAACCCTGCCTGTCGGCTTAAGTGAGATGAGTGCACAGCGGAACAGTACAGCTTCCAAATGGACAGTGGACCACTACATTTGTGACAATGCATTTAGGAGACTAAGATCATTTTCAAGGCGGGCACTCCACTATTTACTCTTGCAACTTAAGTCCTCTCCGCATTTTTAAGCATCAATACCAATCGTTCAACTATCGCGTAGTTTGCGTACTGGGAATGGATCTAGTGGTCATGGTGGTGGACATGAATTAGGGATTGAAAAGAGGAGACTCACCTAATAAGCTGTCACCTCTATATTCTTCTCGCACGTTAGTAACATCGAAAGTTTTGCGTCCGAGTCAAAGAACCGGTTGACTAGCAACAGATTCCAATGATCTTCTTAGCTTAGGGAGGTACCATTTGTGGGAGGGCGATCGGGCAGGAGGGAGGCGATTCTGTCCGATAGGACCCCTGCAGCAGACGGAGCTGTACTGACAACCGACGGTCCGTTTTATTACTGCATTAGTGAAATAACAATAAGAGGCTTAGCAACACCCGGTCCGTGATAATATAATCCGATTAGGCTCGTACACAATTTCTGCCAGTTTGTCTACTACTTTCCCTCTTTCTTTCCGCGTCGCGAAATTACCAATTAGCGCACAGCGCGGAATCGTGGCGGGGGAGCGTAACAGAAGGTGCGGGGCAGGGAACGGGGCGGGAAAGGCGGGGAGCAAACTTTCGCATGGGGTGGGGTTCACCGCGGCCAGATGAGCAGGCGCACGGAACAATCTAGGAAGCAATATTTTCACGCACGAGGCGTCATCTGTCGCGAAATGTAACAACGAAAGGGTGAAAGGGTTTTAATGTTGATAGCAACAAAATGAACAAAACGAATGCTCCTGCGCTCGCCGCAATTTTAAATCCTACACTGCATGTTCTGGCTGATAACCGTTTTTCATTTTTTGCTTATTCACGTAAAAAAGGAAAGAAAATAAATAAAATACAAAAAGTGCATTCGATGACACATTAAAGCGATTCTCGAAAATTAATGCGGATCAGATATTTTTTCTCACGTTGGTTTTTATGTACTTCCAGTAAAAGATACCATAATGAAAATTGGAGCCACACACCGGACGAGAAACAGATTCTTTATTTGTCCCATTGTGGAGACACAATGCATAACATTTTAAGTCTTTTGCGTCCAGGACGGTTTCGAAGAGATGATTACAAAGATAGCGTTCTTATACCTCGAATGTAATGGAAACGAAAGCACTTTTTCCTTTTATCCTTGTTTCATCTTTCTGGTACTTAGCACCTCTGATAATTAAGGTATCCAATTGTAGACTTGTAGCGGACTACTTATTTACAAAGCAATTATAGCAGCAATTCCTCAAAAGGAATCTTTTCTCCGCGGGAAGCAGTTACAAGAGAGCCATGACCGGTAGATTGGGGCAGAGGATCCAAAGGTTCAATCTGAATGTTTAAGACGATGAGAAGGTCGTTTAAAATAATTAACCTGCACGTAATGCCATTTATAAATAAAATCGATGCAGTAAATGTTTAATTAATCAAAAAATTAAATATACGTATTTCTAGCGTACGTCTGTTGCCACGCTTTCGCACTAACAGAAACATACATGAAAACAGAGTATCATCTAACGTGTGTCGGTTCATACACGACTACTTAAAATAAATCTCGTTAAACTTGAAGCATAAGACAGCAGATAAACACGTTAACGATATGTAGATTAATACAATTTTATCAAAGAATTCTAACCTTATTCCTAAGGTTGACTTCATTGACTTTAGGTGCAACGATCATTGATCCATTATGAATAGAAATAATATTATTTCCTTAGCGCTACGAAATGGAAAAGTCCGTGTAGTTGGTAGAAATTTTAAAAGTAATTACGAGGTTTTACAAATTACGATGCAATTTAGTGAAAATACCTATTTATTGTCATATTCATACAGTTGGTGGATAGTTCAACAAAATACTCTGGAAATGTTAGTGCTACAGAAATGTTAATTAGCACGAATCATACCAACTGCGAAAATTATTGTGTAGACTGTAACACTATAGAGTCAAATCTATATCACTCAGAAACATAGACAAAGGAGAATTTTATTGTTACAACTCATTATATTGTACACTATTTTTAATAAACTACTTAGAATTATATTTCTATTTCTCTATCGTTTGTGGTTCTGCATTCAAAATAACTGGTGTGTTAACTATTAAGAGCAATGTGCTGGACAATCTTGAAATATAACATAAAGTCGTATCATTTTCTGACATATTCAATATTTAATTTAAAATGTCATAACAATCATGAGAAGAGTTGTTACTTGAGTTATACTTCACATGCATTCAGAAGCATAAAAATACTGGTCTCGAATAAATTTTAAAAATGCTTTTAATTATTGGACGAACTGGTTTAAATGCTGTTTTGGATACACTACGCACTGATTTGTGGAGCACGCAAAATGTAAAATGCAGAAACACGTAGCGTGTGCTTAAGATAATGAGAAGTATTTACGATCGGTGAACTTTTGTACTACAGTACTTACAACCCGTGTACTGGCAGCTTGAACAACATTACATATTACCTCCAAACAAGAACTAAATGACTTCAGTGGCACGACACCTATTGAATATTCTACGGCTGTTAAAGCTGTTTCATATATTAAATTGCCATTATTTGCCAGTACGTAAGTAGTCACCGATGTGAAACCCTGCGTGTGCCACAAATATATGCCTAGTCTCACGACCTGTCGGATCCTTGAGTTATGGAGCGTCCCTAACTCGCAAACCAGTTCTAGAGTAAAAGAATCGCTAGCGGATACACGCTGTGTTCCCTCCTAAAACATATAACACCCATAACCCTGAAAACGCCTCCTCTTAGAATACATTAGCAAACGTGGCGTGGAGCTCGCCAAACCGCGAATTCTACGCTTGCTGTACGTTAGCAAAACATAAAAGCAATAATGCAAATGTCAAAGTGAATGCGTCTAAGAAGGAAGACTTTTCGCAGAAACACAATTAATATGTCGAGTTATCCCTTTCCAAATAAAATTGTTTTACGTAGCATGAACCTCGCAATGACGCGTGGCAGAACTTCATTCGAGACACGTCACCTCGGAACGGAGCCCAATGAATTCATTATCATATATTATACTTCTGACACTGCCGACTACGAAATGTTATTCCGACGCCGCAAATCGGCGAAAACACAGACTGCCTTCGTGCAAAAACTAGTCGAAACTGGCACACGATTAATATACGATCTATGAAATTCCCAAAGGGACAGATAGTTGTATAACGAAGCAAAAGACTATATGTCAATTACGGATATATCCGACATTCAGAATTCAAATTTATCCATTCCATGGTCCCAATTGATTAATTGATTGTTTCATTTTTTCGTGTTTCCGGGCGCGTCAACTGCCTTGGTCATTAGTCCCGTTAGTGTAGTGCATGTGTTTTTTTCTCGGGAGATGGCGGTGATCTTCCCGCGCTGGATGGCGAGATCCGGCGCAGACCTACCGTCGGCTAGTGGGGTTTCCCCCTAACCAGGACTCTCCCACCAGAGGGGCACCCCCCCCCCACAGGCGGGACAAGCTCTAAGCTCCCGACCGGTCTCCCGGAATACGTGGTAGTATAGTGTATGTTAGTGTAAGTGTGTGTGTAAAGGAATAGAATGGGACAAGGAAGAGGAAGGACAGATCGCGTGCGGTCCGTGGCCCGTTTGGTAGGGTACTGCTCCGGCATTCGCCTGGTGTTGATCGGGGAAACCACGGAAAACTACCGATTAGAGCAGCCGGCCGCTAGAATTCTCCTTCAGACAGCGACTGGATTTAACCTAGCTCAAAAGCTAGTGTCGAAAATCCTGCCGCCGTCAGGACTCGAACCTAGGACCGCCAGGTCAGAGGCGCTGCAGTGCCATGGTCCCAAATGAATGATAAAAGTATGTATACGTTTCATCTTTTGTCACTGTAATTTAAATTCTTTCTGCTTAATTTACGAAAGAGGAGATTAGGCATAGAGGTATTGTATGCTCGAGGGCTATGTCCGCAATACCATAGAGCCACAGCGATCTGAGTATGAGCTGCGGAGTCTGGAGCATCGCAAATTCGGGAGCAGAGTGTGGTCCGCGGCGGGCCATGCGGGGGAGATCGGGAGCGAATGCGGAGGCTGAGCGGGGAATGCGGCGGAGACCAGGTGGCGGTGGCCTGGCAGCGGGGCAACGGCGGGGCGGTGGTGGCGGCGGGCAAGGCAGCGGGCGCATCCCGTACAAGTCGGGAGGGGAGCGCGCCCCGCGTCGCGACGAGTGGGGAACCGAGTCGGGGGCGGGGCGGGGGCGGGGCAGGGGCGGAGACGGCAGCACCACCAGCAGAGGCACCCGCTTCGCCAATCTCCTGGATTTATGTACCTTGACTAATTAGCTGGAGATACTGCTCAGCAGTAACACACACAGGACCAAGTAGGCGGACGCGCGCCGGGCTGCTGCGGCAAGGACGGCGACGCGGCGCGGCGGGGCGGGGCGGTGCGGGGGGCGGGGCGGGAGGGGCGGAGAGCGAGGGCGTGGGTGGGGCGTCGCGCGCCGAGAGGCGGGCGGGGCGATGCGACGTACGGCTCGCGGAGAGGCATGCGTCAACCCCGCGGACGCCCTCGCGCCGCCCCCTCGCCGACGCCCCAGGGCCCCCGGGATCGCTAACCGACCGGCGCAGCTCTCGATCGTCGGGGTCGGTTGCACCGCTCGTTAGTCGAAGGCGCCGGCCGGCCACTCCCACTTGTCCCGCGTCTCGCGGCGCTGCGCGTTCGCTAGCCGGGTCGTGCGCTCGCCTCAAATTGCGACTCTCGTGAGCTGCCGTTCAGCCTGCCTCCCTGGCCTTTTCGCGGACAATGGAGGACGTTTGGGTGTGCTTTCGGAGGAAGTTCAAATAATGATCCGCGACGAGTGATATACTAACATGATATCGATGTTTACTACCAATCATGCTGTGAATACGAAAGTTGTACGGAGAAGATATATGAGGTAAAAAAGTTTCACAATGACAACATCGTGGAAGTATTGGCACTCGTGTTCCATTTGTGGGCATATAAGCATGACACAGAATACAAGATCCTCTCAGTCTGCAAAGAATCTAATATAAAGCTTTACAATTCAGAAACGAAAGCAAGTCGAAAGACAGAAAATCGCCAATACAATGTATGCAAATGTTCAAAGTGTTATTATGTTTAACTCAATGTCATGTTTTATGAACGTAACAGTTCAATGGTAAAATACTCCCGTAGGTGAATGTATGAAATCTTGCAGTAACGCACATCACACTATTAGAACATAGGTTAGAGTTCAATCAACAATTTTCACTTGCATCAAGCTCCAAATCGAAGCCGAAACACTTCTAAAGCCCACATATGTCGACTCGAGAGTTTCACGTGCAAACGGAGTGAAAGGAGCGCGATGGCGCACTGCAATCACGCGTCTTACCGCCGCGCCCGTGGGGAGCGTGAGGCGGGACGAAGCGAGGCGAGGTGCGTTTGTGGGCTCTCCGCGCGCCTCGGCGCCGCGCCGTGTCTCATGCCGCCCGCCCGCCCACCCGCCCGCGCGTACATTCCGAGGCGACACCTTGAGTTACGCTGGAGGCCCTCCTCCGCAAACGCGGCGCCGCCCCCAAAGAGCGGCGTACAATAGGCAGAAAGCGCGCGCCCGCGCCGGGCGCCCCGCCTCGGGGATTAGGCTGGCAGCGGCGCCGGCGCCAACGGCGGTGGCGGCGGCGGCGGCGGCGGCGGCGGCGGCGGCAGGCGGCCGCGTTCCCGCGCGTGCAGGTGCGGTGGCGCCGGAGAGGTAATGCGGTGGCTCAAGCGCTGGAAGTGTGTGCTGAGGGGCGGTGGCGCGACGTGGTAGCGTGGTGGTCTCGAGACGACGCGGTTGGCGACGAGGCGGCGGTGCTGTGTTCAATGACGGAGTGGTTCGTTGGTGAGGGAGTTGTGTAATGTGATAGCGGACCGGGATGGTACGCTGCGATAAGGCGGTGCGGTGGGTCGGTAGCACGGTGGTGGCGCGGTGCCATCATTGTTCGGGGATGATACGGCACATTGCTACTGTGGCTTGTTTGTCCGGTAATGGGATGACATGTTAAGAGCTGTCACGGTATCGGCGAATAGCAAAGGCGTCGTAGCAAGGCGACTCGAAACGTACAGAAAACATAAGCGCGACCGGATCCTTTTACTTGCTTCAAAAGAAATGAAAACGTGAAAGAAATATGCAAAACGATCTGATTTGTGAAGGTCGTACGATTCTAGAGAAGCCATTACCTCGGATGTGGGATGTCTGGAAGGCAACGGAGACGTGTGTGCATCATGTAACACAGCGTGGATCAAGTATCACAGTTGGCGCGAAGTCGCAGTAGCAACAGCACTTGGGTCTGCATGTCGGGTTAAGGTTGGTGTCATGTACGTAGGTGGTGGGTATAGTGTCTCATTTTGTTCTTGAGATTAATTACGTTCAATTCCAACTTCATGAGACTTAATTGAGACAATAAGACGTTGACTCTCTCAGACTACGTAAGGCCCAATTCTATTTTGGTAAATCTGAAGATTCGTTGATCTGTTTATTCATTATTATTAGTGTGAAGTCCTTACACTCATTCAGCTGCAAACCATAAAAAATAATGCTTTAATAGTATACTTCGTTAACAGATCAACTTTAACACTCAAAAAGAGACAAAAATGTGTCGAAATGACACATTTTTGTTTGTACTAGTAAAATACATCATGACGAAATTTTTATTAAGTGCTCACATTTCTTGACTTTATTCGTAATTTTAAAGACTTAATTATTACAAACTGATGTCAAAGTGAATGAACAGAAAGTAATTAATTTTGTGTTTTATATAAAGAGATGTATATGTATGACTTTGACACAAAAATATTAATTATATTTAATATAATTGATTTTGTGGAGAGGTACACCAAATGCCTTCGAGAAAGTTGAGGAATGAAAAATAAATTAAACAATCCAACTAATATATTTCTTCATTATCAAAATATAATATTTCAACAAAAGAAGTTTTCGGTTTTCATAATAAACTAATAAAATGTTCAAGGCCAACTGAATGAGGTGTCAGATTTTGAGCTCTGAATGCTCCGGAAGAGATTTTTCGAAATTACGACCTATCTACAATTTGAATTAAGGTGTAAGAAAATCTTTGCGAGGACAAACAAACAAATTTAATATGCTTTCATTTTCAAAGCACGAGTCATCTTGACACGAATCCGTCTCTTCGGAAAGGCACAAATTTCCGTCCTTGAAGTGTTAATGGATCGTTACGCAACGGGTGAAGTTGGATGCACCGCCTCCACAGTGCAGGACCCTAGCCCCGGCAGGGAAGGGCCTCACAGAGTGGACTAAGCGCCGCAGCAAAGACTCCCCGCTGGAGAGGGAAGCGGGCGGGGAGTTTGGGGGTGGGCTCGAGCGGGGCGGCGGCGGGAGGCAGATCCGAGAGCGCTGCGGTGGCTGCGGCCGACGGCTCCCAAGGTGCGCTTAAGCACAGTTGCAAATTCCGGCGGCGCCACCGGTGCGCCGCTGCCATAAATTCGAACAGGCATTCGTCAAGACGTTAAGCTTAACCGCGCGACCGCCCGCCGCCCGCCGCCCGCACGGCCCAAGGGCGAGGGGTCTTATCGAAGTTCGGCATCGTCTCTTCGGCCGTGTGACCGCTGCGGCCGACCTCAGACTACGGGCTCGCGGCGCTATTCTGCGCCCAACTTTAAGTCCCGCCTGATTACGACGCCGCAGGAGGGTGGAGCGCGGGCGCGGGCCCCGCGGCTGGGTTGCGGTGCAGGACGGCGGGCCCTCGGTCAGCGGGGCTGCGCCTGAAGAAATGAAGGGCTGCAAGCAGCGGGGGCGTCAGGCGTTGTAATGCATGCGTTACCTCCAAATCTCTTATCCTAACCGCCAAGGGGCGGCTTGAGCTTATTGATTCATTATTCACGGAAGTGGTATTAAAATCACTGATTTTTCTGGTCGCTTGAGATATGTGAAGCACGTTCAAATGCATAATGGAAATGAGCCTAAAAAATCTCTCGTTAGTTGTCGTTTTATGCCAAACGCTAATATATTATTTTGAATACAAACTCCCTCGGATGTGATATGGACGCTAAAAATACAGATGAAACGATTAGGAGGATAGGAATACATTATTTTTTGATGATCTCAATGAGAATAACTTATATTGTCATTCCCATCACGTCTTGAAAATAAGTTAATCTATTTTCTGAGGATGAATTCTCATTCACGGAAATATTCGTATGAAAACTCTTGAGAGGTAATTTGTGAAGCTATTATGTGTTCTTGACGAATTGGCCATTTGTGCCGGAATCATATTGTGCGAAGCGGCTAAGCCGATTTACGAGAGCCAACCCCGGGAAACATATTGGCCAGCCTGACCCGAGGAGACGCTAGGATCATCGTAAAGCGCGGACGTGCGGAGGTCTGCAGGGTGCGGGGGTGTACGGGACGTAGCACCATCACCAGCGCCTGGCGCCCCGCCGCGCCGCCCCGTGCGCTCCAGCCCTCCACGCACACACCGGCGCGGCCCAACAAGCGGCCGACGGCCACGCTAAGTTGCAGGTCGCGCACCGCGTGACGTCACACGCCGTAGACAGATGGCTCGGATTACGCAGTCGGCCGGCTGCCACCCCCGCGACGCCGCGCCACGCCCCGCGCCGTCCCGCCCCGCACGCCTGCCTGCCTTCGCGCTTGCATGAGACGAATGTAATCAGTCGCTCTCCAGTCGGCCGATAGGCGGGGCCGTGTTCTTTTCCGTTCGCTGCCGGGAACGACCGTCAGTCAGTTGGCCGCGTTTATCTTATCCGTAACAGTGGCTGTGATGGAAATACCACGCCACAAGTAGCGTTAAAAGCACTCCATTTTCACCGCATTTTCCGAAAAATTGTGTTTTGGTAAGCTTGCATGTTTGCTCGCATGCCTGAGCTCCGCCGCTGTCGGACACGGGGCGCTGGATTTAAAAATCGGTTGCGATGATCTCGTTCTATTTGACGTCCATCAACTTTAACGACGTTTACCGCACGTTAACTAGTTGCCCGCAAGGTGAGATGTTTCGACGGATTTCACCCGGTGGGGAGCGAGCGACCGGGCAGCTGCGTACGGTAACCGCCAAGCGACACAGGAGCCGCCTTTGTTCGCCCGCGAAACCATCGATGGCTTTTTAAAGCGGCGCGCGCATTCCACACTGCTCAATTCCGGCACTTTAATAAAAAGCCGCGGGCTCAAGGATGCTTCAAGCTCGTCTTCCTGCTAGGGGCGAGGGGGGCTGCCGCTGTTGTGCTGTCGCCGCTCGCGTTACAGAGCTCCAGAACATCACCATCGCCACCACCGGGAATGGGAAAACCTTCGCTCGTAGTCGATAGTAACCCACCAGATCTCGCAGGCGCTCAAACCGACCGAACGGATTTCAAGACATTTTTGTAACTTAACGTGACATTTTTACCAGTTTTTCATTTTATCGACTAGAGATACCTTAGATATTCTCACCTTATTTTTTAATATTCGGAAACGTACACTAAAGATGCAGAATTTGATTTTGATGATCATACGTTGCCCTCAACAAGTTATAGTATGAATACACAGGATACAATCTGTAATGTTGATTTGCATTTTAATATTATATTTTCAAAATTATTGGCTATTATTCTATAACTAAAATAAATGCAAAAGATGATTGATAATTTTCAAAGCGACAATGTTTCTTGAGATCACTCGGAAATGACAATATGGGTCGTAAGTAAGGGAGGTAATATCTTGACATTCCCCTAGAGGGAAATAAATCATCCGGTCGACATAAACCGACTATCGAACCCGCGTTTTCTTGGAGGTGCAGCTGGCGGCAGTAGGAGGAAAATATTAAAATCCATCACATCAAACATTTATATTCGTTTTCACGACGCTTTGCAGATGTTAATGGATTTTCCTTGTACGCACACGATTTCCTCCTGCCGCAGGGAGCATTCCACCACCTTTGACCTCTGTATCCGCCTGCTCCAAAGCGGCAACACCCTGCAATTTACGTGGCACACTGGTGCAGGTTCGGAAGAAGGTAAATGGAAAGAAAGGAGAGGAAAGTATGCGACAGAAATATAAGAAGCATACCGACAGGTGATGCTGCGATAATGAAGACTCAGATGTGCCAGAGGAAGAAGTGATATCAATAGCTAGGAACGTGGTCTTCGATGGTAGATGTATACGATAGAGATAGTATGCGATAGAGATGTCATTAAAACCATTTTATAACATGAAAGTTGGCAGGGTGATAAATTCAATAAGTACAGAAGTTTGAGGTAGTGATTGAGCCGGTGACTGTAATCACTGATCAAGGGGGAAAGTTTCTTTTTTGAAACAGTTGCGGCTATTAACAACGATTTTGACTAAAAGGCACCGGTTTCGTGGAGCAAACAAAGAGAATGGCGTTAAAACGGATAGACGCAGGGCAGGGCGATGCGTGATCAAAGATTGCGGAGAAAGTGGCAATACTTGGAAAGAGTGGAGTTATCCCTGAAGCAGGAGGAGTAATCGATGTCCGGGGAAACGGGTGGTTACGGCAGGGCAGGCGAAGGAAGCGTCCCAGGGAGTGCGTGGGGGCGGGGCGGGGGGACGGGGGGGAAGAGGCGCGTCGCGCGGACGCCGTCGCCGCCGAAGCCGCCGGCGCCCAAATCCCAGCCTCAAACCCCAAGCTCCGAGATAATGGGTCGCCGGATTGAAAATGTAGCGCGCTTCCCAAAAACACTTCGCCGCCGCTCGCGCCGCTTTATTAAGAGCCTCCGCGCGCCGTCGCCTTGGGAGAGGTCGTGGGGAACTGCCATTCCGTCCCAAGATGTCCCAGAGCTGAGATGCATTATCGTCGGGATTGAAATATAATGGTTGAGCAGTCCGATGCATTGTGGACTGAATGTATCAAGTATATAGTTCGCTGCTGTGTGAATTTATATGCTGTTCTCTTAGTTGGTTCTGTTATTGTATATTCAACAATTTTTATAAAATCTTGCTTTCATATAGTTTTTATTTCTTCGTGTAACCATGCAAAGCGAAATATCACTTTTTTTTTCTTTTCCAATAATTTTTAAATACATCATTTATTTTCAATGTGTCAATTTGCAGATGAAAAGGTAAATTAGTTAACAAATTTTGCTTTTGAATATAGATCTCAAAGTTATAAATGTTGGTATGACATAATGTTAATAAATTATAAAGTGGATGAAAATGTTTACTTCTTCAAATTTTGTTCCTACGAGTAGTTTGTATTATTTAAAAAATGTGTCTTTGTTAACATATTTAAAGAATGACAAATATTTTCGTCTTATTTCAGGATTATATTTTAATTACAAGATAAAGGTTAAAAACGAATTCTTAAATATTTATTTACCAACATGAAACCTGTTTGCACTAGAACACTACAAATATGTTTTTTGGAAAACTCGGTCAAAGTAGCCAAGTGAGGACGCCGTCGTTCCACGATTGTTTCCCCACGGAGCCGTCCGATGCCTCCACGCTCTCGTCGCCAACCTCGCCTTCCTTCAAGCAGCTCTCACGTTCGCCTCAGTCACAGCCACCGCCACCACCACTCTCGATCGCCGTCCTCATTGTCACCCTCATCGCCCCGCACGCACCGTCGCCGTCCCTGCTGTCCCCGCCACCTCCACCGCCGTCGCTCGCAGCGGTGCGCTGCCAGCCGTTCCGATACCTCCGCGGCTCCCGCTCCCGCTGCCAACGGCGCCGCTGCTGCCGCCAGCACTACTGGCGCAAAGGGCAACCAAGACAAATGGGCGGGTTGAAGCGCTCCCAAGCAAGCGAGCGCGCGGAGACGCGGGGAGCGGCGGAAGTGCGCGGCGGCAGCGGGGAGCAGCCGGATGGCGGGCGGGAAACGGTCAACGCAGCGGGATCCCTGGCTGCGACCTCCCCGCCCGCGGACCTCGCCCACTCACCACTACCCGACTAAACTCCGCGCTCGTATTGGAGGCCACAAATTGATTACAGAGCGCGCGGAAAAATTAAAGCAGAGGTAAAATTCGCACTTGACTGGCGCCGGCGGTCGTGTCGCATCATCCGATTCGCTCGCTTTACTCCCGGCCTACGCGCAAAGCGCTCTGTATTTTCATCGGCTCTTCCGAAACGGACGGTCTACGTTGTGACGCATATAACAAAGTTTCGCGTCATTTACGTGCCACGGGTAGTTACTACTAATTATGTTATGAAGTACCTCTGCCAGAGGGAAAAACAATAGACCACCCAGAAACTAGAATGTCGTGAAGAGCCAATCGCTTAAACCAATTAGTCGGGAGCGAAATTTAAGTACACAAATCGTCATTGGGAAGGCGCTTCCTACACCATTTCGCGCAGTCGCCTGCAACGCCATTTAAATATAAGCTCCGGCATCACAGCGTCTTCCGACTCCTCCTCCTCGATCGGCGAAACAATCGAACAATAGAGGCCCGAGAGACCAAAACCACTCAAATTAAAAGACCCTCGGGCCCGGATAAGAGTTCCGAGGCGGAGAAGTATTACGAGAATTTGGCGCCCGGCCCCGATCAATATTCGCGCGCGTCTTGGCCAGGGCGAGATAAGAAGGCGAGCACGCCCGCGCGACACAGCAGGGGCGGCGGGGCGGGGCGAGCGGGGGCGGCTTGAGGGGCGGGGCGTGGCGGGGGCGGTGAGGGCCGGGGGGCGGAGAGCTGAGGGGGCGTGGTGATTGAGAGGGTGGCGTGGTGGTTCAGCGGGAGGGAAGCCGAGGAAACGGTAGCCTACAGACTGCAGATGAAGCGAGGTGGAGAAAGTGGTGCAAGGCAGAAAGTTGAGAATGAAGGAAAAGAATCTGAAGGAAAAGCGAGAAACTGAGGAGGGGGAATAGGGGCTACAGAGGGGGAGAAGTTGCGAGCCGCAGTGACAGACGTCGATGGGGAGGCGAAACGCCATTGAAGGGCTAAAGGAATGTACGTCGTATCGGTGGGGCAATATGGCATGGGGTGGGAAGTGTAGACGGTGCAAGGGTCGCGGGGATAGCAAGGCGTTGCGAGGATTACAGGGGGTGCAGAGACAAGAGAATGCGGCAAGGGGCGCCAGCGGAGACGGGGGGGGGGTGCCGGCAGCAGGAGCGGGCAGGCGGTCGGGGAAGAATCTGCTGGCTCAGCCTCCGGCGGTCGGCAGCCGGCGGATCGACTGGACCGGGCGCACGCCTCCGTTTACTTTGCCCGACTCCCCGGCCGATCCGGCGCCTCTCTCACCTCATCATGCATATCGGATTCACAGAAGAGTCCGCCGCCGCCGCCGCCGCCGCCGCCGGCACCGCGGCCGCCGCGTCGCCCGCCAAGCGCACGGCCCCGCCCGTTCGTGCGTGAAGCGCGGATGCGCCCCGGAGGCCGGGCGCAAGGGGTGGAAGAAGCCTGGGTAGGGAGAGGGAAAGGGTGGGACGGCAAGAGGTTAGCGCACGGTGGCACACACCAGTAGCAAGGCGTATGTAAGACGACACTTCTTCACTTTTCTTCCCCAACCCGGTCAACACTCTGGCTATCGCGTCCGGTCTTTCACGACATTTAATATCTCGAAAATTATTTATTAAATATTTTAGTATGGACGACCACAGAAAGCAATATACGTGTTTAGAATTATTTGTTGTTCATTTTCATCGCAAAATCTTACTTCATACGTCTATGAATATCCAGAGATGTTTTATCAGTTGTGTGGATCATCATAATAAGACAAAAAATATTACACACGCAATATTATTGGTCATGTGGTTATTAATACTTTAATTAAGGCATTATTATTATTATTATTATTATTATTATTATTATTATTAATTGTTATTATTATTACTCACATTATTATCAGCATAGCGTTATCTTCGCTATACAACTTCTAGTACAGTTATTTTCTAACAGCGAAGAGTATGCAATAATCTGAGGGCAGACTTTTATGGTATCTTGTGAAGTGATTTATTTTTTCTGAAAATGGCTACTTTCCGAGTTTCTGTCTAAGATATTTCCGTTATTATTATTATTATTATTATTATTATTATTATTATTATTATTATTATTATTATTATTATTATTGAGAAAGAAATGTGATTAACAGCAGGAATTGTTGAAGAGTTTAACTCGACGAAGAATTTTACATCTCCAAATGACATAGGCAGTTCCCCTGCATAAGCGATTCAGGATTAAGGAAGAAACCCCAACAGAAGTTGGGGCGCCACCTGAGAGAACTATCTCCAACGGGAGCGCACCGCGTCTCGGAAGCAGGGCACATAAGACGCTCAAGGACGAGCGCCGACCCCTCGCGACAAGGGAAGAGAAAACCCCGAACGAACTAATTATTCAGTTCCGCCGCCACCCCATGGCGAGGGGACATTCATACCGCATTGTCCTCCCCGGCCCCGCCGCCCCCGCCGCCCCCGGCGCGGCCGCCACGCGGGGAATGGCCGTCGCGGGTGCCTTTAAGGCGAAGGTTTTTGTCTCGACGCTCGCGAAGCACCTCCATTATTACGGCTACTCTTCATCTCGAAACGAAGGTTTATCCTCGAGAGATTTTACAACTGCCATCGCCGAAGAGCCGAGACGGGGGAACAAAGCCGGCTTCTTTCGCGAGGGGAATCTCTGGTGGAAGCGCGTGCCGCGGGACACCTTAAGACGGCGTGCCGGCGCGGGGGCGGCTGGGCGGTAACGAGGGGGCTTGATGAGAAAGTAGCTTTGTTTGTCAGTCTCTTAACGTCTGCTCGCTCGTCCACATTTATGCCGACGCACATGGTGTCGCCCAAGGCCAGAAGGGAGGAGTGTGCGAATAGATGTGAATTCATGTTGCCGGATGCTTTGAAGGAGGATATGAGAATATGCTGTATCACGTAGCTACCTGTAAGTACGAGAGTTGCGCAGGTACTTACCGCGGGAATTACACTATTATCGTACACGTACGGAGCGCAGACTAAAATAGACATGTATCTGTATTCATATCACGTCAGCTGTAAGATAATGCTTGGAACAATAGTACTTTCCGACGTTCAGAGGTGGCAATTCATGACAATAGAAAATTCTTGTCTAAAGATAACTACGAGAAAAGTTAATTTTGTTACCCGATTCGTCATGTGTACAGCGGTGTTCACGAAGTGATGAAGAGTGACACACGAAAAGTGTGCAGTTAGTGAAGTTACATTTACAGTTGAGAAGCAAAGCAAGGGGCTCTCAGAGTTTGCTCAATGGATGAAGGGACACTGCTCAAAAACCTCGATCGTGAAGCTGAATTACAATAGTTGTTACAAATAAAGATACCGTAAAATAAATTCAAGTAAGTAGCAATATAATTAACACTTCGAGATTGCTTTTTACTGTTTCAGTTTTAAAATTAAAATTTCCAATAACTGTCCGTTTTAGTGAGTCGGTATAGTCTTTAATGGTCTGCATTTATATATTCCTGATTTATATCCTTTTCACACCATGGTGTTCATACCCCCATGAGGTTGAGTCGTAACTCAAGGTACCAGCATCTATTACTTAAACACATCTTCCATTCTTCGTTCCGATGTGACTCGTACGTCCCTGTCGGTCGTCGGTCTATTCACCGCATTAACGTGACTCGGGAGCCCATTGGTGCAGGGACTACGTTAGCGGAGAGACCTGGTTTTACCTAGATAGCGCTGGCTGCAGTAGACCCATTGCGTCGCGCACAAGAGACGCACGGAGATGAGGAAATCAATCAGAGGAAGGATTCGGGTTCAGGGGAGATGTACAGGAAATTGTGCGTTGTACTAGATATGCACACCATGCCACAACACAACAGAGAACATCCATGTTTTACGTAGGATTCAAATCCACATTCCGGATGTAATGCGTACTTGTGCACATGCCCCAAGCCCCATCAAGTCTCAACATACCTCTATGCTCGAAGCGATATTCAAACAACGTCCCTGTAGATGCGAGACATTTACGACGAATCTGCACAATATTGCCTTCCTATGTCGCTAGTTTCTAATGATATAAAAACAGTTTTGAAGAAGAAAAATATTTTACTTCATTTTTTAAATAATGTTATGTCTTTGCGTTTTAATGTCAGTTGGTAAAGCATCGTAACATAATGTAAAAGCTACCTTAAGATACGATATCTCATAATATGATGACAAATATCCTATTCTAAGTTTATAATTTATAAAGGGAAGTATAGAAATCACATGTATTCGTTTTATCATCGAAATTAAAAAGTGAAGTATTATAAATATTCTGCAATAAGATAACGTTGAAGGACAAAAAATGGTCTGGATCACTAGTTTCGAAATATCCCTACTCTACTCATCTCAATATTTGCTCTCTCGCATAAAAAAACCTGTAATCAACATATTTGTTTATGATTGGATATTTCAGAGCTCCTCGCAAAATGAACTCCGTAAACGAGACGTATTCGCGCTCCTAGTATGTAATAAAGCCCTCCCCGAGCCATCAAACCTCTTGGAGGCGGGCCAAAGAGTTACATAACCCAATAAATCATCCGGAGAGCAATTCTGTGCTTCAGAAAACCGAGGGCTAGATTCGCAAACCCTCCATCGCCCCTACCATAACGTGCTCCATTCCCTGCAGCCTATTTTGTTAGTTACTCATAATATCACCTAACTGAATATTTAAGGGGTTGCATAAAAATTGAAAGAGCGCATTTCCTTCGAGTAAGGGATGTAGACGCTCATTTCGCTCTGAGAACCGTCTGGTCTAGCTGCTTTATCACTGTAATAATAAGAAATTGTTTCATCTCAGACGTAATCACTCTTACATCGCAAAATTACACACCCACTGCACTGATAGACGGCAAGAACAACTTGCAAGTGCTTCGTTGCGAGAGTGTTCCCAAGCAGTCACGCGGTGGTCGGCCACAGAGAATATTCGAGGACGATCGAGGGCAGCGAAAATTCGTGAGAACGGCAGCGGGAAAATGATGGGAAACAAAAGACTGAGGGCGACCCAAGATGCGGTAACGAAAGTGAAAGAAGACGTACGGGACAGCAAATGCCATTTCCTGGGATGGAAAATTGAACCTGATCAAAAACGCATCGGAGAATAGAGAAGGGGTTGAAATGGGAAAAGGAGTGTGTGTAGGAAGTTGGAAAGGGGGAGAAAGTAAAAACTGTTTTTAGAAAAGTATTAACATACGGAGCTTAGCAGAATTATGTAGTTTGGTTAGCATGAGTCAAACTCCAAAGGTAACAGGAATTATTATTCCCATATATTTTCCAATATGAAAATACATTTATTTAAAAGACATATTCCGAATACACCGCATAACCAAGACAAGTAGAGTCGTGAATTCGCCTGCTGGTATAATTAAATGAGATAACGCATTGTACAAAAGGGCCGTGGAAGTGTTAATAAAGAATCTTTCCATTCTTTTTGCTGTGCAGAGGGAAGTGGGGGCGCCAAAAAGGATTATCCGCCGTATCTTACCCTGCCCTACCGCCCGTACATTCAATACCTCTCAACGTGGCCTTGGAGTTGCTAGTACTTTTCCGTATGCAGCTTCCCCGTGTAGGCAGGCTAAGCGTGAACGGGTGGTGCCAGAAGTCGGGAACGGGGACGCCAGGACACGGGGCACGGCCGCCGGAGCAGGTGGCAATCTGAGATACGACGCCCCCAGCGCTGCCGCCCCGCCCGCCCGCGTTTCCGGCTCTTCGATCGCTCGCCGAGTAAATACATTGAACGGCACTTGAAAGGGAAATTGATGGCGGATTATTTCACCCCCGGGCACGGGAGCCTCGCTTCTCGGGCCGCCTCTGCCGCCCGCCCAGCCCCTACCGCCCGCTCCGCCCTTACTGCCCTCATCGCCCTCGCCGCCCTCGCCGCCCTCGCCGCCCTCGCCGCCCTCGCCGCCCTCGCCGCCCTCGCGCCCTCGCCGCCCTCGCCGCCCTCGCCGCCCGCGCCGCCTCGCCGCCTCGCCGCCCTCGCCGCCCTCGCCGCCCTCGCCCGCCTCGCCGCCCTCGCCGCCCTCGCCGCCTCGCCGCCCTCGCCGCCCTCGCCGCCCTCGCCGCCCTCGCCGCCCTCGCCGCCCTCGCCGCCCTCGCCGCCCTCGCCGCCCTCGCCGCCCTCGCCGCCCTCGCCGCCCTCGCCGCCCCGCCTCGCCCCCGCCGCCCTCGCCGCCCTCGCCGCCCTCGCCGCCCTCGCCGCCCTCGCCGCCCGCGCCGCCCACACCGCCCGCGACGCCCTCGCCGCCCACACCGCCGCGTCGGGGAGCACGAAATACCCCGCTAAGAAAGATAATAAAATGCATAATCCTTCGCAAACGTCCGACGCCGATAACAGCGTAGTCGCGCGAGGAGGAGAAGTCGGCGCAAGGGAGCGATCGTGATTTATCTGTGAAGCGCGGGCGCGCGAGTTCCACTCCGCCACTTTCCAAACTACTTTCTGAAAGGCCCTTTGCTCTTCCGTTAATAACGCCATGGCCGATTCCAATTTGTAAAGCACGGGACAGAAAGGAAGAGTTAATAAAACTCGAACGGACTGATGCAGAGAGTGAGAGTAGCAGAAACGAGGTGCTAACCCAATAAACCGGAGTTGCGCTTGATCATTACTCATTCTTTAAAAGCAGAACTGACCGGTTTGCTTTCGAAGGCGAAATATCGCTGTTTTGTTGTGGCGCCTCTCTTCATAAAAAATTCCTAAAATAAATTATGAATTACCAATGCGAGCTGAAGAGGCAGAAGACATTCCTTTTAATTCAACAAAGCGTTGGAAATGATCAAAGAGAACGAAGTCGCAGTTTGTAAAACTGGAGAGAAGAGATGAAGAGGCACTAATTTCAAAGGAACTTGCAGTTCGGGTGGATCTAATGCATTCCAGTCGTTCTCTTTTACAAAGATATGTTATGCGCTGATAGTAATTGCACTTGCAGTGCACAGCAAAGCCGTGGCAACTTCAAAGAGAAATCGCGATAATATTAAGGGACTTTTTTGTACTAATTTCTACAAATTGTAAATGATTTCCTTCATTTTCATAAAGATTATTAAGACAAACATTTCTTACACTAGTAAGTTTTAACAACAGCAACGACCTACGGTAAATAATTGGGACAATTTAAGTAGAAAATATTGAAGAAGGAATTGTGAAAATAAACTGATATATTATGAGGTGTAGAAGTACCCGGAAGAACTCCAGTTTTTCGTGGAATATTCTCAAGTACAGTTCTTTGTGTTAAGTCAATAAACTATGTGTTTGCAGTTGTTACCTTAATTTCTATCGATCCTCGAACTCTTATACACGTCATGTAAAATCAATAACATCCTTTGTGACAAGACAATAATAGTTCAGTTCTTTAAGTAAACAATGTTTCTCTGAGGGAATGATTAAGAGAAACATTCAACGTGTCAAATTTTCTCAGAGAGAAAATGATGTTTTCATAAACCTGAAAATGAGGGTTTCTCTTTTCAGGGATGTACAGCACATCGTGCAATGACCAAAGGAGAGGAGGGCGAGTGCATGTCAATAGAAGTCTTCTGCAACAGTGCAAAAGTGCAGCACTTCAATACAACCTTACGTTTATTAATACCAATGCATTAGCAGCCGGATACAAAAATAAGGTACTCTCAAAATTCCATAATTGTATACCTGCAAGGGTGTTATTCTTCGGGTAAAGTGACCGGTGACAGGAGGTCCTTACGTTGCACACGCAAGGCATCGCCCTTGGAAAGAGCCAACCCACCCCGGCGACCCGCCACTCATGTGACGTAATGACGAGGAAATTCATAAAACAAAAACAATAATAACATGTAATAAAAAACTCCATAAAATCAACAACGCATATATCAACTCCTTCAACATGTCATTACTCACAATCTACCATACCGAAACCGCCGCAGCGTGCCGAGGCCGCAATTAAGGTGGCCGCAAACAAAGGGGACACGTTCCGCGCGCGCGGAGTCACACAGGGAAGCGCGCAAGGCCGCGCGGGCGCAGCCGAAGGTGACGCCGCGCAGCGCCGTTGCAGCGGAGGGCCCGTGCGCGTGCGCAAAACCCCCCGTGCTAGTGGATGGATTCACGGTTCAACTAGTGTTTCCGGACGGGTCAACTCCTAAGGCGATATCATAACGATCACTGGTCACGATAATGTAGTGTATGCTTTTTTATCGCGGATGGTGATGGCGATCATCCCCAGCTGGATGGCAGAGATCCTAGATGTCGGCTTAGGGGTGTTCCGTCATCAGGTGTCTCCCACCAACGGGGCACTGCCCCAGCGGGGATGAACTCTATGCACCAGGCATGTCCCTAGAATTCTCCTCCAGACAGTTGCTGAATCCAACCCTTATCGACGTAACTAGTGTCAAAAATCCTGCCACTGTTGGAACTCGAAGCCTAGATCCTCCCGGCCAGAAGCACTGCAGTGACATGAAGTGATGTCCTGAGCCACCTTAGCCGGCCGTGCCAGTGGACGTGCCGAAAGCGCCGTGCCACGCCGCGCCGGGGCGCGCGCACGCCATAGGGACAGGCCTCTCGCCGTCTGCCCGGCCTCTGGGGAACGTACTGCGCGGGATAATCGACGTGAGAAGCAATTAGCGATACAGTGCACTCTAGCTAATACAACATAGGGTGGGGAACTGAAGTCTAGAATGAGGTCAAACACTGATCTTGAAATTCGTATTCAAACCAATGTTCAGAATATTGTGTTTAAATCGAAATTTTATTCCCGTTATGTTTAGATAAATCCAATGCAGAATTATACAGATTTTGAAAAAAATAATATTTTCAATAATCACAAGTCCAATACTGCCTATTCTTACAAGAAATTTAAAGAAAAAAATGGAGCCGTTTTTGAGAAAAGTTTTAAAATGTCCGGGAGGCTTCATGTAAAGTACTCCCAAATTTTAAAGAACGTGTTTCAAAATTTTAATTTTCAACTAGAGCTAGATGGACAGGAGATTCTTCAATTTGGAAAAGATCGTACGATGGTTTAGGCGCTAGTAGTATTCACAGACGGACGGACAGACAGACAGACAGACAGACAGACAGACGACAGACGACGACCGACGGACGGACGGACGGACGGACGGACGGACGGACGGACGGACGGACGGACGGACGGACGGACGGACGGACGGACGGACGGACGGACGGACGGATGGACGGACGGACGGACGGATGGACGGACGGACGGACGGACGTTTAAAAAAACACTTCTTTGGTATCAGGGGACTCCAAAACGTGTATTTCCGCTGAAATCTCGAAATCGATTTTCCGCAGTATAACGTAACTTTCTCCATACTAAGCATATTACTCCGTATATACGTATGTACACGAGAAAGTAAAAAATGTAGATTGTTTAAGACTATGTATTATTAATGCAGATCTTGTTTTAATTTTGAGGATCTTGATTTTGAAACATTCATGTTTTCTTCGTCGCATCCCTTCTACATCTTGCACTTGGTCAAGAGTTTAAGTTTTATTCTGAATGTTTCTTTGCTTTCATGAAGTATCCTACGAAAACCAGAAATACTTTCTCCATGACCTCTGAACATATCGGATGATGTTTCCGTGACACATAAATGAGCTAAATTAGAGTAGACTTTACATTCAATAAATCCCATTTATTATGCTTTGATGTCGGTCATTTGGGGGAATTACTGCAGGAAACTTCTTTCATTTCACTGTCCTCAAAAGAGCCATATACTAGCATATTTAGAGTGTTCTTCCCTGCGTTGGTGAATTCACAACAGAGCCATTTGTTAAGGTCTTCGCTGAATAGAAGTGAAAGACATCAAGAACTAGAAAACGTAATCATAATCATTCCTGATTTATTAAGCAGTAAATAATGAACTCACAACTTCAGTTCATATTTTTAGGAACTGATTCATTACCAGTTGCTATAACGACCACTTCAAAAATTGTCGAGTTCTAGATAATGCACACTTTTAATTGATTTGGAAACTAGCAGCTTTTTTAAATTTTTCCAATTTAAATTTTTTTAAATCATTTTTCCATTCCATTAAATTATATTATTTCCCGATGGTACCACGGTCATTTCATTATAATCTTGTAATACATTCAAAAATATCGTAATTAATCATGAAACGACGCAACCTATTTACCTTGCAAACAACACTCACGATTTAAGAGCGCAAAGTACTTTGTACAAAATGATTACTTTGCGATCGATCTACTTCAACTACGAATTTCAAAATATATTTTTTATTTTATTTTTGGGGGTACTTTATATACAGCTCATATTAGGGCGTACGTTGTCAAACGCATATAAATATGGTACGAGTCCGATGGCCATTCAGACGTCTGAATTTTGGAAAATCGCAAGTGAGTCGAATCTCTCCTACCGACTTGTTACTAAAGATAGTGGTTTCTTTTTTAACGCAATATTTTCTTCAGAACTTTCAATCATTTCAGTTTTTTTAAATATATTTTTTGTGCATTTTGGAAAGAAAGAGTGTGACTTTCCCACAAGTAAATATACAAGATTAACTCAAAAACCAGCTTCATATTTTTTTATTTAAAATGATTCTAAAGTCATCGATACATCAAATGGAAATTTTCCAATAAAATGGAACGACGACACTACACAGCGTGTAGATTACAAATCGTTCATACTTTTCTTCCGTTAGCTAATCGGCCTTAAAAGACCCTCTGAAACTACAGTTGCTGGCTGGGGTAGAACCGAAGCAGGTGAATGAGACACGCTAGGCCTATGAGTCCCCCAACCGGAGACAGCCCCAGGCTGGCAAGAGGCGCGGGCTGGCTGTGAGGTGTGCGGCGGAGCAGGGGCCCAGAGGGGGCGCAAATGCACCTCCGCGCAGAAGGGAGACGCGCGGCCGGGGGGGACTTGCGAAGCGTTCCGGGGGCGGGGCGAGACGCCGGGGAGGGGGAGAAGGGGGCGGAGGGGGGCGGGGGCGGGCGCGGGGACGCGGGGCCCGGCACCACGCAATGGCCTGGAAGGACCGGCACGCCAAATCCGACGCCCCTTCCCCCGTAATGCCCATTGCCGGCCCGCTCTGTATACGCATTCTACACACTGGAGAGCACATATTGAACAGGGGCCGATTGATCTGACCTGGGGTCAGCGCGCGGAGAGGTTTGGCGCGCGCGCCACCGCGACCGGCGCGGCGCCATCGGCCCGCCTTCAGCCGGCCGCCCTCCGTCCTCGCTGTCCTCCGCCTTCAGACGAACGGCCTGAAGCAACGAGGCGCGTGGGCAGCGACGCGACTCAAAGGCCGCGAGGGCGGTCGTCCGCGCGCCCAGGGCAATCCCACGTTCTGTCCGACGGGCGGCGGGACGCAAAATTGCGGCGGAGCGGCGCGGCGTGGCGCGGCGGGGCGGGGCGGCGAGCGAGTGTCGTCGCTGTCGCGATGGTAAGGCGCGCGCGGAGGGCGAGGGGCCCGACCTCGGAGCGCCATCGCCTCCTCCATCACGATGATGGGATGTGATCACGGGAATTCCCCAGCAAATCGATTGATTCTATAATCAACGTAATGGCCGCAAATACCAGCTGCCTCCACCGTCAATCGATGCATGATATAAATCACATATTATTTAAATGTTGAGATACGAATGGACTAAGCAACTACTCAAAGGTGATCGACTAACAGACGCACAACACAAAGTGAATATTACAAATAAATTGTGGGCTCAGGCAAACTTTACTTCCCATTCGTTCGACATAATGGATCTAAACGAACAGTAAGAGGGAGAATTATGCACTCGTTTTTTAACTTCATTGTTCTTTCATAAATCTATTATACATTTCATTCAGAATACATTTAAAACATTACCATGAAAGGCACTATAAAAATTCAATAAAACATACTTGTATCATGACTGAAACGAATGAAAGCGAACACACTATTCAACGTACGTAGAACGTAAAAGATAATATAAAAAATGCAAAATAATATTTTCAAACGAATTATGAATTTTTCCATCACACGAGAAAAAATTAATACATTTTTCACCATGAAAGACACATAGTTATGAATGTGACATTTTTCATCAGTGTTCCTCGCGTAGTACGATCGACCGCACGCAGACTTCATCACGAGGAGCGCCAAACACAGCGCATATGCGGTGCTTCGTGCAAAGCGTGGGCGTTCGCAAAGAACCAAGCCCATTCCACGTCATCCCAATTAAGAGCGAACGGTGTTAATACGGGTAACAGGGCACAAAGCGGCCGTTTCCACGCCGGCGAGCGACGAGTCCGTCCCCCGAAAAAAAATCGGCGCGCGCCGCCAGGAACACCCCAGGGAGCACGTCTCCGCCGCCCCCGCGCCACCCCCGCGCTGCCGCCGCGTCGCCTGTCCCCACGGCCGCGCCCCACGTCACCCCCGGGAGTGAGCGACGGTCCCGGTCGCGCAGAACAAACGACCCTACGACCACATAAACTTCACTTACAGCGGAGTAATGTTGTGGAGACGGCTTGCGGCGGGCTCGTGGTCGGTTAACCAGCCTGATGGCCACTGATTTAATCGAATTACGGGGAATTCCATGCAGTTAGAACGGTCCTTGAGGACCCCCCAGCGGCCCGCTCGCCCCGCCCGCCCCCGCTCGCAAGACGCCCCGCAGCGAAGCCGCGTCCGCAACGCCCCCGCCTCCTCCTCCTCCTCGCCGACGTCTCCACCACCCCGCAACCTCCCCGACCAGCCCGCTCGCTCACGATTTAATGGCGGGGGCGGCGGGGCGGCGAAGCGGGGGCGGCAGAACAGGAGGCCGAGGTGGCGGCGGCGGGTGGGCGGAGGCGGTACCGCGGCGCGCCGGCGCGCGGCTCCGGAACATAAATAAATGAAGGACGCGCTTAAGCGTCCGGCCCCCCGAGGATATCGGTTAATAGTTAAGTGAGGGTCGGCCGAGCACCTATGCACTGGAGCCTCCTTCGATCGCTGGGGCAGCGGCGGGCGGGTGGGCGGCGCGGCGCGGCCCAATTGGGGTCACGGGGAGCCGAGTCCCCCCGGAGCCCACACAAAGACGCGCGGGTGCAGGCTCGCGCTCTGAACGCGGGACAGAAGCGCAGAGCCCACCGCAACGTACCATGGAGAACCCACACGGCC
The DNA here is from genome assembly GCA_964035755.1 of Teleogryllus oceanicus. Classification (NCBI taxonomy): domain Eukaryota; kingdom Metazoa; phylum Arthropoda; class Insecta; order Orthoptera; family Gryllidae; genus Teleogryllus; species Teleogryllus oceanicus. The sequence continues at coordinate 131,887,725 of CAXIVR010000001.1, forward strand.
TCATATTTATTAAAAAGCGCTCTCGAAACGTGCGCTGCCGAATAATATATAATAATGCCTGATACGAGAACGCTGAGAATAGAAAGAGGCCACACCACAGGAAAATGGGATGAATGTCGGAGGTTCTATTGTCATGAGTGTTATAAAGGGAATATAAATACTTTGGGATAGAATATCATTTTCTGGTAAAACATACTGATTGAATTTCTAAAACTTTGTATAGAATTAAAATGCAGAGAGTCCATTGTAAACCGAAAGGCAACCCAACGCTTCTTTGTTGGCTGCCGACAGATGAATTTGTTATTATTTCTCATTTCCATTTTTTCAAGCATTTCAATTTTTTGATTTGGTAATTAGACGACAATAGTGGGTAACTTAAGTAGGAGGTACTTATTTTCAGCGTTCACAATGCTCTTCACTCACTGACACATACATGCGGCGCAACAGTAGTTTCGACAAAAAAATAACATAATAGAAAATAAAAAAATGTACTTACAAACTAGCATATATTTTAGATGAAATATTTTTAAAGAAGTTAGACACAAAATTGATTTTCTCTAACATGTTTAATTGGTTATATATTCAAAAGGAATTTGATAATGAAATAAATAGTGCTAAACGATAGATGTCCGAAAAACTGGTTCCACTTGTATCATGAGTTTCTAACGCGGAGAATATTCATCGCCTAAGACTCCGCTCTCAATTTCTACAGGGCAATTTGGGCCGTGTGCAGGATACGTCGGGGAGGCCACTGATGGTCGGCGGCCCGGGATCGCAGCCCGGCACGTCGCCGTGGCCGAGCGGCAAGAGCGCTTCGCGGCGGCGCACGCTCCGTGTGGCGCGCGATGCTGACGCTATTATTCCAGCGCGCTGGCCGCGGCCCCGCGATGTGTGCTTCAACGGGGTCGTGGATTGAGCCGCGGGGGCGGGGCGTGGCGGAGCGGAGCGGAACGGCGCGGAGCGGGGGTGGGACGCGCTCGGCAAACCCCCGTCGATGGGCGGCGCGCCTGACCGACGAGCGTCGAAGCGGCGTCGGCAAGCGAGCGAACGCGCGGCGCGGGTGCGGGCGCGGATGACCCGGGCGGGGTCAGGGGCGGGGCGAGGCGAGCGGGAAGCGGGCGAGCGGGGCGGAGGGGAGCTTAGCGCAGACGCGCTTTTCATAAATGCTTTGCGCGACTTCAACTGCGCCGCGCAACTCCCGCCGCAGTTGGGGAAACCCGTAAAGCGAGACGTGACACTCGCCGCGCATTGTTCGCCGAGCGGGATTTTGCGTTGTGGCTGCAGGATGCGCCCGCGGTTTTGTCTGGCGCCGCGCCGCCCGGCCCTGTTCTGTTCTGCCCTGCCCTCTCCGCCTGCCCTGAGCGGCTACCGTGCGGCGTCGGAGGAAACGCGGGGCCACCTCGCCTTGCCCATTGTCGTTTTCGAGAGGAGATAAAAACGTCTCTAGGGTTGACGGGCCATGAATATTTGCATGTCACTACTGACGAGATGTTCCACTTCGAGGAACTAGACGGGACTGTGTGCTTGCCTTCGTTTATTCATTTTAGAATGACATTTTGTGTGTCGTGTAAATTCCCATCCTAGGAGAAAACATTTTAAAATGTTCGTGTCAGAAACGTGGATGAATAGACAGCGAGCGTATTTAGAAGAGCAAACAGACTAACATTTGCCATTTGTCTGATTCTCTTTGCAGAATGTCGCGGTAAGTGTCACAATCTACTATAAGGTCACATTCCATATTGCTGAAATGATTAGACAAAGAAGGCTTGAATTTGCAATTAAGTTATTTAATTTAAAAAACTGTATCACAAAATAATAATTACTCGTACATGAGTCAAGTTAGATGACCGAATGTGTATGGATTGAATATTCAGCCATCAGAATTGTATTTCCTACAAATTAATTTGTAGTATATTGATCTGTAATACATTGTATACAGTAAATTAATTCGAAAACAATTTTGAAGTTCATTCTAGTTTGTTTAGTTAAAAAGACCATTCAGTCAACAAATGAACGGAGCATGAAGTATTTGGAAATGGAAGTAACAATACCCATAATATTGATTGGTTTGATCGTCACCGATTGAACAACTTTTCGGAGGGCACGAGAAAGGACGCAACCCGTTTTCCTGTAACCTTAGCTGTCTGTTGTTCTAAATAATCGCTGGAACATAATACCATCAGTTATGAATTGCCATCTAATTAGAATAGCGCCTGGCATGTTGAACAATCGCATCCATTTAGTGTGGCTATAATGAAAATGGTCGTAAATAGGACCTCTGTGTAGGAATAAATGAACTTCTAAATTTCTACAAAGGAATTGTGCTGAGTAAACTAGAAATAACATTAATCTTCATACAAGAGAAGAATTATCTACTTCTGTATTCACTAGGAGATGTGACGTGTCAGGTAACAAGGAGCACGACTCCAGAAGAATTGCTTTTAGCACTAGGCGTTTAGCTTCTCCATTAATCTCGCCGGTATGTTCATATTTACACGGCTACACAATGCCACTCTCATTCAATCGCGAAGGAGGTATTTGCGTTGCGTAATTTAATCTTCCAGTTACGTAACTGGCTGTAATTTATATCGTTCACCATCATGATCGCCCCGCTTGCGACACACTACTTCGTTGTCTATTCACACATTCATTCATCCGCGTGTTTGTTTATCATCTCCCCGGGTTAAGAAGCCTGGGATGTACAATAGCGGAGGGGCTAGGAATAACAAAGGGTCAGGTTCTGTGCGTACGGCAGCCAACTTAGCGCCTCTGTCCTACTAACTCCCCAAACAAGAACGCCTCAAACCTTTTCATGCAGCATCCTGTTCCCACTGGTAACGCCTCCCACAATTCGTAGCTCGCAAACAGAATTCATAATTCTTTGAATCCAGCGAAGCGTGTTCGTACATTTCGAACGAGATATTTTACTTTGCAAAATTTGTCTTACAGAAGTTACGAATCTAGAGAAGAACTCAAAATGGAATAAATCGGCTAGAAATAAATTCAATAGACTCTTCATTATAACACGTGTATTGCAAGCATTGTAATTATCTCTGAATAGGAAAAAATATGAACTGTCATTTCCAAACGAAAGTAAAGAAGATTTTTGCATATTTAAAATATTGGTTACATTTCCGCAGTTCATAGCAAAAATTCAATGCACACTTTATTTGGTAGCATTAAGTACGGCAGTGAAAACCCCTGAAATATCTGTGACCCGAAAGTCTCGATTCACATGTCATGAAAGAAATTGTAAAAAAAACCTCCGAAACTTCATTCAAAGGAAATATTCCGAATATTCCAAACCTCGCGAAAGAAAGGAAATATTCTGAAACAAGAAAGCAACACTAGTTTATTTGGCAAAGAGCATTAAGCGAGACGTCACCTGGTGGCTACAGGGCCTTCGTATCAGCACGGACCAAAGAGCATCGACACGGTCGGCAAATGACTGCAGATGGCGTTCATTCGAACTGCGTCCTCAAACGAGACCATAAAGACCAAGAGAAAAACTCACACGTAAAGCACACAAAGACAGTTTACGACGTGACTCGTCAGAAGCGCTGGCGAGCGGCCGCCATCAGTGCGCAGACACGTATCCGCAGGCAGAATAGACCCAGAAGCGTGGCACCGGCCGACTGTCACGCGCGGTTTCCATTCGTTTCTGTGGCAATTCGCAGCATGGTGTTTCGCGGCACAGGGTGCCGGGGAGGCGGGGGGCGAGGCGGCGAGTGGGTCGGGGAGCGAGGGGGCGACGGGGCGCGGAGGCACGGGGGGGCGGCGACCCCGTCCGCGGCTGGGTGCGGCCACAAAGGCCATTCAGCTGCATCCTCGACGAGCGCGCGCCGTCTCCGCTCGCCCACACCCGGCCCCGTCCGCCCCGCCCGCACCCCGCCCGCACCCCCTCCGCTCCCCGTGCCGCCGCCTCCTCACTCCCCATATCCGCGTTCGACACTCGCTTTTGTACGGCCGACCCGCATGTCGCTACACAGAGACGTAAGGAACAATGGAACCTGCTGCGTAGGCCCGCGCCGCCGCCCCGGCAGCCCCGCGTTCGGCTCCTCCGCCCCCTGCAGCCGGGGGGACTGCGCGGGCACGGGCGCGGGCGAGTGGCGCGGGGGCGGGGCTGGGCGGGGGCAGCACACAGCGGGCACCGCGGGGCGACGGCGATCGTCGCGGGTCAGCGGCGGGGCACCACCTTCCCCATCGCCGCCCTCCAGGGGGGGGGGGGGGGGGCCACGCGATCTTCGCGCGCCCCGGCCTCCCCCCACGCCCCGCCCTCCGCGCCGCCGCCCGCGCCGCCTCCACTCAGCTCTTAATCAGTCGAAGTTGCCTCTTTGTCTCCCGCCAGCCGCCTGACGCGGTGCCGCAGCGTCCCCGCCCCCTCCGCCACCCGTCGTCGTCGTCGTAGTCAGTGGCGGTGGCGGAGGCGGGGGCGGCGCCATTGTGCTAAATTGTTCCGGCGCGCCGAGAGGAGCTGCGCTGGCTGAAGCGCCCGCGCCGTGACGTTTATTTGCCAGCCAAATTGCGCCAAGATCCCAATCACGGTGTTGACGCAAGTAACCTCCCGGGTCGGCGCGCCGACGGTGTCGCGAGGCGAGACGGCGGCGGTGTGGCGGCGGTAGCGGCGGCGGCGGCGGCGGCGGCGGTGACGGTGCGGCGGCGGCGGTGGCTGGCGGTGGTGTGGGCGGTGGCGGTGACGGCGGAGGCGGCGCGCGGATGGGAACTGCCGGAGGCGTCATGACGAAGGTGTCGGCGAAGGTGTGTGAGGGCTATAATCGTTGTCAGCCAAACGGCCGCCCGAAAATAAGATGGAAGCGCCGCCGTTGCCTTTAAGGGCTGCACCTCTTGCCCTAAAACGGCTCTCAAAGTCCACCCTGGCCGGGCGATCAATACTGCGGACGAGAAGTATCCACCCGTTCTTCACTCCAGGAACATTTATCTAAAACTATACTCAGACGTGTCAAAGAATTAGAAACCATTTCGCTCTTCATGATAGAAATGTTCGTGTAGTTTAAGTAAAGAATTTAATTTGCGACCATCGAATACATGCCATGTTATTTCTCCAATATATCAATGGTTAAGCACATATTAGATTTACAAAATTGATTTCACTACAGCAACTGTGTTAAAGACGGGAATGAATTCCTAAGGCAAAATAGTCGCTTTCACCCGGATCGATAAATTACCTTGCGTGTCACCGTGAGCAAACATGTTCGAACGACACGTCTAATAGTAAATGCACCATCCCGCATCTAAAACAGGCGATGCCAGTAGAAGCAAAATGTGTAACACAATACACGTCGATCGATATGAAATGAGGAAAGCAATTTCCAAGAAAACTTTTCAAACTTTCATTGACACGAACTGCGATTATATAACCATTTCTCGTAAACAATATATCAGCGATATCTTTAAGTGCCCATTTCGTATTATTTGCTTAGATTCCACAGTATGAGAGTCAACTCACTGAAATTTGAAAGTGGACATTCACATTTCAGTAATCTCTTCAAATAACGTTTGCCACAGCGACACTATCAAAACAGCCATGAACTGAAAGTGAAGTGGCGCTATACATGCGTTTTAATGCATCCATGTAAACGCGAAACGTGTCGTACACTGTATCGGATGTCGCTTATTGACGAGGGTAATATTTGATGGGGTAATTGTGAAAATGGCCTGGAGTGCATGTTCTTCAACGGGCGTGTACAATGCAGTGACATCTCACCTAACTCATTTCGGTTTCTACTTAATCGACCGTTCTGAGATTCAACGTGGTTCGAAATACACATCCTATTATAACCTAGGAAAATGTATTAGACAGATATCTGTTAGATACAGTTGGAGCACAAACGATTCTAGTCTGTTCATTCTTATTGCAAAGATAGAAAAATTGGAAGAAGATAGTGCTTCAGCGGATTGAATAACTCTCAATACGATATTCATGCAATTGCGTGATTGACCGCTGGAGACTTCACTGATGTAACTTCCCCACGCAGGACCTGGCATGGCCGGTTTGAACGCGGTGCCAGGTATGGATGTTTGAATTGGCACAACATATTATCTCTCAATAATTAATTCAGCATGCCTTGTTTCAGCCAGGTCATGAAAGCGATAAATCCTCTAATAGCCAGTAATGCATAAGGCGCCAAAACCGCGGCCCTGTTTGTATCGAATGTATAAGCGTTTGGGTAAAAGCCTGCATTGCTCTTAGCATATCTCCGATTGTTTCGCTGACGATCAGTTGAATAGGTAACAGGCCGGGTGGTGCGCACGCGGAGAGATATAGAGTCGTCTCTCCCGGTGGGATGGCGACTCTGCGGCGGTGGCTGTGACGACAGAGCTGGCGCCGCCGCCGGTGTCAGTTGCAGCGGTGGGTGGCGGCCGGCGGCGTCGGGTGGTGAGCCCGCCCTCGTGACGGCTCCGGTGGCGATTCGCGATCGCTGCGGCCGGCGCGCCGGGCCAGCGGCAGACGGGACGGCTGATCAATATCGCATTCCTCGTGTTCGAACCCGCCGCGCCGTCCACCCGCGTCCTGCCTACCGTTAAAATGCCTCGCGGCGACGCATGGAGTAGTTTCAGTTGTCGCTGTCCTGTTGACGGCGGAGGCGGCGGCGGCGGCGGTAGCTGTGGATTTGGCGGATTTAGTGTCCCCGGCTACGGCCAACGGCTTTAAAACTCTACCCATGTTATCTGATGTAGATACCTGAATGAACACTGTATGCACTCGCGGAGTGTGGTAGTTGCATTTCATTATTCCATCCCTACTGTGGGAAACCTACGGGAGGAGCACATCTGTCCAGTGTGTGGGTGATCGGGGGAGAGGGGGATGTAACCGCATGATCGAATAGTCTAACGCACGTGTATCGACTTTCCTGGTGAATGATGGAAACCTCCATATCCAATGTTTTGAGTGAAGATGCCAAATTCTCGTGACCCTTTGAGAAGACCTCGGCTGACCATTTTCCATTCTCTTATCAAATTTTACAGTGATCGTATGTATCAGTCTGTTGAGATGCTTTGCAAATAATGCATCTCAAGAAAGTAAGATAAAAACATAATCCGACAATGAATAATAATAATAATAATAATAATAAAAAGAAGAAGAAGAAGAAGAAGAAGAAGAAGAAGATGATGATGAATATGCAAGTAAATAAATGTAGTGAAATATGGGTATTTGGCCCACAGCCAGTAGTTCAAAATCCATTTCAACCTTTGTATCAATAAATTTTAATTGGGAAAATTCAGCATGGTGAGGGATATCACACACTATATCAACTAAAGGAAATAGCAATCAATACTTTATTATAACAAAATTCAGAGAAATTTATTATAATGTATCCCTCCATGAGAACTTCCTTTGATGCCTTTGAGCCGACGTTACTCCAAATTCTCCAACCGATCAACGCCAGGTTACGAAGAATGCGTAAAATATACCCGAGGACTCTGAAATACTGTGCACGAGCTCCCGCCTTCAGGTACACGCAGTGTACGGAGGACAGGTGACGCCGACTGCCGCTACGCGGCGCGGCGGTCGGGACTGCCACAGCCACCGCCGCCACCGCTGCCGACAGAGAAGACGGAACGCGTACACCTGACGCGGAAACAAGAACCGAACGTATCCGCGGCCACCGCCTCCCGGACCGCCCCGTCCCCTCCCCTTCCCCCCAAGGAAGGGCCCCTTCCCGTGAGGTCGGGACGGCTCGCCTCGACCCAAGGGTTCACACATGTCGCCGGCGTCACGCGAACAGCTTGGAGGACTTTCGCTCGCCGCTCAGCACATATGTCAAGTGGCTATTCAGAGACAATACAAGGGTATTAAACGAGCAAAAACAACGTCATGAGGGTATATAACACGAATTCAACACACAAGTGCCCTCATCATGTGAGCTGCGTTGCGTAAGTACAAATAAAAATACAATTTCCCCATTTATTCAGAATCAATATTTGTTCAGCCATGATATTCAACAGTTAATAATAGGTACATACTCGGTCATTTGCATTTTAATCACACTAGACACTAAAGTTGCAGTAAAAAAGTTGTGTGCTGTCATGTAAAATTCATTTCATGACCCAGCGCTTCTATTTTGTGAGGACAATGGTACCCTGAATGCCGTCATATGATATCAAAGATCGTCGTTTGACATTTTCAATTAAAAGAACATGATTCATGCAAAATCAGTGCTCATATTTAAGTTTTATTATTTTTAACTTCCTCAAGTTCTGAAATATAGTTTTCTTTGCTCTGATGTGTCACTTCTATTGTGCGCAAAACGGAGGAGCCTCTAGAAGCATTTACTTCGGCATTTTAGGATTTGTTTATTTCTTTGTGTTATTTATAAGAGGTTTCCTAGCCATACATTCGCATTCTTATTCGAATTCGAAGTAGAAAGGCAGCCTTAATTAAATTCGAAATGCAAACGGTGCACGGAAGCAATAAACTACCACATTCAGGAGGCCAATTTTTGGAGGCAACGCCTATTATCTGCGATAATTCGCTTGGCGAATGCTCATTTGCAATCAAATAGGACGCGTCCAGTGGCCATATGGCCCCCGCTGCCTGCGATCAGCGTCTGGCGCGAATGCGTTTCAAGACAGTCGCCGCGGGGGCCACAGAAGGCACGCCCGCCGCCCGCGCTGCGGGGCCGCAACCGCCACCGCAGACGACTGAAGGCGCGCGGCAGGGTTGTTGCTGCGGCGGCGGTTGTGGCGATAGCGGTCGCGATGGCGGTGGCGGTGGCGGTGCGGGCGGTGGGGGGCGGTGGGGTGGCGGTGGGGTGGGGTGGGGGGCGGGGGGTGGCGGTGGCGGTGGCGGTGGCGGTGGCGGTGGCGGTGGCGGTGGCGGTGGCGGTGGCGGTGGCGGTGGCGGTGGCGGTGGCGGTGGCGGTGGCGGTGGCGGTGGCGGTGGCGGTGGCGGTGGCGGTGGCGGTGGCGGTGGCGGTGGCGGTGGCGGTGGCGGTGGCGGTGGCGGTGCGGTGGTAACGGTGAGGTGGCGGTGGCGGTGACTAACGGTGGCAGCAGCGACCGCACCACGCGGCGCACAGTGGTTCAGTGTAAATAAAAAATTGAAAGACTTCCAGAAGATTCCTTGAATATCTTCAGGAATGCGTTCGTGGATAGCTTCTTTTACTACTCCGTTGGTGAAAACTATATTTTTTCTAGAAAGGAATTCAATATGTAACTAGAAAACAAAATTTGAACATAATTGTAAAAATAAGAGAAGAGACAATATTTTTCCTCTTCCCTTTATTATGTTTAATCTTTCTTTCCGTTTATTGTGCTAGAGCAAGTTCATATTTATAAGTTCACAGTTAACAATCTTATCCGAAGCATCTTCTACGTTCAAAGAAAATAACATTCTCCCAGTTTAGGATTGAAACGGCTTCCATTGTTTGAAACGTTTTGAACTGGTTATTGTTTATAAAGGAAACATAAAGTTAAGAGTAAGTAAGGTTACATAAAGGAAACGAAAAAAGACATTTTAAATTAAGGTCTTCAGTAAAAAAGATAAATCAAACTAGGAAATCTTTGTTATCAAATACATAAATAAAATGCAACCCTCCATATATACGACGAAATATGGACACAATAATTAAATTTGTATATTTTACGCTGAGTTACATGAAAAAACAAACTAATATCTTGGGGATCACCTAGCATTGCTTGGGTATTATATGAATCTTGTGGACAGCTGCGATCTTGCTAAAATATATAAGAATCACCCGTTTCAACAACAGGGCCCACTGTGAAAAGCGAAATATTTCAATAATACTTTGGATGTGAAGTAATGGATACCATTTTGTTTTTATTTATTATTTTTTTTGGTACAGGCCCCTCGTCTCGGTTACATTTCTTCTTTTTGTTTATGCCCAACCACTGCGCGGCGCGGGAGCGGCGCGGGAGTCGGAGCGGGACGCCATGAAGTGGGGCGGAGCGGGCTAGTGTTGGGCGTGCGAGGCGGGACGGGGCGGGGCGGGGCGGGCGGTCCGCGTGCTTCCGTGACGCAGCCGCCGCCCGCGGTCGCCGCGACTCGGCACGCCTGCGGTCGCGCCCAGCGCTGCCGCCACGCCACCTCGTCGCCGCCAACCACATGGCCCGGGCTTATTCCGAGCAACTTTTCGGGGAAGAGCACACGATGAGCTGGCATGGGCAGACATTAATGTCGAATAAGAGAATCGACCCAGTTGTGACTCATTGGTTGCGGCAAATGGAGGCGGACGGACGAAGGCTGGTAGGGAAGTCACCATATTTTAGCTCGTCAATACTTCACGATGGCTCCTTGGACCAATCGACCAGCTTTTCCATGTGTACTTGTCTCCGGAAAGTGAAGACAACTGAGCGATATGATGGCTACGTAACCTTTCACGGCCTCGTCACAGAAATTCTTGGGCATTTCAAAAACCCCGATGGCCCATGTCAAGACACAACGTACTATCTCTTGTTTTAAGAGCAATTTACGCAATATCTTTATTAAGTCGATTTTAAGAAGTTTATAAAAGGAAACTGTTTCACGGCAAAACTAAATATTTGTTATATTAAACGAGAGATATTAAATTGTGGTCAATATATAGTGTTCACATAAACGAGAGAAGCATTTTCCACATTTGTGTTTCTAAGTGTTTTACGGAGCCCAGAATGACAAAATCATTAAATATATGTTTAATTCCAATGAATATATGTATAATTTAATATCTATTTTGCTTTCCGATCACAAAAATGCTATCGATTCTCTAAACATCAGTACGGCATACTTAACAATTTATTAATTTTGGATATTACAGTATTGAAATAAATACCAGTACTTAAAAAAAAGTAATTAAAAACGATCATATTTGGTTGAAAAAATTAATACAGAATGCAATTATTAAATGTTTACATATTGTTTACGGAAATTGCTGCATTACTTGTCTCTAAAAACAGACAAAATGTTTAACGCCTGTGTCACACGACCGTCGCGTTGACGCGCGATAAGTAACGCGCGTCGTAGATTAACACGACGTATATTAGCGTACTTTAACACTGTATCTTATGCGGAAAGGTCAAAGCGGTGGTGTGTCGTTTCGCATGAGATGTGTTATTCTACGACGCGCATTACTCAACGCGCGTGAACGCAACGCTTATGTGCAGGGGCCCTAAGGGATGCCCGAAATTCTATTCGGTTCCAGGAAGATATGAGATAATGTGATGTAAGATCCAAATGCGGAACTTTCCAGGTCCTAGTCAGATGTTACGTATTACAACGCGCATTTCCTAGCAATGCAGCCGAAAGGGCTCATGACCTGCATGGCATGTCGAGTACACGGAGTAAGGGACTTTTTAATGTGATCAGAAAGCGAATTCGATTACACTCTCTTTTCACATCACAGTGTATTATTTAAAATACTGTTTTATGCGATTCGTTGTTTCATATTCCATAGAATTCAACAATTAAACTGTTTAATTACCCGTATCAGCGAAACTATTACTTATGCAACTAGCCATCTATACGAACATTTGACTGATTACGTACTGCTCGTACGCAGCCCAGACGAAATTTCGCACTTTGTATTAGAATGTTGTACAGTCTCCGTAGCATGCAATTTGAGAACATTCCAGTGGCAAAGTGGGCTAGTGGGGGCGTTGGCAGGCCAGCCGGCCCGCGCTTCTGCCACCGCCACGGCCCCGGTCCGGGGGGGGGGGGCGGAGGGCTATTCAGCGCGCGGAATGCTCCCGCCCACACGCGCGGCAGGTGGCCTCGGGACGAGCTACCCTGCGCCGAGGCGCGGCTCGCCGGCGGCTTTCCTTTTTGGAGAAATTGGAGCGATCGCTGCTCCTCGGTCCTCTTCGCAGGCCACGCTCAGCGAGAGCTTGCATCGGAGAAGAAGGGTTCGCTTGGCACCGTCGCTGAGCATGTGGATTGTCAGGGTTAATATTTAATAACGATTTATTTCATTGTAATTAACGCGTCTCTCATAGTTTAAATATTTTATATCGTATCCATAGCTAAATAAATTCCTGAATTTTGTTTTCCCAAACAATCGAATTTTGAATGACATGCCCAAGCAAAATATGGCATTGGATCGTGTACAAACGCCTCCCCCCAAAAAAGCTGTAAAAGAGACTTTCATGACTTGACCAGATCAAATGTGAAAAATAGTTTACGGAGCTATGTACACGCTTTTCCTTTCCAAAACATTCTCGCTTAAGACATTTCTCAGTGGTTGCGCGAAAATACAACATCTAATTTTGCCGCCAGTAAATTTTGGACACCTGATCTTCAGGATGCTCAAATTTAGATTTTGTAAAATAAACCTAAATCAACATTTCTCAAAGCGTGAAATTAATAATTACACCCCACGAAGAGCGGGTAGTAATCAAATGAAACAGACACGGCTTTGCGTAACACATATCTTCTTTTTAACTCAGTACAGAGACAGACAATTTTATTGTGTCAAACGAGTTAGGTACGTTCAACCACATGATCATTTATATTCTGTGGTGGAATGTGTCATCGTCGTAGTGTTAGTAGCAGTTGTTCTCACAATACTGAGTCAACACCTCATATCGGGAACTCTCATTACAACTTGAACAAGCAACAAACGGATTCGAATAATCATTCAGCTCCGCAGCCCAGACGAAATTTCGCATTTCGTGGCAATTCTAACTCTTCTCAAACGAGATTTTAATGCAGCTCATGAAATATACAATCACATAACACATCCTTTTATTTTTAGAACATATTCACATCAGAACACCCGTGCAATATTTTTACTGCACTAAATTTTAAACAAAACCAACTTGCGCGCATCGTGTCACGTAGAGATACAATATATGACAGCTCTGAACCGCTGCGTGAGCGCGTATAAGCTAACTTGCTTTGACGGTGCATGAGAAGAGTTAAAAATACTCCGCAAACGCGGGATTACGGAAACGTATTCCAACGTACTAACTCGGGCTATTCAGCGCGCAAAATTATTTAACGCAGCGAGCCACACGAAGGCAGAGCAGTGGCTCCGTGAGACCCGCGATGGGGAGGTGCGGTGAGGCTGGCTCACCCGTGGACGGGACGAGCTACCTCGGAGGCCGCTTTGGAGCCCTGGAGCCGCCCCACGGCGCCGCTTTCTATCGTCCGCCGCTCGAGCCCCTTCGACGTAGGCCGTGAATGCTGCCTGCCGTTGCCACTCGGACGCTCCGCATCATTCCGCCGCCGCTTCGTCGCTTCCCGTCGGGCCATTTGCTGCCTTTCATCGTTGCATACTTGCCACCCGATAGTTTCATACACATTCATTCAGAGGCATTGCCCTGATTCCTTTAGATCTGGTTCTCCTTCATTGTCACCTTCTTCCACGGATTATAACTCTTTCGATCGTTTTTATACAAAATATCCCTTTCAGTTTTGCTCCATTTCTCTCACACCTCACTCCTAATTTTGGTATTTCATATTTCCTCTTCTAAAAACATAACTCCCTAGATCTCTACTATTAAACTTTTCACAATCCGACTTCTCGTTCTACAAGTTTTCCAATACTGCGCTTCCTATTCAGCACTTCACGCACCAGTACACTATATCTCCCGAGCCCGGTTCCTAGTATTCGCCTTCTAGCCTCCTCCCGCAGTTGCAGCCAATCTTTGCCATCTTCACCCTCGCCGCGTCCTCTTGTAGCGAGGCCCCGAGCACGGCCCTCGGGCTGTCGGTGCCCGCTTCCTCCGCGAGTCCTGGCCTGCTCTAGGCTGCACAGCGCCAAGGGGCGAGGCAAGCAGGCGGGCGGGCGGGCGCGCGGGCGTGAAAGCGGGGCGCGGACGAAGGGCGCAACGCAGCGGGGCGCGGGAGCGAGGCGGGGGCGGGGCGCGCTTGGGCGACGCCGAGAGAGACACGTCCACTCGGGTGCGGGCCCGCTCTCCAGACAAGCGGGCTCGTTAGCGGCAACAGTCGACGTACAGCCGCCCCCCGGCAGCCGTCGCGTCAGCGCCGTCGCCCCCGACCTGGCGAGCGTGCTCTGCGGAGGCGGAGCCGTTGGCGGCGGCGGGGGCGGGGGCGGGGGCGGCCGTGCGGGGCGCTTTCGGGCGCGCGCCGCGTCTTCGCGCCGCGCATCTAATGAAGACGGATGCGCGCTTATAATCCGGGGAATGGAAACGCCGGGCGGCCGGCGCGGCGGGGGGCGACGGCCGAGCGGGCTGTGGAGGCTGCGCAGGTAGACGCTCAGCACTGGATGGAGCGATGGGGAGTGTGGAGTGACCTCGGTGATGGTGACGGTGGCAGCAACTTTGAAATGGTAGTGGTGGAGCGCAGGCGGATAGTGACGAGTGTGCTGGTAGTGGCAGGCGTCACGAAGAGGAAAGTGTTGGGCGCCAGGAGACAGGAGACGCGTGGTGGGCGTTGGGCGGGCGACGCTGGGCGCAGGTCGCGGGGCGAAGGTGCCCGGGCTCAGCGGTGGGCGGGGCCCGGGGCGCGGGTGAGCCGCTCGCGGTTACGCCCGACTTGTCCACTGGAGAGCGCGCCCTCTCTTCCGGGAGCGCGACGCGATCAAGAGGAATAATATATTAATCTGGGCGGCGGCGCGTGCTCGGACGGAGTGGAGTGCGGCGGGCGTCTGAAAAGGACCCGGACCCAGCAGGAGGAGGCGCGGCCCAAAGCCTGCCAGGGCTGCGGGGACGGGACGGACGGGAAGCCTTCAAATGCAAGAGGGCGGCTGACCGTGGCCTCACCGAGCACAGGAATGGGGCCCTGGAAGCGCCCAGCGCATCAAGGTCGAGCAGCTTAACGTTTGACCGAATGCAGAGGAAATGTGGGAAACCGGCGAAGAACGTCAGATGCGCACACAGAAGCTAGTAGATGGCGAGCCACGAAGATGTAAGCGCACACCTGTGAAGTAGACACGCTCTTTACGCCTGCAGGAGATATTCGAACATCGTGGTCATAAACGCTGTTAACCGTAATGTCTTTGATGAAGATCAACACAAGCACCGAATTTGAAAGGAAAGGGAACGCTTGAAAATGTCAATGGAAATTGCATTTCTTTCAAAGAAGTTTCTCGCATTTTCTGAAAAGGTACAAGAAATACGATTCGTTGTTGGGATAAAACGTTCTCCTCCATACGTCAGCAGGTCGTGTGCTGCGAGTTTTCTCGAGCTTGCCGGTCGAGCTGGAAGAAGTGAATGCGCTGATGAGCACGCGGGCGTTGGGCTCGGCTGCATGGGAGCAGCGGGGGCCGGGCGCGGCCGGAGAACGCCCACCGCCGCCCGGCGCACCTTAAACGGATCGGAAGCGCTGGGCGCGTCAGCGACTCGGGGCCGCGTGGGCGGGCGTCAGCGCCTGTCGCCGCCCCTGCGCCGCCCCGCCCCCACCACGCGATGCCCCTCCCTGCGCCGTCAGGCTCGCGTTGCCACGCGGCGGGCGGCGCGCCTCCGCCTGCGTCATCTCTCATTCGGCTTATCACCGAATCGAGCCATTTGTCCGAATTACGGCGGCGTGGCGCGCTGCGCTGACAGGAAGAATGCATTAGCGGCGGCAGACAGGCCGCGCCGAGACGCCGACCGCCGACGCTGCCATCGGCGAACCACTCCTCCGTCTCCACTACTCCTCCGTCTCCCTACTCCTCCGTCTCCACTCCTCCGTCTCCACTACTCCTCCGTCTCCACTACTCCTCCGTCTCCACTACTCCTCCGTCTCCACTACTCCTCCGTCTCCACTACTCCTCCGTCTCCACTACTCCTCCGTCTCCACTACACCTCCGCTCGCGTCGCGGCCCGCGCGCTCCTCACGACACAACCGCCTACCTTCGCGTCGCCAATTTCCCACTCGTCCCGACTCTGCTTCATTTCAATATTTCCGCATGACTCTCTCGCCGTTATCAACATCACCGCTTTTGGATTTTGCGCTGCCTCGGGAAATCTTCCAATATCTCCGTCGATGACGCGAACCCTTCACTCAATTGCGGACGTCGCCCGCACATTTTACCGTTAACTTCGCCGTCCCTCTTTCGTCATGGCGGTGCAACCGTGCACAGACGCCCTGTCGCTCCTGATGCACGGCCCCCGCTCCCGCCGTCTTTGCGGCCGCGGCCGCCGCCCACGCAGACGCGTCTGCGGGTCCGCCGCGCCGCGCCGTGCCCGCTCCTCCTAATCGAATTACGGTGCGGATTCGGCGGAGCGCGACGGGCGCGGGTCAGGACACGCGCGGCCGGGGGGGGGGGGGGGGGGGGGGGGGAGCGTAGGCGGCCGCGTGGTGCGGGGCGGGGTGTGGGGCGCGGAGGGCCGGGACGAGCGAAGAGGTGCAGGCGAGGACGAAGCAGAAAGAGGAGGCGCGGACGACACGAGGGCCGAAACCGCTTACTCCTCGCGATGGCTACACCGCCATTTGCCCTTTTACGAAGATTAAGACTAAACGGCCCGGGGTAAAAGGTAATGTGTGACTCGACGTAGTTTAAACTCTAACACTTAAAAGTGTATTAGAGTTTTAATAATTACAGGGCTCGGCCGCCGCCGGCTGCCTGCGGCCGCACGCCCGCGCCGGGAGGCGCTGCGCCGCCGGGGCTTAAGCGCCGCTCAACATGCGAGCGCCCGTGCGCCACCGCCGTCGCCGCCGTCCGCGGCCACGCGCCCGCCACCGCCCCCTCCGCCCCCCGCCCTGGACCCCACGCTCTTGCGTGCCGCCCGCCCCGCCCGCCCACGCCACGCCACCCGCCCACGTCGCCACCTACGCCCCCACCAGACAATGAACGCCTGGCCTTCTCGTGCACCTTCATTTTCATGCATTTCAACCCAGAGACGCCGTGCGCGCTGCTTTGCAACCGCACTTCGAGAGGGCGGCCTCATCTTCGTGCAGATTCGGCTCAATTCACGAGGTTCGCCTCCGTTTAGTACGTGTCAGCCTCCACCCGATCTCACGTAACGGCTAGTGGCAGTGATATGCATAATCAGTTACGTGTATCCTAGATTAAATTCGGGTAAACCCGCTCGTTTTTCGCACGAATATTCGATACCCGCCACCCACCTTGGCTATTTTTACTAACACTGTCTACCATCGCTGTAACACCACTGTCGCTCGACTGTGAGTTCCATCTAATCAATTCCATCTTGATTGTTATCGTACTGAAAAAAATCTTCTTTGACACACCTATTTGTTATTCCGTATACTCACAGCCGATGGCCTGCAACGGGCGCAGATATCCCACGGTCACAAAACAATAATTTATAAGGCATTGATTCTCCCTTAAGGAGTCATTACTGCCACAAAGCCTGTAGATCACGATTGAAGTCCTCCCGAGCCCTGTAAGCATAGCAAATGGCCGGGCGCAAGTACCGGATCGTGTGAACGCGCGTGTTCGCGGCGACGTCGCTCATGTGCGTCAAGCGTCAGTTCCGCCTGCGCTCTGTCATTTCAGCTGCCCTCGGGCGCCACGAAATATCGGCTCGACCCTCGGGGAGTTTCAATTAAAGGCCGGCCGAGGTGAGGTTCAATCAGATGCATTAGAGAATTGGCGATGAAGTTATCACGTTCATACACGTAAGTAACACGAGGCGGCGCGGTCGGCGGGGGGCACGCGCCGTCTCCGCTTCCGCCGGTGGCCCTTCTGCTGGGGGCTCGCATGCGGCGCCGGCTCCGCCCACCGGCGCCGCCCCGCCACGCCCCGCCACGCCGCCACGCACCGCCTGCCTCCGCCGGCCTGGCCGCGTGCGCCCGCCCCGGCACGCCCGCTGGCCGGCGCCTCGCGCCCCGCCCGCGCTCGCTCTCTGCAGCCACTTGCCGCCGTCGTCGGGCGCTGCACACGCTCGCTCGCCTTTCACCTGTGGGTCAATGTTTTTCCCGTGATCCTGCTACACTGATATTTACTTCCCTACCTTCGTTGCGGAGAAACGCGAATTATAAGCAGTATTATTTTCTGTTTTTATTCACATGCAAATCCTTTCATACATCATTGTAAACGACCACTTATTTTTACGCAGTTCTCCTAAATTACTAAGAAACATATTTCGCGTTTGTGATCAGACAGGCCAAGATCGCAAATGAGAAGACTGAGTTCTCCCAATACAACACCTTTAAATGCGGACTTGTGATTATACATCCATCCCCTCTTTGTCACCACACGTCCCATGATACTAATTTTCGACATTCATGTCCTTTTCCGTTTGTTCACATGTGTCACTTGATCACACACCTTTAAATGTAACGATATTTCTCGTGGGGCTTGCTTATCACACACTTGTAATTTTTGTTTCATTTACTCTCTTAATATACCATCATGCATTGTATCACCCCCTCCCTTCTCACACCTACGCCTCTTCCCACTCGCCCTCCTCTCCGTGGGCGCGCGCTCGAATTATGACGCGCGGGCGGCGCGGGCGCCAATGGGCGCGGGCGGCGCGTCGGTAAACGGCAGGTGCAAATGGGAAGGGAGGCGCTGCGGGGGCAAGAGTTGCAGTCAATTAACACGGCGCCGGTGAAGTACTGACGCGCGAGCGCCTGGCGGCAGGCGTCGGGCCGCGGGCGGTGGAGCGGGGGAGGGCGGGGGTGCCCCGGTGGGGCGCGTCACTCGTCCTATCGCTGACACCGCGTCCGGCGGCGGGCAGCGCGCGGCGGGCGTGGCGCGGACGGGTCGGTCGCCGGGCACGCGCCGCGCATTTCACGCTGTCGCCCCCGGCTGCCAGCGCCCCGCCGCCGCCGCGCCGCGCCGCGCCTCGCCCGCGCTGTTTCCTTTCGATGAGCGGAACATTACGCCTTATCAGGCGCGCTCCGCTCATTACATTTGGCGACGCACTCTATAAAAACGTCACAACACTAATGACACAGTTCTCATACAGAATCAAAGCCAACTTTTTGGAATATTTAATTCTGGCCGTTTTTTCTACGTTTATGCAGAATTCATTTTTCGTATACCACCGACTAACTCATAAAGTAGATGAATTTAATTGCAAATAAAATAAAACTAAGTCAATTATGGAAATCTAAAAGAAAGATGCAAATGGAAAGCTATGTTTTAGGAACTGCAAAGAGAAGAAAATAGTCATTCCCTTGTACTAATAGAAACGATGTTTCAGGTTATTTGCAATTTAAATTATTGATGCATTAGCATCATAGTACACCTCTTAAAAGCCTCTTTAGTGGAATTACTTGGCCAACAAATTGTAAAGGAAACATATTGGCGAAGCGTTAATGACTCACGCAAGAAAAAACGCGAAAAAGTGACATTTGAAAAGAGTTTAGCACTCAAATCGAAACATACCCTATGCTTCACGGCTTGATCAACAAATCATTCAACTCATTGGCATTTCGGAGGGGCGTAGCTGACAGGCCGTCTCGCCCCGCCGCACGTCACCCTGACCAGCCCTATCCCGCCCCTTCACTAAACATTCCGCCCCACGTCACTATGCCCTACTCACCGTCCCGCGACATCAAGTCACGTCACGTCACGTCACGTCAGGTCTGACACTGACTCTGTCCCACTCCATCTCTGGCCCGTCATGTCCCGCCCGTCACACCCCGTGCCGTCACGCCCCGTCCCATCACGCTCCGTCCCGTCACTCTACGTCCCGCCCCGTCATGCCCCGACCCGATCAGATGCTGCCCCGTCCCGTCCCGATCAGTTCAGCCCCGCTCCGTCCTATCCCGTCAAACCCCGTCCCGCCTCGTCACGCCCCATCCCGTCCCGCACTGCCCCGCGCGAGCTTTTACGCCGATTCCAGGGCACACGCGGCGTGCCACGGCGCGGGGCAGCGCCCGAGGCGCCCCCATTTTGTAACGTGATATTTCGAGCGCGAACCTTCCGCCGCTATCGGTGACAAACAAGCAGCCATCAACATAATCCCGGTGGCGCGCGTCGCTGCAGAACGCAGAGCCCCGCCCCTCCCGCTCGCGCCCATCAACCTCTGTCGCCGACCCCTTTGCCCCCATGGAGTTGGCCCATGGCAATGGGGATAGTGCTTGCAACTGAGAGACTTACATAGATCGCGAGCCTATTCAAGAAAGCTCTGCATTTTGGATGTGGATTCGAATTCCACGATACCTGCCGAAAACTAACTTTGCATACTTACTATTTATATCAAGATAGTTTTTTCGTATTTAATGACAATACTAAATAATAATACTACTACCTTCTCCCTTCAATTATAATATTACCTCCAATAATCCTACCTTCTCCCTCCAATTATTAGACTGATGTTTTTTTCTTTTCCACATATTTTATTAATGTTTTCAATTCTTCTTCTTACAATTTGAAAGTGTTGTTTCACGCGATTCACGCGATTTGTGAAAACTTTGAGAACTTGTTTGCTTTGAAACTATCAAGGAAACATTATCGTCGCTGGGCGAACTACAGTGTGCGCTAGGCGCAGAGCCCTGACACGCCCTGGGTTTAAATCGGGCTTCACACAGCGAGTCGCCCATCCGAGCGGTAGCTTCGCTTGCAACCACATCAAATGATTTCCCCCCTCTTCCACTGGAATCCATCGATAAAAGAGCCATTTTATGCCGTTAACGACCGTAAAGAACGATTAACATCGATGTCCCGTTGTGCTGCTCTTCTTCCCACTTTTCGCCCCTGCCTAGTTCCTGACGCTTGGTGTCCAGTGCAGCGCCTCTGACCGGGAGGTCCTAGGTTCGAGTCCTGACGGCGGCAGGATTTTCGACACTAACTTTTCAGCTAGGTCGAATTCAGTCGCTGTCTGGAGGAGAATTCTAGCGGCCGGCTGCTCTGATCGGTAGTTTTCCGTGGTTTCTCCGATCAACACCAGGCGAATGCCGGAGCAGTACCTTACCAAACGGGCCACGGACCGCGCGTGATCTGTCCTTCCTATTCCTTGTCCTATCATCTCCCCTTTCACACACACTTACACTAACATGCACTACACTACCACATATTCGAGGAGAACGGTTGGGAGCTTAGAGCTCGTCCTGGCTGGGGCGGTACCCCGCTGGTGGGAAAGTCCTGGTTAGGGGGAAACCCCACTAGCCGACGGTAGGTCGGCGCCGGATCTCGACATCCGGCGGGGGAAGATCACCGCCATCTCCCGAGAAAAAACACATGCACTACACTAACGGGACTAATGACCAAAGTAGTTGACGCGCCCGGAAACACGAAAAAATCAATCAATTAGTGTCCTGTTCTCAGGAAACTGCATACACGCGATGCTTATGCTAAAACGGACGCAAACCAACCCAATCGGAGACGTGATGTGCCGATGAAAACAATGCAAGCGCGCAGATGGCGGGGCGTGGATGCGCGCGGGGGCGGCGGGCGCGGCCGCCCACTGCGCTACGCTACGCTACGCGCGCATTACCCGATATGGCGAGCGATCTAATGCGGCGCACGGGAGGCCCAAGCGGGCGAAACGCGCACAGGCAACTGCGAATTCCTCATTTCCTTGTGGCACACTCATTCACAAACACACGGCTCAATGTTGTTCACGAGCGCAAATGACCTGTGGCCTTCGCTTTTTGCTGTCTAACTCAGGTTGAGGGTGGACCGCTATGGTTCTGAGAGGTGAATTGAACCCGTTCATGTTCATTCTAAAATACAATATGCACAGAGTGACTGTGGTTTGTCATGTATCTAATATAATTGTACAGTACATACATCTAAAATAATTTACTCTAAATATTATACAAAAATATAAACAGTGAATAAATGATATAATTATGCAAGATTATTATATGGTATTTAACTATGCCATAGGATTAAGTCAAAACTGCCTCGCAAACTTATCGTTTGTCTCCAACAGGATTCACTGAAATATTTACATTGATATATGTGTTGTAGAGGAAGTCATACTCTTGTTTAAACGTAACACCAATGACCTACACACATTTTATGAATGTTTTGACAAAATATAAAATTAATTAATCACTTCATTATATTTTCGGTTCATCAATTTAAATGATTATTTTGCGAATTATCCCGAATTCCGTGGTTTCACACTATATACTGCGCAAGTCATATTGCATTTGCCGATGCATTATGTCTTTCCATTCGCGTGTTTCAACAACGTTGAAAATTATTTACATCCTATTTCAACGCAAATGATATAATTATTGAAATTCCCTAGCTTCCGTGAGACTAACGGTATGTAGATTGTGACAGAAGCTGTACAGGTCTGTACTGAATTATTTCCCAGAGATAAACACTCGACTCATTTCTCTGTACGTTTCACATACAGATTTAATGAAAAACACTGTGTGTATCGTATAACACAGCAACGAATTAAACATTTTAACAGAATACTGCAATAAAATAGTGTAAATTTATATAGTTCCACAGTTCTTTACATATCAAGAAAAAACACTTACCGTTCCATTACGCAACACGTGACTAGCAAATACTTTTTATTAGCGGGCGACCTCTTCCTTCGAGTCTTGTTGTCATATGACGTAATCTATACTGTAAGCAGGGACGCACTGAGTATGGAAATTCAGTCGGTACGCGCAGTAAGAGAATACGCGCAACAAGACAGTCAAATATTTGCTTTGTTCTGTCAAAATCGAAAGCGTTTCATTGTTTTGCCGAGTTCCCGTGTATCTAATGAAACCATAGCCACCTCTTACATGGCTGGAGTCTGAAGCTTTTTTTATTATTGCGTGCATTGGAAATTAGTAATATCGATTTTCGCTGACTAGTGCATGTATGACTTTTCACAGAGCCAACATCATATATTAATTATCCCGATTTGAAAATGTTATAATTATTTCATAAAAAGGTTAAAGTTTTTTTATTGTTACGCCATGTGACAGAAAACAAAGTTGTGACTAGAAAACTATGTGACTTGTGTCATAATTGTAGTTTCAATATTTCAGTGTATCAGAGAATGATATGAACCCCTGAAAATGTTCACGATAAAACGTATCGTTTGGGCGGTCATACAGTTATCAAAAGAAATCCATCAATTACAGGAAGACATAGCTGAAAAATTTGGGTTTCAAATATTCAAAATTTCAAAACATCTAGAATGAAAAACCAATATAGTGCTTTAACATTTGTGACGACTTTCACCACTACAAAGAACACTTCTGACTGGGAAAAACAATCATTACGTGTTTAGAACAAAATTAAAGAATGGAAAACTCGAAACTATGAGAAGTTAAAAATCTTTATCTTCTGTTATCTTTGCGTTTGTTACTCATGACCATGAGGCATTAATTGAAAATGCATAGCGAATTCACTCGCACCGTATATCTATCGGAAGAGCGGACGCGAACGAAGAAAGATATGGAAAGTACGTTACCGCCGAGGAAACCATAATGTGTTAAAAACAATATGCTTTTATGGCAAAACGTAAAATATAAAGTATAAATGGAAGCAGAATCCAGACAATGGTTCCCTGCAGAAAGCACCATACAAAGCGTAGATCTAAAAGCAGAAATAGAGATGAAATATCCCACAAAAATGCGTTCAAAGGTTACATCTGCGGTTAGCTGCGGGTGCCTTTGCCTCAAGTATAAAACCGAGCAATAAAAACGGGAATAACAAAAGCCGCGTAGATCAGAATTTATAAAAAGAGAGGCGAGAGAGGCCCCCAGACGCGCGTATCTCGCGCGCAGCGGCCTGCGCAATACGAACAGCCTCCCCTGAGCCGGCGCGCGCAGCAAAAGCGCAGAGCCCGCGCCGCGGGCTGGCGGGCGCGCGCAGATCTCACGCTGCGCCCCCGGTCAGCCCCAGGCTTACATCAGCAGCGCTCCTTTGCTTTAAAACGTATTCTCATGCATCGACTTTCATTGTTGCAAATGAGTAAATAAGGAATCTTGCCTCACTTCTTGTCGTCACCAGTATTCAACGAAGTTCCCCGTTAATATTCAGTTCTTTCTCAGGCCACTTTCTCTAATTTGATAAACAATACCAACTTCATTACTGTTTTACAATATTATTTAAGTAATTAAAATAATTTTATATCGAAAATATGATCATATTATTGATCTTGAGTTACTTTAGATCAATAAAAGTTACCTTTTTTAATGAGTATTAAATTACCATCAAATTGCAATAATGTGAGCTTCAAAATTTAATAATTATTCTATGAACCATATTGCCTAAGCATGACAATGGGCGTGCTAATTAGAAGAACCTAATTAGAGAGAACAACATCACGATCTAAATTCAAAAATAGGGTGTGGGCTTCACTGCTATAATTAAAATGTCATAGGCAATTTTAATCTTTCAAATACGAAAATTGCAATATTAAATCATTAATGCAAATTTGTTATGTAAAATATTCTGTATAATATGGTATATCACAATACATGGCGGGGTGTATATAATCAAAAAAACTATTCTTTAATTTTCCAAATCCTTGTGACAATATACCAAAAATTTTTCGGATAACTTTTCGCTCCATCACATTGCTTTTGTCCAGATTGCACGTAGAAATTAAAAAAAACTTTAACATATGTGTAAATCTGGTGTATCGCACACTAACCAATGCGTTTTAAAAACCCCAACGAAAGAACTTTCCCGATATTACTTTATGTGCGTAGGAAGACATGTGTGGATATCCATATTCACATTCACTCTGCAAAGGCCGACCCCACGACAGCCACGGGCTGGCAACGATTTTCGAGCCAGATGATGCGTGGTCAGCGCGTCGCCTCCCGCACCGTAATTTCTAGCTTTCGAGACCAGAAAACATTCGAATAACGAACATGAAAAATGGAGCGGCGCTGCGTTCGTGTAGCCGCTCATCACCCACACCCGTCGCGCCACCTACTCGCGCGGAACTGGGTTGCAGTCATCGCCACCGCCGCGTCGCACTCGCCTGCAACGCTCCACGAATAACACCTTCAACTCGCCCCTAACGCCCCAACTTGCAAACAACTTGCCTTCAACTCCGTCATGCATGGCGAACGGTACAGCGAATGGCACAGCCTGGACTCTCCACATAGAATTAGTGAGGGACTAAACGGGTTCTTGGAAGTTTTTTTACGGTCTTTTCTTCTCCTGAGTCTCTCGTTTGACTACTTCATTTACATTCATCTTTTAAGTAACCATTCATCCTTTCCCACCAATATTCCCAACCATGAATAAATACTGATGCAAATATCAGAAAGCTTCTCTGTCATTATAACCTTAAGTGAAACGCTATCACAACAAAACCAGACACCCCGCGTACCCTTTTCATTTTTACACTCTCCCAATTCTGACTAGCAATACACTCCACTTTCCCTATCACCCCATTGTGTCTTCTTCCCCATGATGTCATCGCCTCTTTCATAAGTAACGGAAGGTCTAGGGCGCCGCGAGGTTCGTGCCCTCACCTACATCGAAACATCTCAATTACGAGGAGCCGTTCCCCGCCTCACCATTTGAGAATCGCGCCATTACCTCCCTCTTCTGCCGTGATGTGGAATTGGGTGCAGTGGAAAAATTAAACGGAAAATAGACAAAAATACTGGCAATGTAAATGTAGTGAGTATATATGAGTGAATAATTTTGCCGGGTGCGTCAACTACTTCGGTCATTAGTTCCAAAAGTGAAGTGCATGCTATATACTGCAAGCTGGCGGTGTTTCTCCCACACTGGAGCGAGGGATTCGACACCGACCAACACGTAAACTTGCGGGGTTTTCCCCCTCCAGACGTCTCCACTCGGTAGGGCAACGGCTTGACCGGGAAGAGCTCTAAGCTCCCGGCTTGTGTGGTAATGTAGCACGTGTCAGTGTAAGTCAGTGTGTAAGCGTGGTATGCTTGTGCGAGTAAGAAGAGAGAAGACAAGGATGAGGAAGGAAAGATTGCGTACGGTCGACGTTCCGTTTTGTTACGGAAGTGTTACGACATTCAGTTGGTATGCATCGGAGAAGTCACGGAAACTAGCGATCAGAGCAGCTAGACGCTAGAACGCTCCTCCAAACAATATTTGAATTCGACCTAGCAAGGGTTGAAAATCCACCACCTTCGAGACTCGAACTCTAGGACCTCCCAGTCGGCGATGCTGCCATTGAGCCATCGGAGCTGTTTATGGAACAATGAATCCGTCCTACAAACAAATAAATCGATCCTATAATGAATTACCGTTCCAATGATAGCCGATGAAGATCGATCCCATAAAACTAATTCCAATGGATTCCCTGAGGTCTATGCCAAACGGACGGGCGGGTGGGCGCGGAGCCGCAGGCGGGAGAGCGTAGCGCATCCACTTGGCCGGGAGGCCTGATAGCGGCTGCGCCCGCCGCCAGGCGCCTCTCGTGCGCACGAATAGCGCCCCCGCACGGCACGCAGCGGGCTGTGGACGGCGGGCGGCCGAGGGCGGGCGACGGACGGTGGGCGGGGCGAGGCGGGGTCGGGTGGGGTGGGGTGGTGGGGCGGCGGGAGGCGGGGCGGTGGGGTGGTGGAGCGGCGGGCGGGCGTCGCGGATCGATGCGGGCGGCGGTTAACCCTCTATTACATTCTAGCCATTACACTTCTCAAAAACAAATTAGGATACGCCTCGGGGAAAAAAAATACGTGCACAACGGGCTTTCGGCAAAACGGCCCAGTGGAGGTAGAAGCCGGAGAGGAAGGGGTGGTAATGAATGTACTGGAGATGGTTCCGGTGCCGAAGCGATAATGATGCTAATGATAATCAAGATGGTTCTAAATATATGTCCGTTGCGAAACAATGCTTTCTACGCACATGACGATAGCGGGGTTGATTAGAAGCAGTGAACAAACGCAAACGTTTGGAGAGAAGTAATATGTAAGAGTTGGCTATTTGCAGTGTTTCACAGGGATAGCGAACAGTGTGGAATGTTCAGTTATCGGTGAATGCAGAAAAGATGAAAGAGGAGAATTGCAAATGAGAGAAAATATAGTGTCAGATGAAAGAAATGGGTAAGGGACATGTGTAGTAAAGAAAGAACGGAGCAACAGACGGCAGGACTGCTGGAGAGGACGTGGTGATCGTGAGAAGGGGGGGCTGAGAAGTGAAAACAGTAGCCGGAGGCTGCTAGTGGGCGGAGACAGCGACGGCATATGGTAGGAGGGATTCGGTAGGCAGCGGCGGGCAGCGGGGCACGAGATCTGAGATATCAAGTCTGCTTCCCGTTGGATGTTCCTGGGAGCGGATTTTGCCGTGGTTAATTGTAATGAAGACATTGCTGCAGCCGCGGTGCCGCGCGGTGAGGGGAGTGGCGCGGCGTGGCGTGGCGTGGCGTGGCGTGGCGAGGGCGCCGCGCTGTGTGGCGCAGTGCGAACTCGCGCGCGGAATTCTCATAATTGGGAGACCGTTGGCCCTCCCGGAAGGTTTGTTTCTGTTTATCTTTGGGAATATTATGGCGGCGCTAGGTGAGCAAAACGTGCCGCTGCTTCACACTCGCTTCCCTGCGAATTTCGTGCTTCGTTCTCTCAGTCACATGCTCATTTCTGCGATGTTTTTACAACACATAATAGGAAAATCCGATATCGTGACCCAAATGTTTCCGTTCACTTTCATTTATTTACTTTACTTCTCTTTCTTTTATTTCTCGAATAAATGTGTTTTACCAAAGCGGAGAAATATCCCTAGTTTAAATTCCGTCATGCCAATTCAGCTTGAATTATACATAGTAGAACTCTAATAAAACAAAAGAAGGACCTGAATATTAAATATCAGGACACGTCTATGCTGTGATAAATCTTGGCACCAATTCAGACAATACTATTTGTTAACCTTGGTTTCTAAAACGCGAGCTGAAAAATGAATAAGCAATTTCCAGTTCTCGAAAACTTAACGAGTTGAGAACTACTGCCACCCTTAATTTACTTTTCACAACTTACTGCATTCGACAATGTCTTTTCTCCTGACTTGGACTCCATTGTCTGTCCATGTTTTGCATGACATAAGACGAGTCTCCTCGGGCACTATTTGCATACAATATTTGAAAATATTTTCGTGCAACTAAATAATGAAGTTGTCAATACTATTTTCTTTCTGGAAAGAAATCTGATCACCAGTTACTACTGTTGGATAACTGCTCTGGCCTTTTATCGAAAACTCTTAAAACATTTATATTTTATAAATATTCGGTATTAATCATTAATTGCATCCTCGAGCAATGTAGTCAATTATTTATTTTTGTCGCAATTGAAATGAAAACGCAATCCGCGTGTATTAAAAAGCGAAAATGGTCTATCATTACATCCAATTATTTTAATGAGTTTCAAATATATCTACAAGTTCCAACGAAGGGGTATTTTATTCCTAGCTTCCCATTTCTGAATGAAACTGTTGTGAACTGAATATTCCGATTCCAGGAATAACAACATTGCAAGATCAACGACTTACAACTGACCCATGTGCCTCTCTAGTCTCTTAGATAGGGAGACATCCGCTGGATCTACCATTCCATTGTTCAGAATATTTGTGTTATTATTTATACGCAATTTTGTAAGTTAGTGCGTGGGCAATTATTATCTCATATGAAAAATAACTTAGTATTTTTTAATTAAAATATGTTCCTTTATAGTTCGGTCTATGGAAAATAAATTATTGACGAGGAAAGGTCAAGGAACCGAAAGCAAATAACAAATTTCACTTTCCTGAGATTGCCAATAACAAAATGTAATTGAATCACGAGTGTTCTGTCTCCCACCAGGGGCGTGGTGAATGGCAACAAACGGAGTCGGGTTTCCTGGCGTCACAACACTCATCGAATGTAGGCAGTCCTTGGAGTGAAAGAACGAGTTTGGCATCGGATAAAAGAAGCTGGCTCGAGTTACGGAGCGAACGTGCCTTCGGAGAGAGTCGGGAGTCGCGAGACGTGACACTGTTGCCAGGGTTTTTTCTCCTTCGACACTTGATCCGAATGAAGCGGCAGATGTCGAACGCAATGCGAGTATCGCGATTTCGAGGGATTATGTAATCCGAGTTCCAAGAAAGATTTGTTCTTTATCCGTCTCCAAAGAAGACGAACACCAAAAGAAAATTCAAACAAAAATGAAATTCAGTAAAAAGTAGAATCAGACTGTAAGAAAATTCAAACAAAAACGAAATTGAGAGTATCAGTAGAAAATTTATTTGATATTGTAATCTTAGTTGATCACAATATTATGTATCGTGGCTCTCACTAACATGCTGCTATGAAGTTTTAATGTACACCTTCGAAAAATACTTAAATAGAAGCACGCAAGACTGAGACAGGGACGTTCTTATCATGGAGCTCTTGCCAGCGTAGTACTTCGCAGAAACTTTTAAATTCAAGTTTTCACGTTAAGGTAAGTAGATTTTCTTTCAGAAAGATAAACATCAGCAAGTGGAATTACTTCGGACGAGAAATGTTTCCTTCTAGGAATTCCTATTATTTTAAATTCGGTGCCAAGCGCAAAATAACCAACTTTGCACAAGCAGACATTTTACTCTTCACGTGTTTTGAAAGTTATATGAAATTTCGCAGGTTCTAATAGAGCTTGATAGTTAATTTTCAATGAACTGTAACCATAATTTATCAGATGAATGCACTAAATCACTCTTATTTGAAAGAACTAAAATCAAAGTGAATTGCGCGCACGGTAGCTATCGTATGTCATAATAATTCTCGTGTGTCGTTTATTTGCTTTACAATTACATAGGGCCTGTATAGTTATTTAAAAATATTAATTTCAAAATAAAATACACATACTTTCGTATTCTGCATGGCCAGGTCAAATTAGATGCCATTGATCCAGATGTTTCAAATTGCATGCACTGAAGAGGTGAAATATGTCCAACGTTCGATATACCCCGAATTTACAATTTTTAAATTTATTTTATTTTATTTTATTTCGCGAAAAGTGGTATGGACTTCGGTGCCAAAATGAAATGTACCGTCGTCCACCACAGAACACTATTATCAGTTTTAAAATATAACACATTATTTTGTAGATAACACTAAACTTACGAGGAGATATGAAACATATCTAATGTCTCAATAGGTAATAATGTAGCAAAAACGTATGTAGTACATTTTATGAATTGAAGAAAGCTACTTAATGAACAAATATCATTGAATGTGAACCCCCAAAATCTGTTAATACATTTTTCATGCGAGTTAATGTCGTGTTAACGTTGTAGTATCCATCGGCTAGGGGACCAATAGCAGTCCCCCTTCTCCTTTACAGCTCTATTTGGACAACCGTCTGGGCAGACACGTCTTACGCATTAACTCAAGTGCGCCACGTCGTAGAGGTCGTTATTCCAAAGAAATACCCGTTAATAGACGTCAGCGCATGGTACACCCGACACGAAGTGGCGGTCGTAACCGGAGCAGCCCGCCAAGTGCGAGTAATCGAGGAGATGGGCACTCGGGCTGGCGGACGGCGGTGTCGCGTCGCGCAAGGGAAGCGTGGTGAGTGGGGGGCAGGGCGGGGCGGGGAGGGAGAGGGACGGCGTGGCGGGGCAGGGGCGTGCCGCGGGGTGTGGACGGAAGGGGCGGTGGCGAGAGTTGTGGCCGGGGGGCGGGGGCAGGGGGCGGTTCAGGAGAGAGGACGCGGGCGCCGCTCTCCATGTTACTCGCCGCGAGCGCGTAGCGGGCTGGCTGAGTGCGGAAGACGCCGGGAGCTCGGGGCGCTCGACGCGACGTCCCGTGGCCCAGGCCCCGCGCGCGGAAAATGGGCCCAGTCCCAAGCCAGGGGAGAGGCTCGCAAATCTACTACGACAGGCTGGCCTCCGTCGCTTTCGCAGCAGAGCCTCCTTTCTGCATAGCTAAAGAATTAAGCAGGCTTCAAAATTGTATTAAAGCGTTAAATGTCAAGTCGTCGGAATTAGAATACTGTTCCCAGTTGACGTAAACGATGAATCACAAAAGAGGAGCACAGCGTGATTAGCAAAAGTCCTGATAGAGATTTAGCTTCAGATTCATTTAGAGCTCTTATAGAAACAGTTTGGGACGACACAATTTTCAACAACGTTGCTTACTTCCGAAATAAAAATGGACACAAATGCCATAAAAATAGAGACAACTAAAATTAAATAGTAAGTTTTAAAAGAATGTTAAATATAAGAGTTTGAAGGAGGTGGGCGTGGCACTCACCGGAGGGTTCCGCAGCTCCCAGGCCATCAGGTCGGAGGGCAGCGGCTGGCGCGGGGCCGAGCGCTGCAGCAGGAACATGCTGCGCGCGCCGCGCTGCGTGGGCCCGTGGTACGGCAGCGGCTCCGACTCGCTGCTCGGCTCGTCCGCGTGGTACGCGAACAGCAGCCGCATCGTGTCGTTCTGCAATACACCAGCCAAACAAATACGTTTCAGTACATTTTGCCGTGTTCTATAGTCATAACGAGCAGGAACTACATCAAACTATTTTTGGGAGTGACATAAATACATATTTCTCAAAGTGAAGCCATCTGAACAGAAATATCTCAAAGGTGATGGATCTGTAAATCACGCTACAATGAAACAAGCTCCAAAATATGGCACAACTTGCATCTGGAAGGTGTTTTGCAATAACTACCGTGTCGTCAGTTTTAAAAAATAAGAAAAAACAGATCAAGTAATGCTGTTATAGTCAATACGTCAACCATTTTGATATTCGTTAGGGATTTATTTAATACATGGATTATACAGCAATACAACATTATTGTATTTGATAATGAGATTCAGTACTCATTAGCAATTTAATATTATTCTTCTGCGGCAAACATTTAGTACAGGCAGGTCTCTATATTATAGTATAGACAAAAAGGTTATCGAAAGTAACCGATGCATTTCGATATACTTGCATTGTATTAAACAGGTATCGATAATGATTACAAACAATTACTACTTCGTTCAGTGATTGCATCATATCTATAACAATTTCGTGCACCACCACGATTATATCGTAAAGTTTGAACAACCCGAGAAATATAGAAACCTGGGGTTATTTGCATGATATTACTTATGGTTTACGGATGTGCTGCCAAAAAACGTTTTCGGCTAGGAGATCTCTATAAGCAATAAGAAATTATAAACCAACCGTCTCTACAAAATGTGGTGATTTCGGAACGTCATCTGGAGATATTATTCAGAAGTTTTCGCGGTACGAAATTCCCAGTTTCAGTGTGCAATTCACGATTCGCACTTTAGTGAGTTTCGAGTTAGTCATGGAAATTGAATTTGCAAACTACAGCAACATCGAGTAGGCTTTTATAAACTAATTTTGTTTGCTAGCTCTCTTGATTTTTGTATGGCGGCTCGAGACAAAAAAGTACAATTATTCACCTCATTCTTGCACATCGTTCTCTTTCAATTTTTTTGATTCCTTTGTGACCCCTTTTAAATGAACTACAGTTAGCATAGAGACTACTTTTAGAAGCAAATTTTTGTCAACTAAACTTATTGGACTTCTGAGATATAAACGTAAAAAAGAAACAATTATACTACATAAAGATAAATATTGAATCATGTAACGCAAACGCGCAAATTGTTTCTCTTCAAAAAACGGGAAGAGTTCTGAGAACACACTCGATACTCGGAACTACTCGATAACACGTTGTTGGATTCCAGGAATGCAGTGTTCCTAAACGACTATAACAAATATCCGAGGAACTAAATGGGATTCCTCAATAGCAACCAGTGTCATCAATTGCAAATAGCCGAAAATTTCACCTGGTGGCACCTTCAAGTCTGCCTAAAATAGCTTTGCTCTCTCTTAGATGCCCGTAGTTTGAGAACCTATTACTAGTAAAACAAATGTTGAAATGAAAATAAAATTAAATTTAGTATTTAAAAAACTTAAATCGTGATATACTATTTATTATAATGAATCATTAATATGAGAGTTTAATTTCGTTCCGTCATTTTTGACGCACACACAAAAAAAATTCTCTAATACTTCAACAATTATAATAACAGAATAAATAAACAATAAAAATATTTTAATAAAAATACATTTTATCAGTTACTAGCAACTATATTACAGAAAAGAAATACTCCTATAACTTACTCTGAACAAGTGTATTTTATCCATAGATTATTAAGAATATTTATGACCAGAAGTACTTATATGGTGACGTTGAATGACATAATTAGTTTCCCGCCTTTTGTAATCTGACAACTGAAATAAAATATGACTTACAAGTAATTGGAAAGACGCATTCATTTGAGCTGTCCGCTGTCGAGACATACATTATAGAGACATAATGTATTTTCGTGGTTGCACACGGGGCCAAGAGATGAAGAAAGTAGGTTCTTAGATAACCGGCATTCGCCTTCACCAGCTGTAACTTTTCTAAATTTGTTAAGTGAGACTAAAAAGCGCAAAACACACGTTTCATCTAAAATAATAACCATATTTATTACTAATATTGTCAAACTATCTACAAATAATATCGTTTGTTCTGTAATTGCTTACCAATACGACGTGTGTCGCACTGTATGGATATTTCCTGCAAAAATGCTGAAACTGGGTAATTAACCATTTTCAAACACTTTTTTACATTGATTGAATATTTTGCAAATGCACGCTAGTCTATTCTTACAATTGTATAGAGCGGCATCAATACGATTTTGGAGATTTTATATAAACCGCGAACAACGCATACAAGAACGAAAGAAACCTATATAAACATGCGTAACGCGCTCTTTCCCGTTGGAAAGAGTCTCGTGAAAGGTGACAGGTGAAACGGGAGATCAGCACTCGCATCGCAACACCGAAACACAACTCCACCGCTGGAGTGCACCCTCGAAACGTGTCTACATCGCAGAATTTACTACAGGCGCTCGCTCAAACGCGGAACGTAAAAAGCGAGAAAATCATCCTGGAAACGGCGCTCTGGAGACGGGCGGCGCCACCTCGGCAGTTTTTCGCCGGCGTAAGGCCAGCGTCGAGCCGGCCGAGGACTCCGCAGGGACACCAGCGCTGCCGCCGCCTCCGCCGCCGCCGCCGCCGCCGCCGCCGCCGCCGCCGCCGCCGCTACGTCACCGCCGGTGCAGAGCCACGCTCGGCGGCGGAAGCGGTGGCGGTGGCGGCGGCGGCGGCAATCTGCCACGCGGACCCGCCCCCGCCACCGCCGCGCTTGCGACCTCGCCCGTCAGATGATTCTTAATTTCCACC
Organism: Teleogryllus oceanicus; assembly: GCA_964035755.1. Lineage (NCBI taxonomy): Eukaryota > Metazoa > Arthropoda > Insecta > Orthoptera > Gryllidae > Teleogryllus > Teleogryllus oceanicus. The sequence goes on from CAXIVR010000001.1 coordinate 131,921,641, forward strand.
CGGACTAAGGGACGCCCTTAAGTGAATAGTGCGGCACATCGATATTTCAGATCACGGCGAGGGAAAAGCCGTCTCAGTCCTGCCCTTTTTTCTTTGGCGTCGTAAAAAGTCCGGCTTTCACAGAGGCCGTGAGAAGTACCCACATCCGTCCTCTAACAAAGGCAAGTATTACTCACGTGGACTATTCCCCGAACTGAAATGACCTCGCGATTTATGGTGGTAATCGCACTTGCGATAAAAGTCCTGATAAATCACTTGCTTTTGGAATGGAAGATTTTAGATATCGGTATCTGAAGAAGAATTAACGGGTGCCGGAGGAAGTGCTTTTCGTAACATTACGGAACATTAAGCGGAAATTTAATTAGCCACTGGAGACACTAATTACCGAGAGGAGCACATTGATACAGTGCAGCGAAGGCGCGAGTCCGGTGAAGGTGGCGGAAAGAAGACTTGCATTATTTCCTTCGTTTTTAATATTCGGCGGCGGAGGCGGTGGCGGCGGTGGCGGCGCGGCGCGAGAAGGCGAGGAACCACACGGCGGCCACAGAAGCGGAAATCCCCGTCTTCTAATTTCCAACGCCGAGGAGGGGGCGGGGCCGGGCAAGGGGTGGGGGCACCAGGGGAGCGTTTCGACAAGGGAAGCGTGTTGATTTATCTGATAAACTGAGGACGCGATAAATTGGGGAAATGGAACATGATGTAGCAGTTAAAGAAAAACGGGGACTTTTGCCTCTGCTGTAATTCATTTTGCAAAGTTTCAGCCAAGATTCAAGCCATTCACATTAAAAGTTGGCGGAAAAATTAGGCGAGTTTGTGGCAATACCGCTAAAAAAGCACACGTATTAGAGTCCCTTAACGAGGGGAAGCATTCTCAAACATACCAGACGAAACCGCCTTTTCCGAGCGCGTAATTCAGGGAAGTTCTGCAGGACGCGAAAGCGACGGCTGCAGTGGAGGTGCAGAGAACGTGGGCGGGAATGGAGAGAGGTAAAGGAGAATCAGACAGTACGTAAGGGAAGTATGTGAAACAAGGAAGATGGCTCCATTTGTGGAATGAGGATAGAGCGCGATTCCAAATAAGGGAGACAATGTTGAACAAAGAAATAGTAAAAGAAAGACAACGATGCGCAATTTACAGGACCATGGAAGCAGTAATACGACATTCAACAAGAAGACGTAAGTATGCTAATAACTGGGAAGATAGCAAAACCATTTCTAACGGGTCAAAAGTAGAATAGTACTTTATGGGAACATTTACCGTCAATAAATAAATTGGGTGCTACAATAACACCATTTCTCGCATTATTTGTAACTGTTACCAAATAAAATAGTACTACATGAGATTGCATAAGTGTATCCAAAAAGCAAACATTTTTCTCCACGCTGTGATTCGAACTCAGGATCGTAGAATCAACACGCTATTCACGTTGTATCTACATTACCAACCTCAAAAGTAAGCTCAACCTTCCCGATCCAAAAAAAATGAACATTTGCATTTGCAATATTAAAAAAATCAGAGATTTGCATTTATATTAATATCAAAATTTACTTTTTAAGAACTGATTTCGTTACAGAAAAAATATGCCATCAATATTGTAGTTCTACAATGTTTGAAATTACAGAGAGTTCGCCGAAAATGAGACCTACCCCATTTTAAAGCGTCATTTGATCTTTAAGAAAATTGGTGCCGTTTTGAAGGAAAACATTTCTTCTTTCTCGCCTTATTTCGTAAGAAGAGAAAGTATCGCAAACGTGCGCTGGAAAACGGAAAATTGTCTACAGAAAAACTTATTGCAGGGCTCTAGTAACGATAAAGTGGATAAATCGTGTTCCTACACGTGGTAAATTACTTCTGTTACACGTTGTGTAGTCAGAATACGCGATTTGTGTATCCTTAATAGCGAAAAATCGATTGTCGGCAAACCGTCTGTCTGTCCCTCTGTGGCCAACGTTAACGTCTAAACCGTTCAGACGTTTGTTTTCAAATTTGATATTCCCCAATAAATTTAAATGAGCTCGAGGTCATGCGAACTTGAAACGAATATTTTGATTTTGGGGGGAATGTAAATTGTAAATTGCCATCTTGGTGTGTATAAATTTGCAACACGGAACAGCTGGCTTGACGTGTCCTCCCAAGGAAGCCGCACGCAGGAGTTTTTTAACCTTGAAAACCAGGCCTTCGATCGGAATTAAACCCGTTAACTTGAGTATAACACTCCGATACCCTACTCGATACACCACCAAATTCGCAGATGACCGACGCTCCCTTTTACAAGAAACCATGGAAAGAAAACCCCGAAAGTGTTTTACTGTTGGGTAGGAAAATCCCCATCCCCTGGGACGAATCAAAGAGAATTATAACGGAAAACATTTAGTGGAACATTTGGGGAAAAATTGGGAGAACATCGAAAGCAAATTTGGGGGACCGTCTGGGAGAACATGTAGGGGAATATTTACGGGAACATTTGAGAGACAATCTGGGGGATTATGTGGGAAGTTGTGATGAAGATGAGAAAAAACATGTAGGGGAACATATGGGAAAAGTGCGGAGGGACATGCGTGGGTACATGCGGGAATTGGGATGGACACTCATATTTATTCTTAAATGTTGTTTACACTCAACAGTTACGACCTAGCTTACGAACTAAATACGAACATCTATATCTACTTTGTCTTACTTCCTCGCTTATTCTAATTATTTACATGTTCTGGTCTAACTCCGAAAACTATTTTCATTATTTACATTGTGTAACAAACTGCGAGGAATCATGTAGAACATGCGAGAGAATTTATGATGAACCTGTGGGGGCATGTAACGTGAACATGCGAGGGAACGTCAGGTGATCATTTGAGGGTACAAATGAACAAGGGAGCGAATTATATCCAAGAGCAAGACGGGATACGTGCGTCAGGTGGATCGAAGAACTTGGATGAAGATATAGCTCTTTTAGTAACCCCTACTCCGAAAAAGGGTGGTCCGAAACGCGCAGAAACTAGAAATCTATGTAAAATTAAATTGACAAATTAATAAGCTCATTACACGGATCTACAAAGCTTCAATGTACGGTTCGGATTCTGGCCTGAAATTGGAATCCAGTGTTAAGCTATTTACACTTTTAAAATAATGATTTACGAACTTTGGAATGTTCGCGTGGTTCCTGTAGGGTAAATATTAAACAATAAATATGTAATACCATCAGTTCGGTCCATTTCGTGACCTAAAAAAGTTTAAAGTAAATTCACTGAAGCCAGCAGAGAGCGTAATACCACAGATCCTTTGCCCTTTCTTTTATTGCTGGGATAGGCCGTTGATAAGTCGCGAAAGAAGTGAGGACGGGGCTAGAAATGAGTGTGGCTGAGAGGAAGAAGTGAGAGAGCAGGAGAACGAGATGGCGCAGGATCGAAACGGTAGCAACCACGCGCAGGGCAGGGCGGAGGCGCAACAAGGACGGAGACGTGGCGGAACGGGTGAGAGCAGAGGGTGCGGAAAGCGGCAGGGGCGGCGGGCTTCGCGCCCACGAGCGAGACAGCGCACCGGGCGCCCCTGAAGGCGCAACCGCCGTCACCGCGCCCCGCCCCTTTTCCCCGCCCCGCCCTGCCCCGCGCCCGCCCAGCGCGTGATCGCAATGCACAAGAGCCCCTCGTGACGTGGGCCGTCGGAGGTGCTCCACTGTTATTAATTGGCCCCTTCACGTGCCTCACAAAATGTTTCATTTCACCGCCGCCACCACTGCTGACGCCGCGTGCCGTGGCAGCGGATTCGGGTTTGTGGAACACGCTCTGGAGAGTGCGACTTCGCCCGGCGCCCCCTCCCCCTCCCTAGTCGCTGCGATTTGTTTGAAGGGTTACGCTCCTCTCAAAAACGGGATACAATTACAAAAATTTAGTCCCCACAGGACGCGAGCTCTGCATACAGAAGCAGCTGCCATTCTCGCTGCCGGTTACGTCCGGGCGGCGCCGTTGACAAAACGATCTATCAACTCATTCGGAATAGGAGATACGCGCATCCACAGGACCCCAGAGTCACACGTCAGTAAGCGCCACAGCCGACATTTGCCGTTTTTTAAAGAGAAAGATTCTTCGATGAGAACGACACGTCGATTTTTTTCACACAATGAGAAATTAGAATGAAGGTCATACATTTGTATTTCAGATGAGGCTGGATATAAAATGAGTACAGGTGAAATGGAACCCCACTGAGAAATAAAGAGGTGGATTTTATGCAGCAAAAAATGAAAAAACAGGAATATTGTAAAAAGGACTCTACAAATATACAAAAATAACTAGAAATATAATACATGGAGAGTAACTCACGCACAGTCGTTAACGTACCATTTTGTCGTATGTACCGTTAAAGAGACTAAAAAGTCAGAGAGAATTACGCAACATTGAGAGTCTAGGCTCTGAGGTAATTTATGCAACATGGAAAATGTTCATTACAAATCATGATTGCTGAATACGCCTCCGTAAGTCTGGTTGTTTACCATACGTCATTCAATAAAAGGTTTTCTGCGCTTCAGACCTACTATTTTAGATTAACTTCTACGCAAATGCATTACATACAAGTGAAGTTAACATTCGAATTGAAAGTAAAGAGATGAGAGTGGCGTTACTTTAATTAGTATAAATAATATTTGATCGACCAACCCCACTAGCTTCAATAGTTCTATAAAAACGTTAAACATCATAGAAATAATTATGATATATAATACTTGAAATAATATATTCCTGGAAATTAAAAAAGGCACGGAAATGTAATACAAATTTAAAATGTTATCAATAATATTAATAAAAAAAAAAAAAAAGCAAATAAATGAAAAGATAAGTAAATTGCAATTCACTGTACCACATTTGATATTTTTCTAGGGATTTGTATTATGACCTCCACGCAGCACAGATCAACGGAAAGTCTCCATGCCGTGGAAACGGCCTAGTGACACGGATCACCCTGCGACTCGCGACCTCATGCTTGGAGCCTCGGCGCGGAATCAATACGGTGCTTGTGGGCGCTGTCTATTTAACGCAGCCACGCGGAGGGGCGGCAGGGGAGCGGCGGGAACGGGCGTGCGGGCGGGGGCGGGGCAGGAGGGGAGGTGGAGTGGGAGGCGTGGGTGCAGTCGCCGGCAGCGCTTAAGCGTGAGCGTGTTTGCGGAGGAGCCCGTCGCAGTCACGGACTTCGTTGTTTCAAAGGATTACGCCGAATGTTTTAGACCGAGGCGCGAGCGGCGCCCGCCCGCTCCGCCTCTGCCCCGCCCCGCCCCGCCCCGCCCCGTCCCGCTCTTCCCACACTGCGCCCCGCTTCGCGCCGACTCGCACCGTTCCACGCACGCTCAGTTATAGAGTCGCTGCCGACAAAGAAGCCTTTCCAAATTTTCGGATTAGGGTCGTCGCTTGGGCGACAAATAAGGCCCACTTTGATCTGGCATTTGTTTTTATGTCGCTTTGAGAAAAGTAACTTTCCCTGTTTCGTTTCTGGTGTTCCCTTTACAAATCAATAGACGGGTTATAAATTCACGTTCAAAAAAACTCAAACGAAACATAAGAACTCTAAAGCGAATTTGATAGGAAATACACGGAATCAATTAAGACAGTTGTCCTTTTTCCTTTAATACCAATTTTACGGAAAACGCTTTGTATCCAAACGAAAATGAAGCAACGAATTCATTTGAACATCCAATTCATGAATCTCCGATCGAATAAACGAGGACAAAAGGAAATGAAACTATTGAAGATCAACAGGAACTTTCTACCAAAAAATAATAAATAATAAAATTAATTAAAATACCAATAAAAGAGAAACTTTTTGGCAGTTGTGTTATACAGGAAACCCTGTAATAAAGAAAGTGAGCAAATTAGAGATTCTAAGCACGCTTTTTTCAAGTGTGTAAATGCTTGACTCTATATAAAATCAAACTCATCACAAGCAGTTTCTACGAAAGATTATTTTTGTCGTAACAATAAAACGGGAAACTATTACGGGCGCATCTTCGTACAGCGCCTCGCAGGATGTTCCCCTCAAGAAGGAGATGACTAATGAAAAGGGCACGTAAGCGCATATTTTTCCTTGCACGCTGCGCGCAGTCGTAAAGAACGGGGATTACGCTTCCCCCATGTGGAGAAAGAAGTTAGGGCGGCATTACGCGGCTGCTTGGCTGGCGGTGACTATACAGAGGGCGAAGGGACGCTAGGCGACGCCAGGCGGATGGAGGGGGCCGCGAAGGGGCGGTATGGGACGGGGAGGCGGGAGGGCGGGGCTGGAGGCGGCGCGGTCCCCACAAAGCGGCCGAATCGGCGCATCTGCAGCCGGCAGCGCACGTAATCAGATGGGCGCGCTCTCCCGCTCCCGTTCCCGCTCCAGCTCCTGCCCCTTCCACCCCCCCCATGCTCCATCCCCGCCCCACCGCGCCATTCCCACAGCTTCCTCACAGGCTCTTACTCATTCGCATCCACACATCCAACTGACCTCGCTTACTTCACTCCCGCTTCCACCACCCCCTCGCCCGCCGTCATATCTGTGCACCCGTTTCACTCTTCCAGCCGCATCGCAGTCGCCCCCTTCCACACTTTCCCCTTGTCTTGCTTCGCGACGCTCGGGTCACAAGACAACGGCTGACATACGACGTTCGGGAGGGGTGGTTGTGGCAATAGAAGCGAGAGTCACTGCAATGGCCATGGATGGCGGTGACCGCCTTGCAAGCAGAGACCGTGGCTGCGGGATCGGCAAAACAAGAGTGTGGGTTGAGGCAGGCGACGGCAGAAGCGGTGACCAAAAGAGGCAGGCTCGAAGGCGGAGTTGGGGGGAGGGGGGAGGGAGGGGGAGGCGGGAGGAGCGGGGGCGCGCCGGCAGCACGCGCGCCGCCGCGCACGTCGCCCGCTATCTGGCGCCCATAAAAGAGCCGCGGGTCAGCGAGGGCCCGCGCTGCTTCATTACGCCCGGGTTATGGGGGACGCACCGCCCGCCCACTGGACGCCTCCGCCACCCGCGCGCCCCGCCCCGCCCCGCCCAGTCCAGCTCTTCTTTCTCCAGATTCTTTGCGCGCGTGTTTGGCCTCTTCCTTTGCATCTACCCCACATTATGTTCGCATATTTGTTCCGAGTTCTAGGTGCATTGCTTGCCTAGCGATTTCTTCATTTCGTTTTCCCCTTTGGCAATTTGTCACATTTTCACTCTTTTACTTTATTCTTTATTTCAGTTCAAAGAAATTTCCTTTGGTAATATTTACGTCACTGTTTACCTCGTTCTTTTATCTACTTACATCCCCAAAATAGAACCCCAAGTCTTTATCTAAGAATAACAGCTCTTTGAGGATATTTTTCCTTTTACCAATTTTCTGCATTCGCTTTATTAATTCATTTTGGGGCATAAATATTCCCATTTCTTTTTGCATTTGGAGTTGATGGTTGTTTCCCAACAATTCCTCCGTCGCTGCTCCTGGATCTCTTCCTAGCGCGCCCTCGCCTCTTCCGTGCCCCTCCGGCACCACCCCCGCCACGTGGGGCGGCCGGCGACGCCTGGAGCGCTGCTGAAGCCACCCGCCGCACACAGCCCGGTCGTTCCGTCCGCCCATGCGGGTACTTATCACGGAGAGTTGCGACGCCCGCGATGGCCCCGGCTGGTCTCGCCGAAGGAGGTTCTCGCCTCCACGGAGAAACGAAAGGGCGCCTTTAAAAAAGGACCCTTTAATGGAGGGGATAATTATTACCCGCAATGCGGACGAAAGATTTAGTTTGTCGCGCTACCGCGAGAGGGCGGGCAGCGGGCGCGGCCCACCCGCCGCGGACGCGCTGCCGGCCGGCAAAGGCGGTGGGAGCGGGCCGCCAGCGGGCGAGAGAGCGGGGAGGCGGCGACGGGGGACGACGGGCCGGCCGATGACTCACGACTGCACCCTATCGTGTCGGCGCCTCCCCGCATCGTGTCCGGAGATCGAGCGCGCCGGGGGGCCGGCGCCCCCGCCCCGCCCCGCCTCCCCTCACCACCCAAGCTCTCGCTCTTCCCCTCCCCCTCGCCAGTGTCCGTGCCGCTATCTATTGCTGTTGCCGGTTCCCGTGTGCTTGCCATACGTTACACAAGTTTGTCTCGCTCCGTTTGGAAATTTCACAGCTTCACTTCGGATTCGCTCTCCCAAAGAATACCCACGGCGAGTTACATTATTACTTAGGAAGGCTATGTTTTCGTAAATTATTCACATTTTACCTGATACAGCAATAACAACGAGGGCGGCGTGATCAGCGGAGTAAGTGAAGTCCGAAATCAAAATCCAAGAGTCACCCTCCCTCCGCGATGATTCATGTTTGCTTAATTTCGAAACTCTCATGTAATAGTAGGCATCAGGTAAGTACAAAGGAATTATTTTCGGAGTTAAATTACCAACTATTATGATACACACAAATGCTATTTATCGTTATTAAAAGTAAATTAATTTATTAAGCAGTGCAATGCAAACATTGCAAACCAATATCATACAATAGTAATCAAATGTCACTAAATATACTCAACGCATGCAGCAACATTGTAAAGAAATCGGCTGAATACACTCTTTAGAATTCATCTGTCCTCCCTGTGTATGCATCATAATAAATAAGCAATCTTCTGTCTCGTTTCAGAAGTTAGTCATTCGTAGTTGAGAGGTGGACATTTATTTTAACATGCCCACAAAGAAAAAAATTAAAGCTTACGCTTATTAAGGATTCCTAACTCCATTTCGCAAAAGTCGCTAATTAACATATCATCTCATATTTTAACAGTTAATCAGCACTCCGGACGAAACTTATACGTGAGTTAACATGCAGCAAAAAGTAATCAGTAAAACATTCTGACGTTAACTGTTTTCCTCTCTAACGAATCGACGCCATTAAATGTGTATTGCAATAATTCAAATAATATACTGTTCCCATCACCCTCATTTACCAAAGCTAGCGTTAAACTCATCCGACGGACCGAGCGAGGGCCAGCGGCCTTCGGGTTTGTATGAGCCGCCTGTAAGCCGCGCACGCATATTTCTACTCTCAAGTTTTTCCTTTCATTGCTTCCCACGGCCGATGGCATTCAACAACGAGCAACGCCACAAAAGGGCCGCGCGGCTTTCGCTGCGCGCGCGTCCGCCCGGCGAACTTCAGCCACGGCGCCCGGGGCGCGGGCCGCAGGAGGAGGGGGCGGGGCACAGCGAGCAGAGCGAGGAGGCATGCGGAGGGCGGGCGGCGCTGAAGGTGAAGTTATGGCTACGGCCTAGAGATGAAGCTGGCAAGGGTGGCGAAAGTTATGAGCGGTTAAGGTAAGGTGAGGGCAAAGGAGACGAAGGGGCGGGAAGCAATTGAAGATGAGATTCACAAAGGTGAGCGCTTGATGCTGCCAAGACGAAGATGGTGCGGAAAAATTAAGAGAACGAGAAGATGTCCGCCTTCTCCACGAAAAAAATGGCGGCAGCGGTGCAAGACATAATGACAGCGTAATATTGTAAAAGGTTATTTAACGATCCTGAGAAACAAAAATGTAGAAATAAGAATTCAGGCGTTATCACTGAGGGGGACTGATTTTGATAAACACCGCGTAAAAGTTACTGATAGAAGGTGACAACTGGTCGAGAAATAACAGCGTTGTAGGAACGATGAAATAGCAAGTGAATATGTCAAACAGAAAAGAGAAAAGTGTGTTGCTTAAAAAAGAGAGTTTATACGTACCAAAAATATAGAATAATAATTCAATATGCTGAAGAGAGAGAGAGAGGAGAGAGAGAGAGAGAGAGAGAGAGAGAGAGAGAGAGAGAGAGAGAGAGAGAATCAAGGACGGAGAGAAGAAATGGATGCAAAACGGAAACGACGGAAGGGAGAGGCCTACGAGGCCAGGTAAGGGTAGGGAAGTGGTAGATGCCGGAGCGTGTAGGGTGGTAAGTGACGGAGATAGGGTGGCAGCAATGGCTGGGACGGGACGGGGCGGGGGCAAGGGCCACCAGCCTCGGGGCGTACACCGGCGCATGGCCGAGCGCCCCAGCGAAAATAACATTTGTTTCGCGGTGAAGCTTCGGCAGGATAACGAGGCGGTGAAGTCTCTTTCAACGCCGCCGAGATAAATGCCCGTCATAACGCCGCAGCGGCTGCGCGGAACAGCCCAATAAATTTGATTTCAGAATTTGAAATTTAATTAAGTGTATTTTTTAAAGCAGAAGGTGCATGGCCATTTATTACGACGTAAAAGGCTACTTAAACGGGAAGAGGAAATCAAAAAGCATCCCCATTCCCTGGGACTCGCCAACAAGCTCTAGAAAACGTTGTTTGTACGTAATTTTACCCTCAAAACCGCGGAATATAGTTGTAACAATATGAAGTAAACGTGTTGACAAAACCTGTACAAAGGGCGACTGCAATAGAATTTACCTGTATTTTTTGTTTCTATACAAATAATATATAGTTGAATGTCGGGTCACAATAACAAAGGCAGCTAATTTAACTTCCGTAACGAGATATGTTCTATAGTTAAAAATCATTAGAGCTATGCTGTGGTACAAAATTAATATAATGAGTTCACGAGCACCCTGAATTGGTATTGCAAGTGGGACGCAACCCGAATGAATCGCGAGAAAGGTATTGTGAAATGAAGCCGAATATTGAGTTTTATTTGGGCTTACAAGAATTATTCAGTTGCAGTTAACATTAGCATATTTGGTCCCTGACGTAATTTATTGTCGCTCATATTGTTTTAATAGAATAATCAGAGAGTTCCATTTTCAGAAATGAATACTTTTTCATAGAAATTTTGTTAACTCGTAAATTGTAAATGACAAATAAAATGAAATTCCATAATTGGATGACATTTTCTATTTCAGTTCATTTCAAAATTACAAAAATTACGGTGGTGGAGAGGGTGCATTCAGGGCTTCGGCAGACACGTCATCCTCCTCATGGCGTTCCCATAACGTTAAATCCAGGAGACGAAAAACAAGCGAACATGCGAGGCGTTGTTTCCTTATTGCCACGTGGGAGGCGAGTGGTCGGAGGCGCGTCCCCGATGTCGCGGCGACGGCGGCAACGAAGTCGACGTGCGTCCGGTCGGAGGGTCGCGTGATCGAGTTGGGGGCCGGATGGTGCCACATCCGTTCGCGGCCGCGTCCTCGGCGCCCGTCTGCCCGGCCGCACCCCGGCCGCGTCCGTTTCTCTCCCGGGCCTCCCAGCTCAGCCGTTTCCTCGCGACCCGCCGCCCGGGCTGTCGCACATCTCTTTCCAAAGCCTGCTTCGCGGGCTAAGAATGTTCCTCCCAAATGGACGGAAAGAAAGAATGAGGTTTCTTTTGTTTTTAAACTTTTTTTGCTTCTTCCGATACACGCAAAATGTCCCTGCTCATCTCAAACTTGGCCATTTCAATCTCTACTACCAATAGAAGAAAAGCACTGAGCTTACTAGATGATGAATATTATATTGCGTTAAAAACTTTGATATTACTAATCAAATGATGCGTAGTAAATGCATACGAATTATTATTACCACCGGACTCGGAATGGAAACACCATTCGGACACACTATCAATATTGTTAACTTGCTTTCTCTGAAATCGCACTCAATTTGCATTGATTTTTTTGATGACTCTTCTGTAGAACACTAACCCTGTAAAGTGCGCTGTGAAACAGCATCAAGAAACTTTTCCGGATGACATGCAGATGCAAACATCCACGGCGAAAAACATGTATTTTTAATAGCTTTTTACTTCGAAGAGCACAAATTCATTCATTTATTTCAAAAACAGTTCAATACTGTGAAAAATACGAATTATGTGGAGAAGTGTAATCTGTGTATGTTTTCTTCAGCTCTGGGATCCCTACCGTAATTTATATATTAAGTTGAATTATGAATACCTATAGCAACGAGCGTTTAGGGCAAGAATTGATAAGAAATATTCAGTAGCGCGTAATAAAAATTAGTTGCAAAGGCAAATCAGCTACAGATTTTGGCTTTTATTCCTTATCGTGCCTCAGGTCAAGGAATCGATTTTCTGTCGCGAGGATTATTTCTTGACGTGCGAATCATAAGCATGACCATATTTTTGTTCACCCCTACTCAATAAAAATACATGGAAGACCGAGAATTGTGTCTTAGGACATGGAAATGGAAATATGAAGTAACTGTCACAACGCCAAAGGACGCCCTCACTCATTTCATGCGCAACTTCACTTGCCTTCTCCCATGATCACGTGCATTTCTTGCACCCTAACACCGTCCTGCCAACTCTAGACTTCACCCTTCAAGAGATGCTTTGCTCCATTCCCCACTAATAGGCCATACCATCAAAGGGCACACCTCATAAGCAGGCTCGTTGTAACGCCTAACGGTAGCCCTACGCTTCTCCTTCCCACACCTCACACGACGCGACCCGCGCACCTACGCTAGCCCTTAAGCGTGTTCGAGGTCCCCGACGGCTCCCCGCCCTCGGCGGTCCCACCCCCCAACGCCGGCGCGCAAACGCGACACTGAAATATACTTCCCCAAACACGACGTGATCTGCGGGAAATTTACCTCGCGCCGACGCGGGAGAGCCCGCGCGGATCAAGCGGGAGTCTAAACTAATATGATCGGCGCTAAATTCAATAGTGCGTCTCGAAAAGCGCGGCCTCGCTCGCAAAATCTGATTTTGAAAACTCACTCACGTAGTAGTCAAATCAGGAAACCGCAGGAGGGGTCGCGGTGGCGATGGCGTTGGTCGTGGTTGTGGTGGTAGCGGCGGGAGGACAGAAAGGACGGCGCCGATAGCTGGCGACGGACGCGAGCGTGGTCGCACAGAGGACGCAGGGATGAGAGTGGGGGCGACGCAGGGCGATGTCCGAGGACGTGTCGTTGCGACCACAGGACGCATAGGAAGAAAAGGAACAGGATCCAGGTTCGGTCACTGTGCTACAAAGATATACATTTTAGAATGATGTCTTTTTAATATATTGTATACGTTTCTTAATACCCAGGGAACGGAATTTATTGTACTAAAAAGCAAAATATGTACATACATGTGTATTTATTTTTCAATATATGTAAGAAAACATCAGAAATAAGTTTGAAATATATAAAATAAAAATTAATTATGGTATTTAAAATGGGTTTTTCGCGTAAATAACAATCATTTTCCAAGTAAATAACGTCGTCGATCAGATCTTAACATGGATTCAAAGCGGCTGAAAGAAAGTTCTACCTCTACAAACGTAATTGTACAGTTGTTTCCAGTACACATAAGAGTTTTATTTCAAATAAAAAGCGTCCGCTGTATGTACTACAATGGTTACGAGTAGCCGGTTCTCAAGTGCGTAGAAGTACCGTAATAGTAGTACCGTGTAGCCCCCCTTCCCATAACGCTATAAGACCTGTCAAAAGTATTTATTCGTTTTTGAGCGAGTTACGCATTGGCTCTAAAAAACATGGAAGATCGTGATTGAAATTACTTCTGCCTCACAAACACTCGCTCATTCTTGATTCCAAGAAGCAGGGGGGTAACTTTAACAATATTCATGGCGAAGGTCTGCAGGCTGTAAAAGCGCGGTAGCAATTCATTGCTCTTAAAGAAAGATGATTCTAGGAACATTTAATGCAAAGTGAAATGTTCTGTTTCAAAAGTTTAAATAAATTAAAATGTATCTAAATATGTACGAAATATGTAGTTATCGAAAAAATATGTGAACATTTTTAATAATACTAAAATATGTAAAAATAAAAATTGTTCCAATTCATTCGGAATGTCTTGTAAACTCTGAAACATTTTATTGAATGCGGGTATCTTGTTTCTGTAAAAATACGTATTTACATGAAAATCTGTTCCCTATTGATAACGTATCAAGTTAACATGTACAATAAATGCATTAGATTATTTAACATTTTTTTTTTCATGAGTAGTAAGAAACTGCACGAATTTCGAGTAATATCTTAATATTTCTTTAATTTTGTACATGTTTATCTATAATATTGTCTAAGCGCTGCCGCGATGAACTGAAGATATTGCCAAAGTGGCGTTTATATTTATATCATTTTGTTAACTAGTTTTACGTATCAATATATTCTTAAGACGCTCCTCCGTCATGCTATCAAATTCTGTGTTCAAAATTTACATTTCACCTTTGTTAAACGGTGTTCGAAAACCGTTGGATCCTTTTTGAACTTGAAGTCTGAATGTTAATTCTTTCATTTCCTGAAAAATTGTGTATCATGAAGATATGGCACTTCGCAAATAAGCCCTTTAATTTGGAATTGGGATATGAACATACATTTTCTTGCTTGAATGTGATATAAAAATATGAGTGATTCATTACTCTTATGTCCTTTGTCCTTCTTAACACTTCCTACACCATATAGTCCAAGCAATATTTCTCTTCTTTCGGAGTGTTGGAACGCCATAAAGGAGTTTTCAAAACTGTCACCACGGAGAAATTATTGTTAGTGTTTCCAGTAACGTTGTAAGTGATATTTTCTAAGAAAAAAAGAGTATAAATTTTAAAAATCTGTCTGACAAACTGAAAACCCAAGAAACATCAATTATGTCATATTATGTCAACATCAAAGAATGTCAAGGACACATGGGCTTCATTCATATTTTCAATTTTTTTGTAAACTTCTCATGTTATTAACTGAAAAGTGTGTTTAAATTTTGTGCCGCTGTTTCAGAAACACGATCCTTGAAGTTAGCTATAGCCCTGTAATGAAACATGCTCAACACTACTCATTCAAATGTTTCCATTGTAAATACTATTATATAGAAAATGAAGGAAGAAATATTCTCATATTTTCTCGAATATATTTAACTCTATTGATAATAATCATAAAAAATAATATATTTTAATAACTTCAATATAATTGTTTGAATTTAATTTCATCTCTGGCCATAATTTTCAATTTCTATAAAAATGTCATTAAATATCGAACAAAACAGTACTATTACTATTGCAGGACTTGGGAGGAAGTGGGACTTTCCCATAAAAAATTAAATGCAACATTGATTTTCTAATTAATCGTTGATACTAATGTTGAAAATCAAAAATAGTCGTAAAGAAATTCATAAACCATAGTAATGTATCTGCATCGAAATAAAACGAAGATTTATTCGAGAAACTGCGACAGGATAAGAGCAGGCAAAATAAAACTTCTATCACAGTAGACTATAAACCAAGGCAGACTAGTTCAGTATTCCCTCAGTATCTTCAAGATAACCATCACTCAAGCGATAGTTCAATAGTTTCTCCCAACACATACGCAACTTCTTGAGCAGCATGGGTGCTGTCTATCAAAACTCGCAACCCAGTCACACGACAGCCATAAAATGGGAAAGCAGCGACCGCGAGCACGAACTGGGGGACGCATTACATTTTTATTTCACGCACACGTTCGGAATATCGCGCCAGGGAACGACCAACTCAATCGCTGTCGGTGCATTCGGTATGAGCACAGGTTATATTTGCTACGAGGATGGTTTTACGAGTCATTAAATTCGATCATTTGAATACTATTATAAAGGTTTCAAGTGTGTTAGCACGTCTCCAGCAATGACACGCGACAATGAAGAGGAAGATCGTAGGGTCAAGGTAAGTTGCACTTCTTTGTTTTATAATTTTTTACGTCGACGATAAGCAGACTTTAGAGACTGAACGTGAACAATGACTACATGGTACATTGATAGCAAATAAATTGTAATGGAACGTTCATTCAAAGTCATTTCGTAACTGTTAGCATTCTGCATAGCTGTTGCCGAGACGTGTATACTGCAACAAATTAAATTGTGCAATGTGGACGCATTTGTGCCAATTCTTCGAATTAATCCCTTTACTAACAAATACATACAGGAGTATTTTATCATCTCTTTAAGAATTTTAGGGGGGGGGAAATTCTGGAATTCGAAAGGATTGGAAAGATAAATTGCATGCTCGAGGTCTGCGTATACTGAACACCTTGACACTTCTGTTAATTCGAAGGTCGTATCCAGCAGTAGTCTCAGCTCGTTAAGATCGGTACTTCTCATACCGACCAACACGTGAAAGTCTCGAAAAAAAAGATAAAATCGCGAATAGCGGGCGAGATTTGAGAACATGTACGCGTAGGCGCACACGACGCCGTTTCTCCTAAAGAGCGGCGCGACTGCTGCGCAGAATAGAGGCAGAAGCCGCAGACGTGCCCATGGGGAAAGCCGACTTGCCTCCTCCCGCATCCACGCGCTAAGGCGCAAGTTATCGCCTGCCAGGTCGCCGTAGAGACGCCATGTACGCGGAGAGAAGGTGGGGTGGGGTGAGGGAGGGGCAAGTGAAGGGTGGGGGGAAGAGGATGTCGGCGGGAAAATGGCAGGAAAGAGGTGGGATAGACACAGAATGGGAGTAGAAGGGGGCGGGAGGGGTGGCAAAGAGGTGGAGCAGCGGGGGGAAGTGGGCGGTGCTGGGGAGAGGGGGCAGGGCTGACGCGGAGCAGGGTCGGCTCGATGCGGCAGCGATCGGTCGAACGATCGGTCGTAAGAATACCGCGTGAGGCGAAGGTTTTACGAGTTTCGCCACATTGTGAATACCTTAAACACGACAATCGAAAAGTTATGGAGCGCGCATGACGTATGAGGGACCGGACGACTGATGCGCGCCTGCTACAGAGGATTCAGTTACGGATCGCGCCTGAGAGGTTTTGACGGGAGCGAATGAAATGTCCTTCCCCTCACAGACGTGCAGGTCACTTACAGTAACACTATGGATCTATTTTACGATCTGATGTAGTTTTCGTTGTGCGTATGATTAATTCAGAGGATACAGATTGCCTGAAGAAATACGGAACTGACTTAATACAACCGTGGATACCTGCTGTCACAAGAATTTGAGCGAAATACTTCTATACAATGCAAATTTCCTTTTCATAATTACGTAACCACGAAACAAAATCTTATTAAACTTCGAATATGTGTAAAGTAGTCATTCGCTGATATTATTCTCTTGTTTTTTTTTTTAAATAAAGAGGATGAACATCTTTCACGTGTATTTTTGAGTTACAATTTCATTTATTTAAAGAACTTGTAATCCACTTTTAAATAATTACAATTATCTTTTTACTTGAATGGTATTAATATACATTACAGTACTTCACATAAGTACGAATAAAAATATCAAAATAAATTACACGCCTGGGATTACATATTAAACCAGATAAAAAGTATCATTAATTTTTAGCGCAGTACTCTACTCAAACTTTTTTCCGCTATACACGTAATACCTAGCGTAAAGATAGCAGCATATTAGTCCGTGGAAGCTGATTTCCAATTGAAAATAACTTTAAACTTTCTAAGCTGGTAGTTCAATCCGGTACCCTTTAAAAAGTAATTAGTGCACCGCAATTTCTCCTGCATACCGTGGGCGCACCGGAAGAGGCGATATTTCGAGGCGGTGTGGCGCGCGGGTGGGCGGGGCGCAGGGCGAGGAGGCGCGCGGGCGAGCGGGGCCGGCCCGAACCTTAATGAAGGAATCACCAGCGAATTTGTCGGAGAGCGGCGGCGTTTAGCAGGAGTATCGCGCGGCGGGGCGGCCGGCCGGCAGGCCTGAGGTTTGAACCCCGGATTTCCTTAATGAGGGGCGGGCATGCTACCGCGCAGGTAGATCGTGGCCGCTCCCCTCTCCCTCTCTTCCCCGTTCACGCCCCCGTCCTCCCCGCCCCGCCCCCGGCCGCCGAGCTCCGGTCGACGCGTGCGCCGCCCAACGCGCACGCGTGCGTAAATATTTCGCGGGGCACTCAGGGGATACGTTAGGGCCGGCCTGTCCGTTCAGGCGGTTGGTTATTGTGGAGGAGTCACGTGCGGGCGTGCGGGGCCTCTATTTTGCACTGGCCGAAGCTGAACAAGAAACGATCATAAAGAAGCGGTCACCGGTTTAACGCCTTGTCTCGTGAAAAAAAAAATAGCATTGAGAAAGTGTGTGCGTCATATGTAGTTTCGTATATAATGTTCCGACAGTGAGTGGGTATAAGCTAAATCACGAGGTATCTAATTAATGTTTTCCACCAAAGGATTTTCAACTCAGCTGTGTGTCATCACTCAAAATATTATATTAACATTTTAATTGCTAGTCTAATTTCCTTCAACATTTGACTTCCTACAAGAAAAACCAAAAGATTTCAATTTCGATATAAACATACACATATTACACGTCTTATACATGTTTTGTTTTAACTTTTACGTCAGTACATGCAATGTCTTAGAGAATTATGTCAAAAGACAATATTTCTGGACCTTTATTCAGAGTACATCACCACCATTATTACTAATTCCATCTAAACTGCCAAAATTGGAGTTAAAAGCCTATTACTTCAAGAAGAACTCCCATGTGTAGTACTCAAAGTATAATATGAGCAGGAATCATTGTTAACCCGTTCTAATATAACATTTAGAATATTCTATTCGAATAGATGAACTTATACTACAGTTAATAAACATTTCCGACTTCAGCGTTCACGCGCATGACTGTTCGGGGTGAACAATTGCCAATTAGGTGGGACACGCAACAAATTATTTATATCACTTGACTCGGCCAGCACAAATCTGAGTGGTGCGGGGGTGCGGGGCGTGTCCGGTCGCGCCGGTGCGCAGTGACGCACGGACGTGGGCGCGAGCCAGCGAGCGAGCGGGAAGGGGCGGGGCGAGCGCGCAGCGAGCTGTCACCCAGCGGGCCGCCGGCCGTCGGGCCGTGCCGCCCGCCGCGGCCTGTCCGTTCGGGCAGCTAATGACTTTACGAACCAGCGGGACCGGTCGCGTTCCAGCGAAGCGCCGCCCGGGGGCGCGGCGTGGCGAGGCGCGGCGCGGAGCGGCACACGGGGCGTCCCACGGCCTTTGTTTCGTTTCGAAGAATCAGCGTGCCCGCCCACGCCGCCCCGCGCCCGCGCGCCCCTGCGACGCCGCCGCCGTCGCCGCCGCCGCCGCCGCTCCGTCACCGACGACCCTGCATTTCCCCGCCCCCTCCGCCCTTAATCTGATTCCACCCTGAGCGCCGACGCGCGCTCGCGATGCAGGACATGGCGGCGCGTTGCTTAGTGGCTTAGTGGCAAGCGCGAATCTTGATAGAGCATGCGTTGCACCCTTCAGGGTGAATGGACGGAGTCTGGGAAGCTGTATTTCCAGATCAAATTCTTCCGTGGATGCAATGTGCCTTTGAGAATACTCTCTATAATATTGAAATGTTCATGCCGGGCAAGTATTTTAAAATCTCCCTCAGCATATTGTTTGGTAAAATATTAATCTTTTTCTCTGCAAAACTATATTGTGAATGAGCGTCATTGATTGATTTTTTCGTGTTTCCCGGCACGTCAACTGCTTTGGTCATTAGTCCCGTTAGTGTAGTGCATGTTTTTTCTCGGGAGATGACGGTGATCTTCCCCCGCTGGATGGCGAGATCCGGCGCCGACCTATCGTCGGCTAGTGGGGTTTCCCCCTAACCAGGACTCTCCCACCAGCGGGGCACCGCCCCAGCCGGGACAAGCTCTAAGCTCCTGACCGGTCTCCCGGAATATGTGCTAAAGTAGTGCATGTTAGTGTAAGTGTGTGTGTGTGTGTGTGTGTGTAAGGGGAGAGGATACGACAAGGAAGAGGAAAGACAGATCGCGCGCGGTCCGTGGCCCGTTTGTTAGAATACTGCTCCGGCATTCGCCTGGAGTTGATCGGAGAAACCACAGAAAACTACCGATCAGAGCAGCCGGCCGCTAGAATTTTCCTCCAGACAGCGACTGAATTCGACCTAGCTGAAACGCTAATGTCGAAAATCCTGCCGCCGTCAGGACTCGAACCTAGGACCTCCCGGTCAGAAGCGCTGCAGTGACATCAGTTGACATCATCAATATGATGCTCATACCGCTCCCGGTATGAGCATCATATTTGCGTTAGTAACGTTTAATAACGTTTAAGATTTTTATGATAATAAGTTCTGCATTTAATTTACAAAAGCAAATTATTGCTCCATGACATTTGCCCCATGCATTTTCCGAAAACTGATTGAAGGAGCCTAAGTGAGAGAGACCCCTAGATTCACTGATAGCTACACTGAATCGGAAACTGTTCTCAGTTGTAGAACAAGAGGCAAATTCCGCAAGTTGCTACGTGTATAAACAAGAAGACACTCAGCAGAGCGGTTTCTCCGAAAATGTGCAGCATGTGAATGGGCAGCAGATTACAGAACTTCCACGAATTGCATACGCAATGCGCAGTAAACGTACTACGAGATTCTAGAATAATCAGAGCAGTTAACTGGCTTCCCCGAACATTTAGAAAGTCATCATAGATATGATATATCCCCACTGGCGTTACAGATACGAGACATAATACGCAAGTTCATTTTAAATTCAATAAAAACATTTCAATGACCCACAAGCGACACTGCAAAATCCCTGTACTAAATAGTATTTCCAGGAATTAATTATTCTAAATGATATAAAAATAAGCACTTTTCATTATTCAAGTAGGTTACTGGTCAAGTGCTATTCATAACGATGAGATAAATTTACAAAACCAGCTTTGATTGACTCTGCTGCACTTCATGTTCTTGGCTGGTATTTACTTATGAAAAACATTTCGATACCGCGCAAAAATGTCCATAATTATACACGGATAAAATGTTAAGCGCTACCTGCTGCAACCACTTCATTGTCGGCTCATGGTCAAAGGGATCACACAGGTCGGTGGCGGGCGCTCGCCGGGAGCTGGCGCGTTTTTCAGACCACATTCAGCTCGTCGCTCCACACGCCTTCTGTCTCCCTTGCCTCGCCGGTGGCGCGCAGCTCATCGTGCAAATCGCCGTACCGCACGTGTTAGACTTGCTCTTTTTTGGCTGTGCATTGTTTCCTCCGCCTTTTGCCCGGCGCTCGTACCAGCGGACGCAGTCTCCACCCCACCCCACCCCCGTGCGAGGGCGTCTCGAATCTCGTTCTAAAGGGACGATACATTGGATCTACTCTAATTGCTTCGGAAGCTAATTTATTTTTCATTCCGTGTTCCTGGCGCAACCTTTGCGTTACGTATTCTGGAATGCGCGTCGCTGCAATGTCTTTATCATCACATGATTCAAATATCTATTCATAAACTGAAAGAGCATTGTGCGCTCAAAGGAGGAAAAATAACTGCAAAGAAGTAATTTAGAAGGAAAAATTACGTTTATTATGTAAAGTCCTTTTAAAACAGGAATTTTCATGTAATTAAATATTTTCTTATCCACTATTTACAGGCTGAAAAAACAATATTAATATCAAACTAGTTCATTAGGGTAATTTTAATTGAATTTCATTTTAGATACCTTTACATATTCGAGTGCATTTTCATCTTCCAGACTATTCGACATAAACGTACATATTTCAGCATTCTCTTCTTTGTGGTCAATTCAAATAAGGTCGCATTTTTTCATTTTGTTTTCCTCCGGTGTTTAAATTAAGAATTCATATAATTTTAGCGAAAAAACAAAATATTGTGAAAGAACATAAAGAAATTTCGTTTCCACCTCCATCACCTCTACTGTACCATCACCAAGAAACAATGCGCAGAAGATAGTAAGGGAAGAATTTATGTGAATCGGCACTCATCTGTAAACTTCGAGATTAACCCGACATCCATTTCCATCGTTGACATTAACCACTTAGTAATACCTCCTTTTCAAAATCGTATGGTAAATCTACACTACAAAGCACTTCGAATGACACTTCAACCATTAAGAGTGTTTCATAACTGTAGGAAGAGTAGCGTTAATAAAAAATCTCTTAACGAATTAAAAAATATACAGATTCAATGTGTGTGTTACATTTTTGTACTCTCATATTTTAATGCATATTTTCCTAATTTTTAACATATTTATTTTATACTTTGCTATTTGATGTTGCACGTAAATTACATTCCTAGGAACAAGAGTCAGAAAATATGCAAAGTTCTAGCGTATTATGTGAAAAATGGAAAAGTATGTTTTACCGAGTTAGAAATGAGACACTAATGAACAAGTGAAAGCAGATCTATAATATTAGTCCACGAATGTCCTGTTTGATAATATTATATCATTTTTTAAAATATTAACGAGCAAGCTAGTATTCGTGTGGCAGATATGCGATAGCTTTTACAAAAAAGTTAACGTTACTGATATGAACCATAATCATATAGGATCCAGTATTCATTAAAAACAGATCAGTTTTTTGAGCATTACTATCGCGCCAGAAACCGTATTTTCTTTGTGCAAAATATTAAGCGATGTATTACAAAATTACAAAATAGATTATTAATGAGCATTACTATCGCGCCAGAAACCGTATTTTCTTTGTGCAAAATATAAGCGATGTATTACAAAATTACAAAATAGATTATTGAATTATTTTGTAAACTCATTCCCCACTGTTTTCTACGATCACTTTACGCTCGTTAGTAAGAAGCAAATGGAGACAGTGCAAGTCTCAACCCAGCGTGAGTCTGTGTTGAAGTTGCCACGTGCTAGGCTTGCTCCCAATGTGCATATTTATGCATAACTGATTGCACAAGCTGCTGCTAAATAGCGGCTCCATTGTGCAATCGAACGCCTGGTATTTAAGCGGGATTTCTACTCTCATCATCGACTGCAGTCGCACAATATAATTATGTCAATTTGCACACAAAATACTGATATCTGGCAGCTGTTTTACAAATCTACAGGCTAGGCACAACACTGGCACCAAACCGTGTGGAGGGTGCCTGGGCTACTAGTTAACATTGATACAGCAGTAGATAATTCCGCTTATGTGGGGAAAGAATGTTATGCTAACAACTGGCGTTTAAATTATCTATGTGATATGTTTATTGTGTAGTGTTTACAAACCGACGGACACAGCACGTGGAATCATAATAAACAGGCGTTTGGTATTTATTGAATGTGGGAGGTTTGTCCAGCGAGGAAGACGAGTCTGATACTGAAGTGAAATTTTCGCACTCGGTAGCTCTCATCATGTTCTTTGTGGCTGGTAAGTCTCAGCAACGAAGCAGGAAACCGCAACCATAAACCCTACGAATGAGAAATTACTAAGAGAGGAGATTGGTTCTGCCCTCCTCTTTCTCAGACCCCGGACTGTTTCATTTTGACACTACTGCTGTTCTCTATTCGGGAGCCGGACACATCGCAATCAGAATACTCATTTCGAAGTTGCTCACACTACCCAGGGTTTCATTCAAACCAATCAAAAATATTTCTCGCACTTCCCTTCCTTCTCGTTCTCGCCCTTTCCTTGATTCATTTTGTTTCTTGTCCTCTCATTAATCATCTTCAGCATTAGAGTAGAAGACATCAAATCACAGACAATAAAATGTGAAAATGACTTCAGAATTGACTTACTTGACACGGGTCAAAAATAACTTCAACTCTCTACGATAACTCTAACGCATTGAACACGAATCAAGAGCCTTTGAACGTGTAGAAAATAGAACAAAACACGCAGTAATCATCAAAGCAAGGAAGCTATTCCCTCAATCTTCTTCTTCCCATAGCGTGAGGACGAGGGTTCGACCCCTAATTGACCTCCGGTCGTCGAATCAGCGACGAGGAGAATGGCCCAGGATATTTGATCGTGTTCGTGCCTAGAGGCGTCCTTACATAGGGCAGTACCTACATTGTACGCGGCCAACGTCCCATGAAGCCATAAATGTCGAGAGCGTTTCAGGACTGCTTAGCACTAATTAATTATGGATGCTCATAAAATCAAATATCATATGCCAATAGCTGGGTTGGACGACTAGTCTTCCCCTCGCGCCATGTCGTCTTGGCAGAATCCGCACTGAAGTAATCAGTGACCTTGATATGCGCCATTTTGGTATAGAATCTAATAAGGTATTCGATTTCCTTACAGAATATCAGGTACCTCCCTTTTCAAACTTTGAAGAAACTATTCAAAATCGCACCAAATTTGCTCACGATTTCGAAAAAGGCAAATTCAGACTACCATATAAATATAACAGCGATATTTACCATCACTAACCTCTGGAAATTAACTACTAATCACTAAAATAATTAATTAGTTTTAAGGGCCATCCAGCTGGGCTGAATATCAGTGTTATTCCATGAAAACAACAGACTATAACAAGCGTTACAATTAGCGGGTGAATGACCAAACAAATGATGTAATGTCATCACCTCTGAAAAGCAGCAATGCCAGACATACATAAATAAACCTAAGCAGTCCTGCTTCAACAGCACATACTTTCTCGTATTATTTGTAACGGTTACATAATATTATATTATT
Organism: Teleogryllus oceanicus; assembly: GCA_964035755.1. Lineage (NCBI taxonomy): Eukaryota > Metazoa > Arthropoda > Insecta > Orthoptera > Gryllidae > Teleogryllus > Teleogryllus oceanicus. Next base: position 131,945,839 of record CAXIVR010000001.1, read on the forward strand.
AGATGAACCCCCAATTGTTAACTCGCCAAAAATATCTGCGATTCTAACATGAACACACAGACACCGCAATCGATTGCCATAATCCGTTACACCACCAGTGCTTTTGAGAAATATCATCTTGATGCATCACAAATATTGAAGTTTTGCAATTTTCAAAAAGTCGGAGCTTTTAATGAAATTTGGAGCAAAAATTGTAAAGAAAAAATTTAGACTTGTGTTGTGAAAATCATATTTATGTATATTTTTGATATTGTCAAGTTTTCACTAAACTTTCAAGGCCCTCGAATACATTTTAAACTTTTACAACTTTCGAAACTTCAGTTTTGTTTCAAAGTCGAACCTGCACCATTTTTGTAAGTTTACTTTACTTTATTCGAGAAAAACCATTGAAACTGAAATTTGGAGTCATTTTTAATACAATTTCGAAAATGTCTTAGGGGCTTCATGCAAAGTACCACCGAAAATTCGAAGATGTCTCAAAATCGAGGGAGCGCGATATGTACCAGGCCGACTGGGGAATATCAACTTCGGTGAAAATTCTCTATACAGTTTAGGGGATAGTGTTGTTCATTGGCAGCTATGGGAACACGTTTGAAGGAAAAATAATTTTTCGTAGCAAGGAACCGCGAACGTGAATTCGGAGTATATTATGCATACATAAAATAATAAAGTATATATGAGCCACCGCAAGCTAACCACTCGAAGTGGACGAAGCTGCCAATTGGGCCCGCACAGCTGGCCTTTCTGACGGGCATAGGCTGTAAGACGACTCGGGGGTTGGGACGTCTCCGCGGCGCGTTGAGAGCAGACGCCGCCACAAGCCGCCCGCGGCCGTCGCCGGACCACGCCACCGGCCGCGTATCGAACCAACGGCCTCGCATCCCAGCCTCCCCTCTTGGCCCTCTGCCCGCGAGTTACGGCTCCGTGTGCCGCGCGCAGGGAGCGCTCCCGTCGCATGGGCCCCGCCCCTAGTTACTGTCCTTCCCCGTAACCCCTCCTCCGAGGTTCAGCTTTCCTCAAAATCCTCTCCCGACACCAGTCCTCACCTCCAGGTCGAAACCACCTCCCGTTTCTTTCTGACACAACTGTCTCGTCATTCCCACAGTCTCTCAGCTAAACTCCCCAGTCTCTCGCCTCCATGTCCAGTAGAACCCCGGTATTCCGAACTATTTGGAGGAGTGGTCTGTTCGGACTTGAAAATGTTAGGATTATCCGAAAAAACGTACGGTACATATGCAAATACAACGATAGGATTATCAGACAATGCAACATAGCGTGCGATGTGAGAAAATGGCAACCTAGCGTAACGATTGGACCATCAAGCAGATTCAGTTCCTTACGCCAAAAGAAAATTCCCGATCTTGCAAGTTCCTCAATATGAAAATTACTGCCACATAAACATGTGAAATACATCCTGGTTACCAGTGCGATAACAGTTTCATTTCGACAACTTGTTTTAACAATTAGTTGTTCTGGTCCACAGTAATTATAAAATCCTTTCTTTACACTACAAATAAGCATTTTATTTATTTTCCCTCCATCCTGAATTTTGTTCGAATTATCCAAAATTACGGATTTGCGGGGATCTACTGTACCGACCTTCTTACCATTCCTGTTGCTCCCACGGCCTCTACCGGTTGCTCACGCAATCCACAAACCCCGCCACCCCTTTCTGATTCCACATCCCCCACTCACTCTTCACTCTTCTCCCGACGACCGTTCCTACGCCTCACAGACGGCGCGCCTGCTTTTCGAGAAATCTGGGATTCAAATCTCGGGCCGGTCGTTCAGGTTAAGGCTCCCAGCGCCGTCTCCGAACGATACCGGCCTAATACGAATCCGATTTTTAGGCCCAGTTTGCGCGAGGAAAAATAATGCCTCGTGTGTATGTCGGGCTCGATGCCGGGCCAAGACGAATACTTAAATTGTTTTATATTGCGGCATACTCCGCGAAACAAGGAAGGGGCGTATTCCGTTTTGCAGAGATCGATGGGGGCTCAAAGACAAAAAGCTTCTATTTTTCCTTCAGAGTGCATATCTAGTATATTTGTGCTTGTAGCAGGAAGATAATACAAGTGTATTTTTCTTTACACATAGCTGGCCCTCCTAACAATACCTTGAAGGGGATGAAGGCAGTCATGAAATGTTTTCATCAGCTAATGGCACCATTTTTGTTGCTCTGTATACATGATGTACACCAACGGTTAAACTGGTGCTTGTGGAAACAGTGCGTAATGTAAAAATGTGAATATAATTCACTTATCTCTGGAGCAGGGATCCCACTTTGGTTAAATGACGGAGTGATTAAATATTGGATCAGCGTTGCGTGCGATAGCAAAAATTTTGAGCAAAATTTACTTCATCGAACGAAACGTTCACAAACTTTTGTAATGGAGTCCAATTAGCTAGGTTTCTGTGCTAACGAGATACTCTCGTTAACTCGCTCATTACAGCAAATTACTGTTAATATTACCTTTCCCGAAGAATCAGAAGATTTTTTTGGAATAAATATACGTTAGTATATGAAGTAATCGCTGTATGTATATAAAGTAATGAAATAGGGTATTTTTTAATAAAACTTCTGAAATACACTAAACAGCAAAAGAAATAACAATTTTCAGATGTATCTGGTATACATTTTTTACTGCAATTTAAATGTTAAAAATTTGATTATGAAGAATGCACATTTCATGAACATAAATCTATATTTACGAGTATGCTTCAATGAAGTCAAATCCTCCCAGCTCACACAGTCTCTTAGTGTCATATATTTACACTGAGATAATTGATCACAATTTCAGTAACATGTTGTAATCCTGTGCAGTTTCCTTATGAGAAAATTAATTTTGCACAATTTTGGTGACGTCACTCGAGTTACTAATATTAGTAATAATAATAATAATAATAATAATAATAATAATAATAATAATAATAATAATAATAATAATGTTTATCTTCTGCTTATCCCTCTTGCGCGAGAACAGTAAATTTTGTATTTTGAAAATATCTTAATAGAAGATAATTTAGGTTGCAAAAGACTATCAAAACCGTCATAAAATTGCATCATTACAAATATCTCGAGCATTAACAATGCGTCATCAATAAAGACTGCTAATATAAATCCAAGACGGCAGTGTTCCGTAGCAATTCCAGGCGGTCGAAGAGTTAGCGAGGGGAGAAACTGGTCAGTAGATGCGATGAGAGGGCGGGGCGGGAGGCCAAGGGGAGTCGAGGGACCGCTGCGGGGCTCGTGCGGGCCACAGACCCGACTCAGTCAGCCCGCCCAATGCCTCCCACCACCCACCACCGACCGACCGTTATAACGGCGACTATAGCCCCTTAGGCGGTCAGGCTCCTCGGCCGGCGACTTTAAATCAAATCTCGCCGCCGCTCCCGAGGACCTTCGGCGGCGCAGCGCGGAATAGGACGCGCGTTTAAATTAGCGCGGACGGGCAGTCGGCGCGGGGGCGGGTCCAGGGGGCGGACGCAGGGGGCGGGGTGGCCCCAGCAGACTGAGATCGCGCGGAGGCGAAGAGCGAGCTGGTTCAGGTCGATGCGGAAATCACTGCAGAACGTAGTGGCGTTGAGGCCAGTGGCCTAAAACTACGCAGAAACGGAGCGGAACTCGTGGATGATCTGCATAATTCGTAGCTTAGAGTATAATTAAATAGAAACAGAATATCAAAATGTTAGAACCTGAAGAAATCTGTCAGTGAGAGAGCTTTGATATTACTTCGATAATCTCGTTCAGAGATTTGAATATTGCGATATTCAAATATTGCCAGGCCGACGGGCTTGCACAATCAATAATAACATTTTGGGAATTCTAGAATTAGCAAATCCGGAAAAGCGTCGAATGTTAGGAACGAATGCCACCCTTGACCTTGGGGCCGATCCGGTCCGTCCAGCCACGCGACGTCCCCCACCGCCCGGTGGCGACTCCATGGGGAGGGCGTGTAGGGCGCAGGGCCAGCGTGCGGCGGGTGGCGCTCGCCAACGTGACGCCGGCGGCCGCCGGCCAATCCGGGCCCCGGCGAGTGCAGCGCGCGCTTCAGGTGGCTGGCGAGCCGAGTCGCGATGCCCGCAATTACTGCGCCGAGCGCGTCGGATATCGGTATTTGCGCACACCCGGCTCTTCGTACACGCCGGCAGTTGATCTTCGATAATTGCTTGCCGGGCCCTTCAATAACGCCGCGTCAACGGGAGCTGTGAGGCCGCGCTCTGGGCGGCTCGCCACCCGCTCGCCGGCCCACTCGCTCCCACTCTCCCCTACTCGCTTCCACTCCCACTCGCTTGCCCGCGTTCCATCGCCTATCAACGCTCTCTCCCTCTCCCTATCCTACCACTCGCGCGCTTTCCATCCACAATCCTCCGACATACTGGTTACGACTCTGTCCTCCTCAAACCTTTAATTTTCCATTACATCATCCGTTCACAAAGAACCTGCGTATTTCGTCTATTCGAATACCTTTGTCCATTCACCACTCCCGTATCACTGTTTGCTTACCCACTCGCTCGTCCGCTAGTTCACTCGCTGACCCGCTTGTCGACTCGCACGCTCGCTAGGCCCCTAAACCCGCCCCTTCTCTAGAGCTCCGCAGCGCTACACGGTCCAGCAAAACGAGGAAGCGTCCGCGGACGAGCCCAGAGATCCTCGCCAACAAAGCCAGTCTTTTCGGGGCGTGAAGACGCCGGAAAATAGCGGCTAAATAAAGCAGCTCGCTGGCAGGAAATTGTTCATCGATCTGGATTGCGTGCCGATGCGTCCGTTGTTAGCTGTCGGGATACGACGGTTAGCTGCGGTAGGCTGGATGAGCACAGAGGAGGCACGGACCAACGAGAGAAAGGGCGGGTTGGGATCAACACCAATACAGGGGTGGCTGAAGGTGATGAGGATACCTATGGTATGATTGATTGTATTGTGATACAATCTGAGGGAAGAGTTTATGTGTACTTTGTTACAATATTACACATTTATTGATCAAACATTAGACAGTGAACAAAGAGGCCTGTTAACAAAGCCATGCAATGTAAATGTGTACGCAATGAAAAAAAAACTAATGGGAAGGAATAAAATAACTCTGTGCGTTTACGGCAGAAATCCAAAAAAGAGCCCGGCAATAAGAGTTTTTCTGTCGAAAATTCGCCGTTTTCCAGCGGACGATTATATAACTTTCTCTTACGAAGAACGTCGTAAGGCGAGAAAGTAAAAAGAGCATACAATCCGCGAAGTGTGGTACTTGGAGATGAGCTCATTGTAGGAAACAGTTGAGCGGAGGCCCGGGATGAGATGATTGCCCCGAGAGGGACGGTAAATGACATGAGATGGAGCAGAGCGTGTGTGCGTGAGACGGGGAGGGGAAGATGGAGGGGAGAGGTACCTGGCCGCCGGAATCACCGCGATGAACGCGATGAGCGAATCGATCAGCGGAGCTCATCATCGTCAGCTTCTCGTTCGCCTCCGAATCGAACGGCCGCGAGGGCTAACGGCCCTGAGTTCGACTTCTTCGCCGCCATCATGCCGGTGGAGCGACGGACGTCATCACGCACTCTGCCAACCATTTGCGTAGGTGGATGGCGAGCAGCGTACTCAGCGACGAGATTACGCTAGGCATGGATTCACACAACACATCTCGATCAGGCCTCGCGCATTTGGGAGATTGTTTCGCAATGGTTTACTCACAGTTGCACAAGAAGGACATTGAGACAAACATTATTTTTGCCGTCGCAACTTAAACGCATATTATTAGACAGGAAATAATGGTCAACGTTCCATGATCATTCACATGAATGAAACAAGCTACATTTCGTACTACCTTAAAATATAATTATCACAATTATTACACCTGTATTCATTACGGAACACTGAAAACGTAAGGTAATATAGAAACATTTCCATGCTTTTTCCGACAAGAAGATGACTACAGGAAATCCACTTCGAGAAAGGGCTTTTTTCTCATTCTTAATTTAGAACTAGCAGTATTCAGAATTTCCGTCTAGTCACTCACCTCGACCCCCAGCAGTCGAAATGTCACTTGAACCTATTGATTTGACAAGAAGGGGCACTTTCCAAAAACTAAAAGAGCTTAATCGTGTATTTTTCACGAAGAGACCTTTGGTCAATTGAAAGAGCAAAGAGAGCCTCTTCGTCCGAATACCCCGACATACGCAGAAGAAGACGTTGGACTGTGACGCGCGCAAAGGCCTCTTCGGCGCATTGGTCGCCGCCGGGCCAGCGTCCGTAAAAAGGGCAAGGGGTGGGCTATTAATAGTAGCCTTTATAAAAGGACGCCCGCTGTTAGATCAAGATGCGGAAGATGCTTTCTGCGCGGAATCCTCAGCTTAATATTCCTCCCACGGCAATCACGGCTGCGATCTCCGACCGGCGTGGCGGCGGCCCACGCCCCGCGCCACGCCCCAGCGCCCCGCTCGCCCTCGCCCCGCCCCGCGCCGAGATCGCTTCCTTTCCGCCGCAGGGTTTCTTCCTTCCGTGTTTCCTTCCTTTCGAAGCGCCACGACGGCGCATGTGCTAAACAGCCCAAAGTGAAGCTGATGCGCCTGTAAACAAGCAGACGATAACTTCAATTAAGGCAGGGAGGTCGGTACCAGACGTGCCGCCAATACTAAGCGAGGGGGTGGCGTCGGCAAGGGCGGCATCGACGGCGGAGATGTTGGGGGCGATGACGAGGGCGGCGCTGGTCGGCCGGGAGAGCAGATCTCCCTCCCGTCGACCGGGTGGCGGCCGCCTGAAACTCTCGGCGCCCCGCCGCCGCTTCCTCGTGACGCCGCCCCGCGCCGCTTCCCTCCGTTGCGTCCTCCCCGGCCGCCCCGCTCGCCGGCCCCCCCGCCCGCCCGCTCTGTGCAGCGCGACTCCCGGAACCTAAATGCATAATCGCTTTAACTAACTTGGTCGAGTTCGGCAAGGGTTATGCACAGCCTTTCGACGCGGTGGCGGCATGCTGCAGTGGTAGAGAAGGCACTAACGGGGGCTGAGGATGCCGACGCTGGTGAAGATGGCCCGGAGAAAGAGGTACACGCGGGCGGCGGAGGTTCGGCGGGGTGGGGGGGGGGGGGGGGCGGCGGGGGCACGAGTAGCGAGAGGAACTGCGTCCGAGGGCACGCCAGGCGGGGGCCGTGGAGGGCGGGGAGGAAACACTCGGCGCGCGGGGGCGGAGCTGCCCACGGGCAGGGGCGCAGCGCGCAGGCGGATTTCACGGGAGCAGCAGCACAGAACGCAACTCTCCTTCCGCCCCTCGGTCGCTTTGCGGCCGCCCCCGTACCGCACCGCGCCGCGCCACGCCGCGCACCCACTGCCTGCTACCTGTGAGGCCAAGCCGCTCGGCAACTGCTCCAACGCCGCCCACAAATCACATTACGGCCGTTTACCCCAAGATCTACATTTTCACACAAAGAGCCCTCCGGCAGGTAGAGTCCTCACCGCAGCAGCGAGTATGCCAATTTACACGCTTCCGGCTCAAGTATTACGATTCAATCACATCACACGGAAATAATTATTCATCTGTAAGACAGTACTTTGTCGTTTTTCGCTCCGACTTGAACTTGGCTATAGTTTTCACGAGGAAACAATTTGCATTGATCTATAATAAGTTGAGAATTTAGACTTGCAATAATCCGAAACTGAAAATACGTTTTGTCACCTCTTCTCTTATTAATAAAAGAATTAAATTCCCTTGTTCTATTGCCCTTCTATCCTTCCGATTCATCTTCAAACGGGTGAGTGGCATTCGCAATTACCTGGTCGGAGCACTTTGGATCAGATGCGAGCATGTGGGGAGGGAAGATCAGTTCCTCGTCTGAGTCATTCAGAACAAAAGGCAAAGGCAAAGGGTGGGTCGCGCTTTGAGTTTGAATGACTCAGCACGTTGTGGGACGGAAACAATGGGAAGATTCTCGAGAATACTTACTCTGAGCTCTTTCTCACAAAATTTCCATATACCGCCTAGATCTAAACAACGGAAACGGAAAAACTACATAATGACATGCTCAAAACTACGGGCACATTAATGCCGATTGTATAAATGCAGTATCTGCTTATGATATACAGTCCAAGTTAAGATAATGTCGAGATAGAGTTTGAGAGAAATTTGTGAAATGCAAAGCGCACTATTAGTGTTTCTTTCTCTCTTCCCCATTCCATGGAGGTAGTATTTATCTGTCCTGACCACAGCGTCAATCACAGCAGTCATATTTTACGCTCCAGTTACATGCCACTGAGTAGCCATGCACTAAACGCATTATAACGAGAAAATAATTCATGTTATTGACTATCTGCTCATGTTAACGAACGAAATGCCAGGCATAAATACGATGTTGTTGCCTGGTTATTCACAACAGGCTTTTCGTCACGACTTCACGACAGGTTTGAATTCTACATCACTTAGTTAATTTTTGAAGCAACACTATTGTAATTGAACAAGTGATGGATTGCTTAATATTTAGGTCTGCAATGAACCAGAATAATCAACATTGTACTAATAGAGAGAGCATGTGAAAAATAAATACATTTGTAGGATTCATTTAAAGGTGATTTAAATGAAATTTAAAAGCATTCAATATTATTCAATTTACGCAACATTATTTAATACGGATTAAACATTTAATTTCTACTCGCCAATTTCCAATATGCTCTCCAGAGCTCAAAAAAATGAGAACTGCTTCATGTTCATAATTTATTGAGAAGTCACTTCTTTAAAAGAGAATACCATGACAAATTGGAAGACAATTTGTGTATGACTTAAGTCATCATTCGTCCGATGTCTTCAACCATGGCTATTTGGTTCGGTGCCTCTGGATGGTCAGAGTCTGATGTGCCGGATCCCGTTACGGTGGGACATGGAGTAGGGCCGTCGTTTACACGGCAAACGTCTGGATGGTGGATTTCGCCCAAAAGAAGGCCCAAAAGTGTACCCAGCTCTCAAGCAAACTTCAGAGAGGGCGACCCGGGGGGAGAGAGGGTGGGAGAGGGATGAGAGAGACGGAGCGTGGGGGGGGGTGCGGGCGTGGGCGCACGCAGGGGCGGCGAGGGAGCCAGGGCGCCGGCGTCTACACGCGCGGCGAGGGCCAATCGGGACGCCGGATAATGAGAGGCGAGTAATTTGATGGACCGCTCTCATCAATTTAACAACGCCGAGGTTTTAAGTATTCGGTTTCATCCAGATCAGGTAGGCAGAGGGTGGCTCGGCCTTAGGGCATTTGCATTAACCCGAGAAGAATACCCTCGCCATTACGAATTCCCGCCAGGGACTACTTTTATTTATTAAGAGCTTCGACATTCAGGATCTGTAGAGCAGCGTCGTTTCTATGGAAATTCCCGAGGTTCGTCCTGTCTCCGTCTTCGCAGGACTATGTGTCCTACCGAATAAAGAGTCAGGCACGGGAGGGAGGAAAGGCAAGGTAATTTATTTACAGCGTTACGATCTCCTTACCCTATTTGCTTAGTTGAAAAACCGAATAAGCAGAGATTCATGTCACTTCTGTACCTCGTTCGTCGGTGAGAGCACGAACACCCGGTGACTACTTTTTTTAGATAATGTATCAAAGTACGCAATAAGTCGCGTTCGAGAAAATTGATTTCGAATTTACTTCCTCGAAACAAGCGCTACAAAAACTTCCCTGCAACCAACGTACGACACGGATGAGCAACCCATTGACATCGGATACAGATTTGCGCAACTTCTATTTCTATAATGGCTGCGAATGACATGGTTTATTTGGCACATTTTCCCTTCGAAAAGGAAAATGTTGATTATATTCCGAATCCAATCATCGGAGAGCGCTGCCCAATTTGTAACGAAGCTTAATTTAATAGTCAGCTATCACTAGTTGGGAAGAGACATCCAGAAAAAAAGTATTAAACAACGCTTTTACAATCCCCTCCAAACTTCATTAATGAAAAAATCAACAAAGCTTCCTTCGCGTGATGCTCGTACCGCACCGGCGCTGGAACGTGCCGGGCAATATAGTAAATTAAAACGAGCGAACATGTCCTGAGAAAAAAATGCTTCGTTATATTAAAAAATGGCAGAACATATTTCGGAATTACACTCTAAAATGTAGCAGGAGAAACATTTATTATCGATAGATTACCGTTTCAGTTAAAATTGCCATTTGCATCAAACATTTTACTCACACCTCACGGGTGAAATTTAGTCGTGAAACATTTGGCGCACAATCACGAACATCTCTTGAGAGCTCCGCAGCAATATATCACTATACAGAAAGGGAATTTCTTAGTAGGAAGATATGATGACATGCCGTCAGTTCCCCCGACTATCCTTTGTAGTCGCCGACTCTTTGAACGTGTGAGAAATTAATTCTCTGCAAATCTAACGCTGCGCAAAAAAGCTGGCGAGAAAGCAAGCTTGCGGAGGCGGAGTGGGCGTTTTCTTGCTGGCCCAGAATCCAAGGGAGGGGAAGGGGGTTGGAGAGAGGGGGCATCAGCGCGCGACGCCGCGAGTCACCACGACTCCTTATTTCGACAAAGCGGACCTAAGCGCACCTCTTTTAAGCGGCGGCCGCATTATCGTTAATTTGAACGTCCTCTCACGGCGTGACTAGCAGGGATTGGAGGAAGCAATAAACACAACGAGCAATGATGTTGGCGCGCAGAGTATAGAAATAAGATTTGAGACGGGCGTAACATTTGAATTTAAAAGTTCTCTTATTATATTATTTATTAATTTTTTTCTGTAGATTATTTCATGAGCGAATTACTTGATATAGTCAAATATAATGTTTTCTTTATTGTATTTTTTAAATTGGTAAAATTCTTAATCCATGCAATACATGAGAGAGAATTTAACACCAATCATTTTAAACAGTTAAGTGAAGTGTTTACAAACCTAACAATTGCCCATATTGTCTTCGTCTCGTTACAATCGTTACAAGTCAGTTGAGAGGTTATCGTAAATCTCTTTTACAATACAACCTCGTTGAGGTTGGCGCATTTTATTAATAGAAAACGAACCAAAGAAGGAATATTCCTGCACGCAAATTAGGTTGCGTCCACCTCCAATCCCATTTCCTCCCCAGAGTAGCGCTGCCCCTGCTCGCGGCCCGCCCCCTTCGTCGGATGCCCGTCGTCCCGCCAGGGGGAGTGTGACCCCTGCAACGAGCCGGCACGCCACGCCACGCTGCCTGCCTTCGTGACAGCGCACAAACGGCGGCTCAGGAATGTAAATGCGGGCACGCCCCCTCCCGCCATCGCCCCCGCCATCTCCGCCCCCGTCGCGACTCATCCCCCGCCGTCCACCCCTGCCTCCCGCCCGCCCCCCCCCCCTCGCGCGCGACTGCGCCCCGTGCATTCGAAGAGGTATGCGCGGCGTGGTAACGCACGGCGCTCACCCGGCGCCCCGCGGCCCTAGCCGATCACGCAGCGGAGATCGCGCGCCGCGCAGCAGCCGGACGCGACAATCGGAAGGGCGCCACGGCGCGTCTTCCCGGGCAGATAGCAGCGTACGTCACACTATGTACTCTTTGCTCTTTCTCATTAGAGAAAATTAAATCCATATTCATCGGTTTACTGGATCCGAAAGGTAACGCCACTACTTCAATACCCGACAATCACGTAATGAACTGTCTCTTCTCTTCGCGTATCAAGCGCAAAAATGTGCTGCGCTGTATCGAGGGTGATCGCTATCATTAATGTTGTTTTTTGCTCGTTTCCAGACTACTCAGACGTATGATGTTGCATAGTGTTTCGTAATTTATGAAATTATAACTTATGCATGTGAACAATCAATAGAGATTTATACTATGGATTTCTCTCTTGACTATAAGTGTTTTACGTATCGTGCATTTTAAGCATTTGCAGGTTAAAATAGAATGAGAGTTAAAGGATATAACACACATGTTTATTTAATTACTTGATCTAATGCACAAAAGCATAAGATTTTATTTATACTATAACCTGTTTTTTATTTCCTATGTACTGGAAGATTCCAAGATTAGACGTTACTTTGTCCATCACTACACAATCTACCTTCAAGCAATCTTTGGATTCTCAGTCGAGTAGCTTTCTTTGAACTCGAACGACTGCTTGGAAGCTGCATAGCATTCATTTCGGTTCAAAGCAGCCAGTGAATCATTGGAATGTAGCTACATGGCAACTGACGTCAGGTAAGGAATAAAAGAGGATGACCAGGCATGATTTGAATTCCTCATCTATCACACGGTGATATAGCAGTGAATGATACTTAATAGGAATCACTTGACAAGTTATGCAATAAATGAGTAAGACTACTTTAAATGTCTGTAAAACTGTCGTCAAGTCATTTTGTATTCTAAAATGTGCAATTAAAAATATAGAATATATTATGTGACAGAGCCAGTGAAGATAACTAAAATTTAAAATAACATTTCTGACCCGTAAAATATACTAAAAAAATAATATAATGTGTTATTTGTATTAAAAACAAAAATACATTGTATGAACGTGCACATGAAGGAGCACTGATATGCGACCACATGCATAAACACGAAATAAATAATCCATGGGTAACTTATGACATATTGCTCTCACAAACTTTAAAACTTTGACCGTCCTATCGGCGAATTTCTTTGTACTCTACCTAAGGCGAGAAAAGAGCTACTGTTGCGTATACCTTGCAGGAAGTTAATACATGTTTGGGCATTAACATATCATTTTCATTATCCCACTGAACGTAACTTTCTTGATACATGACAAGAGGCAGCACCTTTTCACCTGCATTATTTCAACAGAATTTGTGATGCTTCTGTGAGCACGTGCAAACAGATTACAGTGCTTTGAAAATAAGAATATTTTCATGGAGAGTTATAGGCAATACGGATTGATGGGACTACATTCTGAAAAGATCGAAGGCTGAAGATAAGATGATTCTGATTCGCTTCACCATAAGTCTGTTTTATTTTATTCGAACATTAAAGACCAAAAATTGTGAGGAGTTGTAATGACCTGTACTTGACCTTTCTTAATACGCGAAAGTTTCTATCTCTGCTAACTCTTCCTTCAATAGGTTTTCTGACCTCATCACTCACACTAGAAATCAATAGTTAAACAGTCAAAGTATAATTTGTACAGCGGACCAATACCACGAAGTGAAACAAAACGTGAAGTTGAAGCTCGGTTGTAATGAAATCGCTGATGCAACGGCGTCCGAGAGACCGGATTTTACCTGCAAACGGCGGGGCCTCTGGTTCAGCGTCGGCACTGACCCTGAAGATAGCACGAACGCCCTCGCAAGAGCGTTTCTGCGAAAATTCGCGACTCTCAAAGCTTCTCGCTATCTCTTTTCTGCTGAAACAAAACTAACATGGAACTATAGAACGTACCGAGCATGGATCGACAAAAACTTTTCTCGCTGCTGCGATTCGATGAGCTCAAGAAATTCTACAATGGCGGTGGGAGCGAGGCTTTGCACAATCCGCCGGGAGGGCTGTCCAAGATCGCGCCCTCTCTCGAGCACAATTAGCGAATGATGCTGCGCTGCTGAGGCGCCGGGGGAGGTCGGGAACAGCGGCGATTCTTAACTCGACTTTCTTTCTGTCTCGCGTCGTGCTGCATATTTTTGTTCTCTTTCATCGCCATTATCACGGTTTACTTTCTTTCTCCTTGTAATGAAAGGAGACATCGAAGAAGTACGGTAAAATGTGAGATTTTTCTTTCTTTTTTTGGTGTTGCTTTAAGACAAGAGCGCGCAAGAAAAGAGCTTTTGAATTGCGTAAAAATTCGTATCTCACTTTGTAAGGAGGTTTCCATAAACATGCACGATAATGTATTTTCTATCTAGCGGAAATTGTCTAAACTATCTTTGTGCGAACCTCTAAAATTAATGCCCAAGGCAAGCATTCAAAACTGGACTGGAAAAAGTATTTTATGAAAAGCAAAACTGTGACTAGAAATCATTTATGAATACGCATACAAACAACATGGTAATGAGACGAAAAACAGAAATTAAAATGACATTTAAATTACACTTTTAACAATAGTTTGCCGCTCAAAACTATAGCTAAATTTAGTGGAGGTAGTATTTGTCATCAAAGAAACAATTTTTGCAGAAATAATAAATGAATATTACAGCAACTTCCTGATATCAGTTCAAATTCTGCGTATCCGATTTTTATAACCCGTCACCCCTTCAATGAAAGTTAGTTAGTAATCCTGGCGGGAATGGCCAACAAACTTCCAAATGTGAAAGCCTCTCTGCCAGTGGTGCCACCCGCTCACAAAGGAGTCGCTCGTCCATCGTTCCGTCACGTTCTTTGGCAGCCCCGCGCCCGCCCATCTCCTATCTCTGCCCCGCCCCCGTGCTCCGTTCCACGCCCTGCCCCGCCATCCATGCCCCAACATCCGAGTCCCGCCATCCGAGCCCCGCCATCCGTGCCCCGCCATCCGCGCCGCGCCATCCGTGCCCCGCCGTCCGTGCCCCGCCATCCGTGCCCCGCCATCCGTGCCCCGCCATCCGTGCCCCGCCACCCGTGCCCCGCCATCCGTGCCCCGCCATCCGTGCCCCGCCATCCGTGCCCCGCCATCCGTGCCCCGCCATCCGTGCCCCGCCATCCGTGCCCCGCCATCCGTGCCCCGCCATCCGTGCCCCGCCATCCGTGTCCCGCCCCATGATCTTACCCGTGTACCGCCGCCATGTCCCGCCGCCATATCCCGCCGCCATGATCCGCCGCCAAGACCCGACGCCATGACCCGACGCCATGACCCGACGCCATGACCCGACGCCATGACCCGCCGCCATGACCCATCGCCACGACCCTCCCCTGTTCTTCTTCGCCCTGCTTCATTACCGTGCCACCCGCCCAGTTCCATCACCGTGCCCCACCGCCTGTACCGCCGGCCGGGCGCCTCGCGTCGGGAGTGCCGCCCTGCGGAGCACGGGGCGGTGCCGCGGCGCCGGCCCGGGTGGGCGCGGGGACGCCGCTGCTCGGCGCGGCCCGGCGCGGCAGCCGGCTCGCGGGCCGCTGCATGCCGGTCATTAAGGGAAAATGTTGAACAGTTTAAGGGAGTGGTCATGGCAGACGGTTCCCGTTATTTATATGCAGAGATCCAGCAGGAAAGGGGCCTGTTCTGTGACAGGAAATTACTTTTCTCTTCCAGTAAGCGTGGCCTCGCGCGGCGCGCCCCGCCGCGCCCACGCGCCCCGCCCGCCCCCTGCGGCGCGCCTCCGGCCCCGGGCGCGGTCCCCGCCTCCGCCCGTGCCTCCGCCTCCGTCTCCGCCTCCACCGGCGCCGCTGAGCTGCGGTCAGCCCGCGCCGCGCCGCCTCCTCTCCTGAGCCTAGCAGTCGGCCGACGGCTCCGCTTGTCTCCCGCAGCCGCATCTCTTTTCCAAATCCTCCGCTTTAAACTTGCAGATAAGCCCACTAACTGTACGAAGCGCATTTGGTCTTTCGGCGCAAGGCGGCGGCGGCGGCGGCGGCGACGGCGGTGGCAGCAGGGGACGCGGCGCGCGGGGGCGGGTCGCCGCGGTGAGAGAGCTGGTGGTGAGAGTAGGGCGCGGGGGTCGTGTGGCGGGGAGCAGGGAGATCGTGAGACACAGAGGTGGAGCGTAAGATAGAATCGAAAGAAGATCGCATGGACGACGAAAGTTTCTGTTGTGGACGGTAAAACAGTTTTGTGGTTGTTTCATGAAGAATAGGGCATTTCGTTTAGAATCAGAATGGGTAGGTATGGGTAGGTATTGTAAAACTTCACTTTTTAATATTCACATGCAATTTATTAACATTTACTTTCATGAAAATGTAAAAGTACGTATTACTTGTGTCTGAAATGTTTTTCAGCAGTTCATTTTATTTTCAATCTAATGTTCTCACATTCAGAATAAATCTGATACAAACTCTTGAATTAAAAAGTCAAAAGAATAACATCTGTGGTATTTAAAAAAAGAAGGGAATTAAACACAACTCAAAGGATAAAGATGCGCATATTTTTCGTTTACTTGTGATGCCTCTAATACAACTTATAGCAAAGACAAAATCCCAGAATTACTATCTCCAAAACGTCTACACAACACAGTTACAAACGATAGGGTTTCACAAGTTTGTATGTGTAAAGAAACATAATATTTAGTGAAGCGCTTCCTTTCACTGTGAAGCTCCCAAAACTACAACTTCAGCGACTTTCCAGAGGCTACAGAATTAGAAGATACGACAGTCTACGGTGGTAGTGAATGCAGTCAGAAGTGGAGGCGCAGGCGGAGGCGAAGGTACAGGCGGAGGGAGATGCAGAGAATATATTGGAATGCGTAGGTGGAGGTAGAGGAGCAGGCGAAGGCGGTCCCGGAGGTAAGGGGAGAATCAGATGCAGAGGCGAAGGCGTAGGTGGAGGTTCCCTTCATCTGCGCAGACGAAGGCGGCGGTGGTGGCCGCGGCGCAGGCGCAGGCGAGCGGGGACGAGCGCGTGATGAGCGCAGGGCGTGGCGCACGGGATGGTCGAGGCAGGCCGGAGCAGGGCAGGGCGGAGCGCCGTATAGCGCGGGAAGCTTAAGCCACGACCCGCCGTGCTGCTGCGTCGACGTGTTATTCTCGCCCTTTCTTTACAAGTCGCCCAAATAAATTTACGGCCGCGGACGAACGCCGTCTACACGAAATACAGGACGAGAGGCTTTCGAGGTCTTCGGCTGCGCCGCACTGGCTTTCGCTCCCGGCGCCTCCATGCCCGCCCCCACCGCCCCGCCGCCTTGCCCGCGCGCCCCGTCCCCCCCCCCCCCTGCCTCGCCCGTCTCGTCCAGCCTCCTCCCACATCCCCCCGCCCCGGGCCCTCCCCCCCCGCCCCCCCCTGCCCGCCCCGCCCGGCTCCCCCCCTCGCCGTATCCCGCACGGCCCTTCGAGCGTCGCCCCGCGCTTACGCGCTGCCAAGTTGCACGAGCTAACGACGACGAGCGCCCCAGCGCATTCGCCGGACTGCCGCTCCTAAGACTTCTCAACCGTTCGCGCGCGAATCCTTTTCCTGTCTTCTGCAGGACGTCCACTTGGCCGCATGCGGACCAATAGATTGGCGCGCTCACCTCATTAGGACACCCTTTTTAGGTCATGTCTTTTGTAGAGCGCATGGCACAATGTTCTCAGTGATTTTGGCCGCCATGCTTTACTATATATTGATGAATGATATACAGGATTTGTTTGGATGCAAACAGCAGACTGTTTATTACACGATACGATCTGGATTTTGTGTAACGACAAGAAACAAACTGCGTGGAAGTAGGCAAGGCCTACACAGTATCTCCTACCCCGTGGAACCGAAACCAGAACGCCTTCCTGTCAATAGAGCGACCCTAAGAAATCCCATGTCAAGATGTAGGAAGACGTAGAACAAGCGACGACTATCCAGTTCAGCTTGCCAGCCCCTAGAGGCGGATCGCAATGCGAAACTTGCCCGCCGCAAATCAAGATGTACACAAGCCAGACTCGCTCGCGTTCCCAGGACCGCACGTTAAACGCTCTTTAATGTCGGACGGCGCTGGCTGTTGTGGGTGTGCGCGGGCGGGGCGGAGCGGGGGGAGCCGAGGAGGCCGCGTCGGCGGCGTATCGCACCTGCCATCGGGCCGCGGCCCACGCGCGCCCGGCGTCGCGGCGACCCGTGCTGGTAAGCTGTCCGCCCTGGAAACGAAACACGCGCGGCCGTCCGAGTTCTGTCAATCGGCCGAGTCATCGCGCGCCGCTGGGCGCTCGCCGCTCGCCGCTCCCCGCCCGCCACGCTAATTGGCTGGCGAAATTCGGCTAGACAGCAAACAAGAACTTAAATTTAACGTCGAAGCCGATAATTCCCACGCGAGCATATCGGGGGAGAAAACAGGCGCGCTGGTTTATGTAATTAGGTCGCCCCATTAGGGTAATGTGAGCGCCGCCAATGGGGTCGAATACTGCCAGCGAAAGCCTAAATAGAAGGCACTTAAATACATTCCGCGTCTCGCGTGTTTCATTAAATGCTCCGGCCGATTACCACCTTCCGCGCGGTGCGTGCGCAGCCGGGGACCCCAACCGTACCCCGCCCCGCCCTTCTCACCCCCACCACAAGCGCGACGCCCCGAGAACGAAGACGCCGCGCCTCGGCACCCAATCAGGCAATCACCAAGTGAAATGCTCTGCCGGGATGCGCCGGATCGAGGAGCAAGTACGGAGTCATGGAGATGGTGGATGATGGTGGAGGCGGGGTTGGAAGGTGGGGGGGGCGGTGGCGAGGCGTTCCAAACACCACCGCGCGTGCGGAGTTTGTTGGAAAAATAATAGCGGCCTTCGCGTGCGCGGCGCCGTCATCTTTAAAACCGCGCGGCAGGCGGCAGGCAGCGCCCGGGGTTGGCCACCCGCAGGCTGCGCTGTCGCCCCCGCTCCGAACGTCGTCGCTGCCACCGCTGGAGACTTTGCCCTGACCTCCTTCTCTCTGCCCTACTCTTCTGTGTCACTAATGTCTCTCACCCACTCCCGTCTCGCCTTCGCTGCCGTCAGCGGAACAGCCCGCCATCCTTCCCAGCCCATCGTGCCCAAAACTGCCTCTACACTCTGCATTCAGCCTTCTGCTCCGCGGATGGAATGTTGAAACTTTATTCTGACGCATCCCGCTTCGACGTTTTACTAATTGAAAAGTTTATTTCCCGTATTGGATTCATTGTTACACATCATTATAGTAGCATGTACAGTTACGCTTTAGTGTGAATCACTCTTAACACAGCTGAGACGATTCGAAAATAATTTCTTATCCAGGGTGAATAGAATAAATGTTACAAACTTCTAGGGCATGTGGGGGTCCATGATATTTACATTTTGCAAATAAATATGTGGGAAATCTCAAATTACGAAATCTCTTTGCGTCAAAACCTGTACCAGCAAAACACCAGTGCGTGATGAGTTTCCTACCAATCAGGAGCTCATGCCACATGAGTAACTTCCGATATCTGGCATTTTCCACCACGCGACCATTGGTAAAAAATGATCATCTTCGACCCACTTCATGCCCTAGAAGTTTGTAACATTTATTCTAGGCACCCTGAATCAGAAATTAATTCTCGAGTGGCCTCAGTTACACTTACACAGGATTGTAGACAGCGGCGTCCTTCGGAAGACGCCATCATCTCGTCGCGGCCGCTGCTAGTCATAGTTGAATCCTCAACAATAGTAGCCCATCAGCGGTGAGATGGCTCGAGTAGCCTCTCGTTGCATGTGGTGGCCAGTGGCGGCCGCACTCGCTCAAAATTCGCGTGCTGCTCCGCGCTGCTCGCTTTCGGTTGCGCTGCAGTCGCGTAATGTCGGCCCTCATCGTTCAGACACGGCAAACAGCACATTTAAGTAGTACTGTGCTACTACACGTTCGTGGACTGCTGAGCTACCGCGCAACGGCGGGCTCCCAATTTGCAGGGACTCATTGTTTCTAAAATTTATAGTAGCTCAAAGCGAGACTATTTTCAGAGGCTTCTTCTCTCTTAAGTCCCAACCATCCACTCGAGTATCATTCGCAAGAATAATGTTATGTGCCCTGTAAATCGTATGCTTTCTCAAACAAGCGAAATTCAAAGTTGAATTATTTACGCGCGCGCTATGACGTAAATATAGTAACGACCTTTCGTAGGAATTGTGCTTCTGCACTCGATAGACAAGTATTTTCGAAAAGAATATATTCTGAAACATATGTGTTACTTGCATACAAACTGTGCATTTTCACAAAAGTAGTATTTAATAAGAAATATACAAACACGAGGCAACACAAAATAGCACACTCTGCGATATTTTTGTCTTGAAATTTCGCCTCCCAGAAAAATGTTCAACCAGTTAGTGTACCGCATGGTATTAACTTGCTTCCCTGGAATTTTCTCCATAAGCTAATGATCTAACTTCATATATCTTAATGCATAACATAATCTCCTACATCACTCTCAGTGCTCCGGAAAGTGGGCGCCAAAAAAGTAAAGGAAAGACCACGACTTTAAAAGCCCTACGTTGCGTGACATGTCTGCGTTTTGTATTTTCGTTATCTCTCCACTGTAGGATGTTCTTGATTCAAATTATGAGCAGTTAACAGAACTGTTTCATGCTATTTCAATGATCTAATACATTTCGATTATTCCACAATATTGCTTTTTGATTATTAGTAATGATTTTAATGCACTATTGACATATACGAAACACAATTTAAATTGAATTTAACTTGATATTATAATATTCTGTCACTTTTCTCTAAGAAAACATCCTCTTAGAACTTGTATGACCACAGATAAGACCTAATTGACATTTTTATAAAATTGAAAGTAGAATAAATATAAAATAATCAATACCTTGTATCTATACTTCAGGTTAACGTCCGGCTTCAAGAAACCAAAGCTTTTTACTTCTTTCACTGCAAAGACGTTGTCGAAAGAAATTGGAAGTTGGAAGAATATTGGTTCTTGCATTTACGGACCATAAAAAACAACAATATACTACATTCAAAAAGTACAAAAATTGCTTTCCTAAGCACGCTCTGCTTAAGAAATTTAAGATAATATTAAATAAACGAAAATACCTGTGTACAATTAATGTATCTATACATGTAGGTCTTGCAAAACCCTTGGAATGAATAATCCGATCTTTATAAAATTGTGGATACTTTACCTTAAAAAACAAGAGGAAGATCAAAGTCTACAGAAGATTTCAAAGACTACGACTATCCTCCCTTTCTACCCCTTAAAGTTGAATTGAAATGCGCACTGGTTGTTTTTTCGAGTACCTCGAAAAGAAATCAAATTGCAGCCAGAGTTTCCGAAAGCGTATGTAAAAATGCATTTGGTATTTTGATTCATTCCGATAGCGCAATTAAGCTTTCAGTAATTCAAGATCAAATTTGAAACTTTGTTCCGACGGTGGATTTTATGTTTCACTATAGATATAAATCATTCCATTTCTTATCCTGAACACGATTGTTATTGTCAAATGCCAGGACAATCCAGAGTTACATCAGATCGTCATATTAAGAACAAATTTGGTCAACATTCATAGAACTATTGCACCATGTGTACCATTCGACAATAGCTATTTAACTGTACATTAATATATGAATTATTGTAATTAATTTCCTTATAATATTTCAATAATCTACGTTTAACAAAATAATGTGTAAGAAGAAACAAATGTTCTTGGAAAAATTGCTAAAAATTTGAAGCGCATTATTTTTCAAAAAATTACACAAGAGAATGCCGAAAACACTATGCAAAAACTAAGCACAAGGGAATTATCATCTTCCTTTTTTGTCTTCTCAAAGCAGCCGAGTTTTTTCGGTTAAAGCAGAACAAAGACATCACAAATTTACGCTGCGAGCATCATTTATTCTAAATGACAAGAGTATTCGGCGCAGCTATTCTCCAAAGACTAGAACGCGACATAGCTTTCTGAGGTTGGACGCTCCGACCCTTTGCAAAGAAAAGGCCCCAGCACGCCACTAAAGATGCAAGACCAGCACAATTCTTGGCGACGTCTTCGTATCTGGAAATGACGAAGAGGTTCCTGATAGGACAACGAAAACGGAGAAGTTGGCAAAGAGAAAAAAATGCCCGACGCTCTATCATTAAAATCCACGCAGAATGGCACGAGCGTTTGGGTAATGGGCAAGGGCTTCAGAAGAGAGGTGGTGGGAAATTTACGCCAAGAAACCGCAACGGCAACTCTTCCATCTTTTTTCTTCAACTCGTCCCTCTGTCACATACCTCAGTGTTCTCCCTGCACCCTCACCCGTGCCCTCATCTCTATAAAATTCTCCACTGTGTCTATTCATCTCCCTGTCAGTTTATCTCCACCCCCCCCCGCGCCTACCTACACTTTATAATTATTTCTATTCAATCTCGATTCACAGTATCATTCCTAGAAAATATATTCTGGTTGACAAAATAATGTCCTCTTCCACTCATTGAAGACTGCCTGTCAAAATCCCACATTATATTCGTCACCTATTTGCTTCCTCGGAGTGTCAGAAACATCTTTTTTTAAGGTTTCATTTTTTAAAAATTGTCATGTAACCGCCGTAAGATATTTCAAAGGGATGTAATATTCAGGCATCCAATTTATCTTTGAGTAGACTGGCAAGTAGCATGTGTTTCCTTGTTCTAATGAGATATATTGGTTCGGATTATAGTTTTAGAACTACGAAGTAAAAAATACGTGGAATTCATATATTCTTTATGGCGCATATCCCATCATCTTAACCCCGTTTCCCGTGCCATCGCTCTCACCAATTCCAGATCCTCACCCTCCCCTTAACCCGTTTCTTGCAGGCCGCTGCCTCGAAAAAATCGGCCGCAAGGCTGGCGACGAATAGGAGCCAAATGGTGCGGAAGCGTGCAGTGATATAATGACCTCTGCGAGGCCTGGGCGCGAGCGCGCGGACTGCCGAGATGCGGCGACGGCGAGCGCCCCCAGTTCAGCCGGCAGCCGGGCTGGAGAACCCAGTCCCCACCCCCGCAAAGACCCTGTCCTCTGCGTTGTTTGCATTATTTCTATCAGTTGCGGATCCAGATAAGAGGCAACGGACGACATGTCGCCCACCAATTAATGTTTTGTAGTTATACTCAATGTATTTAAAACAATAACCACATATTCATCGCAACTCATTCTGAAAGAGTATTCATTTTATAAATACATACAATTTTTAAATTTCACATGAACATTTTTTTTTATTATTTGAAAAATATTTACAGGAGAGCTGTAGGTGGCCTCTCCTCCCTTTGAAATACTTTCTGGGTGCGTTTCTCAGGGTGCGTACCTAAATCAATACATTTATTTGTTAACTTCATTTACTTGTTTTGGTGGCTCTTAGAATAAATCTCCGTTAAGTGCGTTCTGTTTCTTTATGCGCAGCCAAAATATACAGTGTGATCTATTTATTGATTCTATGTTGCTTATTTCAGAATTAAAAAAAAAATAAAACGACGAGAAAGATATTCAAAGAACAAATCAATTGTGGGCACCTCTGTCTCAAGAATATTTGTTAAGGTTGATTTATTTTTACGAAAAGAATTCCCTTTGTTTTCGTATGAAATAGTCCGTATTGCAAAACTACTGAATGCATTGAATTTCTCTCATAACACACTCACAAACATTTACTGGTACTCACCGAATTCATGTTTCTAAAAAGCAGATGTACATTACTATTCCCAGAATAAAACTCAATACTCGGGATACATTTCTCAGTATTTTCCTATTTTATATCAAAGAACGGAATTATTTACAATGCATTGTCAGATAAAATTCGCCCGAAACAAAATGAATAAAAATTGAGAAAAGGAAAAACTTGTGTAACTAAGAGCAATAAGTAAAAAGTGTAATTAATGACAAAATTGTAAGGTGCAGAGAATGGTGGTTAAAAGAATTAATTTTTTCCTTCTCATACTATTTTTAAAATATTCAACTGTAAATAAAGGTGAATCAGGGACTTTTTGAAATGTAATAACTGAATGACGAGTACCATCGAAGAAGTTTAAACGTTCCCACTGTTAAAATTAGTTGCGTACAAAGAGAATGCGGTTCAAAGAACTGAAACGTCTCTTTAAGTACAGGAAACAAATCAGATCAAAAGTCCCCTACCATTTGTTGAAACAACTCTGGTATTTACGAGCACTTGGATCTATTGAAAACCCGCAAAATCACTGGCAAGGGTATCTGCGAGAGAGCTTAGATCTCGCAACAGATCCTATGATCTGCCAGTCGCACTAATTGCGAGGCGATGACCGTTGCCAAACAACTGCGCTGGGTGCAGGACCACCGCCCCTGCAAGCCACTGCTCGGCCGTACGCAACTTCCCCACCCCCGCCGCCCCCGCCCCCACTCCCACCGCCGCCTGTCATTCACCCGCTTGGCTCAATCGCCGCCGCCGAAATAGCTCCTATAATGCCTTGCACGGGGCCTCGTTCCACATTCCAATGGACCGTGTACACGTCCGTCAATTTCCACCGGAAAAGGGTCTGGCGTAATTCGATTGAGCTGGTCCCACGAATTAGCGGTCTCGGATAGTTTTGAAAGCGAAAACAATGTTTGAGGTTGCTTAAATATTTCTCTCACTAGAAGGCGGCTGGCTGATTTCCGAACTCGCCCCTCTTGTCTGTCAGTATAAACAAACGCACTAGAAAAGTGAATGGGGTGAAGTTGATGAATTGTTTTGGATCCGAGTACTAGGCACTTAAAAAGAGATTATACATGTAGAGAGTAACCAAGGAAACCATCAGCTCAAGAAGTATCACTATCAGAGAAGCACTCATTTGGTAACTGAAACTTCCATTTCACAAAGCGTTATTGATTCTAATTACTTTATTTAAACCAACTAACTTGTCTTTAAACAAAACAACTACTTACGATTTTTATAATTTGATTAATAACTATTTAATTTTATAGACAGAGATACTTCAGGATTTATCTGAAACCAACAAGAAATCAGCACGTCGGGATCTAATGTTCCTAATTATTTGTCTATTTTTTAGCTATATTTTATTATATTATTATTATTATTATTGTTTGTTTCCATTTAAATGCAGTGTACTGGTGACCAACCATATTTGAAAATTAATAAAAATGTCTTTCCATATCGAAATGAACACAAATGGAAATGTCGAAAGGAATGTCAAGTTCACTCCGACACCATTCCTTTCCCCACGATTAACGACAGAAAATAATTTCCGCGGAGAAGAGAAGTAGGAAGCTCTCCATAACTGTAATGTGCACAATGTAACCATCGGGGGCGACATCTGACTCCAACAGGTTTCTCAACACGGGACCTAACGCTCTCGTAATTTGTAAAAGAAATTGCTGTGGAAATTCCCCTGCGCGTAGGCGGCGCGGCGGCGGCGGCAGGCGACGGCGTGTCCTCGCAAAGCTCTCAAAATTCGCTGCGAAGATTGCTCATTCCGCACTCTAATTCCTTTCCTCGCGAAAGCTCCGCTCGGAATCGCGCTATCGCCTGGAAGCGCTTGAGGGATTGTTCCGATAAATAGGACGACTAGATCGAGTAGGATCCTGAAACCACACGAATTCTCGGCTCGTTCCCAGACAATTTCTGGAATAAAAGTTAGCAAGCGCATACAATATTTGATATTTATTCTCACACCATACCTATTTCCAATCAATCGCTCTCAATCCAGCTTACCATCGTTTAACTAAATGAGAAAATTCTCCTTCGTTTGTATTTGGCCACTAAAGTAATGGTGGTTCTGCTTATCCACTTTAACATAGCTTATCCTACTATTAAGTTTACCCACAATTTGACCTCAATGTTTTCTCTGTGATTTGTGTGAGTAAATCAGCTTATCTTAGAGCTGAGACCCAAGGCTTAGGCCTTAGCTCTAAGATGAGCCAATATGGTCAATGCAGCACACTGCGCGTCGTAAATCCCGCACTCACTGAATGGCAGACGGAATGGGCGTGGATGGTGGACAATTGGCATTCAATGCCTCATTCGGGGAACTGCACCCCAGTTAGTGGCAATATACCATTCCTATTGAACAACCAGGGCTCAAAGGAGAACACGTAACTAAGCCAACAGAATTATTTATGTTTTAAACGAAATGAGCAAATGTTTGAAATATAATTTCAGGAGACAATGAAAAAATTAGCCCATCCGACTCTTAAAGAGCATCTTTCCCTAAGCAGGGTGGGCGCTAACGAATAACGAAGTGAAGCTCGAATATGAATGGGAGCATGGATAGAGAGAGACAGGTACCGAATTCTCGAGTCGCATGATGTGTCTCAAGTGGTTCGACTGCGGCAGTACACGGACGCAGTCTTTGGCAGCCCGTGTCTGATTCAGATACTGTCCTTCGCCGGCCGTTCGGCTGGCTTCCAGCACGCCGAGCGTCGTGTAGCAGCAGAGGCTGGTATTTTACTCGGACGGCGAGTGTTCTATCTTCTGGCAGACGCCTCGCAAACCGGTCCCAGTCCACAGCGCAGCGTTGGGCGCGCCGCCCCTGACGTCTGCAAGGTCTCCTTGCCATGTTAGTGACATGTCAGGCCGCATTAATTATTGAAAACGACACTCTCACTTGCGGCGCAAAACACACCGCTCTAGTCTTTATTCAACACCAATGTATGTGCAAAACACAGCGTATACATACATGGACTCCTTTCATGTATTAAACATTCCACCGATTTAAGTAGTCGCGCGAATTTATTCATTCGCTTGAATGAGTTATGTAGAGGCAGTACAATCGAGCGGCTAGGGCGCTGAGCAGGGCGCGAGGCGGGCGGCCGGCCAGACCCGCAGGGAGGACAGAAGATGGGTGCAGCCCAAGAACAGACACAGGCGCAACGGAGTCTATGCGCGCGAATAACTGAATCTGGAGAAGGGCGATCTGTAATTTAATAATGCTAAATATGATGAGTTATACTCGTCGCCTCTGTTATTTTATGCATGTACTCTATTTTGCGTACCATTTACCAGATTCTCAGACTGAAAAGAAATAGAGATTCACACTACGTATACATGCATGCATGCATTAAAAATATTATTACAAATTCTACACATTCATTTTGAAATGACTACGCCGAATTTTGTTTTTGCCGGTTAGAGTGTAAAGAATGTGAAATGATCATTCCAACAGATCCTCCATAATATTATTTTAATCACTATTATTATTATTATTATTATTATTATTATTATTATTTAGTGAGAAGGCAACACTTGTGAGGTACGCTTATCTGTCAGATCACTTAAAATAAATGTGCATTTTAAGGATGACGAGACATACTTTCTTCTGGGATAACAAACAAGACACAAGCGCTACACACCCTTGCTGACTGACAACCCCCAGAATCAATCAGCTTCGTGAATGTAGAGTTTGCTTTTTTAGTGAAAAGTCCACGCTTCTGGGGCTCCAAGAGAAGCAATCCAAACAAGACGACAAGCATCCACACGGAGGGGAAGCGAGCCGAGGGCGAGGGCATTTGGTGATTGGCGAAGGTGAGAAAACGTGAGCGTGCGCGCAGCAGATGAAAGGGAGCGCGGTCGGCGGGGCGCAGCGCGGCCTGGGCGGGGGCGGGGGCGGGGGCGGGGGCGGGGCGGGAGCTCGTGCAGAAGCGACGGACGAGGCGTGCTGGCAACTGGCGAAGAGGCGGGACACCACGCCCACGGCGTGATCCCTGGGCTAGCTGGCCAAAATCATCTTGAACCCTACACGGCCACGTTCCGATCAAACGAACAGCAGGGGAAATTCATGGCGATCGGGTATAAGGAGGTAAGTCTTAGAAGGGAGTTTGAAGAGAAGTGGAAATAACATCTCGTGTGATCACTGAAAACCAGATAATATTTCATAAACATTTAATTCACTACATTTTAATACTAGATTTTTCATGCACATTATAGATTTCATGAAGTGCAACTCCCTAAACAGCAAACTTCCTAATTTACCCCTAACAAAAATGTATGAACTCCCTTTGCCCGAACACCACAAATTAAAGAGCAGAAGAGACATAAAAATAAAACTACGAATTTGTAATCCTGAAACAATAATGTGGGAGTGTCTGTTTTGATGGAGTTACTTCCAATTCCAAATAAACAATGATTTCCTCCCCCCATCCAATTGCAGCGAAATTTACGTTCAGTTGTTTATTTTCCGGTTAGTATCCATACTTTGTGATTCTGCTTAAAAGGGACTAATTGTGTACATTTAATACCTGTCGTATTCGTAACTTTTCGTATTCTGAATATATCGCCTTCATGGAAGTAGTTCTATTTGAACAGACATTTCACAATTGGGATTTATCTCTTAGGGTTTATATACTTTGGATAATTTTTAAAACGTTTATTAAATTAATTTATGTAAAATGGACGTATCATACTAATTCGATGTATATTCGATGTCAGCGAACCACATTTTACACTTTAGAATAGTATTTCTCTCTCTTCGAAATGAAAATAAGTGATTATTTGAGGCAATATATGATAAAACTAGGAATTACGTCACATTCAAATTCGTAACACAAAAAATGTTCATTGAAAGAATTAGACATAAAATGTATCGTGAGGGTTTGTGTGCGACCGATTTGAAGCTGACAGTTTCTTTGCACGTTAAAGACACTTTTTTCGTATCCCAAAAGCCCGTCGTTCGGCGTTCGTCTTTCGCCAGCTAGACGGCCGTTCGTGCCAGAGCGGAGCAGGGCGGCGCCCGTCCACGGGCGGTCGTCTGCGCGCGGGACAAGCCGGGATTTATATTAATAGGCGGCGATCCCCGGACTGCGGCGGCGGGTGGCCGGGTAATCGCGCGTCATCGCCGGCGGCCGCCAGTGGAGCGGGCGGCGGCGCGGCGGGCGGGGCGAAGCGGGGAAAGTGACGGGAACGAGCAGGAGCCAGCGTGCTTGCGGACGAGCGGGAGCGCGGTGACACCTCCAGACGCGCGGTCGGTCTGGGGCTTTCGCTGCTCGCCACCGCAGCGCACCATCCTGCACCATGCCGCGCCGCACCGCACTCGCCCCGCCCTCTACCCCCCCCCCTGCCGGTGCGGTGCAGCCGCTTAAGCTGTTGCGACAACACCGACGCGCCGGAAATTACTGTAGTTGCAGCCCACCGCACCCGCTGCAGTGACAAGGCGCGCGCTGGAGGTGGTGCGGATTCGCGGCGCGAACGATGAGGCCTCCACTCACCAAATCATGCGTGGCGCTCACCGCCGCTCGGCTGCCCCAGGCCCGGAGGGCGGTTCCTTCTACGTGCAAGCTGCAAGCTAAGGGAAGCTCTCCGTATATTATCATGCATTCAGGGCACACCAGGGTACCAACGTTCTTGTGCATACTGCCAATACAAGTCTTGTGATGATGGCTTCCATGAATTGTATTTGAAAGTTGCTTAAAAAGCAAATTGTGATTCATCTCCTTCATGTGTACTTTTCAGCAATACAAAGAAATGTCAGAATCGTTCCTTGTTTGTTGCTGAAACCAGTTTTTATACCGAACGTTGCCAGTAGTTCCTAGAAGGGCATGATCAGAAAAAAAGGAGTACATAAATATAATTTTTGAAAAGTATTGAAGTGCTCTATTGCTCTTTCTATGAAATTTAAAACGCTACAATAAAACATCAAACATCTAGTCTAAATAAATATAACTCACTCATTTGATTACTGGTGTATTAATGCATAAATATTGATTTTCAAATAAGTCCAAGAAGAATTGTCATTTTTCCATAAAATGACAATATTCATATCGATCAAGTAGTATAAACACGCTATAACATTATTATTAATCCCTATTACAAAAATGCATTAAAAATACGTCATAAAAATATAATAAATTTCCAGAGCAGGCATTGCAGGAAGGCCAAACTTCAAGATACGAGGAAAGAAAGGGTGAGGGAATTATTGCTGAACAGATATTGGAATAAGAACTTCGCCCGAATAAAACGGAAACCGTGCGCTCCTGAAACAAGAATATCTGCCGTGAGCTTCCAAAGTCAAGTCGGGATTAAATAAAAAGGACAAAAAGTGACTCTTCTGTGTAAATAGCAGAAACTTTAGATTGGGAACCTGACGGAGCCACCTTCCCGACTCGGCCGAAGTTAATGGCTGCTTCTCCACGAACTTTTCAACGAGGGCTCCAGTCCTGGAAGCGACAGGGGTAGGCTTCGGCTTATGAGACGTAATTAAGGTGCAACACGAAGTAATAACTCCGCAGTATTAGCTGAATCGAAAATCTACCACACCAACACGACAATTAAAAAAGAATATGAACGAACAAAATGAAGCTTTTTGTACCCTATCTTTCATTTTCGTCAGCGTCTTTCACTAGAGAAAGAAGTTCCACGACTATGTAATCAATTTAATTGCCGAACTTGAAGTTATTTAAGTCCATACTTCAAAAACGCCAATGCTGGAGAAATGTATGCGAGGAGAAATTTAAAAATAGTCAGCGCTCAATAGAATTAATGTGCTGCCAAGTTGAGATATGTTTTTCATGGAATCAATACATGGTGGAGAGGTTGCTCAATAAAGAGAAAAGAAAATGTGAGAAAAACACTAAAAAAAGGGTGAGCGACGTGAAGTTTTAAAGGGCAAGTAATTTAATCCAAAAGAGTTTATTGTGAAAGAACGATTATTGTGACTTTTTTTTGTTTTTAGACTTTCTTAGTGAGGTTTAATGAGCAATTCAAATACAATTAAGGCGTATTAAAATTCAGGAGATGAACTGCCTATATGAAATGTTGCTTCCGTCCAATTGCATCCTAACAAAGGAAACCGTCCAGTTCCCCTGGTTTCTAAAGAGCTCTTGCCAAGTTTCACATTCCGCATTGATGACAAAATACTCACCACACTATTTTTCGTAACAACACACCGCATCACAGAGAAGAAGAAAGGAAGTTTTTGGTGCGTGAAAAAAAGCTCCTCCTCGGCACCCTTCTCCCTCGCCTACTTGTTAACGCTCACACAGAGCAGCCGTAATGATAGGCGATTAGCGTACAAAGACGTAAACACACGTCCGCCCAAACAAGCACGCGTCAATGGCGGAGGGAGCACGTGCGGACCTAGCTCGGGGGTGGGGGTAAGAGGGGGCGGGGGTCACTCGCAAGAGACACGCACGAGCCGCGCCTCCGGAGGCAAAGGGAACTGTGGGCCTCGAGGTACATTTCTTTCGCGATTTTTCGTTTACACTTGTCATACAATTTCTTTCATCACGATATTTTGCAATGCCTCACAGAACATTCACCAAAATGTTCCATACTTATATTGGGAACATATTAGCAAATGTGTCGTAATTTTCAGTAATAAAATTGTTAAATTTTTCAGAACTGAAAAATTTCGTATGCCACATATTACAATAATAATTTTTATCTTCCGAGAGAATAATGCTGTCACACAGATCATCATGAATTTCCTCTTTCTTACATTTATATTGTAAAAGAACAGCAACTAGGTATGAATTACAAGACTCATATTGCTGATTATCGCTGCAATATCATCACACCTTGAAAATCGTCGGTAATTCACAAATTTACATTTGTTTACTTTCTTTTATAAATAGTATAATGTAGTACAGACCACAAGACATTTTCAAATATTTTAAAAAAAAGAGAAATGGCTCCAATTTTCTTCTTTAAATTTTATTCATACAATAGAGCGATTTTTTATTCTAAAAATAGCGCAGGAGCGATTTTCATTAAAACTTCCAAATGTTTGATAATTTCAAGTTCTGAATTTTATGGGCTTCCTCCTATCACTATCGATTTTTAATAAAATCTCTCAAATTTCGGAAACTGCAGACGTAGTTCTTTTCGAACCTGTCCTACTTCTTCAATTTTGAAGCTAGGGATGTATTTTTAATAAATCAATTCCTAATATTATATCTTTAAATCATTTCATAAACACTATTAGTAATTTTCTATTAGTAAACACTCCATTAAAACACATTAGTAATTTTCGCACGTTTTAATGAACTCGAGGAAATTTTTCACAAATACGTTACCAAGATTTTCTATAAAACTGCTCCATTTTTTCTTTAAACTTCTAGCAACAACGCGGAAAACAATGGTACAAGTATCATATTCATTAAAACTTCAACATTTTTTCGAATGTTTTTTAGGAAGAGTTTTTTAAGAAACGGTTGAAGTATTAGTAGATTAGGAGTTGCAACATTATATTCTGTATCCAGTGTACGACTGTATGTGCGGTAGTATCACCATTACTTTACATTATCAGTCTAGCACCTCACAAATTAAAATAAATCCGTGGAATCTGGAAACTTATTTCTTAAATGCATTTTCTGGAAAAGACCGCCATTTGTGTACTGACGGGATCGAGCAATATGACTAGTAAAACTAGCAACAAAACTGGCAGTTGGTGGGGATTGAGCGAACAGGCCGCTGTGCTTACCGTGATGGGGAAGTCGTCCGGGTCGCAGGTGTAGTAGCGGCGGCGGAAGCGCAGCACTGTGTGCGTGCCGTTCTCGTAGCCCAGCAGCAGCTCGTAGTTGCTGGTAGCGTCCAGCTCGGGCTCGGCGTGGCCGCGTGCGTGGCGGTCCTGGAAGAAGAAGAAGAAACGCGCGTTAGTCGTAGTCGCCTGCCACCGCCGCGCCGCCTCGCGCGTGCCGTCCCCGCACGCGACGCCGCGTGCCGACGCCGCGCCACGCGTGTTCCTCCGCGGACGCACGTTCAAGAGACGCGCGACTTGCCGCGCGTGCGTAACCTCCTGCGCACGGGACTCGTCGTGAACAAGCATAATACACCAATAAGGAAATAACATTGAACCAAATCATTCACTCTTTTCTGATATGTTTCAAACAATTACTAAAATAGCAAAAACCAAGCTTTTTGAGAAAACCTCTGAGATACTTATGAGGTAACGCAGGATATGGAAAAAGCAAGGTAATGCAAGGAATGATGTCATCATGAACGTCGTAGTTTTGAATAAGAAATGTGAGGTGGAGAGACGTATGAGAAAAAGAGAATGGAAGGATAAAAATAAGAGTTGATCAGCTAAGATAAATGACGGGGAAAAATGAGAACCCACAAGAAAACAAACAGGATTCGAAAACGTAAGAACAAACGAGAATACGTGAAAATTGTATAATAATAGCAAAAGATACCAGAACCACAGAACAAAAATGTAAAATCTGGTAGCGAATATGATAAAGGAAATCTTTACAAAAATATCAAGCAGAAAATTTTTTGATGAATAAAAATTCATGAGAAAGAGAAGACTGTGATTTTGCATTTAATATGAAATACATGTAAAACAATTGTCACTTTTACCATTCTGCGAAAACCTGCACAGCAATCCCGCACAACATACACCGATTTGATGCAGTTCAACAAAACTACCGGGAAGGTCTGATTAACCGCAACCGATTCGCTCTGGGGACGTCGGGGAGCACGGGTCGCAGCAGGCGTTCCAATCGGCCCGCGTGCTCTATTCGCCCACTCGCCGCCCACCCAACGTCCACCCACCGCCGCCGCCCGCCCGCCCGCCCGCCACACACATCCGCTGCTCTTCACCAACACGCAACTACGCGCTGCCCGATAAAAGCTCTCCTCTGCGGTGGACATGCGGGGGCGTCGGAATACTTTTTCGATCGATGCCTTTGAACACGCAGCTATCTCGCAGCTATGCGTGCTCTAGTGTCAATACCATGAATTCATTCGATGGCCCACAGACCCTCGGCTGGCTAAAGGAACCTACTGGCACTTGCAAATAACGTCAGAGTGATTCTTATAGTCAGAACTCACTATTTGCAACGACTACGCGAGTTCAAATATATTCTTACACGTACATAGAATGACGTTCCATTTCTAGGCGGAATATTATAACATTGTAACAATGAAGCAAACGTTTTTTAACTAACGCGTCCCAACGTAAACACATTCGTTTGAAAGTTTCTGCATCTGACTTGCAAATACCAAAATTGACGAAATACT
Source organism: Teleogryllus oceanicus (assembly GCA_964035755.1). Lineage (NCBI taxonomy): Eukaryota > Metazoa > Arthropoda > Insecta > Orthoptera > Gryllidae > Teleogryllus > Teleogryllus oceanicus. The sequence goes on from CAXIVR010000001.1 coordinate 131,979,179, forward strand.
CTCTACCAAAGAGAAATATTTCAGCAGTCAATGAGTAAAATACTATGAAATACAAATATGAATAACCAACTGTACCAAAATAATGTTAATAGAAAATATACATTTACTGCGACATCACCAAATACTGCCTTCTCATTAATAATGAGAATGAGAAGCAAGCAAGTCAGGAAGAAAACATGAACAAAACAACAAAGAAATATTTACATTCCATTGTTGTGTTATTAGTTTTATGAATAAAACCCGAAAATGATGCTCGTCAGTATCTGCTCTTTCCCAACTCTTTCCCACAACATGAGGTTACAATTGTGGACGTTCGTGTGGACGCTGTGGATGATGAAGAAATATAAAGGTCAATAATTACGGACCTTTTTGTTGCAATACAGAAAAACAATGATGCATTAAGACATTGGGGTGGGAGATTTACACACATTTAAAAAATATTTCATATTTAGTATGATTTCTAGGGTTAAATTACAGTGGTCTAAATAAATATTTCAGAAAACGAAATCGTCTATGACGAGAGCTACTTGGTCTTGTCGCAGATGAATTAGTTAGCTCAGAAACTGAGAACTAAAACCGGGAAGATGATTGTGTGAAAAAACTAAGGAGTTTATGTTAAGTTCGATACAAATTGTGAGGTGGGAATAAACCATCGGACTTTTAAAGGTTTTATTTTGGATACTTTGTGAAGGTTTAAAATTACTGGCAGCAATGTTCTTCCAAATTGTGCTTACGTACGTTACTGTTGGCCTTGCGATCTCCACAATCTGATTTTAATGCTGTTTGGAAATTAAGGGTTGATTGAAATTTTGATATTATTATGTATGCTTTGTTTCTCACTGTTTTAATTAATTTGCTTTCAATTTCTTTTTTTAATATTCCTAAATATTTAACTGGGATAATTTTGGCGTCCAAGGAACCACATTTGCTTATAAGGAATGCTCAACAGCAAAATGTATATTTATATACTTATTATTTTTAGAAATATACATAAAAGTGGAATAGCATACATATCTGAAATAAATAAATAATAGTACCCCCATTCCAAGAGAATAGGTTCAGTTCCAAAAAATTACAATACAATTTTTTAAATTATTTTTATCATCTGTAAAATAATTTTCTAAAAAAATAAATTATCATAAGGAAAAATAACTACGTCCTGGGAGAGTTTTTCTGTCGGACACAAAAGAGAGGTGGAAACAAAAGAGAAAGAAAGGAAAGAGTCGAACAAATCCCGCCAATTAGGCCGCCTTGAGGGAATAGGGAAAGCGGAAGTGGGATCTTGGAGATTCTCTGCCGCTTCTAATTGGGATTGCCGCCGAATGTTTGGAGCCACAAGAGACAGCTTCACGAGCAGGTAAATACTACGAGAACGCTCATCGTCCTGGCAAGTCAAGTGTACTACGAAAAAACTGACGTTCCACCAATATCGGGAGAAGATACCTCTGAATACATTGTCTTAATTGTGAGGAGATGGTAAAGCGAGTGTCGATATAATATTGATGATCCCCGTAAGCAGGGATGACGAGAAGTGTCTTCGACCGGGTGTACAGCCGGGACAAAAGAGCCCGCGGAGAGAAGAACCTTGAAGATTAACGCAGCCGTCCAAATATGATTCATCGCCGCCCTCGCACAACCTTGTTTGCTTGTCAGTCTCGGCGTCGCCCGCTGTCGTGTGCGTCTTTAGAACAGGTTATAACAGGCGGCTACCGTTGTCCCGGCGTCGCAGCTTGTCGAATTAAACAGCGCGGACGCATTGGCATCGTCGACGACCGGCGGCGACAACCACTAAGGTGGAGGTCGCACAGTCGTAACGCACCACGGGACAGAAGCAGCTGGTGTGACACGGAGGCGTATACGAAGTAATGCAGATGAAACCCAATGTGGAGAACAGAAGGGAGAAGAGGGAATTTACAAGAATGAAGAAAAGTAAATCAAAGAAACGAAGAAAAGAAAAACGTGAGCAAAAAATAGTAATGAGCACGATGAGGTGAAACATGAGATAGGAACGTGAAAGCGAACGCACTGTTAGAAATGGAACTGGGAAAAGAGGGATAGATTCAGAAGACGCGTGAAAGTGACGGCGAGGCGGCAAATGGGTGATCGCGGCGAGCGGCATGTGCAAGTGTGGCGGCTGTGGCGGCTGCGGGCGCAGGTGGCCGGTTGACAGGGGGAGGCGTGGCTAGCGAGGGGTGGGTGAGGAGGGCGGGCGAGGGGGCGGAGTCCGGCGTGTCCGGGGCCCGCGAGGCGTGGCGACGCGGCCGGCCGCAATGGGAGGGGGGCTCGTGGGAGGGGGCCGGTCTCCGTGGCCAACGCCGCCGGATGCTCGGCGTGCCTGTTTAATATGCAAGGACATCTTGACGGGCGGGCGGGGACGGGGGGAGGAAGGCGGGGAGGGCGGGCCCGACGAACCGACCGGCCGACGCCGCCTGCGACGCGGCCTTGTCAGCGGCGTGCTAACGCGCGTTAACCCGCGCGTCAGTCGCGCGTCAGCCGCGGTGGCGCGAGCGACGCCGATCGAAGCGCGCGCCTGCCGACGCTTCTCCCCGCTCCGCCCCGCCCCCTACCCCGCCGCCTCGTGCCGAGATGGAATAAGTCCTTTTCAATTTACGTTCAAGAACACCCGCTGCTTCGGAGGCACAAACGCCCGGCCGTGGCGGGAACGAAAAACCGCTCCTGGCAGACGGCGACCGGTAATGGCGTCATCAGGACTGGATTTACTCTCAACGCTCCCGGGCCGGCACATGGCGGTGCCGCCCAGGCGACACCCGCCGCTTTTTTCGTCAACCACGGCGTAGTTTTAAAGAAAATCATGATAGTAAATCGGTGTAATGCTACTAAGCGATAAAAAGTGCCAGCTTAAATGCTCTGCGGAGTATGTCTCTCAAACATGTTCAGTACGTACATTTACTGGATGGCCAATAAAAAGAAGAAAAAAGAACTTGATCTGAGGTATTTTAGTCAACGTATGTGCTGCACAAAATAATCAATAGCACAGTGAGACCACAGAAAGAACTAACCGCTCTTCTACTTGAACGATTATCTTGTCCACCACGGGATAAGAACAATTGTTCATTAAATTAGAACAGGTTTTCTTTACTTTACCTTGAGCATTTCCAGCACGCCTTTTTGATAAAACATCTTTCACATTTAACTCAGAAAACACGAAATAGTTTCTCTTCCAAAGCTATCACATTACTTAAAACTTCGTTAAATAATTTTGCGGGAGAAAGATCATCGCGAAATTTCACACGCCAATGTTCCCATGCACAAAATCGTTTGAACAGAAATAATAAAATCCTATTATTTCTGCAATGAGAATGGGCGGAACTTCTGCTCTTTCATCGCGACGGAGAACGCTTAAGAACAATCTGAAAATTAATCGAAGTTGGAGTCGAGTTCTCGGATTCTGACTCGTTACCACCGGTAAACGCATTATTCGACACTGACACATCTTTGCAAAAAATGCAAAAAACGAACGCAATCCTTTCAGAGAAAATTCTCGCGGAGAAAAGGAGAAAAGGACACAAGCCATGCTAACGGCAGACAAAGCCGGCGCAAGTACGCGACTTTGATATATAGCACCCGTTTCTTCAAATTGTTTCACGACAACAGGCAGGAATTGGGCGGTGAAGGAGGCAGGAGAAGGGGGAAAGAAAAATGAAGCGTGCATTCCCGTATGAGAGCCGGGCAGATGCGAAGTTTTGATCGGAGGAGAAAGTTAGCATTTTGGGCAGGGATAAGTTGGCAAGAAACGAATAAACCATGTGTAAGGTTTGCACTTGACACTAGTCTTTGCCAGATTCGAGGGCCATGACTTTCTACATTTTTCAAGGCCTCTACATGGTTCACATTTATTAACATCTTTCGCTTGGCTTCTGTTTTATTCCATTCTCACCATTTCCATCTAGATTCTCTTGTACATACATTAGCTTGTGTCTCTACTCACTACAGATCGTAGTTGAGTTTCACATTAATTGTTTTGGTGATGACTTTATCACACCAGAAGAACGAACTTTATGAGACATTATTAAAAGAATTAGGAACAAGCAACAGCAGTTTCCGCATGAAAATTAAAAGAACGTTTTATACAGAAGCTCTTTTTTGGATATGTTTATTTTTCTTTGCACCAAATGATTGACATCGCTATCCCTGATTACACTCAACAACACTTCCGAATCTTGTGTTTCGAAAGGAAGATGGAGAAAGAACTGATGTGAATTTGGATATGAAGTTCCACACTTTTTTCTTAGTGAACGATAACACTTGCACAACTGATTCAACAACAAATATCTTCGTTTAAAGCATTTTGGTTACAATTCTGTGCATTAGATTCCAGAAAAGAACGTTCAGAAAGCTATAGAAATAGCGGAACGTCGGTTAAGCGCCCGGGGCAAAATCTTCCCCCGCCGAAAGGCTTCTTTGAGGCCGCCGCTGTGGCGTGCGCGGAGGCGCGTGCGGCGCGTGTCGCGGGGCGTGACGCCGCGGGCGGAAGGCGGGCGATCGCGGGCCCAGTAGCCGCTCTTCCGCGGCGCGGGATCTCGATGGGCCGGCGCGATACGCGAAGCGGAAGCGTTTTTACTCGGAAACAAAGGAAAAAACACACACACATCCACTCGAGCCGGCGGAAGTCGTCGCTTTTGTTCGTAAACATACGATACCGAAGCCCATATATCTGGCCGCAGGGAGCTGTCACTGCGTCGCATTAACCTTGGCTATTGGCCCGTACCAGAACGCCGCGCCGCCCCGCCCTCGCCGTCCCCGCCCTGCAGCCCCACCCGCCGCCGTCCCGCCCCGTTGCCCCGCTGTTCTACGCCCGCTCCGCCCCGCGGCCAGCAAACTTCCTCCCGATCACGAAAGCCGTCACCATTTTTCCTGCAGTCTCTTTGCGTCTGCGGCCCCGGCAACGCTAGCGCCTGTCACTTCCACTCTCCTCGTCCTTTCCAATCCAAATCTGCGCCCATCCCACTGGGCCCCTCGCTGTGGTTCAACTCTGCACCGTCCCCACATCCCCCACCAGCGCCGACGCCAGTTCCACGACGGCTTCGGACTCGGCCCCACTGACAGTCTCCGTTGTTCCTTCCCTTCCCAACCCAACCCCAGCGCGTTCCCCTGCCAAGCACTTCCACGCTCTCGCAGACCATGCACTGCGAGCTATGTTCGACCCCGCCCGGGCTAGCAGGCCCTCGGACAGATATCCAAGCCTCGAAAGTATAACCCACAATCCGAGAGCATTCCGTGCACGAGCTTTATGTATTGCCAACTTTATGTTCGCGAACACCAACGCTTCAACGTGGAGGTTTATTGGCCTCAAGAGAACTTTTTTAAAATACTAGCAGCTGACGAGAATCAAAATCCGAAGCAATATTTTTTCATGCATAAAATTTAACAGAGTTCTTTCATAGTTGATATAAAGTGTATTTCTTAAGAACAGCGCACCGAGTGAAATTGCTTTTTGCGCTTCATACTATACATAGGTTTCAATCACGGTGCACATTCTTTTCGCCAAAGATTCCAATTATTTTTTTTTATGAATTATTACGGCTCTTTTCTGGGAGAGACATGTAAGTCATTGACTTTAGATAAATGTTTACTGCTTTAAAAATGTCAAAGAATTATATGGCTTGAATTGCGCCATATGCTAAAGGAGACATGTAACAACGCTCCGCAATGAAACAAAAAATGGGATAATTTTCAGATAACGCACGGAACATAAAACGAGACATTTACGGAGAATGATGGTGTTGGACTACATAAAGCGTAAATAAATGGGAGCTCGGTCACTACCCTAGCCATGCATATGCCATACACCTCATATCTCAAAAATCTCCCAGTCCACCGCAACCGTTGTTTTGTGCGCTCTGAACAACAAAACGTAATCTACAGTGTGATTTATTTGAATTACTCAATCAACAATCAGGAAAACAGAGCAACCTCTGCCCCAGCCAGTGTTGCGTTCACGTCCAGCTCAGGCCCCATTAACAGACACCATCGCATAAGGAGATATAGACAGCAGTGGAATAACACAAGCAATCCAATTCACGGGTAGATAGTTCAACGGGTTTCCTGTCTAAAATTAGCATGAGAAAGGTAATCCTATGTTGGCCGTTTCAACACAATATCACAACAATGATCACGATGCATTCATAACTGAAACACTCTCTCCTTTGATGATTGGTCAGACGCGAGATGAACCACGAACTTCGCAACTCCAGAACAGCGATCGCCGCGCAGGCCAAACGCTGCTACATCTGCTGTCTGAAGGCTTTCGGGCAGCAAACTCCAAACTGCAGCAATGCCCCTCATCCTGAAGACGTATTCCGATCATGCGATTGAAATCCCGATCTTGCGCGTCGTTGGCAATCGGGGGCAGCTCCCGCTCGCTCGGCGACGGAGGGGTTTCGCGTGCGTCAAGGTTCCTGCGACCCAATCGCGCCTCCGATCTCGGCGCCGGGAGCAGGGCGGCGGCGACGTCAAAGGCCGTGGGGGCGGCCGGCACGCAGGAGTGGGCAGGGAGATGGAGGCGGGGCGGCACGGTACGGCGTGGCGGCGGTGTAGTCCACGGCTGAGTGGCACACGAAGAAGTACGGCTTATAGAAAGAGGCAGCAGAAGAGAGAGGTCGCTGCGCTTGACTCTGCTAGGGGAATGTGCGAACAACGAACATACGGGACTGGGCATGACAAAGTATTGTTAATAACATAATTCGTATGCTTGAAAGGCTTGATGCAATAATAAGATATGTCACACCAGACAGTAAGTCTCCAGCTATCCAGATATGTTAATATCTCTTATTTGGTCAAGGTATTGCTTATCTCGTTACTATATGTCTTGTTCACGTATATATGATGAATTGAGGGTATTAACAAAATCATATTCGGCCACAATCGAGATATTAACATATACGATTAGCGAAAATCTTCCTACAGCTACTGTGGTTTATTTTCTTACTGAGCCAAGCTCTCCCACTGTACTGGATAACTAACAACGAGAATGTAAGCAAAAACAATTTCAGAGACAATAAATTAAGAGAAAGTGAAAATCATATATTAAATGGCCACTTGATATCAAATGCCATTAGCATCAGTTACGCTAGAAGGAATGTGTTAGTACTCCTTGGAAAGAATAGTTGCACAATTAAAAAGTTGCAGCCCAGTTAACATTATTGAATGAATATTCATTATGCAAATTAGTATCACTGATATCTTTAACATAACTTAATTATTCAACGACCTCAACAAACAAATGCAATGTGGTTTAATTTAGTACGAAATTATTTTCTCAGGTATTTGAGAAAACAATCCAAATCTGATAACAAAACGTCACAAATGAAAAAGACAACATTTATTGTATGTCTACAGCATTATCTCGCACATGAGGGCACGATCTGAATCACTTCATCGTAAGTAAGGCGATTGTTTTCTCAGAGAAAATCCAACAGAGTGTTTTCGAGGACATGAATTGCCCTGAAATTTTTTTCCGCATTAAGAAGCTCTCATGGAACACACCATTAGCGCTCACTGTGCGACTTTAAGGGGCACCCGCAGGAGGAGGGGTCCCAAGAGTGATAGCTTCGCGTATATGCTAAACTCCCGCAGGGGCTGATTCATTCACTCCTCTTGGGAAAAATGGCGGAGCGCACATAAATTCCGTTCTCTCATTTGTCTCGAAAGAAACAAAGCACGAGAAGGAGTAAACCGCGAGAGAAAGACGTTCCGGCAATAAGGACTTTCATTTTAGCAAAATATTTCACCCACGCAATTAAAGAGCTTTGGGCGCTCATTTGTGCCGCCGCCGCGCCGGGGAGCGCCCTGATTCGAGGGCGGGCGGCGAGGGGCAGCCATTCCGCTTTGTGCCGCCGCTCCGGCAACGGCAGGGCGCCCCGACATTTGTCCTGCCGCGTGGGGGCCGGTACGCAAAAGCCGCCTGAATAATAGGCGCGCCGCAGAAATAGTACTCTAGCAAGCGGCGCATGTGGACACGTTGAATGAGGAGTTAATGAAGAAAATACCTTCTCAGAGAGAACATCGTAGTATCTATATTTGAAAGGCTTATCTAGACGACAGAAATCGAGGAATCCTGTCAAATTAAGATGTCACAAAATATTTGTATTGAGGAGTTTATTTCGTATCTCCACTATTACTCCATTTCATTGGGTGAGAACCGAGTAATAAATCACATTTCAAATGAAAAAAATATCTACATGTTCTGGATACTACACCTCGGTACACATATATTTAGAAATAGAGACTTCAAAAAGAAAACTACCTTCATAAGTGATTCAACAATGTTATGGTAATGACATACATTGCAGCAGATGTACTCGAATTGTCTAACGATACGGCTTTCTCGTGTAATAATATGCAAAACGAAGCAGCTGTAGAATTAAATATAATTATGATTATTTCATTTCTCTGATATGCGCCGATAACAAGCAGTAATGTGTCATTACAAACAAGGGACTTCAGCTGACGTAAACGAGTACGTCTTGCCTTCGGTCGTGCTGTCAGACATACAGAAAACACATCCAGAGAACAATAACTTATTTCATGAGCATGAATAATTCTCCTCTCGTGGCAAAAATAATTCCTTCTTGCCGCTTTCCATTACATCTCGGCTCGGATGAAAACCGCCTGGTTGTTCCTGTGGCCGCCAGTGTCCCCTAATTGGCGTTGGTGATAAATCTTTAATTTTTTAGGACCGCGTTTCTGACCTCTGATTCCGCGAACTCTTCAATTCCTTGATTTTGAATGTACGGAGAAAGAAATAATCTTTCACAACGCAGGGATGAAATATTAATGTATTTGCTTTAAATATTAACCAAACATGCTTTGGGGATTAGTTTCCCATCATAAGTGTTTTTTACAGCTTCAACTAAAATAAAATAAAATACGAGTTCAAATGAAATTTGATAATACAATCAATATACATTTAGAAGCTGATTTTTTAAAATTTAAAAAACAATAAATAACATGATTGTTTTTAAAACTGTCAGGAAACATTAATCTCTGCATTAGAAAATACAGAAATCACTTTCCCAAGAAACATGGAACAAAATTACATATTGGAACATGGGACATATTTATATGTATGTATAATCATGTTATGATCGTTGAACGCCATCTTGTTAACTGTGAGAAAATCGATTAGAAAATTTAATATATAACATTCAAGCTAATATATTATTTAATACCTACATTGTGAAAGATTATTTCTTTCTTCATACGTTCAAAATCATTGAATTCCACAAATTTCCACCTAAAACCCTTCAATTTTATTCGACTCCGCACGCAAAGCTGCAATGTAGTACCTCGCAACTCACAACTTAACCCGATTACAAAACAGGAATCGTCGACCGGGATAACTTATTAATAGTAAGTTTAGGCGTAAAAATTGACGAACGTCATCGGGTCGCGGGCGATTGCCGCAGCGAATCGCGTGCCACGGCGCGCACCACGCACGCGGTCCTCGACCCCTCCCCCTCCGTCCACCCTGAAACCACCGGCGCGACGCCACGCGCAGCGGTGGCAGAGAACCGGGCGGGGGCAAGGGTGGGGGCGGGGGAGTATTATTTAAACAGCTAAAGCAAATGGATGAATGGAATATGTGTGGAATGCGCTGTGTAATGTGTGTGGATTCGAAAACTTGTACCTGGAGTGATTTCGGTGGTGTAGTTGCACGTGCTGTACGTTGTAGTTGGGTAAAGTCAGCACTGCAAAACTATCGCCAATTTTATATAGTCACTTTGAGAGGATTCACTCGTGCATTTCCAAGACGACGGGGAGGGTTTGGCCTTCGGCCCCCGCGATTGCACATAAAACATCATTCTGCTCAGCCAACGCAAAATTTTCTAGTCATTTTACACCAAGATCTTTACTCACGTATCTCGCGTAACAACAACCAAAGTATTTCTTCTTCATTCAATGCGCGCATTTAACGTGTGTTGCATTTATTCATGGTGAGAAGGGAATTTTCTGAAAACTTTACCCGATACAGGTTCATCATTTTCATGGTTGTTTCAGGGCACGTCAATTGTTCCAGTCATTAGCCACGTTAGTGTAGTAAATGTTTTTCGGAGGTGACAGTGTTCCTTTTCTGCTGCATTGTGTGTCATTCGGCGCCGACCTACGGCCTACCTTGCAGTATTTCCTTATTCAAGAATCTCCCATGCGGCGGCACCGCCCCAGCCGGGACAAGCTCTAAGCTCCCGTTTGGTCTGCCGACATATGTGAACAAGTAGTACATGTACGTGTGTGTGTAGAAGGAGAGGAGACGACAAAGAACAGGAAGCAAAAATTGGGCGCGGTTCGTGGCCCGTTTGCAACGGCATTACTCCGATATTCGCCTGGTATTGATTGGAGAAACCATGGAATATTACGGAGAAACCATGGAATACTGGAATCGGTCCCTAGAATTCTCCTCCAGACAGCGGCTGAATTCAACCCAACTATAGAGCAAGTGTCGAAAATCCGCAAAAGTAGGAATTCGGTAGGGCCCCTGTGAGACTCGCTGCAGAGACAGCGGCAATATTGGATACGAGCTTGAGTGGAGATGATGGTCGGGAGCTTGATGAGGCGGCAGATATTAGAAGCAGAGTTCCAAGCGTCATTACGACTGCGGCGCATCGAGTCACACCTGAGTGACCAGCCAGAAGTTAGAAGTAGTGAGAAGGCCGAGAATACGCGGTATCGGTCGAAAATCAAAGGCCAACGCATAGTGTGCGTTGCGATAGATTGCGTATTCACGGCTGGAGTGGCGACGTTGGCAACGTGAGTGCCAACAACATTGGTGTGTGCATAGGCAACGCCAGTGAATACCGGAACGACAGCGGTAGTCAAGGAACAGAGATGGCGGGTAGGTCGTGGGCGGGAGTGATTGGAGCGTAACGAATTTGGCGGTGGCGCTGGTGGGGGCGGGGCGCGGCGGGGCGGGCAAGCAGTGGCGTGTAACTGCGGCGCGGGGCGGGCAGCTGGAGCCGAGCTCAACCGTCGACCCCCGTGGCCCGTGTCGGCCGCGCTCGCCCCGGCCCCAGCTCGCTCCCCACGCTCGCCCCGCCAGTCCGCACCGCCCGCACACAGCGTCGATGTCTCTATTGCTCGATTACTCGGCCCCCCGGGCGGCAATCACCGGCTGGCTGGGTCGCCGCGGTCAGGCGCGCGCGCGCTCTCGGGAGCGATCGCCTTCCCTGCCCTAATGGATAGGGCGCGCAGGGAAACTTTCGAGGACGGCCCTCCACGCCGCCAGCCGGCCAATCTCCTGCTTTTCCATAGAACTCGCCATGCAGCCCACTCCCGACTTCTTTGGAAAGGCCCGTTCGAGAGTCGGGATATTTACGTCCGCAAATGGAATTGCACGGAAAAGAGCAATCAAAACACAGAGGAGATTCGCGAATGCACGAAGCACTGCGCGACCGCTAGTGACGACGGGTACAGTGGATTGCACACACTCCACGAAACGCAGGCGGTGCTCTGGAAGCGCGCGCGACCTACAGTGACCCCTTCCGTCTTGCTGTGAGAAGGACTCGGCGCAGTGAACTGCCTCTCGGATTCGACAAAGGCACCCGGTTGCAGACGACTGAGAGCGTGCTCGAGCAAACGCATCGCATGTTCCCGCGAAGCGGAGGATCGATTTTCGCCGTCAATTAGGCGACAGTATGCGAATAATTGGCGGATTCCAGCGGCTCTCGTTGACGTGCCAGAGCGAGCGGAGCACAGACGGAGGTGCATGCCGCGGGGCGCGGAGCGCGGGGGGCGGGGGCGGGGAGCGACGCGGGGAGGGCGTCCTTAGGAAGCTCCGCAACGCACCGCGTGCGACAAGCTTACGCCTGGCGGGAGCGCGCCCACGCTCAGCCGTTGGCGCGGCGCACAGCGGCACGCCGATGCCAAGAGCTGTCGAAATGTGGCATGTCGCTATCAGGTACACACACCCATTAGGCTGTCGTTCGTCTGAGAGATTTTCATCAGCAAAATTATAGAGAAGTGTTTCACATAGCGTAACTGATCTAGAAGCAGCAGTATGGACTCCCGTTAGAGTTGATTCTGATTGACAGCGAACGGTTCAGTAATTCTCTCACAGCTGTCAGTGACTAAATCATTTTAGACATAAAACCGCGATGAACAGAGTACACAGTGAAAATGTGTACGCTCAATAAAAATACTCACAGCTATTTTCTACCGCGATATATATATATATATATATATATATATATATATATATATATATATATATATATATATATATATATATATATATATATTCGGAAATTCAAGCAAAAGAAAACTCTACACTACATTCTATCTGTAGCGTTTCTTCCAATGGCTAAGAACAAATAATATACGTGTTCCTGCAAATGAACAGTCTCTGAGATATCTCTAAAACAAAGCAATACGATAAACATCAACATTCACTGAGATTTAACACATAAAATATTAACTGCCGTGAACATAGATTAAATATTTGAATTTCATTTTAATATTTTTAATGTGAGCGATATCCGATAAAAAGGGAGGAATTGCTAACGCAACTTTGCCATCGGATTCGGCAGGCCTCGCCGGAGAAGCAGACGCGTTGGAGCGGGCAGCGGAGGGCAGCGAAGGCACGCGCCCTGCCCACTGGCTTCGTCGGCCCTTCAGCGGCGGGTTGGAGGCGAGCATGTGCAGGGGACGAGGGAGGCGGGAACGGGCAACTTTTGTGGCTCGGCCGCAATCCGCGCTCTCTCCACGCTCTCTCCATGCCGCGCAGCGGAGTACTCCGCCCCCCCCCCCTTGGTGTTTCCGAACACTGCGGAGGGTGGCGACCGCCTGCGGGCTCGTTGAATTGCACCCTCCCCCCGCGCCTTCTCACCGCTCCACCCGTTCGGAATGGAAACGCTCGCGAGGAGCAATAAAAACTTCTGAATGGACTCGATACCATCCGTGAGCTTTTAAGGCGAATTCCTGAATTAGGGTAACCGCTCGGACTCACGCCAATCTAAATGAGACCCACGTGGCCCCACCGAGCTCAACATAATGACAGTCATACCGTGCGCCCAGGCGGCGAACCGGTGACTTACAGACGGCCCGCTGTTATTAACATGAAAGAAGAAGAATGAAGACACCAATAAACTCATATTTTACGAGTGTTATCACACTGCGGATGTGGTCTCCCTCACTAATAAACATGCCGAAGGAAATATACTATTCTTTAGAATACGAAATATTGTATTTATAAAAAGGCTATCGTGCCGATCTAAATACGGGGTATCGCGACTGGAGATTCCACAAAAAATCGCCTGTCTAACCTCACACCTCCGAGAAGGCAGGAACTCCATAAACAGGTGAAGGGCCAGAAAACATCGCTCTGAAATATTATTATTAAACAGCCGTCGGCTGAAAATGACGGCACTTTATGTAATTGGAGCCTCCCGCCCAGGAACACAAGAAAATGTCTCCTTCCGGCCCCTCCCACGCGCCGCCCTCCAGGTGCAGGGCGAGGGCCTCTGCCGCCCCGACGCGGCGCGGCGCGACAAAACGCGCCCTGTGGCTTCTCACGCGACGCGCTACAACCGCCGCTACAAGCGACACCTCGCAGTTCTCTCGATGGGCTCCCACGCTCGTCCTCCCCGCTGGGATCAATCGCTGCCGTTCCAGGCTCCCACGAGCACAAGTCACTGCTGAGATCTGTGGTCAGGGCACAGTGCACCGTCACGAATTGCTCACCCACCTTCCTGTCTTGCTGTTGGCGGCCCCAAGCTACTTTAAACCTCTATCTAATTTTCCCCTTCGAAAGCTTTCTCGCCGTTTCTGATTGCTCATTAACCATTCCATTTCATCGAATGTACAACGTAACCTAACTTCCTCCATTCCATTGCCTACCTTCTAAAATCCCATTGACAACATTCACGCTTTCTTTATCGTTTGTTTTCGTACGGCCATTCCTCTACTGCGACCGCATTTTTTCAACCACTTCACATCTTCCCCCATCGCCATCTCCGCCGCTCTAACGGTTCTCCGGTTCCCCTACGTGGCAATGCCTCGGTCCGCTTCCCTGTCGCCTTGTCTCCGCCAAGGGCCCACAGAGCGTCACCCCGGCCGCCACCGCCCCACCTCCCCCCCCTCCTCCTCCTCCTCCCTCCGCCCGGTCGCATCAAGTAGGAAAGCGCTCACTAATTTCCGCACCGTCCGTGCTCCTTTCATCTGCGCCACTCACAATAGGAATGGAAGCAGAGGCGGCGCGAAGCAAGGCCAAGGGCGGCGGCGGCGAGTCGGAGGCAGGGGGTGGTCGTGGCGTCGCCGTCCCCGCCCCCGCCTCCGCCGCCGGGCCGCGCCACCGGACCGTCGCCCCCGCAATTTACCGCCGCTTCCAGACCCCGGCGAGGGTCCCCGAGAATCACGGGAATGCGTTCCCGATTACGCCGAACGCGCGCCGGCTCTAATTAGTATCTCAAATCACGGCGCCCGCCGACTCCCGGCCACATGTGGCAGCCGATGATCATTATTACTCGTCGCGTTGCGGCTGCCGGCGCCCGCCGCCGCCTCCACTTGAGCGCCCTGCCGCCGCCGGAGGCAAACGCCACGCGCCCTCCGGCACCGCGGCCACCAGTGAGGAAGGACGTGTTGGTTTTGAAGCGGCGCGGCAGCTCCGTAATACGGCGCGCTGACGGGCACGCGGATCAGCTTGCATCTCCTTTAGAATGCCATCTCTTTATCCTCTGATTTGCTTTCTTTTTTTAAAGTTTTTTGAGATATATTGCCAACATTTTCGTTGCTGCAAGTTTGAATAGTTAAAACTAAATGATTTTCTAAATTTATGACAAGCGTAGATCCTGGTCTGCTGACTGTACTTGTTAGTACCATTTAACAAGGTGTATAGTAATGGAATATAAGGTTTTACACAACTGAAACATACGTGCATACTTTATCATTTAGTACGAGTAAAATTTCAATTCGATTTTGCTAGGATGACATAAATATTAGTACCTTTTTAAAAGTTAGTCAAAAGTGGATGTATTAATAAGAAAAGCATAGATACCAAAAGTAATAGTCAACAAACAACACAAGCACAGAAAAACAATCTTTCCTAGATTCCTCTGAGTAAATTCAATTGCGTCATATGGGAACCATTTAATTCTTTGAGTTTAATAGGCCGCGGTTCCCATATAATCGCGACCCATTCGTACCAAAACTACCAACTGGAGTGAGCTCACACATCTTCCGGAATGTTCGGCAATTGTCGCTCCAACAGCTTGACGTAATTGAAGTAATAGCGTCCGAATTATTGCCTGGACGCAACAAATGCTGCGTTGATTGCGTTCGATGCCAGACTCATAGAAACACTAATTAGGGAACCAGACCAGACGTGCTTCCCCAGTGCCAATGCCCGGCTATCGCAATTACTTCCCAGGGCATCAGCTAGCCGCATATCCCGCGAATTGCTCAATAACTCCGGTTAGTAAAGTTGGATCTACGCGGCTATATAGACGTGGAAGATGAAAAAATAATGAGTGATCGATTGAATTATTTATTGGTAGCGACAATAGCCAAGCGGAGATTGTAAAGCGAAGTATTCACACAAGTAACGTACAGAAAGCTCCAATGTAAGCGGCGAACGTCGTAAAAGACACTTAATAGCTTCGTAGATCAGGGCCCGGCCGCTCGAGGCCCGCCTTGTCCAGGTCGAGAAGTCGCCGAGAAGACCAGTTGCCCGTCGTAACGACCCTCTCACCCGTTCTCTTCCTCGCACTAAACATGAGCGACTCGCGTTTCTGCCTCATTTTACAACCTGCCATCTCGCCGTCGCAGCGCGCCGGGTGGCGCTGCGTGGAATCAACCAGTCTCCGGGCCAGGCCGCCGGCAGCGCGACGGAGGGCCGCATGCTGATTTCCTTCGTGGAAACTCCCGAGTTTCGCGGCTCGACCGGCTCCGGCGCGCCATCTTTGGGCATCGGCCGCGGAACACAAATTACATATTTCATTCCCAATTCATTCGCCACGTTCACCACCGTGGTTCCTGGCTTTTCGAGGCGACAACTGTTTCCTTTCGGTTGCAGCTCCCAAAGAAAAGCCACTTTCTCCGGAAGAGCGGCCGCGTCTTTGGAGGGAGCGTCTTCCGCCGGCCCTAGGGCCACACGGCGCTGCTGATCCTCGCAGCAAACGGCGCAGTAAGCCATTGTCCTAGGCAGCTGCTCTCGGAGGAAGGAGGAGGAGGAGAAGGCGGCGGCGGCGGCGGCGGCGGCGGCGACGCGGCGAGGCAAAATGTTCTGCGCCGCAGTGAAGCATCGTTCTCGTAATGAGTAACCGGTAATATGCCGGTCCCCGCTCTAATCTCCATAATCTTGTCCTCCCTTGTCCTCCCGCTCCCGCGTCGGCTAATAACGTGGTTCAAGTAACAGCCTGCATTGCTCTCGGCGCCTGCCATCACAGAACCCGCCCAACAGCCTCATTTCGACTCCACTTTTATTTTTCGTCGCTCCCCTATCCGGGATCTTAAGTATTTTTTAACTGTGTGATGCCATGTACAAACTGGTCCGGGATTACGCTCATTTTATTACCTTGCATTTCTTTTCTTCTCCGTCCTCTCATAAGCTTTGCTGTATAAATTAACACAATCCTATCGGTCGCGCGTTCTGCCGATTTCGGAAGCTGCCGATGTATTTCGTCAGAGTGTGCAGTCTACAGGGCTGCATAAAGGAAAGCGCCGCCAGCTTCCTCCGTGCTTTTATCCTCTATAAAATAGAGGCTCAATAAAGTCACCGGGCAATCCGCAAAAGCGAATGTCACACAAATAACAAACTGGAAATAAATCGACGGGTTGGCGGCGGCAGGAGGGGAGGCATGTCGCGCGGTCAAACGATACGAGAAACGGCCAGCCGTTTCGGATGGCTATGTCTGCGGCTGATCGAAGACTGTAAACGTCGATGACGTTCCATAAAAGCATTGTTAACAGAAGCAGCGCCGGGGCTTTCATTTATCAGAGTGACCGCAACCGACGCGCGGCATGATCAAGGACGGCAGGAAAGGAGATATTTAATTAATCAGAGACTATGATTCCAGGGCAATGTATAGCACGTCGCGCCGCTATCCACTTTCCACTTGCAGGCATCGAAAAAGATCCGTAATCGAATTGGCATGAGTTGCGAATTGCGGGCCGCAGATTACCGCCATAAATGATTCAACACACCGTTCGCTCTCCAGGCATTTTAATGAAACAGCCATACTAATATAGGCTCGCCTACCCGCTTAGTGCAGAAAGCACTTTGGGAAAATGGACTCGGGCCTGGAAGATGAAACGTATCAAATAAATTAGGCGCGCGAAACTGCTAAGAGCATCCCGTGCCACGCTCGGTTGCAAGCGCCGGTGCACTCTTGCCGCCATAACAGACCACGCCCCTCATATGCGACTCTTTGGGCACTGTACAGATCTTCGTGCTATTGGTGCTAGTAATGCCGGCTTGAGAGGACGTCGTTAGTGTTCATCTGAATAACGTCCTCATTTCAACAAACGAAGCTCTTAGCCCATTCCTGACGTCACATTCTTCGAATTCTCAAGGTACAATTTCTCACCTAAACTGAGATAGTGTCGCAGCAAAAACACTCAACGCACTGACATAAACTATTGCGGTGATGAGTGAACCGGCTGGAGAGTGAAGACTGGTTAGCACGGAAAACCATGGCGGCACGTAATCGCTACTTATGTGTGGCCATAACGATGAAAGATAGTGAGCCTAAGTGGTTACCCTACATCTTTCCTCGCGTTCAAAAAGAAGACACGAATGTACAAATAAGCATGCTACGAGATTTGGAGTAATGTAGATATTGTTTAAGTACGAAACAAATGGAAATTACACATATTAGTATCTCACACGCACAAAAGATGCACGAAAGAGCACTTATATTTTTAACACAGTATACAACTTTAATTTGTCAAACAAATGCAACGAGTTCTATAATATTCAACCATAAAAACATAATATTATTGTAATAATAATATTATAAGAATATTGATTAAGAGTGTGAGAATGAACTCGTACTAATTTGTCCCAGCAACTTGTTCGCGTGGCATCTACTGTCCACGGCCCGTGTCGCAGCGCCCGCATCCTCGCTGCCTGCTACACCTCGGCCGCGCGAGTGCCGCCTGCGGGGCCCGAAGCCGGCGCTGAGTGCCCAACCGGATGCGCCCACGAATTGTTTTCAATTTGTTATTAATAGTAATCGCGGCGGCGATCGCCGACAGCCATCGCGCGGGAAGGTCAGCGGCTACTGCTGCAGATGAGGCTCGCACCTGCCAATCCTCGCAGCTATAACCGAAATGGCTCCTGAAATCGCGTGTGGGCGGGGGTCGGAGGAACGGCCGCGAGAGCGGGAACAGGAGCGGTCGGTTGTGACGGCGTCGGCGGCGGCGGGAGAGCGTGGCCAAGGGTGGGCGGTGGGCGGAGGCATGGCACGGGGAGGGCGGTGGCGGCGGCAGCGGCAGCCGTTGCGTCCCGAGCGGCAATCGCCCCGGGCCCACGGCCGGCCCGGCCTACCGGCCGCGTAATTATGTAAGGAATACAGTAGCCTACCCGGCAATTACCGGGAACATTGTACCCCTTGCTGCTGTTTTTGTCTTCATCTAGCGGGGTGGGGGATCGCCTCGGGTGATTGACAAATCCTACGTGCGTCTTCTTCGAATAAGTAATTCAAAAGCACCCGCGCTCTCCTCGCAGGTATTCTTCCACCACACTAGTATTTTTTAGTCCATTCCCTCGCAATTAAGTAGAATTATGTGTCAAAAGCGAAAGTCACGTTCTAGCCGAAGGACATCGAGTAGTCCTTTCGTTTCTTTCAAGTAACTCTATATTTAAAACGCACCATCAATAATTGCACTATAAATATGCATGCCTCAAATTCCTGGCCTGACAAGTGTGCATTAGTGTTAAGAGCGTCTTTTTGGCGGGTCGCGCGAGGGGCGGACGCGAGCGCAGGGGACATTAAGGCTACACCTCGGAAAGTCCGTCGGTAGCCTTTCCCAGTCCCCGGTAGCCATTATCGGCCATTCGCATGCCATCAGGCGCCGCTGATCCCAGATCATCGGGCGGCGCGGGCCTTCCGCCGCGGGCGGCCGCGGCCCACGCCCGCCCCGCCCGGCCCCTCCCTCCCCGCCCAGCCCCGCCTCCCTGCCGCTCGACGCCCACTCATCCTTCCCCGCTCCGCGCCACGCTCACTCGCTCCAACCCGCTAGTGTTGCGTTCCCTCCGCTCAGCGCCCACGTTGTCAGCGAATCAGGGCTCATCGCCCGTTCAAGGAAAATTGCCAAAGATATTGCTTTGCATCTGTGGCTCACCCGCGTGGGTGGTTGTCAGGTCCATTCTTCTTCGGAAATTTTTCATTTGATATCGCTCTTGTACTTACACTTCTTCCCTGTGCTCACTTCATATTATTACATTTCACGACCGCAAAAACTTCTTGTCATTAACTGTGCATCAAGTGCACCCCTTTCTTCTTGCTCTACGATTAAACACATATGAATGATGGAATATTTTCTGGCGAGATGTATTGATGTTCTCCTGCTTGCACTGACTTTTTCAGCCATTCCTTTTCCTATTTTTGTAGTTTTTATATTGTAAACGGAACTAATTTATCGGCAATTCGGAAATGTTTTCTTGGTCCTACTTCCTTTCCTCTTCATCCACCAGAAAAAATATGCTTCATTAGAATTGCATCCTTTATTTGGAACAGTTTCTCGTTCTATTACACCTTCTCCTGCTCCACTTGTTTTGTATGTTAGAACCCTAATCGTTTTCCGTCGCTCCCTCTTCAACTCAAATAATTGTGGTAGCTCCACCACTATCGGCCCCTAACTCTCGCCATTGCGCTGACTGCTCGCGTCCCGTCCCGCCGCTTCCGCCCCGCTACCCGCTTGTGCCAGAGCCACGCGTTGTTCCTCGCCCGTACCCGCGCGCCGCCCCGCCCCGTCCCGTCCCGCCCCGCCCCGCTCCGCTCCGCCCCGCCCGCCGCACCCCGCCGCGCCCCGCCCGCCGCGCCCCGCCTACCCCGCCCCGCCCGCCCGCCCCCGCCCCGCCCCGCCCCGCCCCGCCCGCCCCGCCCCGCCCCGCCCGCCGCCCGCCCGCCGCGCCGCGCCGCGCGCGCCCGCCCGCCCCGCCGCCGCGCCCTGGCGGTCAGCGCGCGCACACTAGCTGCGGGGCACGAGGTGGCCGAGGTCGACGCTCCCGACCAAGACGTCTGCGCTTTCGGCCGCCACGAGCCGACCGCAGAACACCGTCATTTGGTCAACTGCTTTTTTATACTAATTACACATATCCTTTAGACGATGACCACATCAAACCAAATGCTACCCATTCACCTACTGTTCGTCAAAGATGCAGCAAGAAAAAATAATAGAATGATGCTCGAAAGTTTTATGCTCTACAAAAGAACGCAAACAAAAAATGCCTTGAATACCTTCGACCCTATAAATGCTGTTTTGCAGAATCTACATCAGTTGAAAATTTACATATCTGTTAACGTATTAAATTATTATTTGTCATGAAAAATAAATATTTATATTCAATATATTGCTCATGAATCAAGTTATAATAAGATTGTTTAAAAATATGAAGCATTGTAAATTAAACCTTCAAGCACAGTGTCTGAAACCAGATACTTATGTATATGCGCTGGTATTGGAAGTTTGAAATGACGGATCAACGAAATAGAATACTTCAGAGAGATGCACTCTTCAGTCGGCATTCGTTTAATGACTACTGTAATGTATCACATGCTAGTTTGACTTTTTGCTTCATAAACCTGTCATGCCAAGGCTAATAGTCATATGAACAAGCAATGGGGCCCAAATGAGGCATCGTTTCTGTTATTAAATAATATAACTACTTAAATACACATTTTCTACACTCTCATAAATTTCTGCATTTCTTTTAATGTAAAGGTACACGAAGGTAATTTTCATGTACGAAAATTAAATTTAATGTACGTTAATTAAATTCAATGGAAAATTAAGGCTTACATTAAACAGTTTTAATTTAAGCATTAAATTTAATTTACGGGTACATTAATCTCCCGTTAGAGCAAAAGATACATTAAAATTCATGTACAGTCGTACTTTCATTCTACATTAAATTTAATGTAATTTTTGACAGTGTACTTAAATGACGTATTACATCTATCATTTCTAAATTTATATATTTTGAATAGACGCTTTAAAAAAATAAAACTAAGACAAAGTTAGAGATGAACATTGGAAAAATATGTAGTAATTAGCCTACAATAAATACTTCGCATGATCATATTAATGCTCAGCAATTTTTGTATTTCAAACGAAATCAACTGTTCATCCCTTGATAGAGGACAAGAATGAAACAAACTCCTCGTATATCTTATTCACTTTAAAATCAAAACATTTATTTGAAAAAATATACAGACAGTATTAGATTACATACCAACATCTAGGTAGTTTCGCCCTTTCCAATTCTCAAGCACGAGAAACATTTAACCCCTAATGATAAGAAAAATGTTGAAGTAAAAATCTTCATTTTTACAATAATAATTCTCAGCAACCCTACCGCTTCTAATAAACACGTCACAGGCCATCGTTTCGGTTTTTACAATCTCTTGAATTTATGACGAAAAAGCGCGAGTTTTATAGCATAATCCAAGAGCGTCATCAGCAAAATAAGACTAAAACCCACTCCGGCAGAAGGCGAGCATGTAGTGAAGCCGTAGAAGAGTTTGTAGGGGAAACGCAGTCACATTCCTGCTAACACACACGCTCGAGCATGAAAACGCATAATCCTATTAAAATCTATTAGATGAAAAAGGCGAATAAAAAAAGCTCTGATTTTTTGTGTTTGCTTGCACACATGCGAAGTGTTGTCCCTGCAATATACTTAAATTTGCCCTCAGAATACAGATTCTGGTTATTTCTGCGTTACTTCTCCAACAGAGAAATATCTGTTAAGATACTTATTGTATACGTATATCTGAAAGGTGGTTTTGAACTAAAGATATGATGAAGGAGGGATGTTTGACTCATTGTGGTGCATACTAAGAATATTTTTCTTACATGCTTCAACAATATTTATCAGAGCAACAAAAATTAAATTACTATTCCGTGCTTTCTTATTACACAAAGGAAATTGGCTTGAATTAAGTGGTGATTTTCTCCCAAGAAACTCAAGACGTATATTTTTAATCAAGAGTTCATAAAGTACCGTATTTCCAAGACGACCACCCATAAAAATGAGTATGTTTTACAGCTTCATAAAAGAAAATTACTACACTCCAATTGACGCATTTGCTTCATAGCTACATTCATCATTTTCAACCTTCTTAGTTCACTACGAAAACCATCCTTATTTTTAGAGCAGACATTTTCCGAACTCTGGCAACAAAAGTCATTCAGCAAGCGCATTGTGGTGAAAACAAGCTTGCGATTAAAGCGCCACAGTCGGCGGTTGTCAAACGGAAATGAGGTGTGTAGTACGTGGCATAATGATAATGAACAGCGATTACGCATCTGCGCAAGACGATAACGGCGTCAGCCATGATCACAACGCTTACGACGGAAAGAAACGCGTTTAACGTACCGCTGTATACAATTCATCTCATAAATGCAAACAATAAAATGAAATTACGCGTAATGGGTCAATGCGGCATGAACAGCCATGGAGAGAAACAATCATTACAGACCGGCACAAAACGACGAGGTATATAGGTTACATAATGATCAGCAGAGATACACAACCCGCGAGCAATAAAGCAAGCTTCACTGTGTGATAAGATGTCAGGGAGCCAGAGGAGGCTGAAAATCGCCTTAGATAACGATGGTTCGATATAAAGACGTGCGATGTAGGTCAGTTCGTAAAATCCTTACGCGTCGCACGAGGCCATCCACAGGCGTCACGCCGTCACGCCGGCAAGGGGACAGGAAAACGCGAAAGATGCATCTGAGCTTCCACGTGCGAATAGGGCGACAGGGTCACGGAGCTTAACTGAGGATCCTGCAGGATTCCTGAGGATCACTCGTTGGTGGAGCGCAGGGTTGCGGGGGAGCACGAAGAGGAACAGTACGGTGGTGGCGGGGCGGCTGGCAGGGCGGGGAACAGGTCGGGTCGGGAGGGCAGCGTTGGCCGCGGCCGCAGTCGCAGGCAATTACACCGCGCCGAGTGCGCGCAATATCGCCCTAGCACAGGGGTCGACAACCGCGCTTCACTCATGGAGCGGAGCACTTGGCTGAGTGGAGTGGGCTCGGTTGTCCCCGGGTGCGAGATCGCTCTGTTACGCCCTAGTAACACCATCCACTGGTAGTTAGGACAACGGAGATGTGACATCATCCGAAAAGCCGACGCCACCACCATACCAACAACATAAGCACAATCGTAAGTAATGTGTTTTAGTTCCACATTTAGTTAAACGAGCAATCCGTAAATTACTACACGCTGAAACCGGACAAAAATAATGACAATTAAGTATTCATTAATGGGATATGCCTTTCCAACATGTTCCCAATGTCGAATTGCCTATGCACCTTTTACAGTTTTTTTTTATAAATTATAAATGTACGTGAGTTATTCTAAAGGATAACAAATGGAAGAGAAGTTATTCAAAACTGTAATTACTCCAAAACAAACACCTATACGCCCGCAGACTGTAAAACATTCTAATAAAATTTATATTTATATGAAAGAAATATAACAATTAATTGTTTACAAAAATCTAGCCAACATGACCTTCACTGAAACTTTGTCAACTTCACTATCAGGGACGCACCGAATATCATTTGTGAATTGAACTGAAGGCATCACTCAAATTGTTCGACGCCTTTCAAATACAGTAAAACTTTCTCTAAGCGGAACGTATATAATGCGGAAAACTGTCTAACGTGACCATAAATCGCGGTCCTGCCAAACATACATTTTACAGTATTACATTGCATAATGCGGAACCTTATACAATGCGGAAAAATACTGGTTCCTTGAGATTCCGCATTGGGCAAGTTTTGCTGTAAGAAGGACACGCGAGAATAACGTCGGCGGGCACGCCTCACGTGGCGCGCCTGCTCAAGGCGGAGACCCCTGGCGTCAGGGCCCCCGTCATCGCCTCCGCGCCCACGCGCGCCGCCGGGGGCACTCCCCGACCCGGTCCCCGACCCGGTCCCCGCCCTCTCCCCACCCTCTCCCCCACCCTCCTCTTCTCGTCCTCGTCCTCTTCGTCCTCTCGCTCCGCCCACCGCCTCCGAGCGGCCCGCGGCCGGATTGCATTCGGCTGCGCTCATCGCCTTTTTACAGAGTAATGAAACCACGCCCAACTTTATTAAATTGCATTACGCCGTATTATATTTGGGATTTATAAGAGCGGCCCGCGGCGGCGTCTTTCGTCCCGCTTGGACGGAGGCTGACGGCCGGCTCCGTCGCGACCGCGCCACAGTGTTCGCTTACCACCGCAGAGCAGTTGCAGATGTGATACTGATGCCCGGTTTGAGATGCCTGTTTTTCATCAAATGGAACTTCTTGGAAATTCTGTTTTGATAAATTGAATGTACAAACAAAGAAGTGCGTGAACGTAAAAATCGTTACTGGGGATTATGCAAAGAATTAAACTGAAGTACATAATTCTTGAAAACGTTCGAAACATTTTAAATTACAGTTTGTCAGTAAATGCAAACATTCTCAAATTTTATACTTAGGGGAAAAGCGTGATGAACATTAGAAAAACACTACGTAAATTGCTGGAATGTGATACACGGCATTAATGTTACAATAATTTGACATATTCGCAATAAATCCAAACTTCAGTAGAATGAAGTGTCAACGATAAGCATCACTATTATGTAACCCCAAAATAACGCTTTAATTGATCACTTCAACATTCCCAGAACAAAAGAAATATGTATGTTACGCGAAATCATTACAAATTGTTACGGCTTCAATTAATAACGCGAGAAAACTAGTTCCGACCCTGAAATATGTATGTGACAGCAGAACACCATGAAGACCTTTTTGTAAACGGTCCAGGTTGCAATGCGCTGCCTTTTATAACGCTCTCATATTCAAGACATTCCCAACCCCGAGCAGCAATAGCTGAGTCGGAAGGGTTTGAATTCAAGTGGGCAGCCAGAGATTGGGCGCGGTCACTCCGCCCTGCGAACATCTGAAGCCCTCAGAAACCGCAGCGGCGGCGGCGGCGTCTCGGCTCGCCCCTAGTCGTCCAGCCCTGCCTCTCGTCTCGCCTACCCGTCCCGCCCTCGCCTCTCGCCCTCCCCTTCGCCCCCGCCCCCCTCCCCCCGCCTCGCCACTCATCTCCCCACCCTGCCCCGCCTCTCGCAACCCCGCCCTCCCGGCGCTTCGTCAGCGCGCGTCTGGGCGGCCACGGCGGCAGCGGACAGGTTCGTTTACGAGGAGAGGCCAGCGCGCCCCGCCGCCGCCGCCGCCGCCCCGCGCGCGCGGCTTCTTTAAGAAGGCTCCAGTGGGCGCGCCCGCGGAGCGTGCGGATCGCCCGGGCGAAGAGCGCCCGCGAGCGGCCCCAAGCGAGGGGCGGCGCGGGGCGGCGAGCGACGGGAAGCGCCGCGGGGGGGGGGGGGGGGGCGTGGGGGGGGGGGGCCGGAGCGGGCGAGCGGAGCGCGAGAGGTGGATGAAACGCGGAAAACGCACCAAAACGCCGCCAATTACCCGCGTTTGGATAAAGGCTCCGCGCCCGAGTTGGCCGGCTGCCGGCGGCCGCCCGCGCCTCGTGGGCCCGATGTCGAAACGCAGAGGTTGCGAAGGCACCTTCGGAAACTACGCAACTCACCAATATTTCTGGGCCCCGCGGCCGGAAAGACGTAAATGTGAATCATTTGCATTAAAATAGTTTGGCCTCTGGGTTTCAGAGTTCAGTTTCTCGTGCCATATAACTCTCACGGTTCTCTAACGCAATGGCACTTACTTCAAGAGGCCAGAAAGTAACGCTTCGTACACAATTTACTTTTGAAATACGTCTACGAATACATCCAGAACTCTAAGTTCAACGTGCATTGGAGGCCTACTGAGGCAATTAGGTATTAACTTTTATTTAATTAATTTTAAAACATCTTTACTGCCTCTAAAGGTACTCTTAAAAGTAAACTACTTTTACTGATTAAATTTACTCAATTTCTGTTCTGGTAATTCCACGCTAATTAAATTGAAGAATAATATACCTATGATGTAAGAGTGGAATGGTGTCTCCGATAGATGATTGAGTTAGGCAAAAAATCATTAAGTATTTTCTCATTAAAACTGCGCTTTCTAAAAATTCCCGATAACATTATGCATTGTGTTACTCTTATTTCACTGTTGCAAAACAGGAAGAAGCCTATTCTAAATCAATGTTTCTATTACCGTGAATACGAACACGCTTTCAAATTAATAATTCTAACTCAAAATCCATCATAATGTTGCGGAACGATCCGAAATCTTTCAAAAGTGCGTTCTGAAGAAGACCTACGCAGAATAGTTCTCGAAACAGCCACGATCAAAAACCGGGTAATCAACGTAATAAAAGTAAATAGTTGGCTGCAATGAAGGCTGCTGTTGGGCAGCCAGATGCCGCCCGACAGGCTCTCCTCGGCCGGGGGCTCCGGCTGGCCGCCGCCTTGGCGGGCGCGCCCCCGGCGCAGCGGCCACCAGGGCGTTGGCGTTCGCAGTTTGTTTTGCGCGGAGCGGGCCGCGCGGCGCGGAGCGGCCAATCGTGTTCCCATTGTAATTTGAACGCACGCAGCGTAATCTGCAGCTCAATGGCTTCTCGTTATTTTATTTCCCGAAATGAGCAGCCACCGGTAAACGTCAGCGGGCCGCCATATTGCGTCTACCGCGTTTTATAACCCGTCCATTCGCCGACCACCGCTGCGACCGTACTGTTCCACTGCATTTTATACGCTGCGCGCCTTTTTTTCGGCGCGCCGGAGTTCAGCTGCCCACTAAGGTCGCCCGCGGCTACCTCGGCCTGCCATTGGTGGCCCGGATTGCCGTCGCGAATCCTGTATAAGGCACGGCCGGTTTGGCGGGGATTAGGGCCGCGTAACATCAAGGGAAGTGGCCATTCATTAGGAGTCCGGAACACGCCTTCGCAAAAATCCCCCCTAATCCGTGACGACCAATTCCACCCGATGGGAGCCCACTAATGATGGTGACACTTGATACGCGGTGGAAGGGTCAGGAACAAGGGCGTTTTTGTACTCCCAGGAGGCCCAGTACTCGCTCCTGAAATTTCGATTCCCAGAAGACGCCATCTGTCGATCTGGAATGTTCTCCATTCATCATTTACAAATCGCTCGGCTGCGGACGATATAACTGAACTATGTGATTTCTTTTTACTCTGCAACGCAAGAATGTCGACCGCGCTGAGCGAGTGGGTCGTTTAGGCACTTCAGTTGCAGCAGATTCTAGTTTCCACTCCTCCCAGGAGAAGTTAGCAGAGTCGGCGGCTGCTGAAATTGTCAGGTCCGTATGACTAATAATTGCTTACAAACGACGCTTGATTTCTTTGCAACCTTACTTCTTCCATCGCTTCCCTCAGGGGAAAATCTCAAACTCATTACGTTCCTATTGTGTATTTCTTGTCCGTTGCAATACACTCGTGCTGAAAACATCGATCCCAAAGTTCGAGTGTCCAAATCGAAGACGAAGTAAGAATGATGGAAATGAATAAGGTAAACTTCATCGACCACAACCAAATATTTCCCATCGGTCATTAAAAAGTAGCTCGGCCTCGGTCGTTGTCGGGGAGGACAAGCTGATGAGGCAGCGCCTTCATCTCGCCACACGAGAGTAGTTTGGCGGAGAGCGCGGCACGGAAGGGCATCACGGGAGCTCAGCAGGCGAGCGCGTCCGTTGTTTATGCCCGGTGATATCTGGACGCGGCCACACAACGTCGAGCTTTGTCGCCGGCTGCCCCAGCGGCGCGGGCTTAGGGGCTTCAAAGCCGGCCATGTCGCAGCACCTCCGCAAAATGCAGATGCGAGCTCCAGCAGCGAACCTCCCGCGGAGCCGAGCGCTGGTGGCCCTCGCGACAGCTGCAGGTCGCGCCCCGCCCCTCCCCGTACCGCCCCGCCCCTTTGCGACCCGCTTCCCTCGCCCTGCTTCCCACCAGGTACTGCCATTCCCCGTACCGCCTCGCCCCTTCGCGATCCGCCCCGCCCGGCCTCTTCCCGCACTGCCCCGCCCCTTCCCGTCCCGTCCCGCCCCGCCCCCGCAGTCGCAAGCGGTTACGTCTCCGCCTGCCCACTTCCACCGTGGAGGTTCATTACACAGAAGTTGCCAAACGCCAGGTTGTGAAATGCCTTGGCGGTGACGTGATGTTGGAGTGGCAGGAAACAGCGAGGAAAATGTTTTGTATGTTCGGCACGACAATATTCAGTGACGTGGGCGATCGTCTTTTTGAAGCATAAGACCCGACACTAAATAAGTTCACTCATCTAGCTACTGTTGTTCATAGTAAGATATAGTATTAACCCCAAGAAGCTGACGTTCAGAGTTTTCGGTGTCTCCCATCACTGGTTACGATGAAGAATGACCTTTCACTACCGCTATCGATATCATTATTTAAAAAATAATAATTTTTTCATAACACGCGTGATAGGATTCTCTTGATGCCTTCATAAAAAAAGGTTCACTTTCTCCATCAGTAATTGAGGTCATGTTAAATATATATGACTTCAATACTCTAAACTGATCAAAGTAAAAAGTTTAATCTACCAAAGCCTAAAAGAAATATTATTTATTATAAATGGTTATTAAATATTTAAATTTCGGTAGATCGAACTTCTATACTACAGATTTATCTCAACTTCTCCCAGAAATATTAGGGAATGGAACAAAAAATGTAACTGATGTAATCGCTCTTCTTAATGTGTGCTCAGAATGCACATTTGAACACCCTGCGTAACATATCGTACGGGGTTAGGGCTAAACATAATTTATATAGTTTTCCGTCTATTATCTTTGTTACCTTAGTATTATGGATACTTTTTTCATGTCTGCGAGGAAAAAAGTATTTTGATTTTTATGAATGAGTTGCGAGCCCTCCTCAACGACGTGAGTCTGAAAGTGCTAGGTAGTGTTAGTGCGCTTGATGAAGGAAGAGATGGGACATTAGAATTTGCAGCCTGAATACTACGATGTTTCTAAAACCAATTTCGAAAGTGATGAAGCGAAGTGTTTACGGACGCTTACTTTTCGCGATAGACAAGAATTTCTCTTAATACGCATCGTGCTCACTATACGAAGTCCATTGAGCACACTGAACCACTCACATTCGCAGCAAAAGGCTTTCGTACTGCGAAGTGTTGTGAATAAAAAGCTTTTCGTCGTCGAATCGATGGCCATAGTAAAAAGTTCGAGAAAAAAGGGCCGCAGAGCATGTTTTATAGTTGATTTCGTGAATCAAAAGTGGAAACATTGCTTTGCTTCTCTGATGGCTCATTCATAAGCCACATAACCTCAAAATAAAAAAAGCTGACTACGCTATCTCAATTTGCTACCAATCCATTTGCTAATTTTGTGTGTCATCCGTCGAAAAAAGAAACGAAAGAATAAACAAACAAGATTGGGTATGCGGTCACATCACGCCACAGGAGTATTGATTGTTCCTAGTCGAGAACTTTTCATGACGTGGTATTAACACACATTACCATCAAATACGAATAATTATATGGGCACATTCTTGTCAAAACTGTTACAAACTAAACATGGATAATAAATGGATAATTACTAGTGCTCAATTTAATTTTTTCTCCATAATACAATTTTCATAGGAAATTCGTCCCGTTTCAGCACGCCCGTTCCTCTTGCTAACACAATTTGATTTATGAAAATGTTCACGATACACCAAAATCAATTAATTTAAGAAATATCAAACTATTTGTTTCAAAATACCAAAGGAAATAGATTGAATGATATTTTCATAACAGCTAATCGTTTATAGAACCAAAAGCATTTATTCATATTTCCCATACAGAAAACACTCCAATCCTCGTTCATTTTCAAATAACTAGAAATGACCGGAAATTTCTATAAGCTCTAGAATTCCTAGAGTATGTCTAATTATACTTCCCAAATTGCTCCCCGTTTCTCAATTTTTTTCGTTATTACACTCTGACGTACTCTATTCTGCTGCTGATAAAAATTCAGAATTTTGTTTTATGGCCCCTTTTAGGCCTTAAATATTACGTAATGTGTTTTATATAGGTAATAAACGCCCCATTGAACAAGTGAAAAATCAACTAAAATGTTTAAAAATTGATATGAAACAGACAATTTCCACAAAAGGATAAACACGTTTTAAAGTTGTACACGCCTTCCTCGTGCTCTATTTGCATGCTCATCCTCTAACCTAGGCCCTTTAGGTTTATTCTGGCGCAGTGGTGCTGGGTTCCATTTTGCCAAACACAGTGCAAATAACATAAAGTAAATTGACGAGGGCGCGCTTCGCGGCCGGCACTCGCCTGCCACTTCCAGCGAGCGACCGCGGCCTCCCTCCCACCCCCGCCCCGCCCCCTCCCAGCCCCGCCCCGCCCACTTTGTCCAACTCCGAGTCCAACCGGCCTCGCAGGCCCGCTCCGAACTTATAAGTGGTGTCGCCGATTTGATGATGTCCCAGGAAGTTCATGGGCCCGGCATACGCCCCGCGCCACTCATCCACATGGATGGTATGTGGCGCGACACGGACGGACCGAGTGGCTTTAAAGATACATTACAGCGCGCGCCACGGTCGCGAGGGCAGAAAAGCAGTTCTCCGCAGCCCGCCTCCCTTCAAGACTCTTAAACAAGGGCCGGAGCCGCTCCGCTCATGGGCATTAAAAGTTTATCTCGCAATCGAAACGCGATTTCACCATTAAAGAACAGACGTGGCCACACGGCTCCACGGCACTGACGGGGGAGGTGAAGGAAGAGATGGCAGAGCTGTTGGAAATTGGGGGTAAGAGAGGTAGCGGTGGAGGTACTCGAATTTCGAAAATTCTAGACAGCGTATATGGCAAAACAGCTCTTTTCAATGACAGTGTCAAGGTTGCAGAAAGAATGGCCACGTCTGCAGACAGCATCGTTAACTGTGGTTAGGCTGGGAAGTTGGAGAAACGCTAGTGATCGACAAAGCAACCGTACCAGGATGCGATGCAATTTCTTGGCTTCAGGGAAAAGTGGTAAAGGTACTAAAATAAAATAATTTACTACGAGGAGTGTTGTCATTTCGTACTCAGGATGGTTGAGAGCTAGAGTCAGGCTGTATGTATAGTATTCGCGAACGAACGTCCATTCTGCAGCCGTCTGAAAGAACAGTCGGCGGCGGCAGTGGCAATGGAACTGTAGCGGGTGGTGGCGTTGGTGTGGTTCGTGAGGGGCGGAAAGAGGGCCAAAGGCAAAGGTTGTGTAGTTCGCGTGCGCGAGCGGGGGTGCCGCGGGGCGCCCGTCCGAGCGACAATCCCGGACGGCAGCTGGTCCCCCGGGGCGCGCGCCTCCGCCTCCGCCTCCGCCGCCGCCTCTGCCGCCTCTGCCGCCGCCGGCTCAGCAGCTCGCGTGACGCCGGAGCACCCGCACGCCGCCGCAGCCCCGGCCCTGCCCGGCCCGGCCACGGCCCGCACGCCGCGCCCCTCGCCGCCTCACGATCCGCCCAAACCCGGCCAAAGCTCTCTCCACATGGTACGTTAATGGAACAGTCGGAGAACAAAGCAGTCACACCCAAAAATGCGATCGAGCGGACAAACAAGTTTCTTCACTGCTTTGCTTTCTTTTCAATGTTTCAGACGCTTTTCGATTGTTCCATGTGCGACCTAATTGTCAACTAATAGGGCCTGTTTTAGGCAACCGTCTCTGAATTCCTGAGATTCTTTCAGTTTCTTCAATCTCTTATCGTGTTCTGGACTGCCAGAATGGGTATGGGAGTTCGTGGAAGGTTTTGATGATGTTTGATGGTCTTAGAAAAACAATGATGTGTCTGCGTACGTATCAATGAAAATAAATAAATAAATAAATAAATAAAAGATAACTTTTAACACAACCTTTGCTTCCACAGAAAGACAAAATACGACCGTGCCATCGTGTTGCCTTGGCTTGTCGGTATATATCCATCTTAATCGAATTCTGTCAAGAAAAAAAGCAAAATAATGACGTAAATGACAGAATACGGCAAAAATAAGACAAAATGGCGAAAATAGACATCAGAAACTAAAATAGGAAAAAAGGCAAAAAGATAATTTATTAAAACAACGCCAGAAACAGAATTGAGTGATTCCTATTGTCATGAAATAGTAACAATAAAAGAACATTTTCCCAAACTTCCGGGCTTCAGTGATTACCAATAGAAATAGTGAAAGCCACCGCTTAAAAGTACGCGCATTGACTCTCGGCATGGAAAAATATGAGGCAGCGCCTTCATGGCATGGCAAGTATGTAGCTAGCGCGTGGGGAGTGGAGGGCACACATGAGACCGTGCAGCGCTCGGCACGTCCGCGCGTGTGCGTGGGTGGCGGTGGCCAGGGGCGGGGGGCGGGGCCTGGGTCTGCGTCTGGGCAGCGGAGCGGACTGCGCGGCTGGCGACGGGCAGCGAGAGGCGACGCCGCGCTGCGCACCGCCGCAAACGCGGCCGTCGTTCGTCGTCCGCGTGTCGCGTCGCACCGCGCTGGTCTCCTGAGGCGACCCCCGCCACTCCCCGCTACGCCGCTCCCAACCACGCTCCGCCATTCCCGCCACGCCTCGTTCGCCCCGCGCCTCTTCGCCCCGCCGCCCCCTTGCGCCGGCGGGATTTTGAATCGAATGTTCGCGTGCCCGCTGCCCAGCCCGGTCGCGGTCCCGGTCGCGCGGAGGAGGTGCGGCTCCGCATAGGCGTTTCTCGGCAGCGACCCGCGCCGTCGTCCCTCTCAGCCCCGAGCGACTGCGGGGTGGGGGAGGAGGCACGAGAACACAGCATCCTCGAAAATGAATAGAATTGAAAAAAGTGTTTAAAATACATAAACATTCTTCAAACAGATACGTTCATTGGGGATTTATTTTAACGATAATAAAAATTAACTTATTTTTAAAATTTATTTTTAACGCTGCAACCGTTCGAAATGTTTCTTGTATAAAAAGAAATACTGGTAGAAACATGTATTTAAAAATAGTTTATGTGAAATTTTGCAAACAATTTAGAATTAATTAATACACGTTGAAAGTTATATGTCTATTAGTTATTTTCATCTATTCAATTTCTAAATAATGTTTCCTCTCATTTAAAAAATGCGATCCCTCAAATTCACTCACTCTCTCATCACCCACCTCGCTCACCCACTGAAGGCGAAAGGCCATTAACAGATCTGTCGTAAACATGAGATATGCTACACCAAGCCCAGAACCCATAATTTTCAAGATTTGGTCATTTTTAAACTTTGAAAATGTTTTGAATAAAGAACAAGTTCCGAAAACCGATGAATTGTTCATTTTCAATATCCCAAAGTTTGTTCCAAAGAAAATATAATTTTTTCATTTCTTTTATTCTGTAAAGTATAAGCAAAGATGGTCAATATGAATATTACTGCATATCTGCTAAGAAATAACATTTTATTTAATCGCATAATGTATTGCTAAAATGCCACCTAAGGCCCAATTAAGTCACAGAATGACCATTAACTTTAATTTATCACATAAAAGGATTTACGTACATCTCTGATTAATGTCGTTTAATTTTGAATATTTAAAAATGAACAAAATATACAAAATACAATGTGTTTATCTGAAAACAGACTAAATTAGTCATCCTCCTGTTTGTTACACACTAAATTGGCTAATTCTTTTAGCCAAGGCACAGATTATATAGAAATGTTAGATGAAAAATGATAGACTTTGAATAATACTATAAATAATAATAATAATAATAATAATAATAATAAAGTAAAATTGTAATGCATTTTGAAGAGGAAATATTAGTTATGACTTGAAAATAATAACAAATCTTTCCCTAGAAGTGTTAAACCAGTTTTAGAAAACAAAGCAAAAATGTCATTTCATAAATATAGATTTATAACAAGGAAAATAAATTAAGGAAAGCGTAAGACTCATTGATGGTTTGATTATAACTATTTAACACATGATGGGAAAAATGTGTTGTGTACATGTTTAGGTCAATATGTATCCTCAGAAACGAATTAATTCTACAGTGCAGCGTAACAGCTTGAAGGTTACGTCACATCATTAGAGATTTTTTTATAAAAATCGTAAAGCAGTCCCTTAATATTACGCCTCACTGTATTAATCTTATGGTTAATAATTAATCTCCTCCAAATTCGTTTTGGCAATACCGATTGAAAGCGTTTACACTACGGCGGTAGTCAAATGTACTGATGTTTCAAATTCAGCGGATGCCGTGATGTTAAAACACATATGCACTACGAATTCTCACTTATGGTCATATACAAAGCATTCAAAGATATATCGCAAAGCTTTGTAAGCAGGTCAACCATAAATATATGCAGGTGCGTGGGTGCGTGCAATGAAGAAAGCACTGCAAATAGAAGATCAGATAAGACGCAGGACAGCTAAATGCACATACTATTCCTTTCTAATTCATTTTCGCAAAAAGCGCAATTACTTACGAGATCATTTTCTTAGATGAAGAAAACATATTTCTCTGGTGGAAACTATCATCATATGCTACTGCTTGAATAAGCTTCAGCGCCATTGATTTACATAAATTTATTTGTTGTATGAGAAAGATAAATGCAAGGTAAGAAAGAAGCATTAATTTGGATATATGAGACGATTGGACTGGAACCACCAGTTCTGAGAAATCTACTACACACATCAGCCATATTTTCCAGCGTAATTCATTTTCAAATTAGATAAAACCACAGGATCAAAATGGCCTATACATTACTGTAAATTAATATTGATGTGATATTCTGTTGTAGAAAATCTCTTTCAATTATCATGAAATTTTAGAGACAAGATGACATGCAATATACAGCCAATTACTATCGTTTTATTCTCTGAAATTTGATTCTGATAACTCAAGTAAATTACTTTATATTTCGATTTTGGCGAAAATTCTAGTGAAATTTGGTCCAATGTACATACCTAATTTTCCCTGTACTGCAGTGCGAATGACATAACTTTATAAAGGAAATTAATCTAGCTAATTATTTAGTAATATCCCAATGTTCCTGAAAATTATACTGAATTTTTTCACATTCACTTCTATTCAATCTCATCAATAATGACAAGTTAAAAAAGAATTGAAAAACGCGAGTAAACTTTTAGAACAAATAATGTCATTATCAACGACCATTTTAGCAACAGGATACTGAATAATAGATAAAAGAAATGGTTAATCAGCCTAGTGAATATGAACACGTGAAAGAGGAATTACCTTTTATTGACTTTATTAACTTTTTCGAAAGCAATTATTATTTCTTAACGAAGCTGAAATCTTTATCTCCACAAGCTAGACATCATGTTAGTTTTCCCAATATTTCACTGCAGCGGAAAAGAGACTCCCTGCCCGCGTAGCCATCAGTGTATGATGAACGCGTAGGCAAATAGAAGCGGTACGATTCTGCAGACACAACCACCTTTCAAAATCGCGATAAAATGCCGCGCGACAATTTATCAAGCGTAGCCAGTCTTTTTAGAACGCGGGAGAGGGCAAACACGCGTCCGGGGGAGGCGTTTGACAGAGCACGACAGGAGCGGGGTGGTCAGAGAATGTCGGGGGGGAGGGGAGGCGGGGAGAAACGGTGATGGATGGGCAAGGGCATGCAGGCGGATGGGCGAGCAACGGCCGAGGGGGGCCCCGGGCAGGCATTCGGCCCACGCACAGCTGCACGGGAGGCAGAGGCGGAGAGCGTGAGTGGATTAGCGAGACACACGCGCCGCGCCCACAGCCATCCCTCGGGCTCCACCACTCCCCACCCCCCCACCCAACCACCCACTTCGCGGCTTCTCTCATATTCTTGACCACCTCTGTGTCAGTCCACGGTTCCCTCGGCGCATATTTATTTGCTTTCTTCCAAAAGGCATTCACTTGGCAGTACCTAAATCTTACTCGAAAAGGTTATCTCCATCCTTGGTGTCAGAGCTGTATTACCCGAACCTCCGAGTGATCGTATGGTAATTTGGTTATCTACTTTCGCCCATCCTGCAGTTATTTCATCGCCTCGTTTTCCTATTTTTTTCCGGCATCGCATCTCGACTACACTGCTGTTCGTGTCTTATACTTTCTGCTTGAACTGCCGGCGTCTCCCTGTCGTCACGTTTCTAGCCTTATTTCTGGTACCCGAACTCTTCTTCTTGTAGTGAAAATTCGCCCATTCGTCCCCGTCGCTCAACTTCTCTTAATGCCCTCACCTGCTTACCCCTTCTCTTTCAATACTTTATTTCGTAAACAACATGATTCACATTATTTTTGATATTTTGACTTCTACATGCAGTCACATTCTCTGTCGGTACAGTTCATGCGTCGTGTTGGGGCAGATATAGCATAGGTGAAGCGATTCTGTAGGAGCGTTAACTGTGCTTCTAAAATATGACAGAATATTCACATGTTTTTTTAGCTCCAACTGAAAAGTCAGGGTTCACTGCGTTCCGTTGTGCGAAATGAGCCTTGCGTTCTACCTTGGGCGGCGGCGCGCGCAGCGTCAGCCGCGTCTCCCTCCCGCGCCCTCCGCCGCGTCGCGCCGCGCCGGTGCGTCGGGTGGCGCGGGCGCGGCGCGGCACGGGCGGGCGGAGCGGGCCGGGCCGGGGCGGGCGGGCGGGCGGGACGGGGCGGAGCGGGGCGAGGAGGGGCGGGGCGGGGCGAAGCGCGGCGGGGCGGTGGAGAGCGGGGCGGGGCGGGGGAGAGCGGGGCGGGGCGGGGCGGGGCGGGGCGGAGCGGGGCGGGGCGGAACGGCATGGGGAGGTACGATGCTCCGCGGGGCGGGGCAGGGGCCGGGGACGGTGAGGGAGCGGGGAGGGGCGGGGTGTGACGACGACGTCGCAGGGCCGCGCGAGGGCCGCTTCGCTCCGCGCCAGGGAGCGCGTGGAAACGAGGCTTCCTGGATGCACGGCGCGCGCTGCCCTTGGCATGCCATTTACGGGTCCACGAACGGCGGCGCAGTGAGAACTCGCGCGTTTCGCGAGGCACATCGCCAAGGTATGTGAGCACGCGCGCTTGGACACTTCCACGAAATTAGCCAATTCGCTTGACACGTCATCGTTGTCAGCGTGTGCATTGCATGCAACTCCACAGAAAAACAGTGGTTTAACACGTTGAAGAACCCAAAGTTTACCCCCGTATGGCATTATTTTCAAAATCTCGAGCTAATTACGTAATATTATAATATAACTCAACTTTACTATCTTCCTTACGGGTATTTTCACATCATGTGATTCTCTTAATACGATTTCACAAAGACGAAGACTTTACAACTCAACGTTCGATCTTTAAGCCGAAAGAATTCAATTTTATTTTAAGAGCATAGAGACTGGAAACAAAAAATCTACTAAGCTTGAATTCAGTATAAAATTCGCCGATAAGACAATGCGACAGATATAGGAGGAACACATCGATCAAAGGCAATCAACCCCGGGACTCGACCTTGTCCTTGAAATCAAGAAGGCCACGGCAGCTGCAGGTTATCTTAATCGGTGCAGCAGGCGCGACGCCTTAAAATTTCCCAGCCGCCGTCGCCGAGGCGGCGAGGGCCGCAAACTGAACAGCGGCGGCGGCGGCTGCGGGCGAGGAGCTCATCGGGATGAGAGGCGCACGCGCGCGTATTATGCATCGAGCGTCCTCAATGGAGAGCCGGGCCCCGCGCCGCCCCGCATCCCCCCGCGCCCTCCCTGCCTCCCCGCGCCGCCAGCGCCCGCGGCACCCTCGCGTCTCAGGCCCACGAGAGCGCTCCGAACGGAACCTTCCCACCGATTGGCCCAACTCATTCGATTGTCGCCTCTGCGCTTACACGCGCAACGCAAACAAGAAGCGCCCGCCGCCCGCCACCCTCCCGCCTCCCCGATCGAATCCGAAGCGGCGACAGATAAAAGCGGTTCCTTCCTATGATTTCTTTCTTATGGTGGGCGCCATCAACGCGTTCGCTCGTGCCCGCAAACAATTTGCGCGGCGGCGCTGCGAAGCGTCTATCGCAGTTGTCGAAAAAGTCGGACGCGTCGGCGGCGGCGATGGAGGCGGCGAGAAGACCGGGCGACGTTTCCCGAGGGAAACGCGAAATATTCCTCGCGCTTCGTCAGACGAATGCCTCCACTTCCCTCGAACACGATGCGAGGATAGCTATTCATGTAGCGTGAGTGAATTCTTCTGATGCAAAATTCATGCTGAATACAGGCAACTTTCGCATAAAAAAGGGTTCCCAGGTCTTCTAGCAGGTACACAAGATCGTGCCGCAACTCTTTCTGATAGGGAGTGAAAAGTTACCCATCATCAGTTTTCCATTACGAAAGGAAATAAAGCTGACGGAAAAACGGAAGAGAAGCAAAGCCGTCATTTGGGACCCGCCCACCGATTCGCGGCGGGTGCGGCGCGGCGCCGAGATACGCCACGGAGGTGGCGGGAGCGGGCGACGGGGGGGAGATGCTGGCGGGTGGGGCCGGGTTGGTCCGGTAGCAACGGAAGACACGGGTAAGGAAGCGGGAGGACAGGGGGGGGGGGGAGGGAACAGCGGAGGGGTGTGGGGGTGGCGAGGCAGACTCGACACGGGGACGGTGGGGGGAAGCGGCAGTTGGAAGCGCCGAGGGGGCGGTTGCGTGATGGGGTGGCTGGGGTGGGGTGGAGGTTTCCGCGAGGCTGGGCCCGTTGTCGATTTTTTCGCTGTGACTAACCGCCGCCATTGCATTTCTGACCACTGTGTGAGCGCCGGCTGTAGAATGAACCTATAAATTGCACCGAAGTCAGAGAGCGCAACGCGCGCACTGATAGCAACGCCAGTTCCTTTGTGTAATGGAAATTGACGAATGACTTCGGTATTCTGGAAATTCAAAGCGGGTTAAAAATGAATCGAAACTATTTACAGTAATACTTACGCTTGATCGTGTCGTGTGTACATGAACTACGTTGTTATACGATAATATATTTTTCATGAATGCTCTCAAAACCATCTCTACGCAGAAGCATAAAATCATACACAATCACAATGGAGAAATTTATGTTCATTTCCACAATCATTCTAATTACATCTTCAGATGTCTATGGATTATTTTATACATTTACCTGCCCTCTGCGAGATTAAATTTTAAAGTGAAAATCTATCCCATGGATATCAGAGAGGTATTCCAGCGACATGAATAACTCAGATCTAACCATTGCGTTTTCTTAATGAGTTATATTGCGGCGGGCACCTCATAATCCCTCTAGATATATGGTGTTGACTGACATTGTGAAAGCAAAGAGGCAACTGTCTGTTTATAATGGCGATGAAATTTGGGTTTACAAGCAAAAATACAGAGGTAGGAATCGCGCTGATTGCGCGCAGCCCAGAAAAATCCCACAATGGCAACCCCACGGCCTTCCAAGCCCATTATTTTATTATAAGTTCACCACAGCGCGGTTCGACAGTGACGACTGCATCAAATGACAATGCCCGACCGAGGGATCGAAGGGACATCTGAAATAGAAGACATTGTTAAAAATGAACTCAACAGAGTGGTGGTGTAGTAGTGACTGTGCGGTTATTTTAAATTCTTCGTTCGCCTTTCACGTCATTTACATGTACGTGTTCAGACTGTCACATATTGAATTTAATTAATTATTGGGAAATTGAGACATTTATCATAGATAAAGTACATATTTCATGTAGTACACTTCTCAGTTCATATGAAAGATTGTGTTACAACTCCGCCATTTTATTTTATAATTTATTTTATAATATTTATAAAACAAAAAAAAACAAACAAACAAAAAAAACTAAAAAAGAAATGATGTCTCTTACGTTTAAAGGAAGACATATCACTTTCATAATCACTTTAATAACACGATTCCGATTCCAAGTTCTTCTGTTTCTCATATGTAAGTTCAGGAAAAACATTGTCACATGGCGTGTTTCGCCATTGTGGTGGGCTCTTCTCTAGAGCAACTGGCATTGCAGGCAAAAAAATATGAATGATGAAACATTCTATGCTGTTCTCAATACTTTGAATCGTACATTAAATACACGATTTGAAAATTGTATTTTAATTTCCACGAAGATCCTGACAGATCAGTGATCAGATCCTATTCTTTGAACAGATGCGATAAATAAAGAAACGACTCAGGATCAGATCAGATTTTCACTGTAACCTTGATAGTAATACTGAATGATACTGGTAGAGAGGTGAAAACGTCATTAATGAGATTTAACCTCTGAAGCGGAGAACTTCCATGAAATCTTGCTGCAAGCTCATGTTTTACGCAGGTTTTCCCAGAACCTAAAGGTGGAGAACGAGAGCCGTGCGTAGTACATGAGGGGACGCCGCCGATCATTGTGCAAGGCGGGGTGAACAGCGCGGCCAGCACAGAGAACAGCGGAGTGAGCGCGGACGCGTGCGAGGGCGGGACAGTGAGAGGGGGCGGGGTTCGCGGAAAGGGAGGGGAGGGCCCCCCGGCGGGACGCGCTGCATATCAAACGAAGGCCGCTTGGAAATGACGGAAACAGCGGCCCGCGCGCCGTCTCTTCGCGAGAGCCTGATAGCCGAAGCCCAGTTAACACAGCGGAAGAACGAGCATCGCCGCAAATTTGAAATGACAGCGCGCTGCCGCGGGTGGCCAGTGCGAGTGGCGCGGAGCAAACAGCGACGACACGAGGCACGCGGTGCGGGGCGGGGAGGGCCACGGGGCGAGGCGCGGGTGGCACGCCGTTGGCGAAGCGGAGCGAGGCGGGGTGAAGCGGGCGAGCGAGCTCGACAGTGATAAGCGCTATGGAACGTTGCTCGCACGAATTTCCAGAGCGCGGATGCTCTAATATGCACGTGTAAATGAAATATTCCAAGTAAATTATGCTGTAAAAGAGACTTTTTAAATAATTAAACGCCCATGACTCGCGTGGGTTAAATGGATGTGATAAAACGAGTAAGTTCGCCATTGTCGTATGGAAGAATTTTAAATCCTAACTTTTGAAATATAATGGACGCTAAAATGTTTGTGAGTTAATACGAACATCGCACAATCTACGGACGCAAAAGAACAATCGACTAGGCGGAACAATGAGGACGCACATTATATGCATAAAATAACAGAGTAATCCGGAAAGAAAGTTCCCTTTGGCTATTAAACAAAAACAAAGGTTTATAAACAAAATTATTTTATTTCATTCTAAAGTATAACACAAAACTACGTCATTTACTATGTCATTAGCAACATTGTACAGTCATCATGGAGAGGCACCAGATTTTGTATACCACCGTCACAAAAAGTTTTGGCCTGTGATTTAAATTACGAAGTAATTGTATTTCCACCTCATCGTCGTTGCTCAACTGATGATCAGAAAAAACATTTTATTTATAGAAATGGAAGAAACTCACTTGATGCTGGTTTTGGACAATGTGCAAGATGCAAAAAACTAAAATAATTTATTTCTGATCCGGAGTTTAACAGAGAGAACGAGGAAAAAGCTACACTACGTGCTCTGCACCACAAGCTCAAATGTTCTATAATAAGGGTATATAAATACTGGTGCTCAGCAGTGTACAAAGTCTCTGTTTCTGAAAATTACGTGGAAAATATATTAATGTTTGTGTTTTACAATTAAATAAAATATGTCTGTTTATATTCACTTAAGCAAGGTATTTGGAAATAAGAAACATAATTTTAATTAAGCGTCCTGAAAGCGTTGCAAGACTGCTTGAAACGTTCTACAGCTAAGATACGTCGTGATTTGTAATATCGAAGCACTTAGAACCGTCATCTGGAACTCGGGATAAGTACTTCTTTACACACGCATTTGGGAGGGTTAGTGGCTTGTTCCTCAAGTAAAGAGATCTCCAGAAGGGACAAAAAAAGAAGAAAG
Source organism: Teleogryllus oceanicus (assembly GCA_964035755.1). Lineage (NCBI taxonomy): Eukaryota > Metazoa > Arthropoda > Insecta > Orthoptera > Gryllidae > Teleogryllus > Teleogryllus oceanicus. Next base: position 132,021,101 of record CAXIVR010000001.1, read on the forward strand.
TCACACTGCTACCTGCCGCGCAAAATCCCATCTATTCGGCGTGGTCACGCAGATTTCATCCGGGCAGCCTTCGGGAACGCAGTAATGGCCTCTCGAGGGCGAATCTCCGCGGAATCGCTCGCCCCTCCTTTCCCCTCCCCTCCCCGCCCGCCCGCGCAGCGCCTCTCCACGATAAATGGGTTTAAGTAGCAGACAAGAGAGCGAGCAGCCTCTTCCCTTTGTACAGTTCGAGTGCGCGTTTAGGGAAACCGGCGGGGAAACGAAACGCTCGCCCTGGCCAGACGATTCGCCGGCCAGAAGACGAAACGAAAGGCCTCCGCTCACTCGAGCTCAAGGAGAAAATACTCGCAAGTTTTCCCCAAGTAAGGAATTTGTTGGTTGTAGTTTCATAGATATGTCAGATTTAAGTGCCGAGAACGATACGTAGAAATGAAGCTAATAAAAGCGCTGAAATAGAAATGTGCGTTTAATAGATAGAATACATTTATTTTCATTTGCACCCATACAAGTGTACTCTCATACCAAATATAATTAAATCGTGACTGAAAAAATTCCAAGTACACAAAGGAGCAAATAAAATAAACAGGACATTTCAAACAGCATTTAATGTCAAATTTATTGTTTAATATATTTTCAAACGGCAAATGCTTTTAATAGATAGAATACATTTCTTATTAATTTGCTCACATACCGCAAATACGTAAACACTTTTACCACATACATTACAATTAAATTTAAACTATTTAAAAATTTTCAAATGTACAAACGGGCAAACAAAGTAAATAGATATTTTCAAAGGACACTTTAATGTGGAATCTATTGTTTAATATCGAAATAGAAAATGAAGCTTGTGGGTTCATATAACTACATCAACCTCTCTCGCGGAGAATGAAACCGAGACCACAGCGTTCATATCCACATATGCATGCAAATGGGGGCGCCCAAAGCAAGCGAAAAGAGCGGCGTAAGCCCTGCGGCGCTGCGGCAGCCCGCCGACTGGTGCGGTGGCGCCCTCGTCCAGAGCACCAGCGGCTCGCCCCTGTCACCGCTGCCTGCGCCACAACGCGCATCGCCAATCAGACCCTGTCTTTAGCGGGGCTCCGTCGTTATTCCTGGCACTATCCTCGCGGCCCGAAGTACCAACAGCGCTGCGTATTATCATCAGGAAATCAATGTCTCTTCCTCAGGGAATCAATGTTCCTATGGCTCGTTTCATGGAAGGTATTACTTTTCCTTACCGGGTCTCTCACGCTCACTTTCCTCTTACGACCCTCGTCGCTGTCTCCTCAACTCCATATACTTCACTATTTTACTACAGTACTGTATCCCGAAATACACCATTCTCTCCTCACTCTATCTGTTCGTGCGGTTCTCGCGTCGGTCTTTTCCGTCGCTTCCTCGCACGCTCCAAGTCGCCATCCGCCCGCCGCCTCGCCCCCACCTCGGCCGTCTTCCCCGCGAGCGGCGCGGAGGCCCTAGGCGCTCGACGAGGCGCTTAAACAGAACACGTGTAATTTTAGAAGTGACAGCGCGAAAACCTATTTTCGTCAAGAGAAGACACGGAGTAATAAATGGGGCCGGTGCGCTGTTCATTAGCAGGGGTCGTGCATGAGGTTCGCGCCTCCGCGCGCGCCCGCGCTCGCCCGAGGGGCAAGGTGGAGGGGGAGGGAGGGAGGGAGGGATGGGGTGGGGTGGAGTGGGGGGCACGCGCGCGGACGCGTCTTCGCATCGCCGCACCGCCGCTGCGCGCCCGCCGGCTCGCTCGCTCTGCGCCCACCCCCCCCCCCCCTCCGCGCCGCTACCGCGCGGCCTCACATGCCTTGCCGCAAGCGCCGCGCGCACGCCTCTCCACTCAGCGACCCGTGCATCGCCTTTTTCCACTCCTCCACGCTTCACTCGACGAGTGTTTCTGGCAAATTCATGCTCTCCAGGAGCATTCTCGTCATTCCGCAATCATTCAACACCATCCACTCAAATGACTGAGTCTTCAAGCACGTTGCATTTGCGTCTTTTACAATCTGGAACAATAGTTCGCATTTGTCGGAATGTCTATGCTCTTCTCTCCACTGCTTCGCGACTCGTGTCGTACGCTCGTCTCTCCGCGCCCCCACACGTCGCTATCATTTCACCCGCGCCCGTCTGCCACTTCCCGCCGCGCCGTGCCATTTCCCTGGCCGGCTGCATCCTCGTGTGCCTTGCCGCCGCCGCCCCGCCATCGCGTCGCCCGCTGCGCCCCGGCGGAGGGCCCGATGCGCGCTCGCAGCGCCGCACAACGAACGGGCGGGGGCGGGGGGCGCGGGCGAGAGGGCGGGGTCGCGCTCCGCCACTGGCGCGGGGAACGGGAGCGAGGAAGCGGGGACGCATAGGAGAGCGGGAGGCAGCTCGGATCCACGCACTTCAAAGGGCTTTTTCGTATAACGCGACTGAGGCTTGTGAATGTATCGCCCGAATATTGGAATTCGAATAGATGTAACGGGCGCGCAGATGTGAAGGCTACGAACGGGGAAAACGGGAGCAAGAAACATGATTCGATTTTGCACCTTTAATTGCATTGGGATTCGTAGCGTAATGCTGATAACGCATCCGATTCACCGCTGAGCAAATATTGCCGCAAAAGCAAGGCCCGAGTCATCTGAGCGTCTACAGACCATCGAAAAAGGCCACGAACGTCCAAAAAATTCTACGCTAAAAAGCAACTTATTTGCATTCGCTTCTCGCGTGAAATATAAGGCAAACATTTCGATTTGGGCGGCGGCACCAAACGGCCGCGAGGCCATTGTGTGAGGCCGTAAGCCGCGCGCGCCGGGCGCCGCCTGCAGGCCTGGGTAGCTGTAAAAAGGCGGCCGGCGCTGGGGCCTCGCGCCGCGAAACGAGTTGTCAGGAAAGGACGAGAACGATGTGAATATGTTTTATAGATACCTAAGAATTGCCGGCGATATTTCTGAAAGGGACAGCTTACTTGTTGACGACGCGCCGCAATTCCTCACGCGCGCGGGGCGAAGAACGCGGCTGACGGCGCGTGAAATATTCGCGACATCAATTCGGGCTCCAGCCGCAGCCAGCCCGCCCTCTCCCCCTCCCCCCCCCCTCGTGCACCACGCCCACGCCACGCCACCTCGCGCCACGCCCCGCCGCTCCACCCGGCCCCGCCCTCTTCTGCAGCACAGGCCCGCGTCGCCTCTTCCTCGCGCGTCATCCGTTTTGCCTCGCCCTTTTCGTGCCACTTCGCTCATCGCTTTGCACGGTCGTTCGTGGCCTTTCGACGCACATCGCCAGTTTCGTCTCGTTTTGTGTACCTATCTCTTTCTCTCGTCTCTTTGGCCACGGAGGCCAGAACGAACTACGGTCGCATACCACAATCCTGCTTTCCCGTTTTTCCCCACCTTTCCCGATGTTAGTTTTCTGCCGAATCTGCTGTTGTGAATTTCACATTTCTGGTTTCTCGCACTCACACAGTATTCCCCTCTGCAACTTCCGCGTCCCCCCGTGCACAATCCTACCTTGCCGCATCCTCCTGCAGCTCACAGACCGTCAGTCCCATCCTCCGCGTCTATGGCCCTCGGTATAACCCCTGCGCGTCCAGACCTCTGCTCCCGCCTCCGCCCCGCGCCCACCCCCGCGCTCGCGTCCAGCGTCCCGCGCCCCGCACCCCGAGCCCCGCGCGCGTCCTGATAATGCATGATAAACGATGATGGCGTGATCTAGCGGAATGGTTCACGCAGGTGGAACGGCGGGGGACGTCCAGAGATAACCGGCCAAGGCAAATTTGCCAACCAACACGTTGCGCATGCCTTCACCTGCGACCGCACCGGAAGTGGGGCGGCCGGGCGTTTTCCGTGAGCGCGCATTCTCCGGCGCCCCGGAGGGATGCGGATGAAGTCTCCGCAGGCACAGAGCTCACGGGTTCTGTATCTGTGAAGGTTCAGGAAGACCCGGGTACGCCTTTACTCCTCGCGAATGCAACGTATGGACTGCAGCTGAATTCCAATAATATAAGAAGAAATGGCATCCACCAATAATTTTTTTTAAATTCCGTGACCAATTTTCATATTATTTTCCTTCTAAAATATCAAATATTTAAGTAATAAATATCCTTCAGTTCTAAATTATTTTCACCATAAAAGGATTTACGTGTTTTAAAATAGCCGCCCTTGCGATCCTATAATAAAACTTGATATAACATAATAACATTTTAATATAACAAATAAATTGGCGGTTTGGTCAGATCTTATTCTCAGTCTGATTCCCCAACACTAAATAAAATATCGTATTTTTTGGTGGTCTGTTGCATTGTAAAAGAAGTGAGTTTTAAAAATAATACGATTTTTTGTAGCACGTAATTTTTTGTATACCGTAATCGGAAAATGTTAAACGAAAGTATGAGAAACAATATTTTTATCGTATAATTTTCTCCGCGGGTGGTGGAGAACGCGAGAACAATCGTCTCGAGACTCAAGAGCAAGTGTATGCAAATTTCTTCTTTTGGAAGTTCTTTACAAAAAATTTTCTGATAAACGTTGCCAGGTTGAAATTCTCTTCTGCATCGCAATAAACATACACCAGTGACTTCGCATTCATCATGAATGCAATCTGGTTTCTGCAACGAAGCACGCGAATAACCCCACGAAGTTCGAGCAAGTACAAAACTTCGATGATCTACGGTATGGCTGGACTACGAAGCAAGGAGTCTGTTTCCGCAGAGGTTCCTTCCCAGCAGCTTGCTTGCTTCTAATTACCTTCCCCCAATTCGAAAACAAGTTCGTGGTGAATGGCAAATTCGGGAAATTTGGGTTAGCACGTTCATAGCACGTTTTAGCACGTTCATAATAAACAGGTCAATTATTAGAAATTATCATCCCTTTCAGGCAGTTTAACATGCGCACGATCACGCAAATTTTACATTTTCAATTTCTTCAAAATTAATGTTGAAATTGACGTTTTTAAAGGCTAGTAATTTTCCTTTTTTGTTTGTAATATGGGGCGTAGAGCACAAACCAATCATGAAAGACGTCGAATTATGCGTTCTGATTTTCAATTAAAAACCCCGAAGAACGTTTCACGATATCTACATTCAACTTCGTAGCAAACAGGGAAAAGTATATTAAGAAGTTCAAAAACCCATCTTCAAGTTTTCCAATTCTTCTCCTCCATCGTTAAGTGAAAAAACTCAAAAGCTTAAAGCAAGAGTCCACATGCTACAAGCAAACAGAAAAGACAGAAGTCACACATCCTTGCATGCCGAGGCAACGTACGCTGAACTGGTGTCCGTAATTCCGCGAACTTTGGCGGTGAGGCGACTTGGCAACCGTCCCTGCGCCGTAGGGACGGAACAATATATTACTCCTTAGCCTTCTCAGGGATAACTTTGCTCCCCACGTAAATTCGTTTTTGTCCCGACGAACAGACCCAAGTTCGTACTTAAGGGATGTTCGCCTTTATTCCCGAAAACACAGGGCTGCGCGAGGTCCTGAATCCCATAAGGGCTCAGGGCGCCGTGCAGATGAGCACTGCAGTCGGCGGCGGGTGCTGGGCGGGTGGTAGGGGGCGGGGCGGGCGGCGCGGCAGAAGGCGTGGCGGGTCTCACGGAGGAAGGTATCAGGCAGCGGCGGCGAGGGCGAGGAGACAGCAGGGCGGCGGAAGGCAGGCGGCAGGAAGTGCGGGCGGAGGCGTGAGGGCGGAGGGCGGCTGGGAAGTCGCGCTGACTAATGAAGGCGGAGGCAGTGTTTCGCACACTTAATCCTGCAGAGGCAGTTCCTCCGCCCAGCGGCACTGACCGAGCGACCGCCGCGGCGGGCACGTGCAGGGAGGTCCCGGGGACGATGGACGGCCGGGCGGCACGGCGCAGCGGGGGCCCGGGGAGGATGGGCGACTGCGCGTGGAATGGGGCGCCGCCGAGAGAGGAGCAGGGCGAGGGGCAGGTGATGAAGGAAACTGAAATGAGTGCGGAGAAGAACAAGGAGTGCGGAGAAAACGGATGAGACAAAAGACAACACGAGAGGAGTTGGTCAGAAGGACGACGCAAGCTTACAACGAAAAGCTATCCAGAAAATAGGAAAGTGAGAGCAATGGGTGAAACGGGTCAGCGGAAGGGGAGGCGGGGAAGAGGATAGCCAGCTGTGTCGCACACGACCGGGCATGACAGCGGAGGCTGTGTCAGGGACCGAACCACTGGCACCCGGGAGAGCGGTTGCGTGGGGAGGAGGTGTGGTCAGCAGAGGGGACCGGGACCAGGAGGAGCGCGGGGCGGGGAAGCAACGCGAGGTCTCCGCGGCCGCAAGTAGCGCGTCGGCCGAGAAGCACGCCCCGGGAGCCGCGTGCGGGCGAGGGAGCGGCGCGCGTGCCGCCACGACCACCGCGGCCCCACGCCCCCTTCCACCCCCTCCCACCCAAACCCACCCCAACCCACTACAGTCCTCCGCACGCTGCGCACTTGCCCCTCCAGGGCTCCTTTTCAACCCGCGAGCCTTCCAGGAATTCGCGCGTCCAAATTTGCGGCGTCGCGATACACCACTCCAAGTACTTCCTAGAAAGAATGGGGTTCGTTTTCAGCGAATTCGCATTTGCGATGCCTTCAGGCCACAAACCGGGATATACAAAATAGGAGGAATGGATTTTGCAAACAATGAGCATCATGAAAGTTCTAACGAGCCTGGAATCCAATATATAGAAAGCACACTGTCTGAAAAAAAAACTAATTGCGAACAGCACCGAAAACATTATTTTCGTACAAAACATTGCAATGCAATAAGTAATAGCATGCACATTAACATCGAGATAACACATGAACTTAATATTCATTAATACATCGATTTTTGAATTGGTTGAACCATTATTGAACTTTTTTATGAAATAGGTTAATTCATATAACTTTTTCTAAAAGAAAATGTCAAAAAATCATGATAAGTAAAGAAAATTGCTCTATTGTTTTATTTGTATTATTATCCAGGACACGCAAGGACCATATATTAATAAAATATTGCATAACAATAGGGGCGTCTTCGGACAAAGAAGGTACAACAATATTATTCCAAACCATTAAAGTGAAATTAGCATATTAGGCTTTTCAAACAATTAGATCTGTCATTTCACATATCAGCGCACGAATTATATGTCGATTAAGAGTACACAATGAAATTCAATAACACGTATGCTGATTAAATCTTATTTTGAAAAGCGATCAAAAATTTAGATGAGTACGATTAAATATCCTTAGTCATGACAAGATCAGAGTACTGAACACATAGCAGTTCTGCTTCATTCTGTTACGTTCCATTATGCCATTCTTCTTCAGCCTTTCAACGAGCGAACCGCGAACAAACAAATGATTTTGCAGCGCAGTTGGGCTAATACAATAACGCCCTGTTCGTTATCGCAAAGAGGGCCCCATGGATCCTGGAGCCCTAGGGCATCGCCATAGGCAGCGCCCCGCCCCGCCCCGGGATCTGATTGTTCCAGCGGAAATGGCTTTTCCAGCGGTGGCGAGCGAGCGGCCGGCCGGGCGCAGCGCACCAGGGCGTAATCTGGTACAGAGGCCGCAGCGACACGCACCCTGTCGGTTCCCGCGCTGCCACCCCTGACTGCCGCGCCCCGCGCCCCGCCCACCCCCGCCCATCGCACACACCCGCCGCCGCCCGAGCCGCCCTCCCACAGCGCTGCAGTTCCCGCGTGCATTTGAAGCGCCGCACGTTAATTGTGAATTTTAAAACTACATTAAAGAAGATTATTACGTTATTCCCCCAAAAGCAATATGGCCACGGTGAATTTTCATTTATAATTCTCAATTAGCGTGTTACGCTGCACAGTGGCACAGGGTTGGAAAACTATAAAAGGAGCCTAATATCCTGGCCTTCAACAATATCTATTTATAAGTATCGTAAAAATAGTCGCGTTAATACGAGCGCACCAGAGGCAAGTTGGGACCGCCGAATAGGCTAACAGGCGCCCCCGCAGTGCGTAGCCCGCTGGGCTTGTTTGCCCACGTTCCAATGCGCGAAGGCAAATGAGGCTCTTCCCCTCTTTCATGCATTGTTGGGCTTTGCTAATATAGTACCCCTCGGAGAATAATTACAGAGCAGTGTAATGAATTCCGCCTGCATCTGCATTTCCACGTTCGTATTCACATGTATCGAATCGGCGTATCTTCAATCTCAAAAATAGCGGGCTCTGCTAAATGAACGGGCGGACAAGCGCGGCTCAGCTCACGTCATCTTGCTGTGCTCGGGTGCAACGGCGTGGGCCGGCCGTCGTAGCCACCGCCGCCACCGCCCTTCTCGCCGCTGCCATCAATGGCACTGCCATCGCCCCCGCGGCCTCCGCCGGCCCCGCCACCGCTCGCGGCGGCAGCATTAGCGCGTTGAGGCCGCATCGGAAAATTGGGTCGGGGGCCCCCGTGGACCTGACGAATCGCGGCGGAGGAAAAAGCGGGAAGCGGCAAACGAAAGTGTGAAAAGAACACAGCGTGGCCACGTCCTTCCTTAAATGACCGGCGGCTGGCGAGCAGATGCGGGGCGGCGATTCGCAGCTGCTCCAACAAACGCACTTGCTTCTCCCCGATCAAACATTGGTCACGCCTGTCACCTCAAGAAAAATGCGAGGGCGACAGTTCGGACTGCACTTAAGGGAGTTACAAAAAATAGTTGTTTGAAATTGCATTTGATTTAAATGTAAAGTATTATTATTATTGTTATGATTATTGTTATTATTGTTGTTGTTGTTTTTATTATTATTATTATTATTATTATTATTATTATTATTATTACTGTTAGCGGTACGTCTCTGTAAGGCCCAATTCTCCCATTGGTTAGCGGTTCTTGAGAATGATGAGAAGTTAGTATTTCCAGGTGGACCACTTCCAAGAGAAGGAAATGTGAACACACATTAAACCATGAAACATATACATGCAAAATTATTAATACAAAATTTAATGTTGTTTTCATGTTGCAGACGCGCTAAAGCAAGCAGTCTGTATTATTCTACATGCGGTGTGAGACCTTAAACAGCTGCTTGCCTGCCTCGGTCCACGTTAAGCCCTGGGCAGAGCGAGGCAGCCCCGTGGCACACACCCTCCTCGAGCGCGTCGTCCCGCCGTCCTCTCGTCCTCCCGTCCTCCTAATGCCCTCTTCCGCCGTGTCATCAACACCCTCAGTCGCTCCCCGGAGGCCCCGGCGGCGAGGCGGCGGGGCCCCTTCGCCCGAGACAATGCGGCCCCCGGAGAGGCATCTTCTCCGGCGTCTCGCGCGTCGCGTCGCGTCGCATCGCGTCGCGCCTCACTCGCCTCGCGACTCCGCCACCCGACTGCTTGCTCAGCATTTCATCACGCGCCCGCGCCCGCGAGTCCGCCCGCCGCGTAAGGGCAGCACGAGGACTTAGAGCGCGCGCACCGCACAGTGCCACTTCCGCGTGGCCTCCACGCTTTCGTTAGCCTGCCTCTCGCCTCCGCCACTTTCTCGCGTTTGTCCAAATTACAGAGGAGCGTTAAGAATGTTTCAAAAATGAAGAAATAGGTGAGATGACAAGACACCCGTTTCTTTTACCTCTGTCTCTTCTTCCCTCGAAGGCAGCTATGTTTTCGTGGAAATAATTAGTGAGTCATGCACTTCTCCTATGGCTCTGGCCGGCACGGCGCTGCGCAGCGCGAAGGCTTCCTTCGCGAGAAATCTGCGCGCCTGGGCCGGCGCCCCACCGCAGACCTCCCCCAGACAAGATCCCCGCGCCGGCGCCGGCGCCGCGCCACCCCCAGAGGCCGGTCCGCAGCCAAGGGCCGCGGCCACGCCTCTGCGGACGGAGCTCATTAAGTACAAATACTAAGCAAGAAGCGGGAAGCGGCGAGGGCGGGCGAGGGCGGGCGCCCGGTGCCCCAGGCGGGGGCGGGGCCGCGAGGGCGCAGATGCGGTGGCGGCTGCCGAAGGAGCCAAGTTGGGAAGGGAGGAGCAGCAGGACCGCGAGCGGCCGCGTTGGCAAAGGCAGGATGAAGAGACGAAGCTCAGAGAATTAAAAGTACAGAAGAGACAAACGTGTAAGTAGTGATGATGAAAGGCTGCAAGAGACCACAACCATACCGGGAAACAGCGTCTGAGCGGAGGCACGTGGGGACAGGACCGCTGAATGACGGGGCGAGCGGATAATCAGAGGGGCCGAGAAGGAAACGGAAGGGATCGCGTAGAAAGCGACGGGGAGTGCGAAAGGAAAGGGCGAGAGCAGAGGCGTAAGGGAACGCGCGAGGGAATAGGGAATAGTGTGACGCGGCAGGCTCGGCGGGTGTCCGGGCTGCCCCGCGAGACTCGCCGCTCCGCGCTCATCCCTGCCACCGTCGCCAGAAGGGGAGCGCTTCTCTTTAAAAATCGCACGTCATTTCGCGATACCCAGGAGCTTTCTCTGCCCGACGACTAATTTGGTTCATAATACTGCGTGGAGAAAAGTACTTCTGCCACGCTCGTTAATGGCAAATGACGCTTCTTCCTCAGCACACGATATTCTGTTTTTGTAAACTTTGAAATTCTCTTTCGAAACGCTACTAGTACTGTATTTCGTCAAATCTAATTTTCTTAAAATACGTTATCACACACAGTGAGTGCCTATTAGTTTTAATGCGCATAAAAAGTACGGGTTAAATTGGTACTACGCGATCGACAGAGATACAAATTGTGCTCAAGATACTTTATTTTACTCGTTTCCTCGCTACCTACGTATTACTGAAAAAAGTAGTTGAAAAAGACGAGTGTCATATACATGCATCTCGCATCTAGCTTGGGACAGTAGACGTAGTAGGAAAATGAATTTTAATGCACACCATAAGTGTATTTCCAAGTTTCGAACGATATTATTGATTATCCACTCTCTAATGGTCTTATAACATCGTACCTGCTCAAGCGCGTAAACAAAAAGACGAGTTAGAAGGAAACAAAAACGCGTCTATTCACGAATCTCATTGCCTCCAAACAAGTGACGCTTTTTCCTGTTTCAATCGACTAGACAATCAAGCGTGGAAGCATAAAATGCTGGTCGAGTTTTTCAAAGAAAACAACTGTTGACAAGAGTAAGTTAGGATTCAAGGACTTATACTTTCCATAACTGACTGGTATCGTTATTTTGTTAAACTTATTTACAAGAAAAAACAAAGTACTATTTTGTAACAGCTCAGCAAAAAAATCAAACCAGTGTTCTACGTGCAAAGATAGGATATCACCATATTATAAAATAGTGTTACAAACCTGAAAATTCCTTTTATGTCAAACCGGAACGAGAGAAGCAGAGGTTATTTCTAATTAAAAAGTCCTAAGGTTGTTACAAGGGATTAAAAGTATCTTAGCAGGCTCAAATGTAATTTAAATATCAATATTGATCATCAATGTAGAGCTCTTAACACCTCACAAAATTCAGTTTACCTAAACGCCAATACTATAAAGGCCCCACTGACAGCAGAAGTGCAATAGAATACCCACCGAAGGAAGGACGAAGACGCGGTAAAGAGTCATGAATAAAACAAGTGAGCGAACAGTTGAGCGGAGACGGCTCGACATACATGCTCCACAAAAAGTTAAGCCATTATATTTAGCCCCTTTCTCGGCGAGGAGGAGTTTAAATCCCTGCGCCTTAGGCCGCCTTGCGCCGGCCCCCCGCTCCCCCGCCCGCCGTCCGCCGCTACCATCTCAGCTGACGCAAGGGCGCAGAAAGCATGCGGCGGGCAGAAGAACGAACGAGGCGGGAGACGGGCGACACGGCAGCAGAAGGAAGGCGGGACAAGCACGGGGAGGGATTCCACGGAGCAAGACTAAGGGGTTGGGAGACGCCATGAGAAGAAAGGGAGGGGCGGACGAGGTGGAAAAATGAAGGGGCAAATGGGAGCGAGTTGTGAAGGCGCGGGAGTTGGCGGGAGATAACAGGATGGAAGGTCGTTGGGAGAAAGAGGGGTAGTTCGGTGGGAAAGCGAGACGGGGACGGGGGGGGGGGGGGGAAACCGGAAGGAAGGGAAGGGGGACGGGAAGAGCGGGGGGGGGGCGAGGCGGGACGGCAACGCTGAAGGCGCTACCGACTTCTGGGCCGGAATCACTTCTGGCACCTTCCAATCCGTGCCCTGAATAACGTAATGCTTTTTCTTCCTGTCGCGTGGAGTCCTTTGGAGGCAAGCCGTATTTTATGAACAGGGCGTGAAGCGACGGGCGCCTCAGTTAACATCTTGGCAGCGTCGTCAGCCGCGCGGCCGCCCGTCACCGCGGCCTGCTGCCTAATCCCCCCCCCCCGTGCCGTCGACGTCACCCGACGCAGCCACTCGCCCGCCGGAGAAAGGAAGCTCTCAATAATATAACGCATGTCCGAAACTGCTCGATAAGACTCCCGCGGCGGGCGGCCTACGACTTTATCGGGGCATCTCGCTGGGGGATGCGGGGAGCCCGGGAATCAGGACAGGGGGCCGGCAGAGGGGAGAGAGAATGACGAGATGATGTGGGTAGGGAAGTCAGGAAGCGAAGGGAGTTGAGCAAATCTTTCTCTATCTGGGATCATCCTGAAGGGGTGGATCAATTTAGGGAACCCACTTACTTCGTTCCATGTTGCTGCTACATCTTGTATCGGTATCATCAATGCGTGCTTTCGAGCGAGCCATTGTTATGAAACGCTTCTCAACGAAATAATTCTCATGTTGGATATTTGAATAAATACAGTGGAGTTTCTACATTTTTCAACGTGACTGGCACATTCATTTCTTGGTATCATGGCACAATTCGAAAAAGTTGATGGCATAGCATTCACTTCCTGCAACTTGACAACTTGAAAAGTGAGTTTATTAATGGGCGAAAATAAATAGATGAAATCGAAGCTAGAAGGGCCCAACATTTATGAAACAAACTGGGAGGATCGGAAACGTTAGGGAAAGTCCGAGGGGATGAACGCGAATCAGTTTAGGAGAGCAAAGTTCTTGGAACTGGAGGGCGGAAGTAGGGACAGAGGAGGGAGAGGCAGGAGCGGTGAAGGCGGAGTCCGAAGGCGCAAGGGAAGTTGGAGAAGGCGGACGAGCTGCCTTGTGGCCGTAGGCTCGCCGAGGGTCGCACGAATCGCCTCCTACCGCGGTCGCCGCGCCGCGCCACGCCGCGCCGCGCTGGCCGAGCACCGCGACGTGTCCCGGCGTGTCCCGCGGGCGCGGCGTTGAAAAAGCGGGCGCTGAGGGACCAGGTAAATACACGAAGTGTGAACCGCGCGCCCGTGTTCCAGTAGGCGTGTATCTATGCTAATAAGGAAACACGGAACGTACGGGTTTGGGTAAATAGTAGCGTTGTAACGTGTGTGGGAAACGGAACGGAAGCCGCCTCGGCTTCATTAGCGCTCCGCTGCGGCATTCACCGGCTCGGGGTGGCGAGGGGTGGGCGGGGCTGGGAGGGGGGAAAGCGGAGAGGTACGGTGAGGAGGGGAGGAGGCGGGGGCGGGCCGCCCCGAGCGGGACGCGCCCATGGGGAACGCGTGCAGTCCTCCCCCTAAACACAGTGGCTGCGCACGAACGCCCAGAGCAGACCCCGAGCACCCCGCCCGCCCACCCCGCTACCACAGCCCCGCCGCCCGCGCCCACCGCAGCGGTCGGACAACGGGTAACGAGACGTAAGAGAACGCTTTTATCGGACGCGTCCGAGGACGATGCGTCGGTGAACGCCCGAGCATGGACTCACGCGCCCGCGCACAGGTGGCACTGCCACGGGAGCAAGCGGGAGGAGCGAGGATCTCAGGATGGAGGCGTAAGTAAGCGATCTACGCCATGGTTGAAGAGGCTGTGTTTGTACGAGGCAGTTCAGCGAACAACAAAGACCACAGGGGATGAAGTTGGAGGGAAAGTGGTAATGATATGGTTAAAGGGTGTACATTGGCATCGGCAGTCTCTGATGATAGTACAAATTGATGATACTACATCATTATGACAATAAATGATATTGGGGTGAATGATTATTTCGGTAAGTATTTTTTTCCATTTTAAGTTCATTTTTTTCAGCCGGTGAAATAGAAATAAAATTTGCGAGTTCCGCGTTTGTGTGACAAAGTAATATTTGGCTACAAGTCATTGTACGCATTTTAATGACAATTGATAATGAATGAGCACGAAGAAACACGTTAGTGTTGCACTTACGTGCCTACTATGCAGCCCCATTGCCACACCACGCCGACTCTCTCGTGAAGGTCCGCTCAACTTCGGAGGTGTAAGCATAATAAATGTCTAGTCTTGTAAGTAATGTCTGGTTTGAACCTTTCTCTCCTGCCACGAGTTGTGTAGGATTTAATTCTGTCCTAACAACTCGCGACAACAATTGACGAGCTTGCTCAAAATAAATAGCATTTTTTTAAAGAAAAAGAAAAATAATACACCATATTATTATCACCTCGCCATTATTATCACATTACCAATTTATATCACTTCGAAATAATATCGCGCGCAATACAACGGTACTCTTAAATGACAAAATTTATATTTTAAATAAGCAAGTTTGTGGAAACAACTTAACCCAATTTTCAGAACAAGGAACGCAATTTGTGAAGGACTCCAGTGCAAAGCCATCGTACTGCACATTTTCCTTATAGTATGAGAACTGCAGAAAAGAAGAGAAGAAAAAGAATATAGAGGGCAAAAGCCAATCATTATTCTCGGCTGCCACGGGATCCAACAACGAAGCCATTCTCTTTGAAAATCAGAGCAGTTGCGAAAGAAATGTCATAAGTGTTTCTGTAATTATAAACGAACACGGCGCGGACCCGCAGGGAGGCGCGGAACTACCGTGCAACTTACATTAAGGAAACATGCGGGAAGTTCATTACTAACTCACTTTTTTCGGGGGACGTCACGATAATTTAGAGGGGGCGCCTCTGGTCAAATATTTTAAGTGGACAGGCCGCGTGCAAAAACACCGACGCACTCGCCCGCGCCCGCGTCCCCGCCGGTGCCGCTGCCCGCTTCGGCGCGCGCGTGCGTGAAACCGCGTGAGGCCAGCCACAACCTCGCGGCCTGCGGGGCCGGCAACAACGGCGGCGCTGGCGATGACCATGGAGGCAGTGGCAGCGACTGCGTTGGCGGCGGTGGTAGTGGCGATGGCGGTGGTCGCAGCGGTAGCAGTGGCGGTGGTAGTGATGGTAATGGAGATGGTGGTGGTGGTGGTGGTGGTGGTGGTGGTGGCGGCGGCGGCGGCTGCGGTAGCGGAGATGGCAGCGGTGCGGTGGCGGTGGCGGTGGCGGTGGCGGTGGCGGAGGCGGTGGCGGCGGTGGCGGTGGCGGCGGTGGTGGTGGCGGTGGTGGTGGCGGCTGTGGCGGTGGCGGAGGCGGTGGCGGCGGTGGCGGTGGCGGCGATGGTGGTGGCGGCGGTGGCGGTGGCGGTGGCGGCGGTGGCGGTGGCGGCGACATGAGAAGACGTAGAGCCGCGGGAGGTGGGCGTTGTGGGAGACGGGCGGGAGTCGCGTCGCGTGACATCACTGCCGCCGCAACGACGCCCTCGACCCCACTGCCTCCAGAGGGCGAAGGTGGCGGCGGCAACGAGGGCGAGTTAGGGTGGCAGCAGCCATGCGCGCAACCAAGAGAAGTGGACGACAAGGGCACCGTGCAACGGCGAGGATGAAAGCTACTCATCAGCTGGGGCTCCACCATGATTCGAAGCATGTTGGAAAAGTTAACTGTTGTAAAATAATTAATCCTTCGTAAAACAAAACTATCGGCAAACAGGAAAAAAAGAGTGGGCGGTAGCGGCTGATCTGTAATTTACTCATTCATTCACAGCTAAATCCACAGCGAAATTCCACACATGCTTGATCTCCAGCAGTTATTTTCAACGTTCGCCGTGCTTAAGACAGGAAGTTGATCGTCAAATTCAATTAGTAACTGATACTTGCTAGTACAGGGTAGTTACCAGAACCTTTCAACTATTGATACCAACAATGGTCGGAAAATATAAAATTAGGTAGAATTGACATCAGAGGCTAACAAGGGATTAATATCAGAGAAGTTTAAAGAAGTAATATTTTCCTCCTCTTCATGAAAAATGAATGAATAAGTTTGTTCACACATGTTTTGTGAAAGTCAGTATACCAGTGGGTAGACTACGCGATTAAAAGTAACTTTTACAATATCATACACCTTCCAATCAACAGAAATGTTTGTTAAATTTTCCCGGCATACCTGCTTTCCACAACAGCAATAACAATATTGAAAAGAATGTGCGATGAGATGTGAAGAGAACAAATAAATCACCACTATCAGTAACGAAAATCAATGGATGGTAACTAAACTGCTGACGTAATAATATGACAATACAACGTTCCTGAGGTTGCGTGGAAATCCTGAAACATGCCGTGCGTTTTCCACTCTACGCCATCATTGCCACAGCGAGCGCGGGGAGGGGGGGTGGCACAGAGCGCGTCAGGGGCACGGGAGCAGCGGCGTCGCCGGGGGCGCGTGCACACGCGTCTGCATTCCTCGGACGCCGCCGCCCGCCACACGCGCCTCGCCCCGCTACACTCCCTGCCCCGCCCCGCCACGCCCCGCGCCGCGCGACCGCTCTCTCGCGCCGCCACGTGGGAACGGACGGCGGCGGCTGGCGGGGAGCGCCCGAGCTACGTGCGTCCAACCCTCCGGCGCAGGTCCAACCGCCACGCGGTGGCCTCAGAATGACACGGTTCTAGCTGACATTTGGGGCCAGAATGAAGCTTTCACATGTTCTGACTCTATTGGTAGATATACTATTTATTTTAAAAAAATATGAATGTCAGACTTGTAAAAAGCTGTTCTTGAACAAAATGACTGTTCCTTTTGCGATATTACGACTCTATTAGTCATCTACGAACCTTCACAATGCTCTCTTCCAAACTTTGCTCAGTTAAATAGTGTTTTGTCATTGTCAGGCCGCGCTGCTGAGGTAGTTGCTATCGACAGATGGATACAGGGCCTGAAATTTCGACCACCTCTAGTAGAAATGGTAAGAAAATTGAAGTCTGTTTTTGTCGTAGGTCTCTCATCTACCTAACCTTCTCATTCCATTGATCCATCATCATTCCCATCATATCATCGTTATCATTCATCCATCAATTCCATTTACCATTCCTAATATATTACCCCCAACACACGTCACTTACATGTTAGATAGGTAACGAAATGGAAGTGCAACAATCAACCGCAGCTCCGAAATCTTCGTGTCAAAGAGGCATACTTGTTAACGTAACTTCGACGTAAAAAGTGTGAAGCAGCTGTGAGATCTGCATGAGTGGATCGTTATTTTCATTTAGTAAGTAGAAAATTCGGTAGTCATTTTTAATAGATTTCAATAAAAGTACAATTTATGTGATATCTTCTTTCATATACCCGAAAGTAAAGATCGATAAGTAAATATAACCATAACTATTAGAATGTAGGCTATTAATACAGATTGTGAAACCCTTTAAGAATAATTCGATGGGAAAGAATGCTGAACATTTGCAGAGGAATTCACTTTGGTTGGGATTCATATTCGGAAAGCATCTCATAAATTTGCCAGGGATTTGCATCCTTAATAACGGGATTAAATATTCCTTTGCCTGCAGTTGGAGCTATAGATTATTTAAGGGTATGAACACCTTTCTGTTGTTTCAAAGCAATAAAATTTAATAAATGCCGCAATGCAATTTTCAAGTCGTGTCTAGAGGTCATCAGACACTGAGAATTAAAATTAAATAAGTAAAAAACGCATATGATAATAAATCAAAATGGCATTTCGATACAATATGTGGAAGAGGTGAAAATAACATCTTGTTGGATCCAACTTTTTAATCACCCGATGATATAGAATTCGATATAAATGGATTAATACTGATTCACAACATAATTTTATTATATATAACGGTATAACCAAAAATTAGTACATTAGTGGGAACTCAAACTAACAAGAAGAATGTACTTTTTAGAAATGAAATATAGATGCAAAGTGTCAATTTACATTTAATTTCAGTTACCAATTTGTTCCAAACTCATGATATACATTATTGTAAATATTCATTTAATTCATAAAAACTCCACAAAATGCCTTTTTTTTTTAAAAAAAAACAAATTATCTTAACAAGTTCTTGTAGCAAGAAACATAATTAACTTCATTTTAATTACCAGGGATTTGATATTGACATTTGTTAATCTCATATTTTATCTTATTCAGTTCGTTAATTTAATTTCGGTTTAGATCATTAGCCTACACTTATTTTTTATTCTTAAACAAATTATTAATTCCATAATTATCATGGTACCATATTGTTATGTTAAAAGCATCTTACGAACAACATACGAGAAATAGCTACTAATAATTACCGTGATCAGTTTTTTAAAATACGCGTAAAAATAGCTCATACAATCTCGAGGTGAAAAGAATAGGCACCATTCTTATCAATGTGTGTGTGTTGTAATGATGGCGGATGTATTGTTCGAGTATCGTACCACGTACCCAATACAGGCTTCAAAATGAAATTATCTACAGGCAATATCTAAATTCAAGTACAATATGTTCTGCATCCCTCCTGAAGTATAGTCTC
Source organism: Teleogryllus oceanicus (assembly GCA_964035755.1). Classification (NCBI taxonomy): domain Eukaryota; kingdom Metazoa; phylum Arthropoda; class Insecta; order Orthoptera; family Gryllidae; genus Teleogryllus; species Teleogryllus oceanicus. Next base: position 132,039,610 of record CAXIVR010000001.1, read on the forward strand.
TGTGCAATTAAAATGTAGCTCGACTCATATAAACCGACAGTGTCATGATTCAGAATTGACATCCCATCAACGTCATTTCGTAACTCGGCGCTGGCGTGAGCACCGGGAGGACAGGGGGAGCTTTCTACCCCGCCGCGGGCTTCTCGGCGGCGCCGCCGACCATTCCTCCGCCACAGAGGCGGTTGTTCCTTGGCTTCGCCGGCGCGCCGCCGCTGCGCCGTATCCGCCAAAGAAAAAGCTCAGCCCACGGACAAACGCCACCCCGGGCTACAAGGCGGCCAACTCAAAAGCTGAATGAACAGCCAGGGGATGGGGAAGAGCGCGACAAGGTGGTGCGGAGACACGGCGACGGCGGCATGGGAGCTGAGAAAAGGAGGTTGGCGAGATGATGCGGGGGGAATGGAAAGATGAGATCGGGGAAAGGGTGAGTGAATGACAGAATGAAAGATTTAAAGAGTCGACGATGGTAGAAAGGAAGTATGAAAGGACGGTAACAGCTAAATCTAGAAGGAAGCAAGGGAAGGGCTAATTGATGACTACGTGGAGTGAGGTCTAATGAGGGTGCGGGAAGGCGGGGCGGAAGAGTGGCGGAAGGGGGGAGTGGGGTGAGGCGATGACTAGGCACATGGAGGCGCCAGGGGCCAGGAGGGACGTTCGTGGTGACGAGGGGGGCGGGGGGGGGGGCGGGGAAAGCCCAAAGCGCCTCTGGCAGGAACGTAGCGGAGGCCGACTGGTCGCGTTACACCGCAGCCCCCGCGAAATACTTCTTTGTGCCCTAACAGAGTTCTCGACTTCAAAAGAGGCCGCGCCGGCACGCCCCCTGCAGGCGAAGGCGCGTTGTCGTAAGTAGGCGCCGACCACCCATCCCCGCCACGCTCCGCCCCGCCCCGTCCCCGCTCCCGCCCGCCTTCCTACCTTCTCTGCCCTTTCGAAGTCAGTAATAGACGTGGGTAGGGGCGGCGCGGCGGAGCGAGCGGGGGCGGAGGCGGGGGCGGGGGCGCAGCCAGGGGACCGGCAGGGGGAAGTCATAAATCGTGGCCGCAACCCGACGATGATTGCAACGCCGCCGCCTCGACTACAGTTTCATTTTCGATTGGTGCCGTACGCCAGCGAACGCGGTTTGTTCGCGTACCGAGTGAATATACGGGGGGCTACCTCACGACCGGTGTTTTGCATACTTATTATTAGGCCAATTTGCTCAATAAAATACTAAGAATCGGTTGTGCTAGTTGGAACAAGACACGCACTCAAGCCAAATGGAAGCCTTTTCAAATAGCCCGAATTAGAACGGAGCAACCACCCCACCACGCGCGCACCGAGGGAGGCCCACCCCGGTCGCCGGCCAGTCAGGATGCCGAAATGTTTGTACTACACCGCCGCCCCGTCGCTGATAACGGGTCATATGCATACGGGCCGGCTCGCAGCCGCGCACTTAGCTTGTAATGGGGCCCTCTCGAGGAGCCAGCGCAAAGCGGCGCGGACCAGCACGGGAAGAATTTGCGCCAACCAGAGATCTCCTTCCCTCCGTCCCCTTTCACAAGAATTTCGGGAGAAATCACGCAATTTCATCTGCATACTGTAGAAACAAAATTTACCGCTTGAGGCATCCGCAGATTCCGGGCGCCCTCATCGGGGCCGCCATACAGTTGGTTTTTGCGCTGGTCTCCAGCGACCGAGGCGGGTGCGGGGAGGGGTGGTTGGGGAAGGAAATTCGCGGGCCCGACGCGGCGTGGCGCGGGGCCCGCGAGCACTGCGGACAATTCCCACCCAGATATTAATGACCCGACCTTTGCCTTTCGCGGCTGGAAAGTAGAGAAAATGGCGCGGCCTCCCCCAGGGCTGCTTTGTCTCTCCGACGGCGCGAAGATAATGAAAGCAATCGCGCGCCATAAATTTGCACGTCCCGCTTCTTACCGTTTCGACAATGCTCGCCGCGAGCACCGCCGCCCGACTCCAGAGCCCCAGACGGGCGACTGGGCCCATCTGGGGAGGTCCACAGCCAAGACAGAAGCTCTCAGAGTCCCAATGCCACCCCTCCATTGCTTCATATATTAATATCGCGGCGTGGACAGGAGAAAATTATTTAAAGAATTTTTTTCGGTGCACCTTGACCCATTCGAATGCTCTCCGACTTCTTCACAGTTGCGTGCAAATGACCATTTTCGTTCTCACTGCAACTATTCTGGGAAAATGGAGGAGAAAGAGAACTGAATGTCAACGATCGAAATTTAGAAGAAAGGAAACCAACACTATATAATTATGGAAACAGCACAATGTTAAACTGTAGGGAACCACGCAGAAATAAAGATAGGCGAGAATATGAACGTAATGTAGAAACTAAAGAAACCAAATTAAGATAGCTACATTCATGATACTGGGTAGTTCTAATCCTAAAATAATGTTAGTATTAAATTACTTATGTACTTGGAAAGATGACGTCCATCTACTACATTATCTCAGTTAGTGCACTATATTCTGTTAATTTGTGAAACACAATGACATTACGACTTACACGTTATATGATGTCATTGTGCATTACACCTTAACTTGTCTTTAGTTGAAGTTCTCGTTGCAGCTATTACGAGGGTCACTATGCTCTGAAAGTACTTTCATTGAGCTCCCACCTTGACAGTAATATAAATTCGTAAAATAAACCAAACTCAGACCACTACACATTATAAAACTTTTTTAACGATAATGTACTTGGAAACGATATACCAGGTAACAAGCAGTTTCCGGCGATATGGTATGAGAAACAGTCTCCATTCGAGTTCTCACGCGACATAAATTACTATTCCATTCTCTTCTGCTATCATTAAGATTAAGCCATCAAAGTTCATTTGCGTCTCTTGGCACACTTCACGCAGTTATCTGAGATTTACACTTAAGGAAGAATGCGCCAAATAGTATACCGGCCAGTGCGACCAGTTCCATCAGGGTTGAGACAAGAAGGAAAAAAGGAAACTTATAGATCTAGCACTAATTTTGCTAAAAGAATAGCCAAGGAGACGACGGGAACCATCACGGCACCTCCGAGAATGGTACCATTAAATTTTTGCAATTCTATTGAAAATCCATAGTCTCGTAAGTGGAGAAAATTATTAAAGTATAAAAAATTGTGTTTGATGAGTAACATCTTCGTACTTTTACAGAGCGCAACTCATTACAAAATGCATCTCGCTTACTCTGCTCCATCTACATCAAGGCGCTAGTATACCATTCGATTTAGTGTTCAAGTGTGCCTGAAGGGAAATGGTGTCAGGTGGCTCCCGAAGGGAAGAAAGTGTACTACGACCAGCGACTGCGAGTGGGAAAGGAAACCATGTAGAGATAGATGGTAGTGGTTCGGGCGGGCAGAGGCAGAGCGGGTCTTGGTGGGACAGCAAGTGCGATGGAGGGTGAGGAGGATCGGGCAAAGAGGGGACGAATGAGTCCGGCGGAGGGGGCGTGTGGGGTGAAGCGGGGCTGCGGAGTCGGAGCGAGACGGGTGGGGCGAGTGAAGCGGGTGTGGCGGGCGGGGCGGAGGGGCGGATGGTCCCGAGAGGGAGGAGAGTCCGGCGGGGGGGGGGTGAAGCGGGGCGGGTGTGTCGGAGCGGGGGGGGGAGGGACGCACGGCGCAGCGGCGCCGAACGTCGACGTGGCCGAGTGCGGAGGCAGCGAGCGCGGCGGCACGTGTGGCTGCAGCGGGGGCGGACGCCAGCTCCTGCGGAAGCCCCGGGATGAGAGGACGGAGGCGGGGGATATACGTTTTTGAATACGGCGATGGAAAGGCCAATGTAAGGAACAAACTTGTGGAAGCACGAGTACTGCGAAGAAGAGTGAGAGAACACTGACAAGAAGGGTGTCGAACAAGGCATGGCAGGTTGAAATTGGTTGTAGAGGAGAGACCGATCAGAAGGAATCCATGAGGAATACGAAGGAATCCATCTTGGATGGAACAGCGGAGGTAACCAAAGGAGGTGGCGGGACGTGGAGGTAGCGAGTGGGTAGTAATGGCGGGGGAGCGGGGCGGCCGCGACCTCGAGCCAGCGGGGCATTCGGAACTCATCTCTGCAGCGCGACTGTGTCTTTCACACTCGAAGAAGCCCGCGCATCCGGCTGGCAGTAACTAGCGCCAGCATTACTATGCTAATAGCTTCTCCGAAGGCCCTGCGGTGCCCGTCGCTCAAAAATCGTCCAGGGCTCCGGCGGGCGGCGGTGAAGGCCAGGGCCGCAAGAAACCCAGATTGAATTAGGTTGAGGGCCCCGGTCTCACCTATGGCAACGCGCCCGCCCGGCTTTGTCAGGCACTTTTTACTGGACAGCGCACGAGAACCCCTCAAGGGCAAACGGCTGCGCGCCGCACGCCCCGCCCTCGCCTCCGCCTCCGCCCCCGCCCCCGCCTCCGCCTCGCCGTCGGCGGCGAAGTGGCTGATCGCGCGTCCACGTTCCTCGAACATTTTCTCGACGCGCAGCCTCTCTTAACCAGGGGCTCCTTCCCTTCTTGTTTTCTATTTGTTCTTCCAGTCACGTTAATAATAAGTTTTCACCACTATAAACTGTTTATTTCTGTAAGGGGTTTGAAATCCCATTCTCGCCAATGAACTGAATATTTGTGAAGTCGGCATCTAGACATACGCATCTGTACTTGATTATGCGCTTCTATAAAAGAGATCGTCCGTCATGTTTTTATAACAACACTTTATGACTTATATTAACTGAACGTCTATTTATTTGACATCAAAAACTGCTCAAAACTGTTACGTACTAAGACGAGAAGTGCAATCCAAGCACGGTTTTTTCAGCTCTGGGATCTCTATTCTAAATTATATAAAATTTTCAAAACAATTTAAAAAGATCTCAATTATAACTCGTGGATATATTAAATTAAACTATGAATAGAGATAGCAACAAGCGTTTTTGGTAAGAATTGGTAAGAAATTTAATAGAAAACGATTTAATCCAAAATATTTGGAAAGATAATTCAGCTGGTGTTGAGGTTAACAGTAATTTTGGATTTATTTTCCAACAAATAAACGTCAAAGATAAAAACATAAAACTGTAAACTTCATGTCAATTTTTGACTTTCTCTTGATATATCAAGTATTCTCTAATTGGAACAAAGCAATGTACTAGCTGAGTATTTATAGTCCTCAAAATATTTTTTCCTTACTCTACACGTGGTTCCGAGAAGAAAATTTTGAATTGCATATTAAAGGATGCCATAACTTTGTTTAAAAATGAACATTCAAGATAATATTAAAAAACACGAACAGTGAACTGCGTTGACTATAGATCTTGGGAAATGCATGTTGATCTTTACGAAAATATACCATAAGAAAAGAACTTGATTTAGAAACTCCGAACGAACATAATTCCACCATCACGAAGTGTAAATAATACTAAAAAAATTCATTTTGAGCAGTTTCTCAACATTTCCAAAGGAGGTAGTCATGACAGTTCGAGGAACACCCGTTGTTTGCCACCAGTTCACCTACGGAACTATAAAATCACGTGTTAGTGTAGCATACGACCCCGGCATATTTCGTAAAACCCACGCAAATTTCCCTCTTTTGCAGCTAGCCCCTGCTAGAGTGAGTCACGCTGACCATGCCAATCTCGACGTATACAGAACTTTGAGTTCCTCGATTGTTCAGCAGTAATAGTCCACGACCAAGGTATAAACCTACACAATCCCACACCTAAATTTGCATGACAATCTCTCTTTGGGGAGCTAGTATGACTTCTTTCTTCAGTCTGACAACAATTTCTCGGGAACAATGCCTTCTTGAGAACATAAATCGACGATAGAGTTATTGGTATCCAGCCCATGATGGGACACCTGGACTTAACAGGTTCACTAAATCATTCTTCATAATATCCAAATAAACAAGTCCGAATTTTTTTTTCACAATCAAACTCAATCTGCATTCGTTTGGGTGTTATTTTTCAAAAGTAAAGTTGACGTAATTAGATATAAATAGCTATTATTTTAAATCGAACGTTAAAGATTATTTAAAAAGGTCTTAAGAAAGACTTGCAAACTTTAGAAGTTCTCAACTTCTATAAAGAAGTTTGTTTTGAGTAATTCAATATTATTGTATAATATCACAACACGTTCGAACTACTTCATTTCTCACACAAATATAATATAATAATATTACATTAATAGAATGTTTGTATGATACAATTCAATTAATGTCATAAAATAAATATTTGTCCAAACTTGTGGATAATATTATTCGTAATAATGGTAATACGGTAACGAAAATAGTACACTTTTATGTACTTTCAAATTGGAATGTTTTAGTTTCCGGATTGACATAATTACTTACGTATACGGTATTTTATTATATTAAGATTCACCGGAATTTTCCCGCAAATGAGTACGCGAAATATTAAGCACGCATTGGACGACATGTAAGTGTCATAGACGCTCTTCTGTGCAAGACATAGGCAGTTTCTTAAAATCTACTTATCTGTTTTTTTTTCACATAGACCCTTAACACCCACATTCAATTCTGCGTTATAATTAAACGGTATACATAAAACCTTCGTCTTAAACGTTCACAATATCGCACCAAATACTGTTGGAGCACACTAGTGCACACAGAAAGTGATCTTCCTCTAGGACGCACACGTCGGTTAGCGTAAGTTTACCCCTTCCAGATATCTCTGCCAGCGGCGCACAGCCCCAGTCGGGACACGTTTGGTAGCTCCCGACTTGGAAGGGGGGAGGAGATGGACAAGGATGAGGAAGGAAAGTTCGCAATGTGTTGCGCCCTCTTGTGAGTGTACTGCTCCGGCATTCATCAGTTATCGACAAAAAACAGCGTAAAATTACCGATCAGAGTAGCCGGGCGCTAGAACTCTCCTGCAAATAGTGCCCGAGTTCGTCCCAGATGTGCAATGTAGCTAGAGTCCAAAATTTGTCTTCATCCGGACTCTAACCCTAGCAACTCGAGGTCAAGGATGTTGCACAGCTAACGAGTGTTACCTCTAAGCCATGTCGGACGGTGGGTAGACGCTGGTAGTCTCCTTGATACGCCCCGCCCCGGCCCCCGCCACACGGTTGCCCCGCACCACCATCCCCGCTCCGCCATGCCCGCTCTGCCAACCCCGCTACCCGGCACCTACCCGCGCTGCCCCGCGCCGCCCCGCGCCACCATCCCCGCCGCCACGCATACGCTGACCGTAGGCCGCTTCATTTTTAAGAACAAAAGCCGCAGATAGTCGCAACAACAGACGGGCCGCGGGGCTCACAGATATACGAGATAGCATAAAACAGACCCATCGCGCCGCGGTGGCAAAAACGGAAACGCGCAGGCCCTCATAAATATTTATCCGCCCTTACAGGCGCAGACAACAACGGAGGAATTTCCTTTGGAGGGGTATCAGATAAGCGACAAGAGGGTGGACGAGCATTACAATACAGTTCCTTCGTAAATTGATTTGTGCTCTCTTTCCTTGTTTATTTTTATATTTATAATTCACCGGCGAAATGAAATTTCCAGCCACCTTAAGTACGCCGCGTCAGAAAGCCACTCCTAGCGTCTATAACTCGCACTGCTGCAACATAGAACGCCCAGTTCGTGTTCCACCGCTTAATAGGGCCAATATTAAGATAACATTTAAAAGGGAACATGAATAAGCACGGAATGTTAGTTTCAATGGGACAGATTTCGAACCTACGTTGTAAAAAGAGCTACAGAGGCAGCGTCGAGACAGCGGGAGTGGCCATGGAGCGATGCTTATCAAATGCTACCAGCTATTGAAAGTACGACAGTGGGTGGGTCGTTTTCGTTTTGAACTCTTTGCCTTTTTCCTCCGGGTCCGGCCCAAGCACATTCGTCGGGCGTATGGTAAGAAAGACGTTTTGAACGGCAGCCAACACGACATGAATAAAGGAAGGCAACACGAAATGACTCACAGAACTGACTATCCCCTATACATTTGAAGTGGAGAATTTGTTCGCTTGTGAATCATTCCAAATGCAATAGATCGATTGAAAATTTGTTATACGACAACAAAAGAGAACGATCTTCACGGTAACTACTGTATTAGAAGAGAATGCATGCATATCTTCTCTACATAGGATAACAGCCGGTGTAACAGGTGTCTACAGGTATTCGTATTGAAGAACACTGAACGCAGATCAAAAACAGAATTTAGAACGTTCAACCGACATTGGAAGAAGATTGAAATATAATTATACTTCTGTGTCAAAAAAGCATGGCTGAGTGGATATTAAGTGAATTACAAAGTGTTATCTTACACTCAAATCAGTATTTCACGTTATTCTTGACAAAGTATTCAACCATTAATATCTCTTCGAAAATGTCAGTATGTATTACAATACTAAATGATTTTAATTTAAAAATTTTATTGTGCAAAAACAAACTTAACCTAATCATACGAAAGCAAAGCCCACTGCATTCTTTCCGTGTTCGCGAACCGGTGACAAGCGTTCTTCTTCAGTAGATCCTACTAGTTCTTTAGGAAGGGCAGAGAGAGCTTCCTGACGCTCACAACTCGTGCCGGAGTCCACGTCGGGCGCCGGTTCATCCCGGGCGACCGGTCGCGCTCCCGCCGCGCCGTCAGGCCAAGTGTCTCCGGCGTCAGCGGGCGAAAACACGACTTCTTCCGTACTTTGAATCTCCGCTGGCGGAGCGCAGAGGTCAGGCCGTCACGCGGGGCCCTTCCGCCGAGACACCGCCACAAAGGGCCCCGGCTCCCCGGCCGGCCACCCCACCCCGCGCGCCCTTTTCCGCCCTCGCCTTTCCCCCGCCCTCCGGCCCACCCCCGCGCGCGTGCCCCCCTTGCCCCGACCGCCACGTCCCATAATGTCCGTCTCGCGCGCACGTCTGTGCCCGGGCGCGTGCGCGCAAGGCGATGGCGCCTTACGTCTGGCGGCTGTGGTTTCCAGCTGGCTTCCAGGCGCCTCCCCGCACGCGCCTCCACGTGCCCCCGCGGCCTGTCTGCCTCGCGGCATTCATAACGCGCTACCTCGCCTCACCGCCGGGCTCGCACGTAGGCCCCGCTCCCTGACTTTACACTAGCCTCTCCCTCCGCTTTCCCGCCGCCCCGTTCCCGTCCCCGTCCCCGTTCCACAAGCCCAGCCAGCTCCACAGTTTACTCGCAGTCACCGTCTCCCTGTTTCACAGCCTTTGCCGCAATCGCGCTCGCCCCGCGACGCGTTGGGTCTCGCCCGCCCGGCTGCGAGTGGGCTGCTAGTGGGCCGCCGCCCTTGCCCCGCCCTCTCCCGCCTCATCCCCCCCCACGCGGCGATCCAGCCAGCCAGCGCGATCCGCAAGCGGCGCATATTGCGGCTCCACCCACGCCCCTGAAAGGCGCGACCGTCTAATGACTTAATTAGAGAGGCGCGCGGCGCGCACGGGTGGCGTTGTACGGCGGTCCCTCTCAGCGCGCCTCCCCGCCACGGCCCGCCACCCGCCACCCACTACCCGCCGCGCCCCCTCGCCGCACCGCCCCCTTCCGCCGTGCCAAAGGGGCGAGCGCGCCCCGCCGCTCTCAGTCTCCTAGGATTACGTCCAGCTCCAAACGACTGCGGGGACCAATAACCTCGCGGCCTCGCAACTCTGCTAATTAGTATAATGCCTGCCCTTTGTTCAGAAATCTCTCTCCTTAACGCGTACCTCTTTCAATGTAAATTTAAGACGCGTCCTGACGAGCAGCCCGCTCGCGCAGGATGAAAAGTTATTATGAATCGCGTGTTAAATCAGGAATGCGTCAAAAAATAATGAAAAATAAGGACCGAAGTAATAAATTTTAAATCGGGCAGTGCCGCGTGGCAAATAATAAGCAGACGACATTCGTCAGGCGGCCCCTTATTTGCGCTTGCTCGCTGGCTCGCGTCTCCGGGGGAAGGATGGAAACCTTTTATTATAATTTACTGACCTCGCCGGGGTAACAGGTATATTCTCATTAAGAACCCCCGTCCAAAAAAAGTGAAATACCTGATCCTTGTCTGCTTTATCACAAGTCCCGACATTTTTTTCGAAACGTCCCCTATTAAGGCCAGAAGTATGCCGTGAAGAGGGCAGGGGTGGGAGCGAACGCCCTGGAAGCGCAGGAAGACGAGAAGGGGAAGAGGACGGCGCGCAGATAGTCGTCTCGGCCGCGGACTGGGAGCTCGCAGCCTCTTTGGAACTTGACTTCAGCGCTTACTCTCTCGGCGTGCTACAATCGAGGGAAACTGCGCTCTCCACTACAAAGACGCCAAGAGCTTTTCCTCCCCATCTCCAGAGGCTGGCCACTCGCGGTGGAGGGAGGGGTGAGGTGCAGCGCCGGGCGACGGGACAGCAAGGTGCGAAGACGGTGAGGAGCATGACTGCGAGGACGGCGGAGACGTTGGGGAAGACGCGGCAGAGCGGGGCGGGGCGAAGTGCAAGTGGAGGTCGCGCCGGAGACCAGTGCGCGCCAGACGAAGCAGCCGGGGGGACCACTTGAGGAAGGTAAGCGCCTCCCCGCCGACGCCCGCGCTGCCCTCCCCGCCCCCTTCCCCGCCTCACGCCTCTCAGCCCGGGACTACGCATAATCTTGAGAGGATAGGAGTCCTCCTGGCTTCCTTTCCCTCGCTGCATCTCACCCCTCACACTCCTGCACTCCGCCTACGCGTTACTTTTCAATTTTCCAGGGAGGAAACTTATTTAATCAAAATATCCTTCGCAGAAAACTTTCATAAATGGTCCAGGAAAGTTTTTGTTTCCTTACAGGTACCATCCCCTATAAAAGATTATGAGGACGCATTATATTGAGAAAAGTGAGAGAAATGCAGAAGGAAAGTGATGAGGCAGCTTCTCGCTTCGGGAGACGTACTCCCGGGGCGGCAGGTTCGCAGCAGCTGCGAAAGGCTCCCGCTGCGCTGACTGCGCGGACTGCGTTCTGCGATGAAGTTGGCTGCGCTGCGTGGCACCGTGCCGCGCCGCGCCGCGCCGCGCCGCACCGCGCCCAGGGCTGCTTCACGGAAAGGCTTAGCGGCGCCGAAGGTCGGCACGCCAACGCCCTCTCATCTCGATAACGAAGCTCGCTTGTACAAGCGATGAATACGAAATTTTGATTTTCAAATTATCTTTTCAGATAGTGTATGAACTCATTTAATCTTCGGAGTGAATTAGTTCTCAAGTTAGTTCCGGAGAAGAAGCCAATCTACGACAGGGGCCAGAAAGATATCTACGAACCTGATACATCGTGAATTATACCCGCAACGATGCACAAAAGTATTAAATGAAAAAAAATACCAACTCATGTAAATGATTATTATTGGTACTAATAGAGGCCATAACACATAGGAGCACCTTACCCTATTGTAAATCATATTTCAAACTACATCTTTCGGTTCTTCATTGATTTCCCTTTCTCTTCGTTTTCCTCTTTCTGGAGATTATTTTTCAACATTTCACTTAATTCATTATCGTATCATTCGCATTCTTTTTTTAACTCTCATTTTCTTTTTTTATTATCACACATTTTTTAATTCTTTTTAGCATAGACTAAAAGTATGAACAGTATCATGAGCACCATCAATCGTCCCCCAAATGGAATTACAGTGTTCATAGAAGTAATCTTTCCGAGATTCCATTACCAAAACTTAATGGTACAACCAGTTGATTACCATCATATTTATGTCGATGATCATAACTCATACAGACTCTTCACATTCGTTCAGGTTCTTCAAAGGTGTATATTAAAACGAGTTTAATAAAATAAGTATTTCAGAACATTGTAAAATATTTACGTCTTTAACCTTATGTTATATCGCTCAAAATTATTTCCATAAATTTATTCTAGATGCTTCACATCATTAAAACTAACTCTAAGAAGCTCACAGGATCTATCTAAAAATGGCAAATTATTTGATATTGTTGAATAGGAACACCAAAGAGCTAAGAGCGCCAAATACTACCTTTCAGCTCCGGTCTTTCCGAATCAACAGAAGCACAGCCGGAGAACCAGGTCACGAGGCTCCCTCCGAATAACAAAACTCATCCGTCTGGGCCGGAGTTTCGGTTCAATTCACACAAGGAAAATTTATGTTCTCTCTTACGAAGGAATTTACGAAAATGCAGGTAAGAACAAAAAGTTGCAAAGAAAAACTAATGCTTAAAACGAGCGCGATTGAAAGAAGATTAAAACGATTAAGTACTTTAAAAGGATTTCTATTAAGCCAGACCACTAAGTCTTTATAAAATCCATACACTTTGCCATTTAATCCTCTTTCAATTCTCAGAAAGTTCGTCCACACGCCGGTTTAAATCCCGAATACATTTTGACACAAACGGGTGTTTATCTAATCTTCTCTTTGAACGGAGCTTATAAATTTAAACTCGTTTGATTTCCGTAGAACCGATTAGAATTTCGCCACAAATTTCACAATCCGTTCCGCTCGTATGAGGAATTCTCTTTGAAGAGATTTTCTCCCACCACCCGCTGCCGCTCATACCCGGAGCGCGCTCTCTCGTTAAGTTACAAAACGTAGAAACAGGGCAATCTGCACTTACTACTTGCAATTGAACTTGGGGAATTTCTCAATGCCTAGATGAATCACAAAAATTACACACACGGACACACAAAAATCATAGGTAATATTTACGTATCATGGAAAATGCTACCATAGAAACTGCCCAGAAACAAAGCATTAAAGGAAATCAATGTTTAATATTTTGTATAACATACAATTAATGAAAACGTATTTTTCAAATTCAGACAATTAAAACATTAGTGTAACATATTTCTTCAGAATAAAGATTCTTACAGAAAAGTTTTTGCGACATGAAATGAACTATCGCCTTGAAATATTTTGAGCAATAATAAAAAAGAATGAAAGAATTTCTATAACAGAAATGAATATCCCCACTCTCATATGAAAATCCCAATAATTATTATCGCCCTACATTCTGAGTGAGACGATATTAAATTACCATAATGAGAACTATTATGACATTCAGGCGGAAGATCCTCGAGCACAATGACGAGCACGGACCATCGCCCGCACACAGGCACAGCAGTGCACACAACAGTCGCGAGATCGTCAATTGTGGTCCAGGCCGCGTGGCAGTGCCCGTGCTCCCGTGCACGTGTACTCCCTTTGGAGCACTTTGCCAACACGAGAGGAATATTGTTTAGGTGTGTCCCGGGTTGTCTTTAGTAAGGCAGGCCGCTTGGACTTGAGCATAACGGCGAGGGCGGGGGCCGCGGAAGGGCCTGCGTGGCGGGCATTCAGGGGCGGACAAAGGGCCCGGCCAAGGGCTCGCGGGCGCACAGGAAGCGACTCGACGAGGCGAGCGGCTGGGAGGGCGCGAGATAAGGAGGCAGCCCGAGAGGGGAGGAGGCAGGTTCACTGCTCCGGGGCCCGTGAAGTCCACCCCACCAAAGGTTTTTATTGTAATTAGAACCGTATTCATTTATCGTGCCTAATCTTATGAAATGTTGCATATTATGATATTTTCGAAATTAAGTTTCTCGAGAATTACTCTATATAATATGTCACATTTTGAGATATCGCGAATTCGGGAAAGCGAACTAAGCAATTGTGAATAGACCAGGGCCGAATGATGTCTTATTGGAATATATCGATTGTAATAAATTATATATATATATATATATATATATATATATATATATATATATATATATATATATATATATATATATATATATATATATATATATAATGTTGAAACAAATTGTCTAATTTAATTTTTAAATTTAATATCTCCTCTGCCCTTCTAATATTAATTCAGCGTAACCCGTTCCAAAATTATATAAGAATATGGGCGCCAGGAAATGATTACGTTAATTCTATTATTAAAATTAATCTTCAACTGCTATTTCCAATCAATTAATATCCGGCTAACTGGGTCGATGGTTCTTATAAGAAATAATCGCTATTGCCTACTAATAGCCTATTATTTCATCTGCCATCTGTACAGAGTGGCCGAGGAATCTGAAAAGCAAATATACATTTCTAGCTACTTATTTGCTGGAATTGGCTAAACGAAAATCATCTTTTCCATTCACAGAAACTTGTAAGTTTATTCGATGTTCATGAGATTTTAACTTGGTAACAATACGAAACGTACTTTCGGTCATGACCAGTTTCAAACCTTATACTGCAGTACCCGTCTTCGCGCGCTCTTGTGTGCTCTCGCCGATGTCGCCGCGTAGAACCATTTTAATTTTTTCCCAGTGTCGATGGCTCCAGGTCCAAATACCATCTTCTTTTCTTCCGTTCTGGCACAAGTGTACTCAAGTCACTGATCCTCACCGCCTCATAAGTTGACAAGTCTTAATTAATTTGCCTTTTAAAAGTTCCCAGTTCTTTCTATATAAGATATTAAAGTTCAGTAAACTATTATCTGCCTCAAATACTCCCAGTCCTGTTGCCGGCAAATTCACCTAACTTCACAATTTAAATTCTAGTTGTTGCACTCGAAATATTTCCAAGTTTCAATTTCCGCACATTACATCAATATTCAAAGTCCGACAACCATATTATTATAAAACTGGCTACAATTTTCTATTACTTGGAAATGAACGCTTATTAGTTTATCTGAAAGTGACCCGTTAAAATTATATTTATACCATTCATGATTATTTATACACATTTATAATATCGTGAATGAATGAATATTATATTACATTATACAATAATTTATAATATATAAACATGAATAATGTATACCTGAATTATAAATAAGCTAAAATCATTACTAAATAGGAAAGTGCATTTAGTCACAACATCGCGACGCAATTTAACATATCTGAAAAAGTGAGCTTTTGGAATAGAATCAAACAGAACATCATCAACGGCTGCAAACGCGAGTATAGAACGCGGATCTGGAAACGTTTCTTCAATTAACCCCTTTCAAGTCTTGGGTAATAAGGTTTGTGAAGTTGCGAGGTGAGACGTGTGGAGCGGGACGAGCGGTGTCTCGCCGACAAGAGCATTACCCATTCGGTTCCACTCCCTCTCCCGCCGCGATGCGCGAGCTAGGCGCTTTTGCAAGCGCGAGTGGAACGACCCGCGCCAGGTGACGCACGCACGACACACACACACACACGACGCACGCGCGCACTTTGGCTCGCGGCCCTCCTAAGCGCCACTCGTCGACGAGGCAGGTCGATCGCCCGTCGCCGTCATCCCGTCGCTGCGCCGTTGCTCCGTCGCGCAACACGCAAACCGCGCGGGCATAGACGCCCCCTTTTTTCATACAATTTATCTTCGCATAAATCCTCGCGTTTTTCACGCAAGGGACGCCATTCCGAATCCTTGCCGGAGCTGCAAAACCGCGCTCTTGAGCGGCTTCTGCTGCAGAGGGGCGACGCGACGCGCAGCGACGCGCAGAACGCCAGCGCGCAGCACGCCAGCGCAGAGCCTGGACGCGCTCCCGGCACTCTGCGCCCCACCCGCACGAATTCAACTTGCTGCCTGAATGAATAATTGAGTGTTGTTCCCGCTTAATGACTAGACGCAAATGCAATGAGTTAAACAAATACCTTATTAGGCCCCGCTGTAGCTAACTTAATCTCTTCTGTCGCGAACGCGCGCGACGTGCGTCTTCTGAAAAGGGGGCGGGGTGAGGGGATGGGGGAGAAAGGGATGAAGGCGAAGGCGGTGGTGGCGGCAGAGGCTGAGGCGACGACGGCGCCTGTCGAGCGTGATGTGTCGAATTGGGGTCTGTCATCGCAGACGAGGCACTAAGAGGATTTCTGAAGGCATCCGGTTGCCTAGAAACGTCTCACAAAATTCCAGGAATTCCCATCCACATGCCTTTTGTGGAAATATTCAGCACTGATAAGAGGAGACGTAAGGGCAGGATTATTTTCCGATCCTTTCTTTCGGTACACGACCCTGTAACCCTCTTCCTCAAGGGGATTTCCGTGCGAGTTCTTTCGCTGGAAGGCGATTGAGGGAACAGGTAATTCAATTCGATGAAGGAAAGAATATATTACCAAGAACATTTTTTCATTGCATTTCATACCTTCGACACATGTTTGACATCAATAAAAAAAGAGAAATGTGAAGACTACGCAGAAGATTGAACTATATCCGGGACTATCAAGCGAACATAACCCAATTTAAAACTGGTGTTTCAAATATCATATATTACATTTTATTTAAAACCATAAAATACATGAATGACCACTAATTTTGTTGTAAAATGTCACAGCTCCGCTTTCCGTTGAATTATTTGAATTTTCCAAAATTGCAAAAGCTTAATTTTCATTTAACTACAATAACGAAGATATAGATATTCTTCCTAAATATAATCTAATCAAAATTGGGTTTTTAAATAATATCATGTAAACTTTTTCAAAATATGAGTAGTTTTCGCGTAATTTTGGATGAAATAAAGGCAATTTTAAAAATAAGATTTTTCTGAAAATCTTCTCAAGTTTTTCAATATTTCTTTTAATTCAAGAAGCTAAATGCACTAAATAACAAATGCGTGCAGGCACTTGCAAGCCCACTAATTATCTAGGAATATCTCATTGCGTTTAAGAGAACTAATATTATTCAAAATATAACATAATGCGCTACTTATCGCATATCAGACAACTTATCGCATATTTGGGAATTGCACGACTTCGTCTTTCTTTAAAATTATTGCGGCCTAAAATCCATTATTAAATATGCAGAGCGTAGCAATTATAAACATTTGTCTAATTCACAGTGCAAAAATAACTTTCGCAAAGAGTATAAAAACTGTGGTCGTGAAGCATACTTTCTTAACAACAAACGAAATATACAGACAAGAGACGCTAATTTATTTGACTCTCTTTGGTGAATACATATCGTCCGGTTATAAAGATGCACCCTGCCAAGAGTGAAGCATGCAATATACCAGAAGTGTGTGGTAGAGAATACGGAAAAGACAGCAGAACCCCATCCATAGTGAGTTGTCTTCACGTTTACCCATATTTCCCTGTCCACCTTGGCGATGTTACTCGATTCAGTAACGTGTGGAAAGTTTGAGCCGCATACTCAAGTATTATGAAGAGCCGAAGAAGATGCAAAATGAATTATGGATGAAAGAATATTTTAAACAAGATCTACACACTACATTGGCGGAATTATAAGATGGTTGAAGTTCTTTCATGACCGGCAGGTTCCATTTCATTTTGTAAAATTCCACTGAATTACTAAAGTACTATTTTCGTTTAGATTAATGTCGACGTGTAAAGACTCCAATACATAAATCTGACTTGGAAGCATCAGGCGTTTTATGTTGAAAAATAAGAAATATTAAAAGAGTTTCCCTTCAAAGATACGTTTCAAGTAAAAAATGGTGTATTTTTGTGTAATTATTAAAACAGTCAAAATATAGTCACATTGTAGTACATAGTAATATTAACCGCTCATACATATTTTTATAACTAACGAGTTGTTCACTCTTGAATAAGAAACTATTACAATCCAAGAATATTTCAACATGTTTGAGAACATATTTTTATGTGACAATATTTACAGGTTTGATATTAAAGAAAAACCTTCA
The DNA here is from genome assembly GCA_964035755.1 of Teleogryllus oceanicus. Taxonomy (NCBI): domain Eukaryota; kingdom Metazoa; phylum Arthropoda; class Insecta; order Orthoptera; family Gryllidae; genus Teleogryllus; species Teleogryllus oceanicus. The sequence goes on from CAXIVR010000001.1 coordinate 132,057,108, forward strand.
AAATAATTTATTTTGTGCAATGCTCGTTTGCAATATAACTCAAATTTGTATGTGATACAGATGTTACCAATAGAGTGAACTACATTAAACTATGTTTTGTTCTCCACGCCAGACACCGTTGAAAGCTTTACAAATTATACACAACTTTTTTTCTGACTCCAACATTGATATGGGAGCAATACTAATAAAAAGCCAGGCTACTTTATCTGGATGTCACATGGTATTCCTAAACGTTCAACTGGTGATAGCGCCGATACAAATCCTTTCATAAAGGCCGTTCCTTTTACGCGATTTGCCGCGCAAAGGATAGCTTCAGCAGAACGCGGCAGTGAATCGGCAGAGGGCGGCAGGTCACTCGCGAGCGCTTCCTCTGGCGGCCACAAGGCGGCGCGGCGCGGCGTGGAAAGGAACAAGGGCGACGCTGTGGGCGGGCATCGCGGGCGATGGCTGCGGGAATGGGCGGCGGGCGACGCTCTGGGCGGGCATCGCGGGCGATGGTGGCGGGAACGGGCAGAGGGCGTAGGTGTAGGCGGGGACCACGGGCGATAGCAGTGCCTAGGGCGGTTGGGGCGGGGGCGGCGGGGCGGGGGCGCGGGCGGGGCGGGGCAGGGACGGCGCTCCGGGGCGGCGCGGCCGCACAGAAAAGCCTCGGCATTTATATCACACGCGTATCAGCTCGTCAAAGTGACAGCGGCAAAATAACGTAATGTCTCTTTCGTTTATTCTCGAGCGGATAAAATATGACATATTTATCGACGTATCTATTACCATTAGAGATACGATGTCGCTCAGTGGCGCCGGAGCTGCCAAGATACCGCTAATAGCCCGGACGCGGGCGCGCCGCCCTGCCGAGGAGCAGGGCTGGAGGCGGTGGACGAGCAGACGGAGAGCATTGAGACAGTGCAGATGGAAGAAGCGACTATAAACGAGGTGGAAGGTGCCATGGAAGAGTCGAGACAGGACATCGCAACGCCGGTAAATTATGCTGGAAGGTGAATATTGGCTGAGTGTGCTTACGAATGTGGTTGAAGGAATGGAACTGATTTCCGTAGGTGTATCAGTGTTATGACAGTAACAGTGTTGGCGGAAACATTTGAGTAAGCAGTAGCAAAATTCTAACGACGCTGCTGAGTACTGAAGTGAGCGGAGGAAGATGCAACAACATCCAACGGGAGGAAATAGTAAGATTGGGGAGGAGATGCAACAAGAATTAAAGTACGAGCTATTAGAAAATGCGCAGGTAGTGCCTATGGACGAGGAATATAGGCCGTTATATATTTGCCATTACGTTTCGAATTTCTCAAAGCATAAAATAAGAGTATAATTTATTAAAATGAGCCCGTTTCGGATGGGTTTTCCTGCGAAGGTGCGAACGAGAACAAACTGACGGGCTACAAACAGGCGAGGCGCAGGGGGGTGCGGGAGCGACTACCGTAGCACGCTCGTCATCATTGGGGAGGGGGATGGCACGAGATGGAAGTATGGTAATGAGGACGCACTATTTCGAGTCGAAACGAAATTCCAGTGTCGGAGACGCATCAGATGTACTCCGAGAGGCGTCTGACCACTCAAGCTGACAGATGACATTTACTGATATCTCGTTTGAAGAATGATTTCAGTGCTAAAATATATTGTCCTCCACGCTGGGCAGTGCTATCAGACTTGTCACCATCGACGTTCTGTAGACAAGCCAGAATAGTGAACCAGCACGTCATAACGGCGTCAAGATGCAGGAACGAATGATCGCAGTGGGTGAGAGCACGTCACTCACGCGAGTTGAATTTTGACGCTTATGAATTAATGCATTGCCTATGTTGAACATAAACGTCTTCTGTAGGTCACATGAATTATCAAATGGGATTTAAAAAAATATGCGGTAGATCTAATTCGCTTTCATTAAAAAATCTCCATTAAATCAAATTTCCTGCTTCATTTCAACAGTTTCAGGCCATAAAATAACTAAGATATAATATTATACAGGATGTTTAATTTAAATGTTATTTAGAAAGCATTGCTTTGCATCTGGTGATAAATACGTGGCGTTTGCTTTATTGTAAATAGTATCATCGTTTTAGAAGAAGCAAATCAACTATTTTCATGCAGTAATTAAATAATGTTTATCTAAGAATACAAACAACATACCCTAAATATACGTTATAATACTGCATAACTAGCATTTGATACGAAAAGCATTCCCTTTTCGCTCGCTGTAAATAAATACTTTTGCAGAAGGGAGAAAAATTCCCAGTGAGTGGCGCGTTAGAGTCATCTTGTTTGCATTCGCATATGTCATCCCGCAGGCAGCGGCGAGGTGAGAGAGACCGACACGCAGTGGGGCGAAGTGCCACATGCCATGCCGAGGCATTCAATTCATTCATTAATTGTATTTCTAACGACAAACGATGTTTTAAATATACGTTAAGCATCAGTAAAACTGTCTTTAAGTGGTACATTCGGAACTTTCTTTCAACGTCCCTGTTGACTCGGCTTTTTCAGATTGAGAAGGATCCGAAATTTTAATTGTTGCTACGTTCGATTTTTATGCTCCAAACCAAACTAAAAAAAAAAAAAAAAAAAAAAAGATTACATCGCTAGCCCCTTTTGATGTATTATGTAGTTAAACGAACAATTACAATACTTCTTTTATGGGTTCATGATTATCTTTCATTATCTATTACATTCCTGTCTTAAGTGTTCAACAGTAAAGAAGAATTGATTCGAACTCCAACCCATGCCAGAATTCACAAATCATTAAATGTTTCCGTCAGTATAATTCGTGCTACGTTCTTTCATTAGTCAAATATATTTATTTATTTATTTATTTTAAGTAAAAAACAGTTAAAACTGTGTGACGTGCTACGGAGATGAATGAGTTCTTTGCATGTTTTCATAATTCTGCGATCCCTATGGCTTATACTACTTGAATTTTGAATACAGAAAGAAATAAGGGTTTTTTTTTGCAAGGATTCTTACCAAAATATTCGCTCCAATGTAATAAAATCTATTTTCAAGGATAAATCAGCTATAAATTTGGGCTCTTATATCTCATCATGTCCTTCGTGAAGGAATAATACTTCCTGCCGCGACAATATTGAGAACGAGAATTTGAATAACTACATTTCCCATTAAATTGTAGAAGATGTGCACAGATAATGCAGTTATATTTATATCCAGAAGCAAAACAAGGGGCGATCTCAGCATTTACTCAAAGGATCAGGGAAACTGGACGATAAACCTGATCGAGATCGAGATAATTACTCTGTGAAGGTGAGCATTGCATTCTTCTGTGAAAACAAAAGAACACTGTAAGTACTACATCTATTGAAACAATTCGATAAAGTTTTACGGGTAGAAATGGATGAGAAAATAAGAAATTTAATTTTCCCAAAATATTGAAAAACAAACAAAGAAGGAAAGCATTTAAAATCAGTGCCACAGGGTTTGCTAAAAAAGAAATTATGAACTTTAATTTCAAACCTCAGATAAAGAGATGTCAGACGTTTGGAATGACTGGGCTCATGATAATAATTTATAATAATTGTATATTTAATTAGTTAATATACATTTTGATATGCTTCTTATAATGTTTCGTGTTATTTTTATATACGTTCCTTGTTACTAAATAGGTATTTTAGAATACGATTAAAACATTTTGAATTATTTTTTAGTGAAACTTCCATATTTTACATTACTTTACGGAGGCGGCGACATTATAACGTTTTGTAACTAATTGGTATTCTTTTTTTGTCTTCTTTGTTTATTCAAATGTTTCATTTGAGTTTGTTAACGTATTAATTCCTGAAATAGTCACACTAAAAAACTCGAGTGCTTTAGGAAATATCGATAAATCCACTCGCCGCCTCGCGACACGTCCATTTATCGAGAATTCCCAATCCACACGTGGTATTACTTATGATCATTTCATATCACTTTCAACGATCAGTTTCATTACGTGAAATACCTCGCCATTTATCTCGAAAAAGCCATTTTGACGCAATCGATTTCTGAACGTTTTCCCGCACGCCTTTCGATTCCGCGTGCGGAAAAACTGAAGGGGAGGGGGCTCCTCGGGTGTCGCGGGTGGGTCGACGCGGGGCGGAGGCGACGCGTGCAATGCGCAGCGTGCGCGTGCACAATGCCGTTTGCTCCGATGCCGCGCTAATGCACGACGCCGCCGCATCAAACGCAGCGCGCGCGCCGCCTGGTGATTAATTACATAATTCGAACTGGACAAACACCTCGGGCGAATCGAAGCCCGGCGACGGCGGCGGCGGATCCACAGCCCCGCGCCCAAGAGAGAGGCCTGCCGCCAGCCGGCCAATCGCTTGTTTTGATTGCGGCACGCAATTACGCCCTCGCCTACTCCATCTATTACGGGAGTATTTGCGCCCTGGGCATAACTTCCCTCGGGAGTTACGGCTACTAAATATATTTGGCTAGGATACATTTTACGCAATGTAATGCATGAGAAAAACCCATTGAAGTACATTGCTTGTATTGCGAAAAAATGTGAGCTTATTGATTTCAATATATTAAGTCTAGTTCTCAGGTGAGACAATGTCAAGTTCGATAAGGAACAACGATTAAACGAATAACTCAATCACAACTACATTTTTACTTCCTCGCCCTTACTTCGTAAGAAGAGAACATATTGTAATTGTGCACCGGAAAACGGTGATTTTTTCTTATACCCCTAATAATAATTTATATTACACACACACACACACACGCTGAGCCACGTAACATTAGCACCTCGTGTAATTTTTGAACAGTTGAAGTTATAGATATGCAGTTTTCATAAAAGTGCATGAGGGAATGGGGCTAATTGATGCATGTATTCGTTTTATTTTTATCACTTGTAGTTGACCAGATATTGAGGTAACTTTGTGTTTTTCAAATAGAACTATATATATATATATATATATATATATATATATATATATATATATATATATATATATATATATATTATTTTAGTCTACCATGACGAGCATAAAAAGACCAATGATATACATATTGTCACGTGTTAGATAAGCATTTTGTGAGTAATTTTTATTTTTTTGTTACTCGTGTTTAACGTACATTTTAAATGAAACAGTCTACCAATGGTCGCGCAGCGCTCTCCTTGCTAGCATGTGCTCGGAGCGTTAGAATATCCTTTAAAAACGAGTTTCAAAAATCATAATAACTAAAAAATGCTTACCTAACATATGACAACATATATCACCGAATTCGTCTTTTTACGCTCGTCATGATAGATTACATACATACACATACACATACACAAATCACTTACTCACCATAGACAAATATAAAAGAGTTTTCGCGGGGGTCATTGGCAACACCATTTGCCAGTCACACATTTGAAATTTTTAATTTGTATTTAGTCCATTAAATATTATCACTTATTTCCTCTTAAAACAAATACTGCCTCTGAGACCATTAAAAAATACATTAACCATGAATAAATTGGACTTTTTTTAATGAAGCAATGAACTTTTCCATCTGTCAGGGTTTCCGGATACTTGTCGAAGCTGACAGTAGACTAAAGCATATCTCTCCACAACGTGAGCGTTGTCTCAAATCTGCAGGAAGAAGAAATGAAGAAATTCGGCTCCGAAAGAGGGCAGAGACCTTTCGCGAGAGAGGAGCAGCTTTCCGCACACGTTAGCTCGTAGTCGGCGGACGCGTTTCTTTATGCTCGGGCCCGTGGAGCAAGAAATGCGCTGTCCGGCAACTGTCCCCGCTCGTCTCCGCCCCCTCTCACCCCAAGCCTCGCCCCCGGCTCCGCCGACGCCACCCCCGCTCCCCACTCTCTGGGGCCTCCGCGCGTCGCTTTCTTTCTATTGTTCCACGCCGCGCTGCAGCGCAGCCGCGGGTAGTTATTTAGCATGTCCTCGTCTATCAGCGGCGACCTGCACATTTGTTGCTGCCCGCGGGTGGTCGCCTCCCCCGCCGCCGCCCCGCCCCGCTCCCTCCCCCGCTGCCCCACGCCCCCGCGCGCGCGGCCCCGTGCGTATGCCTCTGATGTGTGCGCGAGATACGAGCGCCGCCGACTAGACGTCCGCCTGCGGCCGCGGCGTCGCGCCACATCCATTGCCGCGCGCGGAGACCGTCCCCCGCGCCTTCCAATTCCTTCGCGGCATTCCTCTACTGCGTGGCGCTTCGCGAGTGGAGCGGGCGGCCCCTGTGCTTTGGTGGGGCTATTCCTATTCGATATCGCTCCTTCCTCTTGTTACCTTATAAATTTTTAAAAAAAATCCTTCCTTTCATTTTGTTCATTGCTTCATTATCAAATCATAATATTCTCTTTAATAATCCGCTTTCGCAAATGATTTATAATTATATCATTTTATTATTATCAATATCATTATTATTATTATTATTATTATTATTATTATTATTATTATTATTATCATCAATATTATTACTACTACATTCATTACTAATTTTCATTGAGTGCACAAATTGAAAAGAACTACACAACCACTGGCCGTATAAGAGGTGAATACAGGTTCGTTACATACCCACGAAATCGAAAAAAAATACGAAAACAAGGAAACAAATTCGATTCTGAGTAAAAAATGCAAATATTTCGTAGTTTTATTCCGCCTACTGTCATTATGCGCGAACCGACTGACTTCTCATAATCAGTGCGTAACTGCATACGACGCCGCTGATGTCATGCAACATCAAGGCTCAGAGAAGTGACCGCTCGCCAGTAAACATTCGCTAGCCATGTGTAATTAATGATTTTCTCGTTACTGCTTGCAATATAAATTCATTCACAAAACTATTTATTTTTCTCTTAAATCTAGATGCAATTTTGAGAGTAGTGCATCTCCACGCAATGACCGCAAAAATGCAAATAAACATACCCAAATATAATCACAATCGGAAATATATTTTCACGAAATACCTTTTCCTAAATGATAAATGAAATAATATTTGTTACATTTTCCACCAGTAATTACAGCACCTCAATTACTCTCAACCCGTCATAGTTCTAGTATAGCCACTAAGCAATATAAAACACAACTGATATGATTCATGTAACACAATATGAAATCTAAATGAAATTAGTGTTCAAGCAGGATCGATCTGTGTTTCCCTTCCAAATCCTGTCATCGGGCAAAGCTGATCTGAATCCTTGATAGACATGGTCCAATTCGGTCGTGCCCCGCCGTGTCACGCAGAGACCCCCGTTGCACTGTGCGCCTCCCGCCTCCACGCCGTGTCTCTACAATGCTGTTCCTGCCCCCCCCCCCCCCCCCCCCCCCGTTAATTAACCGTCCCCGCCTGACTGCTTGTTCCCGCTCCGTTTGTTCTTGCTCTTCTCCGGGAGGACTTGTTTTTTTCTCGTTCGCTATTGCGCGCTTGTTCTTGCTTATTAAAATTTACGTCCGATGTATTTGTTACGTCGGCGCCCTCGCGCGCGGCCGGTCGCCCGCGCGTCCGCCCGCCACCACCGTCTCCCCTCTCCCCCCCACCCGCCACCCGCCGCGGTTAGCCCGCCCGGGGTGGACCCTGTGGTACTTTGAAAAATATTAGGAAGATGACGAGATGACCGAGGGCTGCTTTCCACATATTTCTTTATCCCCTTTCTCGGAAAGTACACACTGCTTCGTGATTGATTGATTGTTAGTGATTCCGGGCGCATCAACTACTATGGTCATTCGTCTCGTAAGTGTAGTGCCTGTTTTCACTCGGGAGGCGGCGCCGCTGGATGGCCACATCCGACGCCGACCTACCGTCGGCTAACGGGGATTTCCCCAACAAGGTAACTCCTATCAGCGGGTCGCCTAGCAGTCTCCCGGACATGCTGTTTCAGTCCTGAGCGTAGTACTAAGTCTTTGCAACACATGAGCATACACGTGACTCACAAATAACTATAACATACATGTAGTATGTAGTTAATTAAAAAGTAAGTGAGTAATTAATTCATTAGTTAGAAAAATCTCCGTTTAAACACAACACAAAACGAAACGAAATCAACATTGGATACATAAAATTTGGATAAGAAATTTGAATATGTAAAAGAAAAATATATTACACACAGCACATGGCAAATATTAAATAAAATAAGTTAAAACCCAAAGCAATAATTTTCAATAATACAATTTTCATAGTGGATTGTGTATCCCAAAATTTGTAAACAGAATGTGATTATTTTACATTGATCAGCTGAGTAATGTTATTACTGAAACAGATTTTCCGAAACTGGAATTCTAGAGTATGTTCCCTCCACCAAATATCATTACGGTCATCTCGGCTCCAGGTAATTTCATCCCAACATTGGCAGATTCCGGAGCAGGCTTGTTTGATGGAGAAATAATGGAAGGGCAACAGAATATCCTAATGAGAAAATGTGTGGTAATGATATGGCCGCATCTGTTTTAATTTTCCAGCTCGCGGCACATTTTTGCGCGCAGCGGAGATGTCCCGAAATACCCTCGCGCACAGTGCTCCCTGGGCGAAGGGCGCGTTCGACGTCACCCGACGCGACACACGCGGTTAATAACGACGGCATCCCCCCGCCCGGACCCGCCCATCGTCCGGCCACGTCTTCGTTAAAACGCCGCGGAGCGCAGGTGGCGCTGCGGCGGCGACGCGGCGAGGCTCGGACGCGCAGGGGGAGGGGGCGGCGGTGGGGGAAACAGCGGAAAACACGCTGGCGGCAGCCGTCAAAGAGCGCTCCCAACTCGGCGCGTCCAGCGGCCAGCGGCCAGCGTCGCGTGTGCACGTCGTTAGGCTCAAGCGGGACGCGCGTTGTGTCCCCTCCGACGCGACCGGGCGGCCCGGCCTCGTGTCTCCTCTGCGCGGCACTTCCACCCAGCCGGTCCGCCTCCTAACGCAAAAATGATTAATTACGGTTTACGACTTGCATTAAGCACGCGCAAACGACAAATTTAATTAAACATCAAATTTCGACATCAATTAAACATCAGAAGGGGACGTGTTTACCCCGGAGGCTTCAGTAAATACTTATTATGAGATTGTAAGTCACGGAAGTTGAGGATTATAGCGATACATGGACACCGGGAATATTTCACGAGCCTTTTGTTTCTGTCGCGGAAACACGGGCGGAAAATGCTCTGCCCTTTATTAAACGGGGAGCTACGCACTACAAGGAAAAGGGGGGTCTTATCCGATGGCGCGCATTATCATCATAAATCAATCTCTTTTCGGCCTCGTGGAACGGAAATGTGCCCTGGAGCCAGACTGCTCGTCACTGCAAAATTCCCGATAGGAGGAATAGCGCTGGATAGGATCAGTGGATGGCGGTCTGCAAAATCTCATGGAAACCTTCCGGAGCTTACGGTCACTGCCCTGAAATCGCGGATTACACGCGCGTGGCGATAGCTTTACTGCCCCAAATTTAGTGGGAGAGGCAGCAAATTTATGTTCGCGATGGTAATCTCTAAATGTATTAACTAACAATATATCTTTAGCTGCTGCGTACATCTCATGGACGATTCATGAAATCATCAAGCATGAGGGGCTTCCGATTCGCCGGCCGTGTTCGCAACTCGCATGTCTGCCTCCGCAGGCCGGCTAACTCTGCAGTACGAAGTGCAACCAAGCAGCCCGACGTAGGTGGAGTGCAACCGGGGCACGGATCCATGCACGTGTCAGCCGATGTAAAGTTGAGGAGTAAACTAGCTGCAGAATCACACGCAATCATCCGCTGAATTGGTTAGATAGCGAAGCGATTGCCGAGTCACGTCATTTGGATTTTGTACGAAAGGAAGTGTCAGACAGCTCAGACTTTTTGTTCCTTTGTATTTCTTTTCGCCAGTAACAAGAAGTGATGATAGGTATGATTTTTACCACTTAGCTGCAACTTATCCACGATGTCTGACCACTTATTCGTCGATTGTGGAAGATGACGTTAGATCGATATGCCGATATATCAAAAGAATACAATAAATACGAACAAAAACATTGAATGCAATTCAAACAATACACATTTGAACACATCCATGGCTACTTCGTGTTCATGATCATGTGAATTTTAGTGATAGATTTATTCTTAAGTAGTATAACGTTGCCAGAATTAAAGATAAGATTTTTAGGTCACAAGTATATTTATAGTTTCAGATGAGCCAATGTTTGCTGCTTCAAGAACCCAATTTCCAGACACTCGACAGTAGTACTTCTGTTGCTGCTGGCCGCAAGTTTAAATCTACTCTCTCAAATCGATACTGAGTGGCGTAATCATACAGTTTCGTTTCGTTTCTTGAAGGAAAAAAAAACATTCCCACAGACGTGAAATGAAGCTCCTAAGCCAGTTCAATGATTTTAAACGAATAATTCTTGGACGTGGAATCGTGTACTCATGGGAATGGATACGTAGTAATTGGACGATGAAGAGAGACGTTCAGCAGCAAGTAGTGGTGAAAGGTCAGCGAGGCGCGCGGCACAGCGACTAAGGGTGGCGAAGGGCAGCCAGCAGGACAGCGTCGCGCGATTGGAAGTGGATTGAAAAGAGCCGGAAGCGTCGCCGGCATTAGGGCGCCCTCGCCGAAACCGGCATCCTGCCAGTTCGTCAGTCCTGAGCCGGTTTTCCGGGAACGCGGGCTCGCGGCGGCCTGAACAGCATCGCCGGCGGCAGCGACGGGGGCGGCGAGCGGAGGCAGCACGTGGCGTGGGCACGTGGAGGCTCACCAATCGCGACGGACCAATTAGGACGAATTGGCGGAGCGGTAACACGCCGCTACCTGCCCCCCGCCGATTAAGCCCTACGGAAAATGAGCGCTGACGCCACCGTATCGCGCGGCAATGAAAATAGCCCCGTCACAGGCGGCCCCGTCCGCCCACCCCGCCGCCCGCCACGCCTCCCCGCGCCGCCTCCGGCCCTCCCGCGCCGCCGATAACGTTCCACCGCCGCCGCCGGCGGCGGGAGGCGGCGGCGGGCGCGCGCGGGGGGCGGGCGCGACGTCGGCACAGGTGGCGCGGCCCTCTCCTGAAAGCCACACAAAGGCGGCCGCTCTCCCACGTCGCGGCCGCCCGGCCCCGCCCACGCCTCTGCGCGCCGTCACTTATCTCCTTTCAGTGCTTAGTTCTTTCTGTGGCATCCTCCCCGGCGTTCCGCTGCTCATTTTCGCTTGCGTTGCCTACAATCCCTCACATCGGTCTTCGTTCATCTATTTGCTCGTTATTCTTGTCGTCTCGTCTAGTTATTTGGAGCCATTTTTGCATCTTAGTAAATAATCTCCTCGCTCTTCATCAACTATTTCAAACCTATTCTGACATACAGCAAATGTTCATTAACAATTCTCCTCGCCGAATTTTAGCTTCGCTATTCTCTGCGTCCCTTCTTCCTTAGTTCTTCCCGCTCGTTTCCGATTTAAATCGCGGAGCGCACCCCTCCTCCCCGCCTGGTCGTTCCACGAGCTATCTTTCCCCGCCACTTTCCTCCCCGGCCCCAGCTCGCGTTCGCGCTTGCGAGTCACGTGTCCCCCGCACTCGTATTAATCACGCTGGTATCTTTTTGCGCATTACCTCCGCGCGGAGTGTCCCCTTTCTCTTCCGTCGGATTCCTAATAAAGGTGCGTTCATGCCTTTATGGAATCGGATCCACTTAGGGCCCGGCGCGCAGGAGCGCGCACACCGCCGCGCTGGTCTATTTGAGCGGGGGAGGGCGGGGAGGGTGCGGAGGAAAGGGGTGGGGCGGGGCGGGGCGCTACCGGCTGCGCGTGCGGCCACGCCGAGCGCCAGAAACGCGTTCGAGCGACGGCCGACGTTCGCCGTGTGATGGTCGCTGCAGGACAGAAGAGAAGGGCATCTGCTGCTTCCATGGGGGTAGGAGGCGGGGTGCGTTTGCCGGATACACGCGCTCAACTGTTGCATTAGGCAAAGCGAAAGCAACACTGCTTCAAGAGGATTGACAGTCGCTTTGCTGTTGCCACAATCGCACTTCCCTTGGTGGGACTGTGTCATGTCGGATAAGTCGCACGACAAACATTGACCGGCGACAACTGCGGATGCGGACTGCTTTCAACGCGCACAAATGCATACGCGGCGAGTACGGAGTCCCTGGTCTCGGAACATTCAAGTGCGCTGCAAAACGATTGACCCGAAGTCTGCGACTGCACTGATGTTCGATATATAATCTAATAGAAAAAAATATTGTAAGTGATGAAAATGTAGTAATTTCAACATTATTACCTTACATCTGTTTTTCTGTCCTACAAGCATATAAATACGCAAGGCAACAATATTTATTAGAAAATTAAAATTACTTCAAAGAATGAGATACTTGAGCATTGTAGGCAGAGAAAGAATCCCCTTATGCCACAAAAAACCAATTGGTAAACACAACTTTACGAAACTTGCAAATGGAATTCTAGTCTTATTTGTATCGGTAAAAAATATTTGCAACACTCTAGTGTGTACATTAAAGATTTTTCGACAAGAAAATGTTACAGTCATGTTGGCATTCGTAGCAAGTAAGCAATTTATAATTATCTTCCCAATATTAAATTTGCTTGGAAGACCAAGTTTTTTCCATTTCGTAACATCAATCATCAATTTTTGTATGAGGGCAGCTACGCGTCAGAAGCCACGTTTGAAAATAAAAATTGGTACTGGCAACATTACGACTAATTTAATTTCAAACCTCACGGTTCATATGCTCTAATTTCTACACAATGAACTTTCACGTTCTATGCATTAACTGAATTTTTGTAGTCACTGGTAAATTAAATGCAGGGCCGCCGTTGGTGAGGTAAAATGAGAGTTGTACAAAGATACCGCAGATTTCAGACCATATTTAAAATACTTTCACGAGCCAATAGTTTTATAAAAACAACATAACCGAAGATCAAGACATCGGAAATGCACTTACAACGAAATAATATCTTTTGGAAGCGCCCATAAAACATGTTTGAAAAAATGGAAATTCTTCTTGGAATAGCTCGGCAGGCAACAGCAGCAAAACGCCTGCGCAGACTCGTTTCCGGGCAGGCCGCCCATCCCCCGTCGTCCCAGGGGAAACAGCGGCGGCGGAGACGGCGGCGGGGCGGGGCGGGGAGAAAGCGGGGCGGGGCGGAGAGGGAGTCGGGCGGCGAAAAGAGCGCCGGAAGACGCTGCACTCTTCCACGAAAGGTAAACGCACGCTACATAGGAATTTTTATTACCCCGGTTATTAACAAATATTTGCCCGAATAAAATGGCGTGTAGCGGAGACGTGTGCCCATGAAATAACATCATAAAGCGGAGCTGCGACGGAAGACAGTCGCTAAGCAAGCACCACGGCCCACTGTCGGAACGTGAAGACGAACTGTATGCATGAGCACAGTCTCTTAGACGTAAAGAATTCATGAGCACAGTATATAGATGATATACTTTCAAGAGACCTGGTTCCCGTATTTTAGATTTTTCGAATGCCGTAAAATTGTATACTTTTGGGGCAATAATATTTTCCCCCCAATGTAACATAGGATGTTTATTCAACGAAAATAAAACAACGAAGAAACTTTTAAGCTTTATTTTAAAAGTGGCAAGTTATTCCAAATTATTATGAGATAAACTGGTTTTACCGGAGGCCTTTTCCTGCCGTGTTTTTTAAAGAAATAATTATTTTTGAGTGCATCAATGGCAACACTCAACCTAATTGCGACGAATTAATATGCTTAATAAGATGCATAATACAACTTTTTAGAAAGCATAAGAGCATGGTATATCGTGATGCCTCATGAGAGGTGTGCCTTAAGCCGTGTGTGATACCATAAGCAATTTTCTGTGACATATATCATGTGGTCCACGTGGACCCTGTTAAAATGTGGTTCAAGACATAATTATTTATTATTCAAATACTTTGTATGGAAACTTTTCCTCCTAATCGCAATCAAAAATACCACTATAATTTTCTGTCTTAACCCTAGTTTATAAAATTTCAGGATCTAAAGACAATTAATTAGATTCACTGAGTTCGTCTGTCGAATTCAAAAAACATTAAAACCGAGTTCTGTACAAACAAAATTGCTGCAAAAGTATACAAAGTATTTGGTATCGAAGCCGTGTATTTTTAAGGGCGAAGAAATCCTTCGTACTTCTTCCTTTGGAGAGGAAGTAAAACCAGCTGCCCCATGTTGCATATTTTCTGCATGTTAAAAGATCCTCAAGCCTAAAAGAAGCCTCTGAGCTAAAATCAAATCGCCTGTTTTGCGCTCGATTACTGTCTTCCTTCTCCGCTAGATAGTGAAAGGAGCGTAGAGAAGTCGTAGGCTTCCGCGGCCAGAGTCATGTAAATGATCTTGGCTGTCCAGGTGACGCCGCGTCGAAGGCTGTGTTGCCGACGTTTCGACCATCTTATCGTGGTCTTCCTCAGGGCTGTTGTGCGTAGAGAAATTTGCGTGAGCAGATGGAAGAGAGGGCGTGAAGGCCCACCACGTGACTTTTCGCGTAAAATAAGGCATGAACTTAGTACAAGACGTGTCACGTGGTCCGTTGGGAGCAAAGGCACGAAGAACCGCTGGGGCGGGTCGGAGCGGTGGCGAAGCCGCGGGAGCAGGGTGGACGTCACCGGCTCTTCGGTCGGCGGGCGCCGCGACGCCGCTAAAAGAACGCCACACAAAAGGAGCACGTCGTGTGAAAACGCGGTCTACGAGCCACGGGCGTGCTTCCTCGCCTCGCGCACCCAGCGGAGGTACTTCGATCGGTAGTCTTTATGGAGGGTTTTTCGCCGCCACATCACCCGATCGGTTCATCAGCTGTAGACAATCCCCGCGCAAATTGGATGAAAGCCTGCGCGCGTCTCCCGCCCCTCCCCGCGCCCGCCTTTGTGCGCCGCGACGCCTCCGCGTCAGCGTCCGGAGCTGCAGGGCACCCCTCCGCACCCCCTCCCCCGCTCGTCGCCCCCACCACTCGTCTTTGCACTCCCGTCATCTGTTCTGCCGAACATCAATGTACAGATTTCCCGCATTCCTGCATAGATTGTTTGTCGCTCATATTGTTTCGTAATAAGTGTCCATCACTGCTCGGGGGCTTCCACCATACTTGAACCTAGTTACGGGGATAAGTCCATGCATGTCACGCATCGTTTTTCCTCAGGTTCCTTTCGTACCTCTCTCATCTAAAATCCATGTTATCTGATTCCGTAGCTTTCGTTTCCTAAGATCACATCATCTTCAAATTGACACATTGGCTTCCTGGCACATTGAGAATTATGGTACGTTTGATTTCCTGGCATTACGGGACTAATTGGAATGGAAATTTTTAATATCGCGAACGAAGATTGGACAGGAATATTGAAGTTTTTTATACACTAAAACAACTTCTCCAAAAAATGTATATCCCTTTTAGGTAAAGCCATGCAAAAACTAAAACAACAGACGCCATATACAGAACTTCAAGCTATCATTACGTTATTACAAAATACCCTATTTTAAAACCTGACACAGAGCATCAATAGAAATAATCCGCCCTAACACTTCGGCTCAATAGCGAGATCGAGTACATTCTTCATCAAAAAAATTTCATCAAATCTGTTCGAGCCAGCACTTGAGCTCATAATCTTTCGATCAATCGCGTAAGGTAATGTATTAATCGCCCGAGTAACTCAGCCACCCACTTTGTACTCTGCCGTCCCGCCCGTCCTGGCTCCGCCCGCTCCTCTCATGCGTTGTTCCCCACTCCGCTGGCTCCGGTGGCGCGCCCCGCCCGCCCCACCGCCCCGCCCACTCCGCCCGCGCCGCTTCGGCGGCTTTGATACTGCCCGGTGCGGGCCCGGCGCGCGCGGGTAAGCCGCATTTTGGAGTAATTATTTATGTGAAACGCGCGATTTAAACGTTAGTCGTAAACAGCGGACCGGGGTGGGCCAAATTTACGCGGCCGCTGGCAAACGGACGCGACGGCGGGCAGCGGGCGGCGCGCGCCGGCGGGGGCGGGGCGGGCGTGCGGGGCGGGCGGGCCGCACGCGTGTGTGAAACAGGATATCCGCAGCGAGCTCGGCACCGACGGAATTACGCCTGGCGTCGTGGACCGCCCCCGGCGCCCCGCCGCTCTCAACGCTCTCGCCCCCACCCCCGCCCGCCGCCACCACCCCCGCCCCCGCCGCCACCGCCGGAGCGTCAGCAGGCCTACAACAAAGACTGGACACCATGCTGAGCGATAATTTGTTTCGTATTTAACAACACGAGCTTGAAAACGATATCTGTCTGCCGCACCGACAACCCTCATTTGCGACGCGTTGTGACGTCATCGGCGGTATCCGCCCGTCCTCGCCAACCGGAATGGCCGGCCTGCCCACCGCCCGCCCGCCCGCCGGCGTTTCCACTGAGTCAGCCCAAAGGCGAAGCGACGGCGCACGCCGCATTCGAACTCGCCGACGGAAACGGGATGAATCGGCAGTCTCCCGACTTGCAAACGCCGCATGTGCGCCTAAATGGTCGCACAAAAAATCGTTGCGAGCCCTTCCAAACCTACACTGCAGACTTCGGAGGACGTTTGGTGGACAGATAGCTGTAATTCTGTCTAAACTGAAACATTTCAAAACCCATTAACGCACAAATAGGTTTGAACTTGGGATTTGGAGAATAATTTGAACCCTTACACTACACTTTAGAAGAAACGATGGCGTTCCTTTCCTGAAGTTTCGGAATACTGTACACAAGTTTTATAAGACAAACCAGTAAATGACTTATAATGCCCCCATCATAAATAAACATAATACAACAACCTAACACGGTACTTAATACAATGGATATATCATTCATTCGAATCCGACTGGAGCACGTTTTGATAAACGTTCTCCTGTTTGATTCGCTAGTTTAGGACAATTTTTATTTCTTATCAAGATTTCCTTTCTAAAGATTTATTAGTTTTACTTCTCCCCAAAACATTTTCATCTCTCACAGATTTTTACATAATTTGCACATTAATTTGCATAGCAAATGAAGTGGTATATGAGACATTCATCATCAGACACCAATAGGGGAGACAATATAGATTGGAAAATTCACTGAAAGAACCATTAAGGGCCGTGAGAGCGGGGCACACGCATGAGAAAGATGCCTAAGACCGCTCCTTCGACGAATCTCGTCTTACAACCAATCAAATCTTCTTTTCTCCAGAAGAAACGGGCTCGCCTTCGAAAGTATTTACTGCCAAAACTAACCGATCCTCACCGGCATTAATAAACGTCCAGCCGGACACGCGGGCCCGCATCTTCGGGCCGCCCGACAAGCAACACAAGCAGAGACACACCCAAAACCTTCATATATTACCATCTCATTAGCATAACTAGTTCTATCAAAATAATTCTTGTAAGTCAGAAGAAAAAGGTAAAAATGAATCAAGCGCCGAGATACCTTCTAAAATTCTATGGTAATTGTCTTGTTGCGGACGGGACGAACCTCATTGGAAAGCACGCTTGTCGAGGACTGCAGCACAGCCATTAAAAGACATTTCAAGCATGGAGAACTCACAGAGTCTCGATAACATCTCCGCAGAGCGAGTGTCCAACACACAGGGGCAGCTAACCTTTGCATCCCACACAAAGAAGAAACTCGCTTACTCGCGCATGAAAGGGCATGAATCCCTAAGTCCTATGCATAAAACATGTGATATCAAATCCAACCCTCACCTCCCCGGCTAACTTTAGATACTGTTTATTGATATGGATGAATAACACGAGCGAAATTTAGGCGGCGTCTCCGCAAATGCAGGTTTGCTGTGCATGCGAGTGACAAGCGGCGTCGGACGCGTTCGGCTTTTCGAAGAAGTCCGGGAGTCGAAAGAGCGGCACGTGTTTGTTTTCTAATGACCCAGTCCGCAGCTCCCGTTCCGGCCTGCCTTATTTAAAATCATGTTAGTGCAACAGAAGAAATGTCGCATCTCCGACCGCGATCTTGGACATCCTCCCCTGCTCTCCAAGCCACAGCGGAACCCCGAACGAGAGAGGCCGTAAGCCGAAAGTAAAAGGAAGGGGTGGCAGGGGGGAGGCAGGGCACACTCCGATGCAAAGTTGAATCCCGCTTTCTTCGCAACTGAAAAACCGTACAAAACCGCCCAGGAAACTCCCGAAGAAATCGAACGGTGAAACTCCGAAACAAAGACGCCCGTAGCACTTATCTCTGAAGTGAAAATCGTGAAACCGCGACAGCAGAGCGACGGCGCCGTATTTTTCACATGTTGACGTCAGAGGTGACCCCGCCGCGCCGTATAAGACCCCGCGGTGCCTGCATGTCTGCATGCGAGTCGTCAACGCGGCGACCTAGGCGGCTGACAGACACCGCGGCGCACAACCGCAGACGGCGCACAGCAGAAAAATATTAGTTTCTTTCCATCTGCCGCAATACGGAGAACGCCGCCGCCGCCGCCGCTGCCGCCGCGCCGTGCCCACGCAATCTCGAACATCCACGCAGGACCCCCGCATCAGCGCATACCTTTGTTGTGTACTCACGCGCACAGCACGCTCCATCGTCCATTTTTATGAAAATTCCAGCATTCGAGATACCTCGCGCTGTTAGCATAGCCCAGAATATGTATTCCATTTTCCTGTTAGTGGGATCAGATACGGCAAAAAAGTGGCTGGCGCGAGTTGTTTAGTCTACGAATATATATTGCGAGCCGTGTCCATGCTAATAGGAGACGTCGGCCCGGCCGCAAGAAGCCGGGCTTCCGGAGCCGCGTTCGCATACTTAGCCCTCGCCTTTCCCAGTTTTCAGACAAGTACTCGTTTGTAGCGGCGGCGGGCGAGCATATTAAATCAAATGTAACATGGTAGTCCGTTAAAAGCCGCCGCGCGTGGCGGCGGCAGCGACAGCGCCAGCAGCAGCGGCAGCCACCGTCCCCGCTTGGGGCCGCGTGACAAGACTTCGCGGCCCACTAAATCCATGCGACGGCACGGCCACGGGAATCCGCCCTGGCTACTTGGCCCTCCGGCGGCCCCTGCGCCCCGCCTCGGCCGCGCTCACCAACCTGCTCCTCTGCTCCTCGCCCGGGTAGCACGCCGCCTGCAGTCCCCGCACACCTGCGCGACATCCCCTTTCCAACGGAAGCTGCCCTTCCTTGTGTTCGCCTTTCAGTGGTTATTGGGATAAAACGCTTCGGTGAATCTCCATTCCCGTCTGCACAGTAAATATATTACACATTACTTCCTTTACTTATGTTTCATAAAACCAAACGAAGTTTTTTTTTTTTTACTTTCAATACTATATTTGACTCTAAAAGCACTCGTCAACCTTTCCATTTGCCTCTTCACAAGCAATCATGCACAGTTTCTCATAACTGCACAGTTTCCCATAATTCAAATCAAAATGTTTATAAAAGCATGGCTCACAATGAATTGAAATAATATACATTTACTAAAGCATAGAAATCGATACGGTAAAGTGCTTTACGACCCAATTTCGCATGACTAAGTGGTTCCCTTTCGTGTCGGCGTCATCATCTGTCTCCCATCGCATCCGCACACCAGTTCGCCAGTCTGTCCACCTGCGAGCTTATGTCCCCGCCCCCTCCCTCCCCCTTAACATGACCCCACACTTGAAGGAGTATTTATGGGCCGAATTTCCCGCTCACGATGTTCCGCCTGCGAACACCACTACCGACGCTCCTGTATGCGCCTTTGTGTGGTAGCATACGTCTTGTCACCTCCGCCTCTTCTCCATATACGAAGCCGCCGCCGCCGCCGCCGTCGCAAGGCGACACTGTGCGGCGCTGGCAGCCGGGTCGGGTCTGGTCCGCCGCGAAAGGCTCGCGCGACGCGACGTTTCAATGAAGCGCGGGGCAGGGCGAGGGGCAGGGCGAGTTGCAGGGCGCGGGGACGGGGGCAACGGCCCACTTGTCACCACGCCAGGCGCATCCAGTGCTTCTAATTGTCTCACTTTTCTGCCTTCACTAATTCACACTTTGCACACATTCAATTAACGCACATTTAAATAATAAATAATTTAAAATGCCCATGTTTTATTCAGCTGCCGGACTTTAAGGCTGGAGGAGCTTTGCCATTTTATAATCAACATTATAAAATTAAACAGTAAATATTTTCTAGCTGCCGGACAATAAGGCTGGAGGAGACTTTGACATTTTATAATCAACATTATAAAATCAAACAGTAATTCGTTTGCCACAGTAAACATGTTTTCTTTTAATCGGGAGCAAAAATGTTCATTTTTTCAAATTATGTCAATCACGTTTCGTGATACCTTTATTCAACATTCAACTATGTGTAGTAAAAGAGCGGGGTAGGAATTCTAGAGCTCCAGACTACTTGTCCAGATTATACTTCTTCGTACGTCACATGCTGTTTTTACTCTTTTTTGTCGACAAATCAATAAAAAATATCGTTTCAAGTACTCTGTCGCGCGGTAACTTTCGCCTGCTTCTGCAGTCCTACTTTCAACCTTTGTATTTCGATACAATTGTGAAAAAAACGACAATATATAATAACAAATATCTATGTAATGACATCTCTATGTAATTTAATACTCTATGTAAATTAATATTCGAGAGAAAAGAGTAATTTATTTCAACGCAAACAGGATACTATTTCCAGAATGGAAAGAAAAGGAGAGTGTTTCGTTACAACAATGTTGTCATCTGATTTTATACCCAATTTTTTTTATATTTTCTGAATAAAATGTGTATAAAAAATTCGTTTTGTGCTGTCTGATAACCTTTGCTTAAGTACACAATACACAGCTGCTGCCCACAAGACATTAAACGACGTAAAAACCTGCCCATTCATTTCGCCACGATCTTAGTTTTTCTGCGGCTTTTCCCAGCTCGTTTGAGAATTTAGTCCGAGTTGTGTTAGTTAGCATCGCATTTATGATAGATTAGTGGTTCGCTGCTTCTGTGAAAAAGCGGCATTCATCATGCGAGGCGAATCGCATGCCGGGCCTCACTTGGGAGCACGCGACTAACTGCAGAGCGCGGCCGCGGCGGCTTCCCCCTCGAGCGGAGAGCAGCGATCCTTTTTTTAATACAAGTATATCCTCAGTGCGGCCCTTGCTATCTCCGCTCACGCCGCTGTCCCCGACCTCCGCGCCGCCCCCAATTTCCGTGTACGGCCCGGCCGCTTCCCCTAATATCTCCAATGTACCCCACGGAGGGCCGCAAAGGGAGGACTAGGGTGTAGGCATCACGATACCCTTTGGAAATGCAACCCGGAGATGAAAAGGTCAACATCTATTATTTTTTTCACGAACGCTTATCCATCACCCGGAACCTGAGTGACGCACCATATTATCTCATACATCTTTATATTTTGATTGTTTCAAAAAATTCTGATTTCCAACGCTACTAAGCAGGAAATTGTGTTTGGAGAATTCATGTCATAGATGTTCTAGGAATCATTGATTTACATTTATGATATGTAGTTTTAGGAAACGTTTGAATGATAAAAGGTGTCGTAGTTTAAAAAAATACCTAAAATAATTTAGTGCAGTACCAGCATTTAACTACAAACAACTAGACACAAACACGGGGAAATAAGGTTTTGACATGTGAACAAATATTTGCATGGATTAATACAAGTCAATATTATACGTTCTCTGAAAATTCTCGAAACTTCCCCCTTTGGGTGTTTCAAATGAACTTCCGCAAAAGAGGTGGAGTACATTTACTGAATCTTGACGATTCTAAGAAACATCCACAGAAACTCCCTTCCCATTACGACGTCTATTTAGAAATTGTCGAATGTAACCGACTCCTTAGCTAATTAACTTTCAGCTTACGAAATGAAGTTAGTTTTGAAATAGTGTACGTTAACGAGCAAACAACTTCAGATTTTGCATGAAGAATCTGGCGAAGAGACAACGCCATGGTTAAGACCGTAGGCAACCTGAAGACTGCTAATTACATATTCACGAAACTCATGAAGTGGTAATTTATGCAGGGGTCCATTAAATTTTACATATTTCGTGCTTAAGGGAAAAGGTGTTTAAGAGACTTCCCTGAATATTCTCTCTCACTCCGTCCCCACCTCGACTTGCAGAAGGCCTAAGATCTGTTTCGCAAAACTGTTTTCCTCCTTTCGTGTGAACTCGTGGAGTAAGTCAATCCGCCCTCGTTGATCCATCAGGAGAGCACTCACTGGGCGTCGCCGCATGTGGCACGCTCTCAGCCTCACACAAACCTCTCTTTGGACGTTGCTTATGTTTTACCCTACAGCTCTCAGGCTAATGCAAACACCTTCGAAAAAGTAAATGTACATAATGCTCCCTTCTATGTCAACTTTCGAGATATTCCACCGCTGTAGATTTCTAAGACAAACACACCTCCAGCACTAAACACAAGCTTAGTATCGCTGCCCGACATGTCATTAACAAGAAACGAGTCAGCCGTAAAATGTTATTAAAAGCGGGAAATAAACCCAAAGAAAACAGTACTTTCTAATATCAATTCAACGTCTCTCATTCCCTCAGAGACTATACGGAAAGGACATGAGTAACAATACAAGATATGGCAATCTACTCAATTCTCCCTGCGTATACTCCTCGTTCAGAAACATGACGTTGTAATATTTTTGGAGAATAACTGCAGCGGCCGTGAGCAATGTGGCGAATGCCGGGCGATAGCGTCGGGGGAAAGATAGAAAGCAATAGCGCACCGCGCGGAGGGAGCAGCCGTGACTCAGTGCGAGGGGTGCGCGAGGCGCGGCGGCGCGAGGCGGGGAGCGGTGTCACGCCTGTTAGGCGCAAGGCGAGGGGCCGGCGAGGGCCTCTCCATCATCTCCCGCCGCCCAGCCACGCCAGCCCTTCGGCGCGATCTTTCGGGATCTCGCGATCAAACAAATCACGATGGGATTACGTTTCCAGCGTCCTTCACATTTTTTCAGCTTTGTCTCCCCCTATCAAACGAACAAGATGAATGGCAATCTATCATAAAAAAACGTTACGTCCGCGTTTTGGACACTAAAACAATTTTATTGTAAAAATCTCCCCAAACATTTCGTCAGATTCCAAGAAAATGCCCATGCTTATACAAAGAATGTCGATATATCTTCAAATATAATATTTACAATTGAATATTGACTTTGAGAAGGAATTTTATAGGAAGGTTTACATCTTGCATCACTAAAAATAACAAACTCCTTGCGTTTCCACAGATAATTCTTGCCGATCGACAGCAGATTTCGATAATTTCAAATCAAATTAGAAGAAATACATTCCGGGTAAATGAAACGTTTAATTTCTGCAAATTCCCCTCGGCAAGGCACGCGAGCAAACCCGATCCAAACACGCAATGTTCGTGTAGCCCCAGTCCCCGGGCGGTGCGTGTGGGAGTTCTTCAAGGGAAGACTCATTCATCGGCGGGTGCTCGCTTCTGGATGGCCATTTTTCGGCGACGTCTTGCCCGCGCGGCGCGCCGTCGTCGGTCGGTCGGCGTCTGGAGCGCGACGCCCCCAGCTCCACATCTGGCTGAGAGCAATGACGGGGATGGGGACGGGTTCAGGGGCGAGGGCGAGTGCGAGGCGGAACAGGGTCGCCGAGAGAAAATCCGAAGCTCTGTAGGAAGAAGGCAATTGTGAAAGCCATTATAAAAAAATTTAGTTACGTATTTATACAATGTACATATTATTATTATTATTACTTTTATTATTATTATTATTACTATTATTACTATTATTATTATCAACATCATCATTATTATTGATATAGTTGAATAAGACTAATACTTAGGCGCTCGACTGTTCTCAACGTCTCCTTTTCCGATTTCGGGGTGTCTCCTTACTCCCACATCCGCGTGACTTTTAAATTGCATAATATTTTAATCAGCAAAATTGGAGAAGATAAAGTATATAAAAATTAAATGAATTTAATGATGAAATTATAATGCAAGTTATCGGACTTGTAGAGCTTCATTGGCCCTCATGAGTTCCAAGAAGCCGGGAGTGATGTACCGGTCGCACCCCCTCTCCTTGGGTCTGGGACGGGGCACCTTCCGCTGCGGTCAGCGGGGTGCAGCGGCGGGGCGCAGGGGCGGCGTGGACAACGCGGGAGGGGCAAGGCGGGGCGGGGCGGGGAGAGGCGGCGGCAGGGGTGGCGGCTGGCCGAGGCGCGGAAGCGCGTTGGGCGGCGTGGCCACCGTAGCGAGACCGGAGCCCATTTTCACTTTCGTAATTACGAATTTGTAACTGTGCCAAGCCCCAGCGAAGATATATAGTGGCTAACGTATTTATTCGAGAAAACGGGAAATACATTTATACGAATCGGTTATTTTCTACAATGAGCAAACTTCTCTGCATTACTGCTTTCGTCACGTGAGAGGTTACAGATGCTTTTAGCCTTATTGCTCAGCAACAAGAAATAACATTAAAATAATAACGAAAGACGTTGGTCAAAGTGATCAAAGAGACCGCTCACGTTTTAATAAATCAAAATCATCTGAATATTTTACTTGCCTATTTTCTAAGTGAAGGAAAGAAAAACAACAATCATATTACAACATTTAAAAAGCTGCAGTGACGTGATGGGAGGCAAATATTTTATTAAATAATAACTGCAAAACAAAAATAGTATCTAAAACAGATCTTTCGCAATTCAAGAAAACATTGCTATTAAATTATTTAATTACCTGTCTTGAGTGAGGAGTTGCATCTAGTATACTACACGTGTGTACGTCGAAAACAAATGCAAATGTAAAGCATATCGAGAAGAAAATATCCACAATGGATTCTTAGAAAATATTCTAAATACATAAAATAATTGTATCAAACACATAGTTGATGGTAATGAGGGATTACCAAGTTGCAATGAGCTATACGCTTCCAATTCCCGAGTGTCCCAGAATTTCGAGGAAGATTAGAAAAAATGTCCTTGAAAATGCAAATGGCATTTACAAGAGGCAGAGATGCTGCCACGGAGGACTCGTAAATTAATATCGACAAGAGGAAGAATAAATGAAAGAGATGTTCCATGAATACTGTAGAACACTATATTTCCAATATTCGATTCAGAAGCAAATTCGGGACGAAGGCCAAAACTGGATTCTATCTATAATTGAAATTGCAAGCGCTAATTTCATCGTCTAACACCAAAGTCAATTTTCCAATTTAATGAATCAGCATTACTACAATACATAAACTAATTCCAACAAATTTATTGGAAACGAACAGAAATTAAAGAAATTAGTTTAAAATACGAAACTGTGTACTGGGGAAAACAAGAATAGTGGCATTCAATTACACGATTCCTCCTCGCCCTACAGAAGGCATGAAACACGTATACCGGAGTAGGTATCGACGCACGGCTTTCCTTAAAAAATATCGAAATGTGTATTTCCAAGAATGCAACGATACGACGTGATGGTTCCTCGAAAAACAATTCCATCGTTTTGGGCAATTCATCGAACGCTGTATTCCTTCTATTTCAAAAGCAGTGGTTTCCAAGAAAGTAACACCGTTAGGCTGAAACCAATCGGCGCAGCATCTCAGCTGTCACATGCTGCATTCGAAACACAATTTCGCGGACCAAACGGATCGGCTGCACGGCGCGTCGGCGCGACAAAGTGGCAGCGTGGGTGCGGGGAGACATCTGCGCGACCACCTTCGCCGCCGCCGCCGCCGTCGCCCGCATCCCCGCCGCCCTCGTCGCGCGCGCGCTGCTGTCGGCCCGCCATTGTTTCGCTCCGCCGCATTATGCATGGTCGGGACGCCGCTTTTATGTGGCTTGACTCGCGAAGAAAACAACATTCAAAAACTAATAATAGCGGCGCGGTATTTGCAAATGCAAATTACAATTATTATTTTGAAGAATACGCCGGATGGAGTTAAATTACTCGCTTGCACTTTCGCCGGAGAGCGGTTGCGTTCGCGCTGGCGCGCGCGGACGCGGCGCGGAGAAGAAATGAGCGGAGCGGAGTCGAGAGGGCGGGGTGGAACGGAGCAGCGCGCGAAGCTGGGTGGAGTGGGCGTGGGCGGGACCGAGCAGACGGCGGCGGAGGCGGAGAAGGAGGAGGAGGAGGACGCGGTGAGGCACGCGATGGCATCCCGTGTCGCCGCCCCGTCTCCGTTCCCCGCGCGTCCGTCCCAGCCTCGTTGTCTACCCTCTAGTGGGAGGATCCTAGCTGGAGATGACGCCCGCTGCCAAGCAGCGCGGAGGACAGACAGGGCAGGGATGATTGCGAGGGTGGGAGGGATCGGCGCGGCGCGGCGTGGCGTGGCGTGGCGTGGCGTGGCGTGGCGTGGCGTGGCGTGGCGTGGCGTGGCGTGGCGTGGCGTGGCGTGGCGTGGCGTGGCGTGGCGTGGCGTGGCGTGGCGAGGCGTGGCGTGGCGTGGCGTGGCGTGGCGTGGCGTCGTGGCGTGGCGAGGTGTGGCGTGGCGTGGCGAATGTGGGGTGACGTGCTGTGGCAACGTGCCTACATCGCTCAGAATCCGCGCCATTCGCTTTCCCAGCTTTGCTTCAACTCACCAGCGATCACCAGCGCCTCCTTTCTGAAGCTATTCCCGCACGTGTGCTTGCCGACGGAAATCGCGCGGCTGCGCTTCCCGACCACGTATTGGCTGTCGGCATTTAGATGTACGCCTTCACTCCCGCTTGTTCGCATAATGTACTTACTAGGTGGAAATTTGCGGAATATGTATGAACTAGTGAAATTCCGAGTTACACGATGTTCCGATTCTATATTTCATTTAAATGCACATATGTAGGGGCAAGGGGACCCTCACTTTGCATCCTACAGCAAACCACAGCCTGATACGAGGGCGACAATTTATTTAAAAGCGGGAAGAATCACTACCATCTATCATGAGGTGTCAAGCAATGGGGAGAGGGGAATGTATACGGCAATAGAACAATCGTAGTAATGAACAATCACACCCAAAGGAAATACATCTCTACATTTTCAGTGCTATGGAGAGAAATATAATATATAACATAAATATGACAGTTGAAGTAAATACAGGGAATTCTTCCAGTTAATGGTAAATGTCGGAAAGACAAGAGTAAATAATTTCGGACCTTAGCTGGACCTGCTGCTGATGTAAGTAAAGAAGAAAGAAACTAATAATAATAATAATAATAATAATAATAATAATAATAATAGCAGCAGCAATATAGTAGTTAATATCAAAGATCATGGCAGACTAAATTTCTGCCAGATGACAAATGAATCCGATGTGAGACGAATGTTGTGTCCCATTAATTATTCATTCAATTAATTTTCAAAGCGCAATTGGACGTTGAAAACTTGGCGATATTTAATTTAAAACGATTTTCTATTTTCCAAAATAACTGAAACAAATATAATCCTCTCCAGGCTAAAATGTAAAAAGTAAAACAACGATGTGTTAGATGCATGGGTTTGGACACTGGGTGTCAAATATCACAAAACCATAACATCATTTCAAAAGTTATTTGAATATCAACACACGATCATTGTGATCAATAATGAATATATTCTTCCTATTTGAAAGCGAGTTGCATGAATATACGTTTGCATAACTCATAAACTTCATTCGATAAATATAATACAATTTCGTATTTCAAGTAATTGAAATTACCTTCGTTGATTCCAATATTTTTTATATTGAGCATTTAGGTAAGGAAACCTGGAGGAATTTTTTTTTCAAATGTTGAGCAGAAATCGATTTCCATTTTCAGGGCACTCGTTATTACAAACGTTCTCTCGTTATATAAAATGTTTTCGCTTTTATTCGATAACTAAATTTAACTTGCAAGGAAATATTTTGTCGTGAAGAAATTTAGATATAAATCAAATTGACTGAAATCAATATGTATATCTACATTACATAAAAATTTTAAAAAATTAAAAAATTCAATTGAATATTAATTAACCGGCATATAGAAGTTGTGGAGAATTAATATATCAAATGCTACATTTTGAAAATATTGTGACGCGATAGTAACACGAGAGCAAACCTTTGAGACGCTATAATGTGAAATGATGTGACTCTCATTTAAGCAACAGGAACTCATTCAGATGATATAACGCGGAGCGTGTGTAGTGACGGAGGAGAAGAACGTAGGTAAGACTGACATCCGTTCACTTAGTTCTGGAAATAGCAACAGTAACGAGAGCGTTGTCAACGATGCTGGTGGTGTTAGAAATGGCAGTGGTGACGAGTTATCAGCGTAGAAACGGTGACAGTGGAAACAGCAGCCAAAGTACTCGTATGTTCGAAATCCTAAGGTGTATTGGCGGCGAACAGGACGTACGGTAGGTGCCGTGGCAGAGGACGGGCGGGCAAGCGCGGCGAGGGGGCGGCGGCGGTGGCGGGGGCCGGGGCGGTGAGGCCTTTCTGTGCCCAGAGGGAACGGCTATTCGTTGCCAGCGGCAATCAATAAATTTACTTTCCCCGCGCTTCCACCACCACACATGCAACTTTGCCGCTCCCGTTGCGTGGCCCTGTTCAACTCCCACGAGTTCTTAAATTTATTTTGTTATTGCATTTTGGGAGAAAGTTGGTGAAAGGTTGGCGAGCGGCCGGATGTTGATGTGTGCGTGAAGCAATTTTTACACAGTCGCCGCTCTTTGTTTCGTTTCACCTGATGGAGGGAGTTATTCGTATTATTTCTCGACGAGTCTAGGGCCGTTATTGCGTTAACTTGTTTCATTATTACATCCCGAACTTGGGCAAGGAAAGTTGTGCCGAGAGAATTGCGAGAAAACTGGCCGATCTGCCGGCCAAAGTAAATTATGGGACGGGCGTGCCGTGATCGAACGTCAATCCCGTGCCTACCGAAGATAGATTTCTTAGTGATGGCACCCAACTTACTTCGTATCCTGTCAATTTGCCATAACGTTGGACAAGTGATTTGATGGTTTCAAACCTCGTCAATTTACCCTATCGTCAGGTAACGCTTGTTCCAAAATGAACGGTTTCAATTCGCAATAGATATACTCAAAATTCAAAAACATTAAAATAAGAATGTATAAAAATACTTGAAAAGCTATATTCTAGTTTCAAACCGCACCTCAATGTTCGCACATAAAATCATATTGATTTCACTTTCTTTCTGATTGATTGACACTTTCGAGCTCTCGGACGCATCAACGGATATGGTCAATAGCCCCATAAGTGTAGTGGTTTTCATTATGGGCGGTGGCGGTGTTCTACCCTCGCTGGATGGTGAGACCCCGTGCCGACCCTTACGTCGGTTTGCGGGGTTTTCCCACCCATATATCTCCCACCAACAGGGTACCGCCCCAGCCGTGACAAGCTCTAGGCCCCAGACTGTGCGGTAGAGTAGAATAAGGGAATAGGACAATGAATATGAAGCAATGATGGCGCGCTGTTCGCGGCCCGTTTGTGAGGGAATTGCTGCGCCATTCGCCTGGTGTTAATCGGAGAAACCACAGAGATCTATCAATTAGAGAATCCTTTATAACTACATTATGAGACATTAATGTAAGTTTCAATTCGCAGACAATGAACATTTTTTAATAAATATTGAAGTTAATTCATTATTTAACTATTAATGAAAATTTGTTCAACCTACAGTGAATAAATGTGTTACCTCCCCTAGAAGTTTGACGTTGGAAATTTTCCACTTTAATATGAGTGTAAAGATCAAATCTGTTTTGACTTTGATAACCTCATTTATCATGATCATTTTAATGTAATTGTTACATAAGTTTTGTGTTAAAATTTCTTTGGGGCTTTGCAACATCTACAATATTGATGTTATATTTTTTCTTCATGATATATGTTCTTCAAAATTATTTATTCAAATGAGGCAAAACACATTCTTTTTTTTAATATAAGTGTTTTTCGCACAGTTTTGCGTGAAATAGACATTTTTTAAACAGTTTTTTTGAAAACCGTTTCCAAAATTTTCTTTAATTTTGTTGGCAGATATTGGAAATAGTCTTATAAAAGGTCGCAGTTTAGACTCGTTGAATTCTCTGAATTTTCGAAAATTGCAAAAATTCCTTTGGTTAGGTGCACCGCTTGGGTTGGAATTCCGCATAAGGCATGGATGTTTTCCGTTGTGTTTGTGGCATGGAGTCATCCCCAGTCTCTTTACACCCTCATTCTCCAAAACCCCTTGCCCTGACTGATAACTGTGTGTGAGATGTGTGAATCTGTGTGTGTAATTCAGGAAGTGAATCCTTACACCCACATCAAAGGTAGAAGCACTGAGATGGCCTCACGAAATAGCATGGGCATACACGTAATAGCACAAAGTGTGATGATATAGAATGTCCTGGTGCAGTAAAACCAAAAAGGTACTCCGAACTCCAAAGAAAGAGGAAATAACTAATACGAGAAAGTCTGCGGCATTTTTAGGACTATTAATTTGGTTTAGAACAAAGTAAAATAGCAACGTTTTAGTAACTGTTTTTCGGTTGATATGAATCACTGAGATAAATATTTAAAAATGAAGGCAACAGCAGAATCCTCAATTTGCAACAGAGTGTGAGTTTTAAACGCGAAAAAATGGCAAAGAAAAGTAGCATGGAAAATCCAATATATTAATTTGCGTAGATACATAACATTTTTATGTCATGAATGAATTAATGTTTAGATGCGGGTAAATACAATTCAGTTCTATAGCAGCCATCACACTTTTATAATTAAAAAGTATTGTCAAAAAGCACTCGAAAAGAACATTTGAGAGTGAAAATTGAGAACAAATATAGTATACTTTCAAGATGAACATTTTTGTTGTATCCGGTGTTTCATAAGACCCTTTACAGAAAATGTTTTGTCAACGTTTTCAAAAAGAAATTCTTAACAGGCAGCTTGAACTTTAAAAGCTTTCCGTGACAATAATGTCCACAATAAATAGATCGCAAGAAAATGCGCATAATTAACAGAAAGAAAAAAAAAACTTGGAGAAAGGTTCCGATATCTGCATTCAAAGGAGTGAATTATGAATCGATATTCGGGCGAAGCCTCTCTTCAGAGTTCACGATGCAAAACGAAAGAGGGAAGCACAATGTTTGCTAATTAAGAAGTTACACGTCAGCGCACATTGTGTAAGCATTCCTGGCCGCCAGAACGACGAACTCTCAAGAGTTGAGTAACGCGGTCCCTGCAAGGAGCCGGACCAATTCCCGGCCCCGTGGCGTGGGTGGCGGCGGCGGGGGCGGCGGCACTGGCCAGGGGCGTCCCGCGCGGGCCCCTTCCCGGCCAATTGGCCCTGATAACAGCCGTCTTGGACGACGGCGCACTGGGCCCAGGAGACGTTCGCGCTGACGCTGGGCTGATTACAATTTGCCGCCCAGCCGTGGGACGGGATGGGACGGGACGGGGTGGGTCAGGGAGGTGTGGAAGGGGCGGCCCTGCCCTTGGAAAGGGCCGGTCGCGTCGACAGCCCAGAACACGCGTCCCCCTCCTCCTGCCCCCAGCGCCGGCTGGACCGAATTCCAACAGTCAGATTCACAGGTTATTGGGCATATTGTCATTGGGCGTTTTGGTATTATTGCACTTTTGTGATTGTTTACTACATGGCAGCGCAAAGAGGAATGGCGTGGACAATTGACAATCGCATGCTTTCAAAACAGAACCCTTTATGACGTGTTCATTGAATATTTCAACTACCGGCATATGACTGCGAAACAATAGGGTCGACAAACTAACAACATATATTGGGTTAGTCGTCCCCTCGGCGTTTTAAAGTGACGATATTTGGTTTGTAGATGTCTTTTTCATTCCCTTCTATCATCACGAACTAAACACTTCCAAATTCAACAGCTTCAACTCTAATCATCGCGGGGAACAAAAGGCAGCCCCAGGTACTCTCCGAAATGGATAATCTATGCGCTATTGTATTGCATCTCAGGACAATGACGGCCACATTATGTTTACTCTAGCCTATAACCCCTTTGATAGCACACGCCCTATAGAAGCTCTCTTGTATGTTTAGCTCTATACTCTAAAATCGAGACATACCTCGAAAATATTATTTTTCACTTAACAGAGTAAAGCATAAGGAGTGAAGCGCAATAAAAATACACAATCATAAACGCAAAAAACTCCAACAATTTCCGTAAATATTAATAAACAGAACGATTTGATATTGAATGTTGGTTTTATTATCAAATTGATTCGCTTAGTTACGGCGGTACTAGGAAGTTTATGCACAATGCTATTCACATTACAATGCTGTTCATGAATCTAACACCGACATTCAATCCAACGCGGGCATTTGAAAAACGTCTCCTGAAGTCAGTTCAATAAGGCGCAATTTATTGCGGTCCAATTTGGAGCCGGTGCAGCCGTCCCGTTGTGCCTATTGTGGAGACGCCGCGCCGTGCCGCGCCGCGCCGCGCCGCGCCGGGCCGTCCCCGGCATCAGCGCCGGCCACCCGGCCACGAGCGCCCCCGCCGCGCTGTCCGTCGCGCCGCCAGATTGCGCTGGGAGCGCTCGGCGGCGAGGTTCGCCACAATTAGCGCGCGGATGAGGCGCTTAATAATTTGCCGGAGGGCGGGGGCTGGGGCGGGGACGCGGACGGGGCGGGGAGGGCGCGGAGCGAGGTGAACGGCCCGAGCCTACGCGGCCCAGCCGTCGCGGCGTCCGCTGCGTCGCACCGCCGCCCCGCTTCGTCCGCCCCGCCCACTCCGCCCCGCCCAGGCGAGGCGCGCGTTTGGACCACCTGCTCCTCGTGCCCGTGTCCCCCGTCAAGGGGTTCGCCCGCCGCCCCTCGCCGCCCCCAACTTCCACGCCACCCACTTCGCCGTCGTCTTTACGGGCCTTTTTTTGGGGCCGCCCGCCGCCCAATCCCCACGTACAGTCACTTCCGCGCATGGGCACCCCATGGGCATGGCCTTCGCCCTTAAGGAGCGAGGGAAAAATGTTTGGGCATCCAGGACGTTTGAGCTTCGCTATGAGCATTCGTGTATTGACGAGTACTTTTTCACAGAAAACATGTTACTAATAGCTCAAAGCTGGGGCTTATATTAAACAAGATTGATTGTTCCATTACATAATTTAGAATTTGAGGGAAATTATTATTATATTACTAAAAAGCACAACAGTAACTACACATGTATTTCTACCAAATATCTGTTTTTCTTGGAATTTTATGTCTCTAAAGAAAGTCTCCACACATACGAATGTGTATTGAAGTCTACGATATATTAGAAAATCGTGTTACTGACTTGTAAATGTTAGAAGAAATGCAGAATATGACCTCTGAAGGTAATTTATCTTAGAAAACGTACTTTAGGGACAAATAAACAGGAATTTTGCGTTATACTTTGCAAAATATCGCTGGCAATAAATAATCGAATGAATAATTCCAACAGCAAACTAGAAAGTCTTGGGGTGTAAAGTATTCTCTTCGCCTGGGCCAGTGAGGTGCAGTGAGCAACCCCCGATGGTCGATGCAGAACTGCAGGGGAAGTTGCGGGAGCGGCGCAGGTCGAAGGCAAGGCCTAGTAGCCGCCCGCCCTCCCAGGCAGGTCGGCGGAAGTCCGCGCTATGGCTGCTGTCTCGGAACTTTCCTGAGAGAATGCGGAATTTACCGAGACAAATTTATTGCTAGGGCTCGATTCTACCGTAAATTCCCAACCGAGACACATAAAGGAGATCCCAAAAGCTTCACTTAGACTGGTCCTCCCAAGAAACTTCCATATTTCACGGCAATTTAACAACTGAATCTGTGAGAAGACACTTGTACCTAAACACAGTATTTCCGATAATCAAGTCCAGAAGAACTCCGTTATTGTGTTACCAAATAGTTCTCAAAATTCTCTTAGAATAACTGTTGAATATTTTCACTTTCGAGTTCCAATCATTAAAACTTCCAGGGCAGTTTATTTTTCCTCTTCCCTCTTCGCACATTCTTTCTAGAGCCATTACTCGGTAAATGTGGCTAATTTTTCGTTTAGCAGGACCGTAGCTGTTTTTCTAACAGTTTAATCCAAGAATTCCAGACCCTTGTACTCGAATATTTTCGTATCCAGGCGATCTTACCTTAATCACATAACTCAACGAGAGAAAAACAACTTTCCTTACAACGTTAGTAGGTGTCTGGAAAAAAGGTTCTCCCGATCCAAAAGTTCAAGAAGGAAACTGTTTTTATCATGAGAGCAATTAAGTTATACCAGAAATAATTTCCATATACTGAAATGTAATATGATCTCATTGAAATAAGAAAACTAAATCAGGACATACCAAATTTAGAATTCTTTCAGAGAATTCCTGTTCTGGGTATCCTACTGTTCACGAAATCTCGAAACGCTTTAAATAGTCAAGCAAATTTATTTTCAAAGAAATATCCAATACAAATGGGGTGGTTGCTATAGAATAGTGTCGTAAATACGGACACTGAATCAAAACTCGAGAGGTCTGAACAAAATTGCCAGCACTTTCCAATGAAATTACGCGGAAAAATTATATTCCCGCCGTTTGGTTTATGGCAAGCATGAGACGCAGAGTAAACTTCCAGGCGCACGTGAGAAGCGCTGGTCGGCGGCGCTTCTACAAACTGCTTTCCGCACGAGAAAATGTGAAAGGAAGTCCATTTATTTTCGTATCCCCGGGGCGCACCCTCGCGGCGAATTTTAGGAAGAAACTCGGCGTTTCCGACTCCGCCAGTTTCCGCAGGAACTGGTCAGTCCATTCGACCCGTGGGCTCGCGGCTACACCCCCCTCCCGCGTGGGCGCCGCGCCGGCGCGCGCGCCGCTCGCCGACAAATTATGTCAACCGTATAATCGGTGAAGTCTTATTTGAAGGGTGTCCTACCCCTATAACCATATCTGCGTCAAAATTTATGGATATGGCACAGAGGACGATAAAAATGTGCATCGGCTGCGATCATTGCGTTAGGGGACGAGAGGCGGGCGAGCGTGAGGGGGCCGCCCCCCAAACAGCGCGCGGACGCGAGGGAGCGCTCGCAGACGTCGACGCCCCCGTGGCCCGCGCCGCCCACCCGTGTCCGCCCCGCCCACCCACGCTGCCCCCGCACTGCCCCCGCCCTGGCCCCCGCGCCTCGTGGAGCTCATGCTCACTGCTCTGCCCACCCGACTCCCCTCCGGCCCCGTCGCTTCCCCCTGCGCCACGGCGGCCTTTATCATCAGCAACCGTTTACCTAGTTTCCACCTCACCCGCAGCCTCTCTCGCCGCTTTTATGATCAGCTGCCACAGCTTCTCGTTTCGGCCTCCAATTACTGCCATCGCACTCACCACAAATTCACCTTGTCTACTTCACCACTGCCAGTACAAACTTAATTTTCACCTATCTAAAATCATCTCCCCCTTTGCCAGCGATGAGTTCACTACGTTAGAGACTAGTGCGTTATTCCTATATGATCACGTGTTTAGGGCTCGTGAATAAAATTGTGAAGATGTTTTGTGGGTTTGGATTTGCGTGCTGAAAGATGAAACAGTGGTTGTGAAATATTATGCAGTGCAGCTACCTCGCATTTCACCGATCTGAATAAACGTCTATAATTAAGATGGTATCCAGCGAGAGGAGCGGCTGCAGCCATGTTTTTTGCTAGTTTTGAATGAATGCAGTGGTGTTGGCGGGTCTCCTTCTCTGTCAATGCCTGAGCCGTCTCGCTTCTCGCCACTCACCCAACCTCAAGATCGACGGCGCTGGCGACTGCGGTCACCCAGGCGAGTCTCGAGACTCGGCGGGAGCTAAGGCCGAGGCACGGCGCTAACCCACGGTCTGCCCTGCGGCGCCCCGGCACACCACGGCGCCACTGCTTACCTGCAACACAAACACAGAAAACGGTCAGGTGCGTGAACAAACATCCACGTGTTGGACAACGCCGACCGCCGACCCTTCAAAACACCTCCGGGCGACCAAGAAATAAACGAAAACATAGCGTCTAACTTCTCAGCCACTGGGAAGGGGGTCACTGTTTACACGGTAACACTACTACTGGGCGAGACGTAATTCTCATTGATGAAAAGCGCAGATTTAATACCAATTTCCCGTCCATTCAACGAGTAAAAATGAGTTAATAGTCTTTCATATTAGAGAAAACATAAGAACTTATGATACTCCATCAACCTCTGACGGTGATTAAGCACTGAAACGTAATTGCAATGCCAGCGTGTAATGCCGCGTGCGTCATTCTCTAATTTATATTGATGGTACACAAAAGTGATGACAAAATCGTGTGGAATTCGCGGCATACAAATTAATGAGAACATGTATAACCACTCTCAGCACTTCGACGTGAAAAACTCCAGGGACTTTCAGCTGGTTTCGGCGTTCACCAAAAAAATATTTAAGTAAATAAAAAGCAGCCTTCATAGCCCATCGCCCTATTCTCTAGGACATAATTTTTGTGGTCCCAGCTCTCCTTTCAGACTATTTCATTTAGGCGACAGTGCAGACATAGCGCCTCGAGACGAGCCACGGCAATAAAGGCAAAAAGCTCTTGACGCATTTCTGGGCAAGCACGTGGAATGCCAGCGGCATGTGATAAGAAGAAACAGAATCGCGAGGATAAATCCGGGGCGCATTCCATGAGCTTGTTCTCGTCACGTGGCGCGCTGCGCCAGTTGGAAGAACGACCGTGACGAGGAAGAAGACTGTAATGACTGATTCCCGAGGTGAGGTTCGGAAGAGGAGGTAGAGAACAGAGGGAAGCGTTTGCGAAAGATAATCTGAGACAAAAAAGACATACTGATGTTACTGTATGGAATGACTAGGAAAATAGAAGATCCGGGAAGGAGTGTAAGGTATCAAATGATCAGAATATAGGCAATAAAATATCTTCCTGTGGCCTCTGAAAAGAAAATGTGACGAAGAGCAAAACGTCACACATTATCGCAATACACGAGACTCTGAAGCATGTTTTGAATTTATCTCCAAATATCAATTAATTGAAATAATATCGTCTTTCCTATAGCGAACACATAACTAACTCCTTAATGACAGTAAAATTTACTAATAACAGAATAACAAACTAATAAATAACCTCAAATACACGAAATTATATACAAGCTCTAAATTTTCTAGAGAAAGCATTAATTTTTTCAGCGACCTTTAAAATTCAGAAAGTGCAGTATTAGTTGTAATAAATAGTCACAACGTAGCAAAGGAATATTTTTAGTTCATTATACGTCTATCCAAACGACTATGGATGATGACATAGGTAACAAAACTGTAACCATTTTGAAAATCAGTCATACCTCTTAATTCAAAATATTTTAACAGAAAACTTGAAAAAAAACGAAAATTCCGCAGACGCTGAAGGAGTACGCGTAGGTATCTGTGAGGGCCCGCGAAGAATCCGCGAGAGCCGTTTCCAGCGGGCGGTGACGGGCGAGGCCGGGCGAGTCTGGGGCGAGGCGCGGGCGAGGCGAGGGCGGCGGCGCGACCCACCTCCGGGGGGCGCGGCCGATGACGCCGAACGCCGCGCGCCGCAGCCCAAGATCCGACATAATGATGGGGGGGCGGAGCGTCGGGGAGTGACCCGCGGGCGGCGGCCGGACACGTTCTCACGGCGCGGAGCGTCCTCTCCCGGCCCGACCCGGCCCCGGCGCGGCACAGCGCGGCACGGCGAGGGCCGGCGAGGGGCGGCGCGCGGAGAGATGCGCCGGATAAAGACGGTCACGTGGCCCGCCCGGACTTGACAAACACGTAACAACGCGCGCGAGCGTCGCGTCGCGTCGCGTCCCGTCGCGTCCCGTCGCGTCGCGCCCGCCGCCGGCGCCGCCGCTTCCCCGCCCCGCCCCGCACACCACGCAACCGCCACCCGCCGCGGGCGACCAGACTCGGCGCCACTCCCAAGGCTGCCCGGCCGGGCACGGATTAATGTACTGTGTAACGCGGGGCCCCTGAAAGCGAGCATGTGCTGGCTCTGTTTTTTAAGAATCTTAGTGGTCGGGACACGGGCGGCGGGCGAAGGACCAGCGTTGGAACGTAAGCCGCGCGCGCCAGCCCCAGCCCCTGCCCGAGCCCGCGGCGACCGGCGACCGGGGACGCCGCGCCCTCCCAGTCCCAGGGCTGCCCACGCCGCGGCGCCGGCCTTCCCGATATCGCTCTCCGCGCGCGCCTACCGGGCTTCAGCGGGCGCTCGGGGCTTCATGGCGCATGCCGATGGATTCTGTCCTAATCACCTCATCTTCAGCATGACTCCAAACTCAGCGGGTGACGTAAGGAATCCTTGCCTCCGCTACCGATTTTAAATGAACCGATTTTCAACACCAACCGCTACCGATTTTATATGAAAGCGTTGCTCATTCTTGTCATTCTCGAGCATTTTACAGGCTTCAGTAAAATGTATGTATCAGTAGAAATTTATTAAGTAGTTTATTCTATATAGGACTATTACAGATGATTTATTTGGAAGTGAAATGATTCCTCCAGCTGCTATTGAAATTATTACCTCGAAATTAACAAGTCTAAAATTACAGAACTAGCAAGTTTTTTTACTTCCATTCTAATTCCTGCTGCGTCTTGTATCTGTCGCACCTGCAGCGTACTTACCATTTCAGTCCCCATTTGCGCTAGGAGTACTTTCCAGCCTCGCACCTGCCGTTTTCCTCCTCCCGCCGTCCCTGTCGCAGATTTCGTTGGGGAGACAGCGCTCGCCGCCCCGCCCTCCCGCTCCACATCGCCACCGACTACGCAGCCGCGTCGCAGCAAGCTCCCCCCTTCTCGCCCCTCTCCGCGCACACCACCCGCGCCAGCTGTGAGGAGTGCTGTTTACAGCCCGAATTATTTCGTTCCCACGGCTCTACACTAGCGCTTTCGGAGGGGAACAACGCAACAGCATTTGAATTTGCTTTTTAAAAACAAAACGAAACACCGAACAAACAACCTGGCGAGCCGAAAACTCGAAACACGAACCCAGCTCCCCGTGGACAGGCGGGGCTGACGCGGCGTAGCGACCGGCCTGGCGTAGCCGTCGCCCCAGGCCCTACCCGCCCCTACCCCCGCCCTGCCCCCGGCCACGCCCCCGCCCCGCCCCCGCCTGCGAGCGAGCGTTTGCCGCCGCTCCGGCAGAGCGACGGATAACGCGGCGTATGACAGCGCGGGCCGCGGCGCCGGCTACCGTTGCGGCTGGCCGTGACCCCGCCCCTGGAATGCACCGTCCCGTAAATGAAACATGCAAGCGGGGGCCGATGCTGCTGCAGCCCGCGCTCGGCAAGTTTTGAATTTAAAAGTGATCTACACGCAGGAACAAAAATATTACAGCGTATCGTGCTCCTATAAATGCACGGAAGGCCTGCGCGGCGGCTGCGACTGCGGATCCCCTGGGACGCCTTCCGCTCGTGTCCCGCCCGCTCACGTGCACAGATGTTCCGTGGTTTACCATCGCAACGAATTTCCCTGGATAGTTTAATGGAAGGACAGATTTCACCAGCGCTATTGTTTTCGCGGCCAGTTTTATTCACACCGATCGTATTTCAATGGGCAGGTACTACTTTAGTTGCTGCCATGCCGCAACGTACCTTGAGAGCCCAGCCATCTTTTCTTCTTCCTTTATGAAGGACAAAGGAAGAAATCCGCAATATGTTCACGCTGACAGCTATTGCATCAAGGGCTTCAGAAGCAGAGAGCAACGCATCATTAGCACACTGCATATGGATATCCATGCAAGACATGAACTAGCGCCGATCGATGCCCGTAAGGTCGTGTTCGCATGAGTGTAGCAGCTTCCCGCACGTATTAGTAGTCTTCCTCTATGAGGGTAAATGGCATTTGAATGAGGCAAAGCAAACGGAGGGGATGACGAACACGCACTCGCGCCCGCCGCCTCCGCCTCCACCTCCGCCGCCGGAAGCAATTACTCAATCGGAACGCGCTCTCCTCGTGCGGGGGCGGACGCGGCGAACTTCTCGACGTTCGCAGCCGCGCTTGTTTGGACGCCAATGCGCGCCTCCTTTCTTCGCCCCCTCGCAGCGCGCGGGGCTGCGAGCTCGGACATGTTCCAAAGGCATCATCGCGTCGCCCCCAAGGAGAGCAACTCAACCGGCGACGAAGTTCGGCTTCTAGAGTTGTTAAAGCGTAAGTGGGAAGTTCGCCCACGAAATGAGAACGATGTATTCAACTCACTTGTTTCTGTTAATACACGTATACAGTCACACACGCTCACAGTGATTATTCGCATTCACAAATTTCATTCAGTGATTATTCCTGTGCCGATATGCGTTGACAAGACAAAATAAAAGGAATATGACAGATCACATGAGTTAGAATGTGAACAAAGCAAAACAATTGCTCTAGTTTAAATAAACGTTATTCTCAGAAATATTAAATAAAAAATGTGCTTATATGTCCATGACACTTATTACACGGAAGTTTAGGAAAACATGATCATTGTATTAATAACATGAGTAATAAATGTAAAATAACGTATTTCTGGAATTCGTTCCGTAAAATGTAAGGGAATCAAATTTCAATACAACAGAGTTCGTGAGTAATTAATAAAAATATTTCTACCTTTCAACGGAAGGGAACAATTCAGCTGCCAAAATTACTTTACAAATATAAATATATATTCCTAGACGATAAACAACTTTTTAATTCGTTAAACCTAGTTCCGAAACTACAACATGAGGAATCATTCAAGTTTTGACGTTTCAAACATTTTCAATGTCTGCTAAACAATCTCGATCACTCACAAAACGAAAGGTTAACTTGAACACCACGCAAGGTCGCGCAGGTTGACCGAACAGCCAGAGGCGGATCGAGCCGATCATTTGAAGGGGGGGTCGTAGATTTTTATTAAATAATAAACATATTTGTTATTATTTTGTATATTATTTATGTACTGTAGATATAATACTATACAATATTACTGTTTAAAAATACATAATTCAAACATAAATATTTTAATCAATTTCGCCAAATAAAGGAAGGTAAACAAAAACTCTAGGGCTTTTGGGGGGGACCATGGCCCCCATTGTCCCTCCGTGGATCTGCCAGTGCGGACAGCCCGCTGCACTCTGGAGGAAGCTGTCGCGGCCAGCTTGTCGCAGGCGGCTGGAGCGGCGGCGCCGGACACCCCTGAGCTCTTACCGCGCCAGGTCTGTAGGGAAGCCAGCCGCAGACCCGCCATCCAGTCGAGCACTGACGAGATAAGGCTGAGTGAATGCTTTTAATGATTTTTAAAAGCTAAACCAGTGACCA
Organism: Teleogryllus oceanicus; assembly: GCA_964035755.1. NCBI lineage: Eukaryota > Metazoa > Arthropoda > Insecta > Orthoptera > Gryllidae > Teleogryllus > Teleogryllus oceanicus. The sequence goes on from CAXIVR010000001.1 coordinate 132,098,079, forward strand.
CATATACGTCCGGGTACAAGATGGCTGACAACTCTTCAACATGGCCACGCCCTTCGCCACGTGCTGAGGTCTCTCTCTACCACCAAGAAGAGCAGCGTCCAAGCAGCTCGGACAATCACCTCCAGCGGTCACCGCGCGCGCGAAGGTGAGCAGAGGAAGAATCGGGTAACATACTCATCACCCAGAAATGTACGTTTCCGTCATCGCTACAAGTAGCCAAAGTGTCGACGTGGATTATTTTGTTGCGACAGACAACGGCAATGGTGACTCTTGCAATGATGTTTTGACTCGGCTCTTTTTTTATAACAATGCCGTCATTGCACATTTACAGTGTTTAACTGATTTTCCGTTTTCTAAACAAGGCTTTATGTTGCTGCGTAAATGCTGTGATTGATTTCATGATTATTTCGAAACAAATTTAACTAAAAAATTAGACGAACGTCAAATTTATTCCACGAATAATTTATTCAGAATTATAATCAAAATATAATATAATTATACATATAATACATACAAAATATAATATTACAAATTTAACTAAAAAATTAGACGAACGTCAAATTTATTCCGCGAATAATTTATTCAGAATGATAATCAAAATATAATATAATTTTATATTTGAAATTTTATATACTGTTTATTTTATTTAATAAAATACGTGTCTCGTTTGCCGATTCAATTGCTTTTTATGACACGGGAACGAACATTTCGAATTATCAAATGTTGCCAAAAACATTCCTGGCTACCTTTATTCATAATTCATCCAAGTAGTAAAATGCAGAGTTGGAATTCCAGAGCTCAAGAAAACGTGCGCGGAGCTTACTTCTCCCCGTACGTCACATGCCGTCTTTTACTGTATTTTTACGTTAAATAAATCTAAATTTGAATTTAAAATGAATAATTACTGACTGACGAAAACATCCATTTGAGGTTTGTTTTCAACCCTCACACAAATGAATGAAAAAGATACGAATGTTTATAATAGAAAATCCATTTATTTTTTAATCCAGAATTCTTTATAAAAATAAGAAGCATACTATGTTCATATCATGTTTTCTTAAGGGTGATTGCAAGGAATCTTACCTAGGTATTTCAGTGAAAATGCAGATAGCTAACTCTACGAAAAAAGTAAAAAGAAAGAAAAAGTTCGGCAGCACAAGTGTGCGGCAAACTTCGACGTTGGCGAAGGCCGACATTACAGAGGGAGAAAAAGGAAGAAGACGAACACAACACTGCGCCCGCTTTAGAGATTAATTATCTGGGAGATACTGGGACGTACCACCTCAAGAAGTTGGAACATCGCGTTAGGAACGCTTCAAAGGCGCGAGGGGAAAGGTAGGTCAAGGGGCTTTTGAGGGGACACGCAGGAGGTCCTGAGATGACGAAGGCAAATCTGACGATCCTTTGGAAGGGAAAACGTCTCCAATTTTCTCTGCCCTTCCTCACATTAAGTTCTTACAGCGACCACAGCCGTTAAGATGTTCCGTGCCCCACGCGTCGGGGGACTCGCCTTTAGGCGAGTGTAGGCGGGGACAGATTTCAAACGTCATCTTAATTGAAAGGTTGATGAGTCCTGTGGTCACATTTAAAAGAAACTGTTCTCAAGGTTTCTGCTTTCGTATGAAGAAGATTAACTAAATAGCAACCGCAAAACACAATAACAAATTTATTAGGTTTATTACATTTATTTGATTTTCCTTTCAGAAATGGGTTTGTTATTTACACATATTTTACACACATTGCCGGTTCCAAAAAGCAAGTGTTTCATTTCAATAATTATCATTTTTAAATTCTCGTTCACATCGAATTTCTAGGGGAGTTATAAGAAGTCCAAACAATCGATGCGGATATTTTGAAGGATATACTCGTATTAGAAGTTCCTAATACCTGAAAAAGTGTTAGAGAATATCTCTGGAGCTCAAACTACATAGGAGTGCCTTGCGAATTTGAAACAGATCCTCCAATCAATGGTGTATACCTTTTTTTAAAACTCATAGGACGTTTTCAAAATTATCTAAAAAATAGCACATTTTTCTTTCGGATGGAGGACAGTGCACTTACAAATGTTGAAAGTCCGATTTTCATTAAAAGCTCTGAAATTTCCAAAACTGCAAAAGTTTGAATTTAATTTGAAGCTGTCTTACGCCTTCTTTGTTAAGGTAGATATTTATTTTTATTGATATCTATTCTTCAATATTAAATATTTAATTGCCATGGAGATATTTTTGAAAATACGAGTATGTAGTACGTTTTGTTTAATCGTGAGTGAAATCGTCATGATTTTTCTAATGTACTACCTAAACAAGATTTTCTCAAAAACGACTCAAAATGTTTCTTTACCTTTTTAATAATTCAGTAGAATACACTTATTTAGTTTAGTTAAGTTAATGCCTTATTTTACGTGGCGAGACTCGGGCCATCAGGCCCGCTCTTCCGACTAACCACGCAAATTTCGATACGCTCCTTTCACCACCTAGCGGAGAAAGGAGGTATTATCTTGGGCGACGAAACTGGCGGATCTCAATTTTGCTCAGAGGCTTCTTTTAGGCTTGAGGATCTTTTACATGCAGTAAATCTACTACATGGGACAGCCGGCTTTACTTCCCCTCCGAAGGAAGGCGTACGAGGGATTTTTTCGCCCTTAAAAATCCACGGCTTCGATCGGGTTTGAACCCGCAAACTCGGGTAGAACAGTCCGGTACGCTGACCGTTATACCACCGAATCCGCAAATTTATTTCTACAGTACAAAAAGCTTTTGAATAAAAAATTAAACATTTAATTTTTTAAACAAATAATTTGACAAAGAGAGTTATGCCCAAGACTGCTGAGATATTAGAAGTACAAAACATACTAAGCAATATAATTATTACAATTTAACGTAATTGTTACAGAAAATCCGAGGACGTCTGGAGTGCACTGTTGCATCTTTATTTGAGATAAGCGAAGACATAAATTCATAAAATAGTATCGGTTGTTACTGCAGAAATCGTGTGGAAATCCATATGGATGTGTAACTAGAAGTAATCTTCCACAATAAAAATGTATTATTTTGAAAGGTTACCTCTACTTACCTATACGATAAAATAACGTTTAGTGAACCCACGAAATAAACGACTTCCCTCAAATTAAAACCGTTCCGCAACATGACAATTATTTAGATATCTCACTTGTCTTGTGTAACAACGATGTGGGCTTTTAACGTAAACATCAGAATTCAAAAAAATGTTGGAATAACTTTCTAATTCGATTGCGCAAGAGGATGCGATCTCAAATGTACAATGTAACATTTTCTGGTGTGGAATTCGTCAGAAGATCATGAATAGAGTAATTACTAATACTTATTAATCAATAAAAATAGTCTCGAGAAATGAATTATATTCCAGAGAAACGAATGAAAAAGAAGTTTTACAGATTTACTACAAAATATAGTGTAGCTAGTTGTTTGATTTGATGTGAATGATGTAATGTTATAAAATGGGTATTATTGCGTGATTATAATTTGGGGACAGAAGAGATTGCGGAATTGCTCTTATACAAAATACAATCATTGAATGCAGTTTATAAAATGACAATTTTGCGTTATGAAAAAAATTACATAAATCAAAGATTACAACCCAAAATTTTCTAATTTAACAAAAGCCAATTAAATCGTCCATTTTCAATTGAATATGTAATAGTTTATATCAATTGCAAACTGCACCAAAACTTTTTTTTCTTCGTTTAGGTAGATAGAAAATAACAGGGCCAAAAATGGAAACGTGCAGAAATCTATGTTCAACAGACAATGAATCAGAATGATGAGTTTCTAATGTCCCTTTACTCCAATACTGTATTTCTACTGTTTCAAATCGTTGTATAAGGTACGAAGATATCCAATCTAGAGTAATGCCAAAACTTCCATAAGAAGATAATTTTGAAACAAAATGTAAAGATCTATGTCATCAAATTAATTTGAAAGATCAAAAAATACCAAATTGTATAATATGAATCCGAAATTAAGAAGTATGCGTGGCAGTCGTGGATCTATGGCTCCCATTGGAGGTCGCAAAAAGCCAATATTTTTTGTAATTTTACACTCCTTATCAAAACTACTATTTATTGATCGCCTCACAACCAAAAGAGTAATCTCATTATGAATATGCACTTATTAAGTTAATCATTTGTCTTATTTTCTTTTTAATATAGCGTGAGTCCGGGCTAGAAACTGCCCTCCCTCTCTGAAATACTTTCTGGATACGGCACTAACGCATGACAATTTTGTTACCTGTACATTAAGTTAATTTAAAAACAGTACTTTTGACGCCCTTTGCTGCTAAAGTTGGTTACTCCACTCTTAAAATTTTGTCGCAGGGTCCCGCCTACCAGGCCTAATAAATTCGGGCCTGCTGGCAATCTGCGAGCTCTTTCATTTCGACCTGCCAACCGCAAGCACAACCTGTGCTGCCCGGCCTCCGCGGCCGCCACCGCCACCACCACCACCGCCGCCGTCCCCGCCCCCGGCACCGCCCCCGCCACGGGCACCACCGCCGCCGCCGCCGCCGCCGCCGCCGCCGTCACCGCTACCGCCACCACCACCGCCGCCGCCTTCCCCGCCGCCGCCCCCGGCACCACCGCCGCCGCCTCCGTCACCGCCACCGCTACCGCCACCGCCACCGCCGCGTCACCTTGCGGCGACGCAAATCCATTTCGCACTCGCCGCCGCCCTGCCACGCGCACGCGCGTGCTTCAATTACCGCAATAGAGCCCCACGTGCCTCAAATATCCCTGGCGCCTGCCCACGCGGTGGCGGCCCGCCCCGTTCTTGGGACTTTCAGCTAATTGGGGGCTCCGGTCGTAATTATTGACAGCCCTATATGGCAGGCATCAGATGTGTCGCGAACACAGTACACGCTGCTGATTATCCCAACATGTTCACCGAGCGGTTGTCACGATTTTTCATAATGTGCAAGCGTAGTTAACATAAAGGCCAGATAAAATTCTTTCATCAGATCGAAATGGATACTTAATATCTTCGTCGTAGAAGGAATGTCCGAGTCATTCAAAAATAGCTTTCACTAAAGAAGATTCCTTATAAAGACGTTTCAATTATCTCGATGAAAATTAACGGGTTGCCTGCAGTTTGGCATTATCGACATGGGTATGCAAGCCGGTAAATTAATATAAAAAGTTCCTACTCAAACCTACTCCCTCATTTGGGGCGTGTATTTATGTCCTAAGTTTATTTTTTGTTGTTTTCGACATGCACGACGGTGGATAATTTTACGCTTTATCATTTTTCATGACGCAAGTTTTTAGTTTCTACATGTATTAAATGAGTCCAATGAGACCATCAACGTCATATTCTGATACAACTTAATTAACTAACACAACCTTGATTACCCCTATGATGAAAAAATATTTTATTTTGATGTATATTTCCAAGGATATTTTGGTTCTGAGAATTCTCTTAGTCCATACGTTTCAATACTTTTTAGAGAGAAAATGCAATTATTGTTTTAGTTCTCTCCCATTTAAATGGCGTTCTGGTACTGAAATGCCATCGGAAGGTGTACCCATAAAACAAAATAAATGTTTAATAGGTCAAAAAATTATACTAACGTCTCTTCTCTGTTTTCTTCATTCGTGGGAAGCATGAAATTAAACTAGAATTGTTAAAAATTAACGAGTTGTTCAAACAGACGTAAGAGGCGGTACTTCCGAGGAGTGAGAAACCTATCTGCAGAGTACGTTTCATCATAAACTGTCACTACAACATAAGGAAAGCAGTTTACATATTTTTATTTTCGGAATTAATAAATATCTGTATTTAGTTATTTTTCTTTCTAGGTTGAAGTTAATACATTACCAACACATTTGGTATAAGGCTACTTCATTTCACGACGTCAGTAGAAAAATGGCACGTTCAAAAACACGGTGTAGGAGCATGTGTCGGTGCCCGAGGAGGAGAAGCCTGCGTAGGATGGAGGCGGCAATAAGGCTCCCATGCATTGAGCGTCGCGCGCTTCATTCACCGCGCGTCGGTCCCAGCGGCCGCGCCCGCCCACGCGGGACCGGTCAGCGCCGGCTGCCGCGGCGCGGCGCGGCGCGGCGGAGAAAGCGACAGAAACACGAAACACACGGTACTCCTCCTCCCCGTAATTGCTTGGAGGGGCCTCCACCCAAAGCTTTTCCCAGAGCCCGGCGAACCACCGCCCAAGCGCTGCGGAGGATTGATGACAGTCTTGAAGCTAAAATTACCCGCCTAGCGGAAACCTACCCACTCGCCACACGTCCCAGCGGTGCCCCTTGCCCGACGCCGTCACCGCCCGCGCCTGCACTTGCCGCCGCCCCGCCCCCGTCGCCGCCCGCCACCACAACGCTCGCCCGCGCGCCACGCCTCTGCTCCTGCCTCTCGCCACGTCGCCACGCGAGGCCGGCACAGCACAGACCTCACTGGACCCACCCTAGCGCAGCATCTCACCGCCTCGTACCCCACCACTATCTCCGCCGGCTTCAACTTCACCCATCACTATCTCACAGCAGTTCCTGTCCACGCGTGTTTCTCACAGCTTTCACCACATGACAACCCTTCTTCAATCTACAGATTGACCCGCCCTATCCACTCCCTAAACATCCAGTAGCAATGCCTCAATATACGTTTATCAAAACCCAACTCATTCATAGAGATCTTCCTGCGTTTTCGACCATTCTGCCGCGGGCCTGCCTCCCCACGCGCACCGGCGGGGAAGTCCGTTTTCGCAGTGTGTGACGGCGACCGCGGAGGGGAGGTGTTAAGCGAGAGCGGGGTCGTCCGGGGCCGGAGTGCAGGCGGTGCGGGGGCGGCGCGGGGCGGTGCAGGGGTAGCGCGGTGGCAACGCGGGGACGGCGTGGGGGCGGCGCGAGGTCGGCGCGGGGGCGACGCGGACCTCTCAAGAGGGAGGTGGGGCCGCTGGGAATCCCGCGTCACTCGCCGCCCTCACCGCCGTCGCCATGCCCCGCCCCCGGGGTCCTCAGAGACAATGGACACGCGCATGCTTATTTTTAACCGCGTCGCGCGCAATTCTCGGGTCTCAGGCGCACTGCAAGTACTTCCTTCTAATTGCATTTCATTACGTCGCAATAACGAGCAAACGAGGAAAAAAGTGAGTATACGACGCAATTTTAATCGACTCACAACCATAAATGACCGCGTATTTTAGCATTTATGGCGGCTGAAACGATCAGCAAGATTTGTTGAAATGCCTTGCTTTCTTGTGGGAATAGTGGCCTCAGATGGGTTAACAAAACCAGCTGTTATTCCCTGCAATTATATTTAATATCTTCTGTTTCGTTAAAATTAATACATTCGAAGTTAATACGCGTCATTTTACCTTCATTAAGTTTTTTTAATTAACCCGTTCGCGTGATTTAGTTTAAAAAAACATTCGAATTAAACGTAGAGGAAAATCACAATACGTAGTTTAGTGAAAATAAGTCAATCTTCTTTCTATCTTCTTGCAAATTTAAGACATCTGCCAAAATGAATGAATGAATGAATGAATGAATGAATGAAATGAATGAATTCTCCATGCCTTTTCCGTTCCTAACAAGAACATATTTAAGCCTGCAGAACATAGTTTCATACGAAATCGAATGTGCATTACGTTACTTTAGCTGGGAGATACAATACAACAAAAATGCATCATTGCTTTTGAACATCTCTTGATCTGCTCCCGTAAAGAAAGTGGCTACATGACCAATGCACGATATCTACTAGTCATTTTTGTAGATATAATGACAATGACTTACATAATTCTTAGACTAATACTACACCATTAAATGACCTGTAAATTCAAGGACAAGTTGCGTTTGAATGAGTGCAAAAATTCATAACTATTGTGAGAGTAATAATGACTACTATGAGAAAATTATGGGATGTAAAACAATGCGAATCGCAAACAGATTCATCAGCATATTATATGGTCGTTTCAATCTGTAAACACGAGAGCTGCGAGTCCGGACTCCTTCGCGCCTTCACGCGTAGCAACTCACGTACCCCACCTGCTATTCGCGTCTCCGCACCCGAAGAATCGCGCCTTCGCGCCTTCACGCGTAGCAACTCACGTACCCCACCTGCTGTTCGCGTCTCCGCCCCCGAAGAATCGCGCCCTCGCGCGTAGCAACTCACGTACCCCACCTGCTGTTCGCGTCTCCGCACCCGAAGAATCGCGCCTTCGCGCCTTCACGCGTAGCAACTCACGTACCCCACCTGCTGTTCGCGTCTCCGCACCCGAAGAATCGCGCCTTCGCGCCTTCACGCGTAGCAACTCACGTACCCCACCTGCTGTTCGCGTCTCCGCACCCGAAGAATCGCGGCGGCAGCAGCGCAGGCTGCGCGACGTTCGGTCCAATGATGGAGTCACAGATAACAAAGAAGTTGAAGCCCGAGTCACTTTCCCCAAGAGAGGTGGAGTCAAGCACTTCTCGGAAACATTTTTTTTTCTGACGGAAGACTTTACGACGCAGCGCCTAATACTGTGCCTGCGTGGGCGCCTGCCTCTGACCTGCTCCGCCCCCGCTCCGCTCCCTCTCCGCTTCCGCCCCGGCCGCCTCCGCCTTGGAGACAGTGACTCAGGCGCCGCTCACTCCGATTACCAGACGAACCAGCTTCGCTCAAGGGTTGTTTCAATTCCGCTCAACTCTCAACTACCTCGCTCCATCTTTCCGAAGCTCGTTTAGAATGAAACGACAAAAGGTAGGTTATTTTCGACACTTTAAGCAAACTCTTAGTGAAGTTTCGAATAGCACATCGTCATTTTTTTTGTAATGTTGCTTTAAAGTTACGCGCAGCTACTGCATAATATACCATAAGTTTTTAAAAGACGTTTTAGGTTCTCTAAGAATTCCTGCTGTTCGTGAAAGTTTTGAAAGGACTAGAAGCTCTCAGCGCTCTGTGGCAATTTTAAATACTATTTCAAAATCTGCGTGTCCAAGTTGAATACAAAATGCAGAAGTTAACAAATTGATGTCACAGAAATGAAAATTATCATATATTTAAGTAAGGACAAAATCCGTGCCGATTACCAGCATTTTATTCAGCATATCCTCCGGAATTAATACACCTTTACCAGCATTCAAAAGTCGTTTGATGTATAATCGACGCTTGTTGCATGCGGATCGAGTAAAAAAGAGTCATCGATGCTTGCCTCATTTATTTTCTTAATACTCTTCTGATTTTCGTCTATCGTTTCATTCTCCACCCATTTACCCCTATCATCAGCAATATTTTTTTGTTCATCTTCTTTCTACGCTTCAAATGGTCAAATATTATTCCCTCCTGTCTTCAATCTTTACCTCTACTTTTTTTCTTTCTTTTCCTTTTTTCTTTTTTGATTTATTTCCATTACGCTCTCTCATTTTTCTACACCGAGTGTCCCACCATTTCCAAATCCGTCCTTCCCCTGCCTTGATATTGAATTTCCTTTCGGGATACCTATCTTGAGCCACCTCTTTAATTTGAATGATAATTTCCTCCACATTCCTTTCTACCTTCCTACATAAGATATTTTTCTTAAAATCTTTAATGATATTTCAGTCTAAAATTCTTTTTTTATAATCCTCATTTCATCCTTGTCCTCGCATTAAAATCCGTAAAATCACTCTGTTCTCAGTACGTTTGAACTTCTTGACTGGCTCTAATTCCTTATCCTAGTTCATATTAATCTACACGCAATATAATTCTCAATTGAATTAATTTATTTTCACCCTCTTTTCCAGAATGCCTCTCATCTCTTCCCATTCTCCTCTCTTTCCTCCCTATCCCCTTGTAATTCCTCCTTGACCCCTGTCAATATCCTTTTCTTTACCCTTCCTTACTTCGATGTCCTACTGATTTTAAGAATCTTTGAATAATTATTTGCCACTAACTTTCACATCAGTATCCCACACTAAAATCCAACTTCTCTTGCTTTAATTAAATCTGATTGTTCATGCATCATTAATTTCTTAATCTATCGATTCAAGATCCAATCCGCTTTCTGGTTATATTTTAGTCTACGCATAACACTATTACTACAGTCCCAATATGCAATACTGTCTGCGCCAATTACTATTACCGCCAATAAAAAAACGCTGCTAATAAAATATCTACAGGGAACTATTTAGAAAATAGGAGGATGTTACGAGTATAGATCGTTTGTGGTTGCGATATAACTATTTTTCGAAGCAAATTTCTGGAATATCGTAGAGCATAAAAGTTTGAATTATTTAACCCAAAGGAGACAAAATTCCAGGAGATAGCGAGATGAGAGCGAAGCAAACAGGTTGGAAAAGTTTGATCGCTAATCCCCGAGGATGGCGTCTCTTTGAGGCGCAATGCGGCGCTTCCGAGAGGCTCCTCCCGGGAATTGAGGGGGAGGTTCACCTGGGCGCCTCGCAACACCCGCCGCAGCGAGGGAGGGGGAGGGGCAGGACTTGGTCGGCGCGCCCTGCGAGTGGGTGCGGAGGGCGAGGAGAATCAGGGCGGCGCAGGGCCACGCACACCCAAGGGGAACGGGTGGCCACGATGGACGCTACGACTAGAAGCAACGTGCCGCAGGAGCCCGGGGGCAGGCGCAGAAGAAGGAAGGAAAGGAGGGAGAGGAGATGGTGGCTGGAAAAAGACAGGCGACGAGGACTACTGACAATCATTGGAAAAATGGATGAGGTTGGGGAGAGAGAGGAAATCGGTGATTAGGGGAGATGAGAGAAGCCGAGTACAGATACACAAAAACTGAGAAGAGGAAAGGAATAAGGGAAATAGGATGGAGGGAAACAAGATGAAAGGACGGAAACTGGAGGGTGTGGAAAGGGACGGAAGCAGCGCCGAGGAAGACGCGGTTTTGGGGGGGCTGTGGCTAGGGGCGGGCAGAGGCCGGCCGCGGGGGGCGGGGGGGGGCGACGGGGAGGCGGGCGGGCACGCGGGGGGGGCGGGGACGGCGGCTGAGACAGGGGCAGAGGGACTTAATTCGCACCGCCGTAAAGCGGGATCGCATCGTTCCGAACATCGCTCTTGGGTTACGGGGGCCAAACGGCGCACCTTGTTTATTGGTCTCCCTCGGGCAGCAGCGCCAGGTAGCCGACCGCCCGGCTGGACCGCAACGCCGCCTCCGCCTCCGCCTCCGCCTTCACCACCGTCTCCGCCTCCGCCTCCGCTTCGCACGCCACCGCTGGGCGCGGGGCAAGGGTGGCGGGAGCCCGGCGCCGGGCCACCGCACCACCATTGGCGTTCCCCAGGCTGCGCCGCTGCGCGCTGCGGTGGCCGTGCGTGCTGCGAGCCTAGCGCGTGCTGCCCGTTCCCGTACGTACAATCCCGAGCGACTGGCTTTCCAGGCAGAAACGGGGATAAGCAATTCGCAGAATGTTCCGATGAAACACTCTTCAACAGAGCGCATTTCATTACTAATGATTATGCTTAAAAACCATGCGATTACATTTAATTCATGGAAGATCATTGTATGAAGAAGAACGGAATGCATAGCAAAATATTAAGTGGTTATCTTCATTAGTTCACATTGGTACTCTCCGATGAAGTGAATGCGGCTGAAAATGAAAGTATATACAATTTCTAGGTAAGAACATCATAGTTTTGCAGATGTATTCTATAAAAATTAAAGTTTATTTAGTGTTCTTTGCTCTGTTAAGTTAACTTGAAATGCCATTGCGATATATCATTATAGTTCCTGTCTGTGCCATCCAAAACCTGTTTCATATGATAAAACAATTCTACAATTTTCTTAACAACCACCACACTATTAAAATGCGTTCATTAGGTTAACAATAATGACTAAACTAACAATAAAACTATGAAGAGAGGTAAAATTGCAAAATGATCCAGAGTTCACTGCGGTATTTTAATAATAGTAGAAGTGACAAGTGGGCAACGCGTGAATAAATTAATAAAACAGTTTATTCTTGTCAAATGCATGACTGCCAACATACATAATCACAAGATACCATGCCGACAGGCTTTACTTAACGGTCTTGTTCCTCCGATTTGCTTTCAGCACGCAAGAAGCAGCACGTTTCCCTCTCTCGACGCTTCATAGAAGAAACTCAGGTCGCTAGACGCCTCGGAGGAGTTTAGTTCCTTTTCTTGAGATGAGACCCTCCGACTGGCCTGCCCGGTAGTCGCCATTTAGTACGCCACGCCACGGCAAGAGGAAGAGGAGGAATAAATTGAGCAAGTCTATCGAAAAAGACAGTACCTTTTAGTCTCGTGAAGCTAGACAAGCAGAGAAAATCGTTGGCTAGCGTTACTAGTAATTCCTCGTTCACGGGGAAACTATTGCTATGTTAATCATCGATGTCAAATGAAACGCTATTTCCGTTGCTCCCGTTTATAAATGTTCGGCGAATGATTTGCAGAGAGAGAGAGACCATAAAACATTTAGACTGCAAAGAAATACAGGCCTAACCTGTTTTTGAAGTAATTTAAGAAATGAAAATAATATAATGAACTGTGACAGTCGTAAGAGAAATGATTACAAGAAAATATGAACTAGAGAAAAAACCTGCAATTTCCTGCCGAAAACACGTACATTTATCATTATATTGATTCTATTTGAAAGATAATGATTGATAACTGATTTTCTATACTTAAATTAAATAGTTAAGTGAAAATAAAATGTTGAAGTTCAATATTTGTTAAAGTTTAATGACACATCATTGTTTTTCTCATTTTTATTGTGGTTTCTATTACTAATCACAGAAATAACTACATATGTTTTTCCTTCAGTACAAAACACCGCAAGTTACCATGCCATAAGCGTATTGTTTCAAAATGAAATCATAGTTTCCCTCTCCGTAATGACTTAAGGTTGTAAATTTGTCTCGAGATTATCAAGGCTTCTGATTGTCATAAAAACGGAATTCTTCGGGAACGAAGTTCATCGTAGCACGGACTGCAACATCGTGCCAGCAACACAGCGACGCTGCAGCTGCGCCACCACTGTTCCGGACTCCCACTCGTCCCCGCCCCTCGTCACCCCAGCACATGCGAAACAGTTTTTCAGCTCCAAAACGTCGATGGTGCTTAAACAAGACGGAACTTGACAGCCAGTTCCTTACATTTAGGCTTTGCTTCGAACATTTGCTTTTATGGTGTTCCTAACACTGTCAAACTTCATCTATCAATCTTTGTTTCGCTCGAACAATCTTGCCCTATTACCCTCACTCCGCTCTGTCGCTTGCCTTCTTGCCGCACTAATTCTCTCTCCTTCACTTTCAAACTCGCAACTTGCTCTCTCCCCAGAAGCTGGCGCCCGCGCCTCAACGCATACGACTGTGCAGTCGGTAATAACTACAGACAGGGCTCGACAGCCGTTTTACCAAGTTTTAAATGCAGCGTTCCGTGCCGTGAACCCTCTTAAAAGGACTTCCTTCATAACCTCCCCGCGAATGAGGGAAGGGCGAGGAGAGTATCCGAAAAAAACATGAAAACTAATTAGCCGAGCTCAGACCTGAAATAATTCGCCATTGCCGCCCGCAAACCGACGTCCGTCATGGTCGCGTTTGCATCTGCCCCAGCAGTTTCGCGCGGTTTACCGAATCCTCCATTCTCCTTCTCTATGGCCATTAATCCTCCTGACATATTACCTACTGGGCTATCTTTTTCACTTTATATTCATTTATTAATGCAGATGCTATATTGCTATATCACATAGATCGTTTAAAAAACTATATTTTTACGTTTTAAAAATATCATATATTTTCTTTCGTTGAATAGTCTGACGTATCTGCTTCAATCGACAAAGAGCAAAGGAAAATACAAGTATTGGATATGCGAGAGACGTTAAAAAATGAATAAAAAGTGAGTTTCAATATTCCGGTGAATTTTGTTACAACATGGAATACAAAATGAGCCACAGTGCAGGAAAAGTTACGTAAGCAAAAGCGACTAAAATTGTTTATGTTTATGTGCGGTGTTTGCATGTAGGGTTACAAGAAACGAAAGAGGTCATACGAAAACATGACAAAGAATTCACGCAATGAATTTAAATGTTAGGGCAAGTAGAATTCTGGAAAAAGCTAAGTAGAGTTCGACATGCAAGCAAATGGGTTGTAAAATTGTTGGTTTTGGATTTGTTACAAAAATGTATGACCAGGATTCATATGAACAACATGCGCTTAAATTCCATCCACACATTGCGAGTTCCCATTAGCTTGCATGTTACACGCTAGAGGTTTGTTCTGTGAGATCCAATTGCCGAAAATGTGGTTTGCACTAATTCAATTCCTGTGTAATCGGCACACATGATGTTTATATACCATAATGTAGTTAGACATCTGGGAATTATTAATACTTCATTCTATCCATTCTTACCATAACTAATAGATGACTACACATGTGTCCCTTTTTTATTTTTTATTCGGATATTGCAAAATTCAAGCATTTTCAAAGTATTTTGCTCTCAAAGTACAAACAAGACGATCGATAAATTTCTCTTATTCAAGGAACCAATGTCAACGGAAATTCCTCCCAAGTTCATCTCCATTTGTAAATTCCTTCTTCAATCATTCGGCAGGTGTACATACAACGACAATATCAGTTGAAAGGACGAAAATAGATTGAAGAGATATGTCAACGGAAATGAAATGTTCTCTATCTGGCGCGCTCTTGATAGAGCAGTCTGTAATTTTAACTCTTCCACTCCGCCCCATCGCGTCGATCCGTTGAACGAGCGCCATCTCCCACTTCTTCCGAGATCTCAGACGAGGGCCGGGACAGCAGGGGAATAGACAACGGACGGGCTGGCAAATAGAAAAGATGCGTACTTAAGACGTTCCTTGCTTTTTTACAAATCCTTAACGGCCTTTTGAACGCCACTTTCCAGACAGGAGAGTTCCCGGTAAAGCCCGGAATCGAAAGGGACGGCGCTATTCTCGAGAGAGAAGAAGGCAGCCCGTCTCCGCGGGGCACGGGGAGAGCGGGGGGCGGAGGCGAACGGAGGTGGCAAGGGGCCGGAAATATCCCCTTTTAAGGAAAAAGGCAAATAAACTTTCAACAATTCGCTATTTAATCAGCGTTGTCGCAAATCTACAGAAAAATGCATTATCCTGCCAGAAATATAGCACTGAATTGAAATTAATATTTTAGGAAGAGCAACGGACATTGCTGTATACATATTTATCGAAAAATGAGACGGACTCACTGTGACGTCAAACGTGATTTCGGTTGTTCCCTACTTAGAGAGTTGAATGATATGAAATGTTCCCATTAGCATTTCTAAAAACGAGATAACATGAAAACTATTATCTCTCTAAAAATATAAAAGAATTTAAATGATTTTTTTCATTTATTACTTTAAAAACCGTCACATGCAACCACAGACGCATGGATTTTACATCGACATAATGATACAAATGTTAGTTTCTTATATTAGAAAAAAAATTCAAATTCATATTGTTAAAGAGGTCCCTGAGGAATTTTCAATTCAACACGTTAAACCAACCTTCGTATTCACACGTATACGAAGAACAAGTACGATTTGTCACAATCAAAAACAGGCGATGGGTAATCGCAGTACAGTTTTTGAAAAACACGCTGCATCCCACTGGGCGGCGTCTTTTAGTCCCCTTCTGCATGTAGCGCGCACGCAACGCCACACCAGCGAACAGCACTACACCGGCTTTATGGAGCCCAAAGACGCCCGAGCGGTACATGTGTTTCCTCAGTACCCAACCCTGTTTTTGCTCGCTGTTCAAACAAGCGAGTGAAACCGCAAGTTATACTAAGATCGTTTCGTAACACTGGCTTTCGATTAGACTTTCCTTCGAGTATGCTTCCTTAAACCAACGAGCTTGATAGTTTCGTGGTCATGCGGCCGAATAACAGTTTCAACTGATGTTGAACACTAGTGCAAATTGACGACAGGAGAAAACGCAGGAAGAGACAACCATAGACGACGCTCGGATAGCTCGCAGAATTCACAAAATAGAAAACTGAATGTTTACAAGATCAAAATTACTTCAACATAATACAAATTGTTTTTGCTCAATAAAATAAAACTAAAGTAAATTAAATACGAGGAAACCACAGTTCCCCTACAAAATACGAGAGAAATTTATAAAAGGAAAACGAAATATCAATTTCTTTTAACGTATTGAATTGAGAAATGCGCATTTGAAACGGTAACTCACACAATTCAGAATAATCGATAAAGAGCAGCTCGTGGTAGTTGTCGCATCTTCAACGGAACACCGCGTCTTCAAGGGAACACCAGCAAAGAAATGACATTATGGCAAGAACTCACCACTTGAAGCTCCCAGGGGAGCGCACACATCTTTCTTCCCCTTCAGTTCATCACTCACTTCCGCGCGCGGACGCGACTCAGAAAGGATTGGAGCTCCCGAAAAAGCAGCGCATCGATGCTGATATTTTCATGGAATTACCCATCACAGCGCCCTTTAATCAACTGCCTCACAATAAAGCCGCAACCGCGCTCAAAGGAAACCGCGGGCCGACAGGCGGCCGCGGCCAAAATATATTCACGGCACGAGAATATCCTCTGATTGCTTGGTAATTGGCGAAGCGCTGGCGACATCCGCAGACGGGGCTGCGAGGGCGACGGCACGAAGGCCACGGAAAGGGAGCACACGGCTCACGAGCAAAGCAGCGGATCAAGACAGTTCAAGCAAAATCATCTCGCTGGCAATATCTTGCAATTATTAGGTGAACAAGAGTAAGTGGATGGACAACATTCCCTTTTCCCTGTTTCATTATACCTCAAAAAATTATTTCCATAGAGAATTAGGTGATACTCGTAAAACGTACGTCATTCTTAGAATAGAGACTCACTATCCTACGCAACGTACGTTTTGCTTAGTACTCGCCTCTCGGAACAGCTGGAATCCGTGGATTGCCGAGCGTTGCAGACGAGAGCAAAGTTCGCGCGTGGGGCGAGACGGCGCGTGGGCAGCTTTCGGCGTCGCGATGCTCAAAGGTAAGGCGACGGCCGTTTTTGCGGCGTGCGAAAAGGCGAGGCTCCAGATGGAGACGTAATCCCTGGCAGACGGCTCGGCTTCTATAGCATGGGGAAGCGTGCGTCGCGACGTAACCGCACTCACTGCGTGCCGCGAGAGCCGCGATTGTTCTCGATGGCGGGGCTAGGATTTCCCTCCCCGCCAAGGCTTTCCCCCGTTTTCACGTCAAAGAAAATCCGAGCGTATTACCGAGTGTAAGTCGAAGACTACTTCCACCCTTAAACCGTCCGTGCCTTTTCCTTTGAAACGCTTCCAGCGGCCCCTCCCTGCGCCCCCTCCTTCGGAGAAATGAAAACAAAAGCCAAGAAAGGGCAAATGGAGCACGATATTCTTTTCTCTTCGGTAAGTACATAATATTGACAACCACTTTACTACTTCTTGCTTATCAAAGGGAGATTTTATGCCTCTCCGTTAATACAACACGGCACTCTGAGCGGAGCGAGAAATGCGCAGCTCAGCCGCCAGACGAAAGAGGCGACGCTGGGCGAGGACATCCGCGGGAAACGAGCAGCCGCGCCTCCCCCCCCCCCCCCGTCGGCCCCGGCAACTCACCCCCGCGTCCCAACGCCTTCACCAGCTTCCTCGAAACCGCAGACGCCTCAACGCCATTGCCGCTCCTTCCTTCGGTTCAACACCGCCACAGACGTCTTCGTAGGTGGCATAATCGCTCACCCGAACTGCTTCCTAACTTGGCTCGCCTGTTCTACATTCTTTATCCCCATTCTCATCATGACCAAGGAGAATTGACTCAAATCGGATCGTATTTGACATATTCTGCCGTAAGTGGTATCTTCTAATCTTTACACATTTTCTATCGTTTCCCACCTCCTTTCTTTACTTCATTCGTGTTCCTTTTTTTCATTCTTACATTTACTTAATTTTCTCTGTTGTCTTCTTCGCCGTCCTGAACCTCCCCGAATCTCCACCTCACCAGATGCTCGGTCGTCTGATAACGGTTCTTATGGTTATAGCCACCATCTCAAAACCTCTTGGGGAATAGATCCCGCCTCCCGGACCAGCCGTTCCCACATCATCGTCCCCGTCCTGCCCCCATTTCCCACTCTCTCTGCTTCTCCTGTCCCTTCTCTTCTCTCCTGCGAGCGGCGAGCCTAGCAGCCGGCGGCGTCCGCCAATTTGCGCCGACAGAACTTGTTACGGCAGCGCGGGTGGCGTGGCGGCCGGCGGCGGTGGTTGTGGCGGCGGCGGCGGGCAGCTTGCGACGGCGAGCCCCGGGGCGCCCCGGCGGCAGGAGTTGAGCGAGCGATGCGCGAGCCGACACGCCGTTGCGCCTCGGCACGCGAACGCCCGGGACATTGTCCCGCCGCCGCCACGCCCACGGGCGCTCGCCGCGCGCACGCCACCCGCCCCGACAGGATATCCCTCCTCGCGGCTCCACCTGCCACCGGCGCACGCGTCGCCGAAGCCAAAGAATCGCGTGCGTTGAAGCACCGGAGAAGCAGAGCTACGCTATTTATGTAGATGACGCCGCGTGAAATTCCTTTTCAGCGCGCCTTCTTCGCTGTGAGCGTTCTAGAAAATGACCGGGCAAAACAGTAATTATAACGTATTTTGCTTGTCCTTGTGGGTTCGGAAAGATATTAGGGGAGAAATTGTAAGGCGTGTAATATCAGCAGACATACTTACTGATGAAACTAGTAGTTCGTAAGGTAAGGTAAATTTTTTGTTGTTACAGTGCCAACGTTTCCGACGTTTATTTGGCATGCTTCAAGGCTATAATGTACATGAAATTTTGCGAACAATTTTTTGACCTACCCTCACTATTTCATATCTGAGAGGTCAGGATCAACACGAGAACAAATACTCATTAAAATAGTAACGTCGATTACGTAGTTACGTGTAGTGGACCAGCAAACACTCGCCGGCCTCGATAGGAGATTTGGAGGTTGCACAACGCTCCGCGGAAACAAGAAGGGCTCGAAGGTCCCTCGCTGTGAGTGGAGGCTAACTAAAATGCAATGCGGCCCCACAGCGCTCTCAGACGCAACGCGCTACTTAAGGGGAAGCTCTTTAATCGCGGCGGAGGTACAGCGAATCGTGCCCTGAGTTTCCACTTGGCCGCTGCTGCAACAGCAGAAGCAGCTAAGAGGGTGTGCGGCGGCAAAGCCAAAGAAGCACCGTGTCTCCCACACCCCACCGCGCGCCCGACCTCTGCTCGCCTGTACACCACTTCCGCGCGCATTAAAAACTATTAAATTTGAATAATTCAGGTGAAGCAGCGAACATTCGTCTTCGCAAGAAAAACTTACAGGAAATCTAAACAGAGACTGTGAGACACCTTCTACGTCAGACGAGAAAATGCAACTTTCCTAAAGGTGGACATTAAAGTTCGTAAGAAGTTGTTTAAGGAGAAAGGTCACAAGTTCTGTGGAAATGAAGGGTCGTTTGCACGATTCTTTGAGTTCTGCACAGAACTTGTTTCTGTTATACGACGACTAATCATACCCAAAACATTAATTTATTTTCATGGAGTACAAAAAGAACAAAATAAATTAATCCATAATATATGACGTTTTTATGCAATCATGAAATTCAATTAGCCATGCATCATTACACCATAATAAATATAAATATTGAACGATACAGTTAGAAAATGTTTGATATCTAGAGATCAAGAAATAAAAATGGCGCCACTTTAATTAAATAAATGTCAAAGGAAAGAGAAGAATTTATGTATAAAGCATGTTAAAAATCTCGATTTCCAACTGAGATTTTCAATCGGCTTAGGCGATGAACCTGTTATGAAATCAAGTTTCTGGCTTCCCGATGTGATGCCAGTGTTTCCACCACAACGTAATGTTGGTATGCCAATGTTGGTAATGTTGGGTTTCCACCACAACATAACTCATTTATGAATGAGTTAATTACGTCAGACATCTTGTTCTCAAAATCAAAGACAATACATCGCGTCTCAATCAAAGACATCCCTCGCGTCGCACGAGTTCGTGAGGAGCGCCGCCGTGGCGTTCGCGAGGCGGGGCGCGGAGGTGTGCCAACAGTTGTGCGGTTCTCGCGCGTGATTTTCCGCACAGCCGAGAAATGCTCACTAACTCTGGCCCGTTGGCACCGCCCGCGCCGGCTCCAGCAGCGGCGCCGGGGGCGGCGTAAGCGGCAGCGCACGCGGTCGCGGCCGGGGCAGGCGAGGGGATCGGCGCGGCGCGGCGCGGCGTGGCGAGAAGCCTGCAGCCGCGCCCCCGCGGCGGCGGGAGCAATCTCATCTGCATTAGCGCCGAACGTGCGGGTGGCGCTGCAGCGGAGACGACGATGACGGCGGCAGCGGTGGCGCGCGGAGCGGATCGGAGTGGGGCGGGGCGCGGAGCGGATGTGGACGCGGGTGGCACGAGTGCGGAGGCGGGGCGCAAAAGCAGAGAGGAGCCGAGAACGCGGGACCTCGGGAAATTCCGCTCCGTTTTAATTTCTTACTTCCAGAATTACGAAAGCGGGTGGATTCCCGGTGCCGGCGAACATCAATTACTTCCTTTCCGTTGAGTGAGCGTTCATTAATTTTTTAAGAAATGAGAAACTCCCAAAGAGATTTGGGTCGAAGCGTTGAATCGCTCGATACGAGAGAAGTCTCCGAAGATAACAGCTAGTTTCTCCAAATGATTAAGTAAATTCACTTGAAGGCACGTATAAACTTTGCTCAACGTAAAAGCGAGAAATTAAGACGCACATCGCACACGCATTGGGGTTAAGTAGTCTAATCAGGGTGGAAAGAAAAGGAAGGGTGGAGGCACGCTGACACAGAAACTTTCCAAGTTACATCTCGAATCGCTCTCTGGTTATTGTGGTACTTCAACAATTTCCAAGCTCCTATTTTGTATTCCCCTAAGTAGGAAGATCTTTCTTGAAACAAGGAAAGGTTTTTAAAGAACGTAAAACAGTCTCTCTTTATTTTTTACTCCGACGGGCCGCATCTCAGCATCTCTGCCAACAAAACGCTGTCTCTAAGACCGGCACTCGGGACAACTATGGACGTGTTTCAGCTGAAAAACATTTAACTCTACTTTAACAGAGACAACGTGTGTCCCGGTGGGCTGCCTCGGCGCAGCGGGTGGCAGGCAGGGGCGGAGACGGAGCGGGGACAGGGTGGGGACGGGGCGGGGACGGAGGCGGGGTGGCAGTGCGCGCTTTGCGGGAAGCGTCACCTCCCCATCACCATCCCCGCCCTCGCGCCTCCTGCCGTCACTGCGCCTTACTGTGCAACCACCGCTTGTCTTCCTACTCTGCCCTACTTTCCGCTGCTGCTCTTATAAGACTTAAACTTCGTTTCCTTACTGTTCTAATGTTGTTTCTTAGTCTTTTGACCCGTTAATATTGTCTTGAAATGTTTTATTTTCTTGGTTTCGAGCATGTGCCTACTTTTTAGATATCTTTTTTTAAATTTTGAATGCGCTGTACGCATTAAAACGTTTGAAGTATTTACATTTGCGTAAGTTTTCAACTTGTCCAATAATAATTACTCTCAAATGGAGCAGATTCAGTGCTTCTGGTTTGCATTAAAAAATTTGACCTATAATATTGATAAAAAAGCAGACTATTATTAACAAAAGGTCCTGAGAAGTTTGTAGAACTGGCTTCGATCACATTACATAAATTTGGCAGGTTGATCGATCCCATTGCTCAATTATATCACACGTTATAGCTATCCCCTTGACCCTTGTAAAATGAGCCTGATGGCCACCAGTTGGTCTCTCGAAGAGGGGGTTATCAGGGAGGCAAAAACCGTGATGTACGTAATCAAATGAAGCCAAGAAGCGAAACGTTTTTAATTGAATGATTTTCTAAACGGTACGTGATGATAGTAAATAACAATCCATTACGACAAGTGAATTTTAATCGAATAACGCTCGAATCCCAGTGATCATTGCTGCCTCCGCAACGTCATGCAGAAACTCCATTACGAGTGATCAGTCAAGTCCCCATCGTGAGCGGTCGTTCAGAGACCCATTAGAAAGAACCATGTAGTTTCTGCGAGGCAGCGGTGACGATTTCAAGTCGCGATTACAAGCCATCATTAGAAGTCTCGGTAATAAATGATCATTTTGGAGACCCGATCGCGAGCGATCATTCAAATTTCCGATTACGAGTGATCGCTCGATGCTCGTAATCTCTATAATCGATTATGCGGCGTAATCGAATGAATCGATTATGGTATCTCAATTATGTCCGCAGAGGCGCAGACGTAGGAGGCGGAGGCGCCTAGCGCGAGGCAGCAGCCGGTGCCAATTTGGGGGCGACGCGACGCGGCCGCTCGGCTGCTCGCCTGCTCGCCTGCTCGCCTGCTTCCCGCTCCGCGCCGCGCGCAGCCCGCAGCTCCTTCATTCCGCGCCCGCTCAGCCGTGACCCATCGCGATAGCGCGCCGCCCCGAGTGATGAATTGCAAATAAGTTTCATTTTGCCCGCGCGCGGCGCCGCGCCGGCCATTCATGCTATGGAGATTCGCGCTAAGGCCAAGGAGCTGCCTTCTTGCCTAAGCCGCCAACTCCGTCGTCCGCGCTCGCACCCGTGAATCGGTTGACACAGATGCGGAATCGTGATGCTAGGGGGCCTGGAGGCCAATGCGGGAATCGAGCAGAACGTAACAAATGATCCCGCCTTTCCGCGTTAGAGAGATGTCCTCATAAGCATTTGCAAATATCGTGTGTATACACATACACAATTCGTAAATACTGAGAGAATTTTCTACAAAATGGGGACGCATATTCTACATAATATTTATCCTGGGCGAGTATTGATTTATTAATTAATATCATAAATAAACAGACAAAAATATTGAAACATATTTCAATAACATTCTTAGAATATACGTGTGTGTATGACTGCGTGTGTCAGAGTACATACTGAAAATGTTTGCTATATGATAATCGTCACTGGCATGCTTAAAAGACATAGTATTGGCACACACTTCCTATTTGTCTGTTGTTTATAACCATAACTCAGCTACAAAACGAACAGGCATAATCGGAAATTCACTAGCAAGTTTTTGATATATGTAATCGCGTACTAGAAAACCATCGGGGTCGGACATTTGACTAGCAGTAGGAAGGCGATTTCAAAATACTCACTTCTATCCCGTGTTTCCATTGAGAAGAAGATTGATTCCGCTTTTGTTAGTAAAGACTAACACGTTCCTTATAATAAGCGGAAGCGATGACGGCGATATATGATGGACGTTTAAGTGACAGCAATGGAAAGAATTAAGGTATTCACAATGATTTATTGGGAAGCTCGGAATACGAATTGTAATGGTGACAACCAACAATTGCAAGTACTGATTGCGGTTAAGGAGGAAACACAAACGCCAATTGTTCATGTTGTTGAAAAGTCAAGGTTAAAAGTCCACAAAAAATGGTGTAGCCGATGAATGGTATGCGTTGATGGCAATGTTGGCAAAGGCAATGGCAGTGTCAGTAGTTAGGAGAGAGGAGGTCAAGACACGGGTGCGTCGCTGAGAAATGGACATTTGAAACGCTGCACTCAAAACTTCGAAACTCGCTCGTGGCCGTTCCGCCTGCAGTCGAGCTCCTTGGCTGGAGTAGTTCACGAAATAGCAGGAATGTACTAAAAGGACTCCCAGCGTTCATCATGAAAGTTACGCTACTGGAGCTGAAGGAGACCGGCAACTCTAGTGTACTCGAGCTAAAAGGATAACTGAGAGTGAAGGCTATGTTTTACTAAAAGCGAACGGAGAAGCACTAAACACGATAACTTTCAAAGCAATGTTCGGAAAGTTGTTTACACATTCATTAATAGTGCGAATGCTTCACTGCAAAATAGAGTAGACATTTCCATTACACGCTACCGATTTTATATTGAGATAATTTTGTACATCAACGACATTTATACCGACTTCGTACACAATGGAAAAACTCGCGCTACTAATCTCACAAAATCCAAGTCTTCGTCATGACCCAGAGTAATTTATCCGCTCTTGGCTTTACAGTATTGTCTGCGATGAGTTCCTTCAGCAGCATATCGTCACTTCTAACGCACGCTTGCACCCACGTTATCTTTGCATCGATCCAATTCAGGGTGTCCGAGGAGGAAACGTCAAAAGTTGGGAAATAAGCTCTTAAGACATAATTTTTTAAAAATACTTTCTAGGCAACAATTTGCATTGCAGAAGCATAGAAACACTCCAGAAACATGTACATTGTTTGTTATTTACAAAAGAAACGTATATACACGTAATACTTTTGTTCAGAAAAAATTAACCCAGAAATAAAAACAAGTTCCTAATTTACATAATTCGACTGACTTTTTCTTTCTCGGTTAATTTTTCTTTCTGAACAAATATATTCCTTTTTTTGTAAATAATAAACAATTTACATGTTTTTGGAGTGTTTATATGCTTCTTCAATGCAAATTTTTGCCATGAAAAAATTTTTTCAAAGCAACTTTTTAGCGCTTATGACGGCTCAGCCATTCCAAATATCCAAGTAATTTATTAGGCAAAATATGCTTGAAATTGCCTTACGAGCTTATTTTCGAATGTTCGACGGTTCCTCCTCGGACACCGCGTATACTAATCCAGCAATCCATTCGCCTTCAATCCACCATTCGCACCGTCACTATCTCCAATTTCTCGCTCTCTGGTCTTTGCACCAGCTCGGGCGCCCTCACTTGCGCTAACACTCCCCGTCCTATCACGCCTCGAGGGTGCAGCGCAGGAGCGGCAATCGGGCGAACGCTGCCCTTATCGTCCTTGCATCTGCGTTGGACACGGTCTCCGGCGTCGCTCCCCACCTCCGCCCCCGCCCATCGCCCACTGCCCGTCGCCGCCCACCCACCCGCTGACGCGTATTTCTATACGATTGGCAGCGGAGGGGCCCGTAATGGCCGCGAAGGCGGTAGGCGAGGAGACAGACGGTGGTCGGTAGCGCCCCTAGAGCTTCATCGGAGTGTATCTGCCGTCTAATCGAGCACGCAAGGCCACGCTCGGGCCATCCCCTGGCGCCGGGTGTCACGTCGCCACCACCCGCCACCATCTCACCACAGCCTCACGCCATTCTTCGAACGAGCCATTCCCATCACCGTGCCCACCGCGGTATCAATCACTACAATCACACAGTGACATTCACATTTCCATCTCCACTGATCTCATTCGTACAGTAGTCGCCTCCTACAAACCACCATCCCCACCATGGCCACCGTTCGCATCACCATATCCGTCCTGAGCGGCGCGGCGTCCACGCGGCCGTCGTCGTTCCGACTACCATTACCGCCACCTCGGCCGCCGCCGGACACGCCGCCCGGCGTCGGAACGCGAGTGGCTACAAAAACGCCGCCTATTAGGCCAGGCCGCGCCGCGCCGCCCCGCGCCGCCCCACGCCGCCCCGCGCCCGCCACTGGCTTCCGTTACTCAAGATGGCCCCCGGCCTGCGCGCTACGCTTCATATGCATGAAGGCCCGCGGGCTGCGAGCCCGGGCCCGGCGCGGCGCGGCGGGTCAGCGCCGGAAAAGAAATGAAAAGAAGGAAAGGGGGAAAGAAAAAGCCATAAGGGCGACAACATATTCCTGCATACAAATATTCGCTTCCAATTTCATTTCGAGAATTGAATAACTTGAAGATTTCTATTCCACTGTCGCGGGAAGAAGGGCCTCTACATCGACGACTCGGTTGATAATGGTGATGAAATAATAATCGCTTCGTGTCGGCCCGACAGGAATTTCAAATTACACACGCCGCGCGCAGGTTATCGCCGCGCGTAAGGAGCGGCACGGCAGCGCCTCTTTTACGACATCTAGGCGCGCTGCCGCATGAACTATAACGCGTGCATAAAACGAGACGCGCGCCCGCTAGATTTAAGGCCCTTATGATGAGCATCTGCATTCGCGACGCCGTTAAGGCGCCGGGCACTAGATTCGCGGGTCGTCGTGCACGGCCGTCGGTTTAGTATATCATGGTCCAGATGGTATTAGCTGCACACTCCAGCGGGAGATTCTTAGGATCCAGTTGTGAGCGCCGCCCGACGTAACGTTCTGGGCGCGGAGTCGTCGCGAACGTATCTTCCCGTCCGGCCGGGCACTCTCCGAGGGACGACGTTCTTATGCAAATAATCGGCCCGCGGCGACGGCGGCGGCAGTGCCGGCGACGGCGTCGGGGCGCACAGAGGGCTCATTTCACAGAAATAGGGGACAAAATTATTTTGCTTCTGTTCATCAATCTACAGTAAACTTTCATTAAAACGAATTCCAAGGGATCAAATTGATCGGAGTTCGTGTAACAATTTTCGTGTTATCCGAGTATTATAAATGTCCGTATTACCGTAATCCTTTGCCAGGACCGAACTTTTGTTTGTGTTACGACGAAATTCGTGTTAAGAGAGTTCGTGCTAACGAGGGTTTACTATATTTCGAAAAAAATATAAAAACATTCTTAAAGAATTTGTTCTGATGTTCACATTCATAACCAATTAGGCATTTCAATTACATTATATTTTTTTGCATTTGAAGCAAGCATGAAATGGACTTCATTAGCTAAACTTTCAATGTGTGAAAATCACATATCATATTTTACCATACTGACCAATCAACTTCGGTCATTTTTATTGCATAAAAAAATTTCCTTCGCTGAATTGTGCAAAAGACAGGCGCTCTCATTTTTGACCCCTCAGTTCGGTGGATCGGGGCTGTGCGTAACGGTGGGAGCGATGGCGGTGGCGAAGGCAGTGGCGACGGCGGTGGCGACGCGCCAGCCAGCACATGCGAGGAGGGCTTCTCCACCGCAGCCGCACCCCTCCCGGCCCTTGTCTTCCCGCTCTGGCCCTTCCGCGCCGAGATACCGCCCATCTGCCGCGCCGCGCCGCGTCGCGCTTCATTAAGAAAAGAAAAGAAACGAGGCTCCGCATCACAATATTTTGCATAAATGCATCACCCTCCCTCGTAGAAATTCCGGGGACGGATCTTCTCCCTCACTGAAGTTTCAAGTAATGCTTCCAGCCTGTTCAAACGGAACGCGCAAAGGTTCGATTCGAAGCGAAGCACTTTGTCTTCGATGCGAATGGAAATCCAACTTTGGAACAACTGAAAAGACACAGCCGTATTAATAATTCATCACAGAGAAATGTAAGTATCCCATTGTCTTCGTATCGAACAGAAGCTCAGATATGTCTTCCATACAATGTCATTTAACCCGAGCCAACAGATTTTGAGTCGACAATGGAGGGATGAACTCGTAACTCACTCTTCATATTCAGCAAGTTCTTTACTCGAGGTCGTTCTGAGAAACGCTTCTGGTGTCCATTTTAATACTTATATCACAATCACTGGCAACTTCTGACAATAATTATAAACAATGTGAATCATTGTTCTTGTCAACACTTCAGTGATTTGAAGAATTAACGAAGTTAAAATTGTAGATAGAAAGAGATCATTTGCCAGATTCGTCAGCGATTTGTAATGAGTTCAAAGCTTGGAAAATTCGAACAAATTGTGTGACCTTTAAATTATATTTTCCTTTGCTCTAATGCCAATATTTTCAGAGGAATTATTTTAAGTATCAATGAAGAAATGAAAAAAAAACAGTAAATAATTCATAAATTTTAAAAATTCAGCAAAATTTCCAAAGAGATGAGCTTTTACTTCACTTAAGAAATGATATTACTACATGTTTTAATCAGAATATTTGATAATAGCAATGTTTTCTTTGGAAGTTCCTATGAGGATTGCTTTTCTACAAGCAACAACAACATAGACTTGTCTGCTCCACCCATGCAGTTCTTCCCTTCGCACCCAAACACAACATGCAATTTTCAGGGATTTTGAAGTGAATAAATAAATAGGTACCTAAATAAATAAATAAATAAATAAATACTCCTTCCCAGGGCCATGCAGTGGTGGAGTGCGCGCGCTGTGCGCACACAGCGGGACCCAGCACGCAAGCCGTGGAGGTCGCACGAAGGGCGGGGCCGAAAAAGCGCTCGGTGCGCGGTCAGCGGTCACCGGCGGCGGCGGCGGAGGGGGGAAGAGGCGGGGAGGGGGAGGGGGAGGGGGCGGGGGCGGGGCGGCGCCCAGAGCGCGTCGATTAGAGACGCCGCCGGAAGAGGCCAATTACGCTTCCGAATTACGCGCAGCCGCCGTTGCCCTCCCCTCTCTCCGACCCCCTCCCCCGCGGCGGCGCTCGCCCACTCGGCCACGCTCACGCCCTCTGCGACACACCGCCGCGCAATGACCCGGGGTGGGCCGCCCCCCTGCCTTTCCACGCGCCTCGACCGAGGAGCCTCTCTGGATCGGATTCCGCGCTCGCTTCCAGCCAGCTTCCAGTCCCTCTCGTCGTTACGGTCGAGCGATAGGATTGAAAAGGGAGTTTTCGCACATGCTTTCAGGACAAAGTTTGTTTTTAGTTATTTTTGTAATACTTTGAAACTACCGATTCCAGTTCCCAGTACAAACACTGTTCTATTGTACAGAAGCTTACTCCTTGCTCAGTCTACTAAATTCAGTCGTGAAGTTGAAATCGAATGTGAAATGAAGAGTGAAAGTCAAGTGAAATTAGATTTCTACGAGCAAGAATGTGTCGTAAGAAAAATATTCATCATAAAAATGATTTTGATAATTTCTATTGAAAAACTTCCACATAAATATTAAAGGCTGCAGAACAAATTTCGATAGTCACCAAAATTAAATTGAACTAATCATTAATATTTTACTAACGGTGAGTACATTCTTTTGTTAGACTACGCAGTAAGCAAGCACTACTTCATTCCTACGCAATACTTCATTCCTTCGACGCCTTACCTTACTCCTAGGTATATTTACTATTGAAATGCAGTTCCCCACTCACGTTTAGCTGTCCCTTGCAGGACAGCAAAGCGTGGTTGCGAAAATGAGAAGTAGGGAATGGATAAGGCACCTTAGACGAACTCTCAAAGATGAACGAAAGTGCAGTGTTTCTTCAGTCTAGAAAGAAAATCCACGCTGAAAAGGTACTACTGTACTCTCGTCTTTTGTGAAAATAATGGAAAATAAAATAGAAACACGATTTTCCTAACAATTTGTCCACGTTTCTAGATATACTGAGGTGATCACAAGATATCAAACTCAGTTGATAATGTGAATGTTAGTAATCATAAAATGAGTGAATCTAGATTTAAAATATTGAAATAGTTTACGGCGCTCCCCAATAGTATGTTTGTGGACTTTCATACTCTCGCATGATTGCAACTGAGAGGATCTCTTTCGTTAGAGAACAGCATAGCCGATTCATCGACACACACGAGGGTACAAGCAGCTTTTTTCGGTATGTAATGAACACACTACTATCCTGGCCAAACTTAAATTACTAACTCGATAGAAATTTTAGGGTAGCTTCTATCACGCACGAGAAACACTGTCCTAACTGTGAATAAAAAACAAATCATCTAGGAGACAAGTCGGAAACGTAGGTCACACCCGAGAATTCCAGCAAAAACATCCCGGGTGGAGCGTGCATTCATTTTGTTTTCCATACATTTTATTGTAAGGATGTTTTTGCCCCATATATTAGCCGTTTGGAGCATAAAAGAAAACAAAATATCATAAACATTACACAATCAATTTTTTAAACGGATGAGTAAGAAGTGAATTTAATACTGAATACATAACAGTCGCGACAAATTGCCCAATGAATCATCGATATATTTTCGCTTTTACGCACGTGCCGCAGGACGAAACTGAGCGCAGTGATAGTAAATCAGCCTGGAACAAAGGCGGCGAGGCACGGCGCTCGCAACGGTTCTTTCTCGGCTGCAACGCGGCGCGGCGACGCGGCCGGAGCGAGCGTCGTCCCTCCTCCGGCGTCGCGACACCGCGGACGCCACCACTGCCCTCCCGCCCGCCCGCCGCGACGCGACGCGACACCTCACAGACGAGGCGCGTCGGAGTTCACAGGCGACGGCCCTCGCGGCAGACGGCACACCGGCTTTTTTACGGGGAACACAACCCGAAATGACAATTTTATCTCTCGCCGCGCAGTAGGGAACGTCCTCGGTAAGCCTAAGCTTTCCCCCTAAGAAACCATTATTTACGAACTTCGCGAGGCGAAGTTTCGTAGATACTGGCAAAGAATTTTGCATACTGAAATGAACGTTCGCTCTGGAGTTGGAAAAGTTGGGAAACGTTTGCTCTTGAGGTTCACACCTCACCTCGCAAAATGTTTTGTCTTGTTTTCCGAATCTGAATGCACACGTCACTACGTGAAAAAAAAAAGCAACAGAAACACGCAATTTCAAATCAACGTTTGTGGGCTGCATCGATATTTTTTGCATCACTTTGCTTTGTAAAGGAGGTGGAACGTTTCTTTTCAGAGGCTTGGTCGAATGAACGCGTTGACAAAAAAGGTTTGTTCTTGCGAACATATTTTCAAAGTTGAACGGAGCCCGACAGAAGACGCAGGGCTTACGTCTCCTTTCTTCTGTTTAAAGGAATTATTCTATTGTTAAAGAGATCGATGGTTTCGTTTTGATTAGGAAGAAGTATTTATAAATTTCAGTACAAAGTACATTTTGTTTAAAAATTATCACTATCTCAATCCTTGATACGATAGATTTTCAAAAATCACAAACAAATTGTAAAACGAATAAAAATGGAAAAAGAAATGTGAATATTTACATAAATAAAGAACGGAATTCCAACCAATATTTTGTTAAGGTAATACAAAAACGTTATTGTTTTGTTTTCCATACAATTTGTATTGAAATAATTGTGATGATACAATACTTTTAGTCAACTCTTGCGAAAACCCTTCAAAAAGGTAATATCTATTATTCCCGACAAAACCATTCAAAATAAATTTAAAGGTGTACCCTGAAGGGAGTGTTTAGAGTTATATCGCAACAAAGAACACAGTCGATACTTTGTGAAGACATTTTCGGTACGTTCTCATCTAAAAACCCCTCCAGGAGTATTTCCACCGGTGCCCTTGTAGAACCACTTTCATTTCGAGACAACGAGAATTAAAGCTGCCCAGTTGCGCGAAACCTAAACGATAGTTTATCTCGTTAATTCGCAACATATATAAAACACGCCCTCGAGAAGTTTTAAATCTCTAAGGTATAGCAAACTCGTCCATTTAACGTAAGCGCTCGAAAATGCGAATGTGGCCGAGATTGACTAATCACGTTGAGTGCTACTCAGCCACCCACGCAAGAAGGAAAAGCGGGATCGGAGGAGCAGCGGAGCGGGAGGCTGCGTGGCAGGCGGCAGCGGGGGAACGGCCGGTAGCCACCGCTCCGCCCACGGAACCCCGTCCAACGCCGGGCTGGGAAAATCTCCGCGCGCCCGCGCCACCGCCACCGCCCAGCGCCTCCGACGTCGAGCGCCGGATTGTCCAGTGAAAGAGAACCCCACCAAAAGAAAAAGAAGAAGCGACGCTGCAAGATCTCGGAAGAAATGCCCTGCCTTTCAGTATGTGTTTTACCACAATTTGTAGTCAGATGGAAGGGACGCTGCTGCTGCTACTGCTGCTGGCGCTGCTTGGAACAAGCGCATTTGGCGACAACAAAACGGCGTGTCTCGCCTTGCATTAATGCGGACAAAGCATCGCTGGCGCTCACCGCAGGTATTCCAAGGTAATAAATAATTACCGCGCGCTTCAACGCAATGCGGGCGGGGCGCGCGCAAAGAAAAGAGCGCGGTTTGAATAGTGCGCGGCCGGAGATCGGCGGGCGCGCCACCGAAACCGGCCGCCGGGACGAGTTCTTCATCATCGCGCCGTGAGATGATTAAAGCTTTCGTGCGCTGCCCGATTTACGCAAGTGCGCCTCTCGGGCACGACTTAATTGTGCCACATGACACCCTCCTGGTGCGGCGGCCGCGCCGCGGGCTACCTCTTCTCATGACTTAATGACATTTTGATGTAACAAAGAAATGAAAATCAATTTGGCGGCGGCGGTGGAGGCGCAGGCGGAGGAGGAGACGAAGGCGGCGGGGGCTGAAAGAGGGGACCGGGCGCCCCCGGGGCGCATCTCGAGATCCGCCCCCCCTCTGCCCCCTTCCACGAGCAGGCAGCTGGCCACCGTGGACGGCGCCGCCGCCTCGCCGCCGCTGCCACTGCCGCTGCCATCGAACCACGCTCACCGTCCCAATCGCCAAAGCTACCGTCTCCACAGACGAGTCTCTGTATTGCCTCTGTACCATCAATAATATCTCCACAACCGCCATTCCCGTGGACCCTTTCCCGCCACCGCCTCCACTTCCAGGAACTCTCCTCCCGCATTGCAACCCACGTTACCGTTGTGTCAGCGCTATTGTGCCGTTCCTCCCACCTCGCGCTAGCCATCGCAGCCGCCGGCCCCGCCCCTCCACCCGCGCTGGAGGACCTCGATTGTTTGCCATGCACCTCCCGCGCCCCTCTGCTGCTCTCCCCGCCGCGTCCTCGTCGCGCTGTGAAGTGCGGGGGTCCCTGCGCTTTCATCCCATCTCCTTCCGCACCCTCGGCCGTCCTCCCGCTCGCGTCGCTCCGCGCCTTCCATCTCGGTCGCGGGACGGGGAGGGCGGGGGGCGGGGCCCGCCCCTTCAACCCGCACGCCGGCGCAGAATGCGACCTCGCCCTTAAATTCATCAATCTTTCAGCACCAACTTTTGGAGTGTCTTCCAGGCCGAGATCCTCGAGCCTCTCGTCAATTTTTCAATAGCAAATATTCAGATATTCGTCCCGGATTTTTTCGCTCCCTCTTTCTATGACACAGCACCGCCACCGGCTCCACTAAAGACTCGGTCGGACTTTCCGCTTTTGGATTCGACTGCTACCAGGGCAGCGCCGGGAGCGGAGCGACTGGCGAGGCGGGTGGCGGGGAGCGGATGCCCCTCCCCCTCCCGCGTGCACGGCCGAGGGTGCGCCTTCGTGCAGAGGAGGGGAAGGGTAGGGGAAGGGGCGCTTCAATTTCGCAGGATGCCCCCGCGCAGAGCAATATGCGAACGCGGCTGTCGGCGCGGCTCCGGCACGTCTGCCGCAGCGACGAGCGTCCTACGACACCGCCCCCGCCCCCACTCTCCCACGCCCCGCGCCTCCAAGCGTTCTCCTTGTCGCTTCAGCTACCTTCTGTTCATCCTGGCATCTCTCTCGCGACGACGCTGGTACCTTGCTCATCCTCAGAAGCCTCTCAGCATCCTGCATCCTCCTGCGCCGGCAACTCCTTTCACCTTTCTTCTCATTGCTCAGAAGATCCTCTCCCCCCTTGCGACCATGTCCGTTCACATTCTTCCTTTAACATAAAGCGCCTCCGTTTTCCCAGAATCGCCTCGTTGCATGTATGTCTCCTTTTCTTACTGTCCTCATACCAATTTTCATACTATCCTCATGAAAAACCTACTCAACCATTTTTTCTTTGACCTGCTTTCCCACCACATCCATAGGAGTATCATATAGTACGACATTCGTATCTTTTTGTTTTGCTGCTTCTGGTACACTTTCAAATAACATTCAGACCTCTACCTCTCGTATTATCAACTTGAACAACTGCAACTATAGTTTGCCGAGCACTCCCGTCCATTTGTGAAATCATTAAAGACTTTTAAAACTACCCCATATAGCCCTCCCGCATTACCCAGCTGATAGTAGTTGAGACCGCCCTCGCTTGTAGAAAACAAAAAATGGGTGCTCGTACGGGGCTGTGACGAAGTGGCTGGACGAAGCGGGGAGGGTGGAGTGGGGCGGGACCAAGGCGGGGCCTGGCGTCGGCAGCCCAATTGGGATTGCTTTTAGAGCGCCAGATGCTCCGGAACCCTCATCTCATTCCCACCATTGACTCGCATAGTGCGACGAAATGGGTTTTCACAGCTGCCAGCGGACACTTATAAATCTGCCATTTATTATTAATCCTCGCGAGTTTGTATGCCGTTTGTAGTCGCGCGACGAGGGTAGAGAAAACGCCCGCGCGGTTATGAGCAATAAAAATCTTAATGGATTCAAATAGAAGGGTGCCGGCGAAGCCATGGAGCCGGAGTCACGAGTGTGAAGAAAAGGGCTCCGGCGGAAACAAAATAATTTTGCTAACAGCGCGCCGCCAATACGGCGGGTTGGTTGACGTGCTTGGGCTGGCAAGCTGCGGAGGGCGGATTGTGGAGGGCGGAGGGCGAGTGGTGGAGGTCGAGTGCATGGAGGGCGGCGGGCAGTGGGCGGGGGATGGAGGGCGCTGGTCGCTGGGCAAAAGGAGCCGGGAGGCGGTTGGCTGTAAGCGAATGTCTTGGAAATGGAGCAGAGGCGGTGACAAATAGACCAACAGCGCACTCCATGTCATCTTTGTGAATGATTCCTTGCAATATAATTCCATATATAATCTAATGCATACTGTCATATTTTTGTAGCAAAAACTATAAATGTTCCTTCGAAACTGGACATTCAGAGAATAGCATTGCTGAACATTTCCTTTTAACCACTTCAGTCTCCTATCGCAGAATTGTTGTGAAACTTGTTTATTCACAACGGACGTGAATTTATTATATTTTTGTTTTATATTTTTTCAAATTATAACTGTTTTTAATTCCAGTTGTATATTAAAATTACCCTTCCATTTTTGTTTCCGACGATGTAATTCTTGTTTACATAATACTTTTGTACCTTTTCTCCGCCCAATATGTAATTTAAATAAGCGTTTAACCTACATGAATAACGCATTTAAAACAATTCTATTTGTACGATGTTTGTACAACGAAGGTTTGTATTGTAGAATATCACACAAGCCTAGCCTTTACTTTCACATTTCAATGCATCTGATGGAAAGCTGTGTTACAACTCTACATCGTCAGCGTCCATTTACGCCTTCCCCTCAAAGGGGACTGCGTAGATCTTCGTTTGTTCTGCTGTTCCTGCCCCAAGGCGGGGGTGTGCGACCTAGGCCCTTGAGGCTGCTAAACATTCCACACGCAGCAGGGACACGGGCTGAAGGGATGAAGCGGGCGGGCGGTGGGCCGAAGACAACGGCGCGGCGCCGAGGCTGGGCAAGCGCCGGGGGCGGTGGGCGGCGGCGGCCACCGAGGGCGCCGGGATGGAACGCGGAGGGCGAGGCGATCTGGAAAGGACGGAGAAACCCGCGCGGCGACGCAAGAAGAGCGGAGGGCTCCGAGGACGGAGGATGGGGAGATGCCGCAGCTCCAAGGATAACGAGGATGCAGAGAGCCCAATAATGAAAGGTCTCTGCGCAGACTGGTCCTCGTTACTACTACCAGATGCTGTGAATAAGATTTTCTTCCGTTCCCAGCCATCATTTTGCCGAAATTAGGTACGAATTTTACCATCACGTGCTCGAAATTCAGGAAGATTCTTTCGTTGACATCTTTCAATTTCTGTACGGTTGGCGGCATTGCAGAATAAACCGATAACTTGAGATACTACAGGATCCTTTCTAAAGAATGTGAAAGACAATATCTGTTAGGAAAATTCCCTCGATTGTTTAATGCCATTCGTTCCCTCGATAGAGAGAGAATTCGTTGGGTTTTATCTTCAATTTCTATGCTCTTGAGCGATTTTATTGACCTAATGTATTATAGTTTGACAGTAAAAACTTAATCATTTCCAACATCAAATTATAGTTTTCAGCACTCCATTTAATATTACTTTTCAAGGCAAAGTGCGTCAGATATTTATTTCCATTGTCGTGAAGGTACATTTATATCTAAACAGTTTATCTTTCTATTTTCTTATTTCTTTTGCTGCAAAGATATCCGCGTTAGACTTATTTTTATTACAGGTTGATTCTCAACAAAAAAACAAAGGGAGAAAAAGAAACCAAACCAAAGTGTAGTCTTTTCGAATTGGATTACTTTGAGTGCAAGTTAAAAGCCTGGAACGTAATATTAACGATAAAAGCCCAAGAACTTAAAAGAGCAAAGACAACTGACTTCGGGGAGAGCAGATGCAAGAGGCTACGATATAGGCACGGGAAAACCGATCGGTAAAATTTGGGGAATAGAGCGTGAATGGTGCAGGATGGATT
This sequence comes from Teleogryllus oceanicus, assembly GCA_964035755.1. Taxonomy (NCBI): domain Eukaryota; kingdom Metazoa; phylum Arthropoda; class Insecta; order Orthoptera; family Gryllidae; genus Teleogryllus; species Teleogryllus oceanicus. The sequence goes on from CAXIVR010000001.1 coordinate 132,133,995, forward strand.
GTAAAATTTCGAGCAAAGAGTGAGGAATGCGGAGGATCGCGCGGAAGCTTAAGGATAGAGTTATGGGGTGTGGATAGTGGGGGGTATAGGGCAAAGGGGCCACGTCATGAGCGCGGAGGAGGGGGCAGAGGGCCAGGACCTCCTCTCCGCGCAGGCGGCGCGCGAGGAATTACACGGGGCACATAAAGTGTTCTCGCTGGGACATTTTCATGCAAATCAGAATTTTTCTCACTTTTACGACCACCTCGCGTTAAAATGTTGTAGAGCGTCTTCAGCTTGCGGCTCGCGCCACCCACGAATATCTTCAGAGAGCGCGAAAGTTTCCGCGGGGGAAAACGCTCCACGTGATCTAAGAGAGATACGTTTTAAAAATATACGACAACTTCTAAATGAAAAGTCACACCCTCGAGATGGGGGGCGAAAGGCGAAATAATATCCCCTCTTCCGCTTTCGGCGAGGGTAGTGGGAACTGAGGGGGCGCGTTTCGCGAACAAACTACCGGCAGCAGTAACCGATACGATATAACACTCGGCTACAATGACGTCTTAAAGCTAAAACGCTGAATCCAGTATTCACGTCTGGCGTAAGTGCGCGGGCGCGCCCTGGCTCAGAAGTCAATGCTATTCAGGGAATTACAATCAGAAGTACGCTTCGCTTTCTGGAGGCCGCGAATTTGAAATTATTCGGTGCCGAGGAAAAGCGCGTGAGAGGAGGGAATGAACTTTCCATGTCGAGCGCGCGTCTCATTCAGCCAGAGCCAATTTCTAAGAGAATGGCTTTTCCATTCCCACCCACGCACTAAATCCCACCCTCACACCGCCTCCCGCGACGCGGCGCCGGCGCGTCGTCTCGCCTCGCCCCCGCTTCTCCGCCTTCGCCTCCGCCCCGGCCCCGCCCCCGCCGCTCCGCACTACTTCACCTCGCGCCCCGCCTCCCCGCCTCCGCCGCCCGCAGCCCAGTGTGAGCACGCGCGCGGTGACTGAGTGCGGAGAGCGGGACCCCGAGCTGCCCCGCCCCCAGCCCCCGCCTCTTCACAGGAGGAATGTCAATCACATACCACGACTGTCCCTGCATGGCAACAAATTGTCCGATAACCATGTCGGCTGCCACTGAACTTGACGTAAAGTAACAATTGAAATTTCCAGCTGCAATGAACTGAATGGAATGAATCTGTGAAATACTATTTTCTCTCCAACAGATAATGGACTATGAATCATACGATTTAATAGTTCCTAAACATTATAAAATAGTAACATGTTTTCGCAAGGGCTAAATAGGCGGTTTTGAAAGAAGAAATTTAATGACAGTTGGGTAACTTTAATAGCTATTATCAGGGCTCTGATTCTGAATAAAATAAATTTCTATGAAATTACTTAAAATAAGAGGAAAATGACCTATAAAATTACTTGAAAATAAGGGGAAAGTGACCTAATTTTTTAAAGTACTCAAAAATGTGTATGAAAATGTTTATTTATTCAACGAATTTCACAATTGTAAATAAAATTTATTTATACAAAATTATAATTAATATAAAATCTGTATTTTAGGAGGAAATATAATCCTTAGCTCCGATCTTCCAACCGTCTGTTTTGAGATTGACTATACATTTCTATCATTTATACGTGGTGTAAAACGTTCATTTAGAAGTTACCTACGTTTAGAATGCGCCAATGAAAAGATATGCAATCAGAATCCGAGACCAGGCTATTATACATAATACAAAACAATTAAGTTGGTTTAGTTCAGAATTTTCTTGGAAAAATATGAGATCTCGTTAACTATCAGAAGAAAATTAAGGAACACAGAATTAATCATACAATTTTAATGAGTCAACACATCAGAAGAGTATATTTAAAGCAAGCGAAATATCTCGTCTCACTCATTTAATTGTCCTCGCTCCCTGTGATATACGTTTTCCTCATTAAATGAAAACGTACAATTTCTAAATGATATAAAATTTGAATCACCTCAAAAAATTGATATTTCCTCACGAGGTTATTAAGCTTTATAGTCGCAGTAGAAATATCCTTTATCTCAATTGCAGTTCTCCGAAACAAGAACCAACCCTATAACGAAGACCTATAACGAAAATCACGTTTCTTTCGTTCCTCGAATACCGTGTCGAGATTGGCGAGGCGAATACAGGGACCGTCGCTAAGGAAAGCGCCGTCATCGCCCATGCCGTTAACGCCGTCTGCGGCGCGACCATCGACTACACGTCCATCCGCTCTCTCGGCCAAACCACGTCTAGTCAGTCATTTTTGCGCTACACCCTTTTTGTGTAGACGACGTTTAACGTACTATTATTGATACGGGAAAGTAAAAAAAGGCGCCATTCTTGGCAACAGGGGTCGGTCGCTAAAGTTCTTAGAAGCGCTTTCTTTTCTATATGAACTTGTTTTATTCGCGGGATCAAGTATGCGTAATTAGCAGCTGCGATGGAAGGAGGCAGCCGTAATCCCACGCGGCCTCGTCATTATCCCGGCTCTCGAGCCGTGCATGCAAATTTTATGAGATTTTATCTCGGGCACACTGCGGAAGGGGCCGCCTGCCCGCCGATGTCCAGTCATTACGACGCCAGGCGAGGCGAGGCGAGGCGAGGCGGGCGGAGGAGACGGGAGACGGCGCCGGGTGGACGCGGCGGAGGCGGAGCAAGGTGACGGCGGGGATTGGTGGGGACAGCGGGAACGGGCGGGGACGTGGACGAACAGAGGAATGGCGGTGGGCGGTGATACGTTAATAGCAAGCGTTACTCGCGAGCAAGAAATGGTAGCGGTGCAGCGGGACGAAAACAGGCAGAACCCAACCGTGGCACGACGAAACAGATATCGCTTGTTTGGTGCGAGTGACATTATTAAAAAAGCATGTTTTTCAGAAGACACGTTTGATGTTTTAAGTTCGCAGATGGAATATTGTGGTGTAACACCGATAGAACGGTTTCCTCCAAGTCAATTTTCATAGAGCATATACAATATACACGGGTAAAAGGAGTTTTGGAAACTAATTTCTTCTTATTAATTACTCAACATAGCCAAATTCAGTCATGCCATTGTTTCTATAAAAAACAAGATATGTATAGCAGTGGACTAGAATAAGTACTAATGATCAAGTAGAGACATATAACCTTATGAAAACTTTCACGTATTGACAGAGTAACATTAATCAGAAAATAACAAAACCTATTGTTATTAAATATTCCCGCTATACATCTATTGCTTTTGTAGGTGAAGCGCATCTCTAGCATTTAACATTAATACAGTATGTAGTGACGAAACAAATTGAAATACACAGTGCAACTTCCAGGAAAATAGAAATCATCGTTGCTACATGAAAATGAAATTATTCGGAATCCGGAGGACACATTCTTTCCGCACTACAAAGTATAAAAAGCTTATGTTCTTCCAACTTTTTTACCACAAAAGAATATAAAATTAAATTTCATACACAAACAAAGGCCTACGTGAATCTCGCAGAATTTGCAGAGACCGCTGCACAAAAACTCCATAGAAAGCCTCAAATGCAATTTGGCAATATCGGTGGCGCACAAAAGTACAATAGAGGAACAAAAGTTACTGTTCAGAACAATAGTTAAAAACGTTACTGAACAACCATCGGAAATAAGTACATCCTGTAAGCACGAGAACGACTTTTTCGCTCTTGATATGTGCCCGCATTTTGTTATCCATAATAGTTTCATTAATTCGTGTACCTACATTCCCACCGGTAATCAATTGACACGTTTGAAATTTATTAAATGCTAATTAATACAGCCATTAAACAAAAAAATATTTCCGGAACTCATTTTCCCGGACGCTTTAGTATCGGAATCCATTTCGCAGATATGGCGCTTTACAAAAATGTATAAATCCCTGATAGAATATCTCTTTTTAACCGCCATCCACAAGCGCCGTAAATATCGCGAAACAGTTCTTTCTTTTCGCCCTAGCAGCCGCTCGCCGAGAAAAGGTAGCAAAGCGAAACGCTCAATACGGCGACGAAACGAGATTCCGGTAGTCATCGGCGACGCTGGGGACGCCGGGGAAGACAGTAAAATCGCGAACCGAAGACAGGCTCGACGACAGGCGCCGGGCGCCGGCGGGGGAGGGGTGCTGGTGGGAGGGGGGTCGGGGGCCGAAGGGGGCGGCGCCGCCGGCGCAATCGCATCCGCATTCACGCCGGCGCGCCGACGCGTCCAACGCACGGAACGCGCGCGAACTGAAAAATAGAGACGTGTCCCGAGGCGAGGCCGATTCCGCATGCAAAGACGCTCCGAAAAGAATTTCGCGAGAAGGAGTTAAGGAAGCGCATTGAATGCAACGCAAAGAAATACTCGCCGCCCGCCCAAGTCATTGGAAAATGATGTTGACAGTGGAATTTGAAAGGATTTCACACATTTGGCAGCCCCCCTAACCCTGTCTGCCCCCGGCGCCGTCGGCTCTGTTCGCCCCGTTCACCCCGACGACGTCGCCGCCCGTGCACCCTCCCTCGCGCCCACCCCATCAAGCGGGCCCACCGCCCTCTCCACGCGCCGCACCCACGCGCTCCACACGTCTCTCCCTCCTCGCTCTCGTTTCCCGCGCATTCGGCCAGCCGTCAGCCGCGTCTCCCTCGTGCCCGCCCCGCCCCCGCCCCCACCCGCACAGCGAATTCTTCTGGAGAGCGCCACGCACCTGCGGCAGCGGCGCGTCCCCGGCCCCGCGCGGGGCTTCGCCGCCTGCGCTGAGACGCAGCGCGCGCGGCGCCCGCCTTACAGATGCGAATCCGCGAGCGGGTCGCCACGGCGCCGAGGCGCGCGCACGTGACAGGAATCGCCGGCTGGCGTCTGGGGCGAGGCGCCGCCGCCGGCCGCCCACGCTCCTCCGCGCCGCCCCCGCGCTCCACGCCCCGCGCCCGCCGCCTGCCACCCACGCCCCTGCGCCCCCGCTCGCCTACGCTCCCGCCGATTTTTCAACGCAACCATAACCGCTCACTAATGAGGTTAGCACAAGCCCCGGCCGGGGTCACACAGGGAAAAAGAGACAGACGATGATAAGTGGGAAGAAGACGAGAGAGATGGAGTCTGTCTGCTGTCTTCCACTCACATTAGTGACTGCATCCAAATGAAAATATAGTATGTAAAAAACAATATTACGGTTAGTCACTTAATGAAATATGACGCTTTTCATAGTGTCTACAACGAAAGTACTAATAATTAATGAAAGTACGGCGAAGTACTTCGAAGTTAGTACGATATATGAAATAATGGAAACTCCCACTGACGAAATTTAAATACGGGGCGATTCAAATTCAAATACAGGGCGATGAACAACAGAATGAGGCTTCGTCGGTGGAAAACAAGCTTCATTAAGACACAAAAACCAAAATAGTATGCAGAACGATGCACAGCTGGTTAACAAAGTATGCGGTCTGCGGCAATGTTTCGGTTGAGCGGCATTGAGCCGAGGTTTGTGCGGGGTTCGGGGTGGCGAAACAGAAGCGGCATGTCGCGGCCGCCGCTCGGAATCCGATGGCCGCAAAGAGCGCGGCTCGCTGCTTTCGGCGGCGGCGATGGCGGCGGCCGCGCGCGCGATGAATCGAGTTTGTTAAAGCATTACGGCTGTATCGTGAGACAGTGACCGCAGCACGGAATTACCGGGCTATTTTACGTGCACCGCAGGGGCCGCGAGGGGCCGTGACGTGACCCACATCTCCAAGAGCGCGCGTTGCTGCATCCCCCAACCACCCGCCAGCACGCTTCGCCTCTCCCACCGCAGCTCGCCCCACGCCCGCCCCGCCGCGCCCCGCCCCGCCCCGCCCCTCGCCTGCGGCCGACGTCGCGTCGCGCAGCGTCGCGGCGGGGTAATGAACGGCCGCTTAATTGCGTTAGTTAACGTGACGGTCAGCATCGCGCCCCCGAGTGGGCTGCGGCGGGGGCGGCGGCGGCGGTGGTGGGGTGAGCGCTGAGGGGTGGGGCGGGGCGGGGAGGGGCGAGCGAGGGGAGGAGAGCAGGCGTAGGCTGCGGTGGACGGAGGAGGCGCGCGGGGACGGAGGTCGACCGCGATCGCCCCGCTCCCCAACCCTTCCCCAACCACCACCACCGCCGCCACCGCCATCCGCCCACTGCCGGCGCCGAGAGCCTGGCCGAAGCCGCCCCCGGCGCGGCCCGCAATCGCCTTTCGCCCGCCCCCCGCCCCACCCCCGCCCCCGGTGGCCCGCGGAAGAGAAGCCGAAGCGAAGCGACCTTCAGAGCCTCTAAGCCCCGGCCGCCGCCGTCGGCCGCTCCTCCGCGGCGACCCTCGCAAAGGCGCGCACGGCCACCGCCGCCCCCGGCGCCACGCCCGCCCTCTCAGCCAGCGCCCGCAGCGCCGGCCCAGCGGTCGAGATAGCACGCAACCAGTACCTGCTCGCGACGACATATTCACTCCCGTCCCTCCAGGCGCCAGCAACCCCAGCTTCCATCGTCTCTCGCCCAATCGCGGGCTCGCCTTCCTCTGTTATCTGCTTTTAGACTCTCAATAATGGCTCTCGCGAGCCCCCTACCGTATCCAGTGAAGTTCCTCGCTGACACTAAGTCACATCACACGCCGCAATTCTCGAATGCTAAAGCAAGACGATATCAAAATAGTATTCTGAATTTCTGCTATCATTTCTACTGATTTTTGGGACAAATTAGTATTTTTCTTCCTTTGTTGACACACTTTATAACTTGACTTGGTTTCCTACGGCACAGGGTTAGGCCGTCCGCACGCCCTTACGCTCGCGCTCGCCCGCGTCACCCTGTGGCGGCCGGCCGAGATCTCCGGCCTGCTGGCCGCCCCCATCCACCCGCCCGCTCGCGGCCAGACGCACTTGTCACGCTGATTTACGAGCTAATTTATCATCCCTTGAAAGAGAGCGCGGCGCGCTTTCGCGAAGTCGCAAATTTTTTAAATCCGCGTCCTTCGCGTCCGGTTGCATCGGCCGGCCGGCGACCTGCCCGAGAGCACTTTCGCTTTCATGCCCCGCGCCTGCAAGCGCCGCGCCGGCCGCGGCCGCCGCGCGGAATTGACACTGACGGAGCGGTTGGACCGGAGCGCGCGCCGAGCGGGACGCGCGGGCCACGGAATAAACTCCGCCCACTTCGCGCTGGCACACGCTCTCCGCTACCTTTCCGCGTGTCCTCGCAACGCCACTCGCCTCCCACCATCAAACCACTACACATGGTACGCCACTTCACCACTTGATCGGCGTTCCTTTAGGTTTGAAGGTGAACATATGTTACGTAAACAGACCTGCTGGGGATCTCTTCCCAGGACTATACATTTGAATGAACATTTTACGCTTTCTTACCTAGACGGTTATGGTACGCCAGCATCTACCCGAAGGGAAATTATTTAACCATTATGATTATATGAAAATAAAGGAAATATATTGTATTTTTTATTCGTCTCGGCATCTAGTTTATAAGCCGAGAACCACTGAAACAGCATTTCATTTTAGTTGGTAAATGCCGGAGCAAAAAGTATTATTCGCGCCTCAGAGCAGTAACATCATGAAAGTGCAATTATTCTGAAGTATATAACTCTAATTTGGAATAAGAACCTCAGGTATGATTCTCGACCTTCTGGTGCTTTTGATAATATCCTAGGTACGTGGTGATATGTATCACTTGCGTGGTACACATCACTGTATTAACAAAGAAAGGTTTCTGGGCTTCGTTCCCATGAATATAGTGAGATAATTCCATTGCTGATTTATTAAATGTGAAATTCTAGCAATTATACAAAATTACGATTCATTTTGGAGTGAAAAGAAACAAAATGCAATACACAACATCGAAATACAATTTTCTGTATTATCAAATAACTCTCTGTTTTTTTCTAGAAATAAAGCTGGAAAAGACTGGAAAGCTACATGCATTAATAACCATGACGCAGAAAAAATGGGTAAAATCGCAGCCTTCCACCCAGCCAATCTCTGGCGGGAAAATAAAGTTCCAGCTACAGACTATGTTATCGCGGAGAAGAGCACATTTATTCATCTCCAAAACAAATTCGTAAATTATTCCCTTCGAAATTTGTCGAAAAATGCAAAGAAGTGTTTTCCTTTCAAATAAAACATGAATAACAATTAATCGAGCAGCTTTCCCTTTCTCAACAAAATACCTCTGGCTACGTCATACATCATCAAAACTTAAAGACAGATTCACAAAATACATCCACTAGTCATGTACGAAACATAAAAATCACATCGCAGAAACTAAAAATATGGACTAGCGATTCTGTTCAGATATCGATTCTTTCACGAATATTGCATTTGGCGGAAAATACGACCGGGAAAGAGTAAAATACTGCGGCCGGCTTCCTCCGCACTGCACCCTCCGGGGCGGGGTCGCCACCCCCGCAGCCGCCGCCGCCTCCCGGAGTCCATTTGCCTTCGCCAAATTCCGCGGGTGGCGTCAGGCGGCGAGGGCGGAGCGGGACATGGCGGAGTGGAGGTGGGGGCGCAGACAGGTCAGGGGAGCGGAGCAGAAGCGGGTATGGCACTGCGAAGAAGGAATGAGCGACCATGTCTCAGCGAACGCCCAACTCTTATACAGGGCGATTCGAAAAGCAGGCAGATTGGAAACACATTTTTTGGCTACAGGTTTTTTTTAAATTTCAAATTCATCCCTATTTTTTAACATATATGGATTCTCAATATACGTTAAAATTAATTCATTTATACAATACAATACTTATTAGTTGTTAGAATTTAAGGAGTGTGTAGTCACAGGTTTAGTCCCTTTACTGTTCCTGTTGTAGCCTCGGCATGCTTCCTCGGTTGGAAACATCTTTTTCGTAGTATTGTTTGATTTTCATGATATATTTAATTATATTGAATCAATGATTAAATGCACCTAACTGCAATCTTCCAATTATTTTTCACGGTCTCTTCTCAGAACATGATATTATTTCGAATTTATATTTTTGGATTGCTTTGTTACGAGAGAAAATATTTTTCTCACGCATTTTCGTTTTAATAGTAAACATGTATTTAAGCGTCTGGTTTGCTAATAGTCCGGAGATATTCACATATCGCGAAATTGTGAAATGAGTAGTTTTACTGAGATATAGCCAGTCGCGCAGACCACAGTCCCCGCGAAGATGATTGATAGCAAATAGAAAATGAATTCCTATACGGATTTTGTTAAATATTAAGAAACAGTAGGTGTCCAGCCAAAAATAGCCAAGCGTCTGGCAACACTAAAGCCTGCTCACATATTTTTCCCATCGCCAACCGGAAATTGCCAGAATAATAAATGCCATTCCGTGTTTTTTATTTGGCGGTTAAAACCTTCCAATAACTTGGCTAGGAAATTGTGCGTCACCCGGTGGAATCTCTTGGCAAAGCCATCGCCCTTCTCCTTCCCCGTCCCCGCGACCTTCGCCTGTCCTCTCGCCGCGTCCCCCCCCCCGTCGCACGCGAAGCCACGTCAGGCGTCACGCGGCGGGGAGCGGCGCCGGCGCGGAGGGGCGCCGCCACTGGGCCACACGCGTGCCATTTGGGAATTTTATTGTCATTTACATGCATATTAAACTTTCATCATGCCGTCCCGGCCGAGAATATTCGTTTCTTTTATTTTTCTTTTATCTGCCCTCCCCTCCATCTCCTCCCCCATGGCGCGCCACCCGAGGCTTTTAGCGAGATGTGAAACCTCAGCATCGGAGAACCGATAGAAAGAAGTCGGCGGTACAAAATTTCCGAAGAAGTTTCTTTTAGAATCGCAGATCTTCGGGCGCTTGTAGATTCTGCAGGGGGCTTCGACAGCGCGCAAAGTACACAGTTTTAACTGTATTTTAGGGTGTCTGGAAACGATGCTCCGACGTTCTCACGTACACCATTTGATCGACATATCCGCGTATTCCTCGACAATGTTTTAGTAAGGTAGCACGAAGAATATGTTTTTAAAAATTAGTAAAAATTTTGAATTCCAATTCGAAATTTATTTTCAGATAAAATATGTTAAATCTGAGTTTCATTGGAGAGCATTAATCATATTCGCACAATAATTTCGTTGTAATGAAAAGTTTGTTTTATAAAACTGATAAAATTTGTTTCATTTCTAACTTTATTTACTATTTATAGAGACGAATTCAACCGCGTTTTCCACTCATTTTCTCATAATTTAAAAAGCAAATACTAAAATGATCCACAGCCTCTATATTTTGTGGGGTAACTTAGTTTTACTTCCCATCCTTGATGTTATATGTGGTTTTAATGACGGAATCAAATAAACAAACAAGAAATACAACATACTACTGAAAGCTACTTAAAAAAACAGAAAATTATCTCTGCACGGATGGAGAACTACTGGCTACCTTAAAATATACATTCAGCTGATGTTTCATTGCAGAAAACAAGAGAGTCAGTCAGCGAGTTCCCATTTCCCTTCCCATTCCTCCTCATAAAAAGTTCATCCTGGGCCGCGCGGCGTCTGGCGAGTGCGAGCGCACAGAAGCGCGGCGTAGGTGGGTGGCCACGTCGCGGCCAGCGTGCGCGCGAGGGGGCGGCGAGCGGGGGAGGGCGCTCTGGGACCGTGGCGAGGGGGGGGCGAGGGGGGCGGCGAGGGGCGAGGGGCGGGCGCGAGGCGGGCAGGGCGAATTAGCGCCGCCGTAAGGTAATGGATTTCCTTTGTTCCAGTAAAACACTAATAGCGAACTGCAGCAACGGCGGCGGCGGCGAAGCAGGCGACCGGCAGCGGACGCGGTTGCGGTGGCGAGCAGAGAGCCGGCGCGGGGCGGGGCGGGGTAGGACGAGGCGGGGCGGGGCGGAGCGGAGCGGGAAACCGGACGACGCGCCGGCAACACGCGCGGCCCCCACGGCGCCGGAGCGCCGCCACCCTACAATAGCTGCGCCTTGCCGGGGGGCGCCGCCATACACAGCCCCTGCGCCGCGGGAGGCTGCGGCCTGCGCCTCCGACGCCCCCCGCGGCGGCACACCGGCCGCCCCCCTCCGTCACTGCACTCGCCGCACGCTGTCTTCCTCCGCTCCCTGCCACTCGCCGCGACGCTCCATTCACACGCACATTTCACGCCCATTCGCCGCCCCGCTGTTCCGCTCCTCGAGGCCTCACGCTCCCAAGGAACGTCCTGAAAGGGCGCTCTAAAAGCCCCGCCCCCCGCCACGCCGCTTCCCGCCGCTCGCCACCCCTCCCACTCTTCTACTCGCGCGAGGGCAGCACACGTCGCCGAACGGCAACCGATGAAGACGCGAATGCGGAGAACCACCCCTTAAGCACGCCAGCAAAATAGATGATGAACTAGATTTTTAACCCATCCGCTCATCCATCAGTACTTTCTGATTGGTCACAACCTTCTCCTACATGCAGGTGGTTATTATACGCACGATAGTACCTTCAACGGCCACGAGGTGGATCCGCATTTTTGATGAAGCGCCGTGCGCCTCCCGAGTCCCGCCTGCCTGCGGGCGGAGTCTGCGCGATCGTCGTGGGGCGGCGGCGCGGCGGGCGCGGTGGGCGGGGCGGCGAGGCGGGCGAGGCGGGCGCCGCGGGGACCGCGGGCGCGGTGACGCTTTCATACATCTTCAGGTAGCGCGGGCCACACCCGAGCCCCCTTCAGGGCCACCAATTAAGCAGCAGGAGGCCGACACGTTATCGGCGAGCGGCGATCGGGCCCGCTCTCCTAGTGTGTGATTGCCTTTCTTCATAAATCACGCAGCGGCCGCGAGGAGCCCGGCCCGCCGCCCGGGGCACGGCGCCGCCGCCCGCGGCCGCCCCGCGCCCCGCCCCGCCCACCCCGCCTCCGCCCCGCCCAACCGCTCTCCGCGCTCTGCCCCGCGCGGCACTCGACCCTCATACACCACACCACATTCCGTTCCATAAATCTCCGCCGTGTTTTGCCAAGTTAATGGTGCTGTTTTGGAAGTGTGAGCTCCGTAACTTTCCAATTATTTATAAACCACTCGGTTGGATGATCCATAGCTTTTGAAAAGCGCCGAACCTTACTAACTCTCGGGTCAATTTGCAGGTTCTTGGAGACGCAGCTGCACATTTTGCGTAAGGTTCTGCTCCCACCTTTAAGGCGCAATCTTTCATTTTTGTTGCAATCGGCGTTTGTACGTCATCCCTCGCATCAGAAGTCCACGTTTTCCCCGTTTTTACGGAAGAGCGATATCACCAGTTATCTGTAGTTTAACTTTTGGATTTCATCTCCTTTTCACTTTTTGTAGTTCATTGTAACCCACGACGTACCGCGACCAAGCTCCTGGGTTCAGTGTCTCATCACTTTCGCAACTCCATTACCCCTGCTACCTTTGTTGCCCTCCAAATATTCGCCTCACCCGCCATCTCTACCGCATTCACCATAAACGAAGCTTGCGCGACAACCGCCGTCTCAACCTCAGTGCCTTTCATCACATTCTCTCCCTCCCTCCACTTCGCCGGCGACGGAGTCCTCCGTTCCAGCCATCAACTCCTCTCACCGCAATCCGCCTTCTTCCCCGCCGCCCCCGCCGCCGCCTCCGCGGTCGTCTCTCGCGCCTCGCACCGCGCATAAGCGATTTCGCCTGCTCGATAACGAGGCGTTTCACGGCGTTAAGCGACGTCATTCACGGCGGCCGCGATCTCAAATAAATTCCGCCCGCAATATCCGTGACACTGCGGTGTTTTATGGCGGGTCAGCGCAGAGAAGCTGGCGCTGCCGCTGACGCTGCCGTGCCTCTGGGGCGGCGGCGGTCGGTTGGGCGTTGCGCAGCCGAGGCGGACGTTGACGTCGCCTGCGAGCGGCCGACCGCCAGATTGGATTCCACTTTCAAAACGGAAACAAAATAAATTTTTCCGCCCCGGGAGGATTCTGAAAGGACGGCGCGCAAACCGCCGGCTCCCAGCCTTCAGGGTGGCCTCCAGCCTCGTCGAAGGGGCGCGATGCAGTCGGATCCCCTCTCGATCGCGCCTTCTTTCACGATTTCGCGCTTCCCCATCTCGCGCTCATCAACGATATCCCCACGTTCCACTCCGCTCTTTTTTTCGTTCCTGCGATCCCTTCTCGTCGCCTCGCCACGCCACGCCTTGCTCTCAGCTCACGTCTCACTCCGCCGCGACCCCGCCGTCGCCTATAGCGTCCAAAGCTCTATTCAGCCCCGCCCCCCGCACCTGGCAGGTCGCAGCTTCCCTCTCGCCGCGGCTATTCGCAGCGCCTCCCTCGCTTCGCCAGCCGGCCCCCCCCCCCCAGCCCTAGCGCGTTTGGGACAATTCCGCCGCAGTCCCGGGCCCGATGGGACTGGCAACGGAAAGTCGGCGCGTACTGGAATAAAAATATTCAAGCGCGTGGGCGGGGCGGGCTTCTGGGAGAGCGCGCGTTAAGGAAGTTAGCGAACCGGAGCCAACGCGGAGCACTGAGAAGGACGGACGCGTACAGATGTTTACGCGAGGTGAAACATTTTTCGGGAAGAGCTCGTCGGTTCAGTCGGCACTACGTTCTGCTCGCTTCATAGATGGACCATCTCGTCTACATCGAATATTGCGTCCGCATGATTTCTTTTCACCTTTCTCGGTTCCTGTCAAGTTGAAGGACGTCATGACTATCAATTGTGGGTGTTTATGGTTCTGAAGTTCCACACAATCTTGTTTGTACCAACTATTCCAATAATTCTTCTTCTCAATGGAATGTCAGCATGGTTTTAGACTACTGTTTGGAATTATTAATTAAATTGTATGTTCAATTATTCAAAGAACGATATAGTTGAAGAAATACTAACAGATTTAGTTGTAATACAGAATAAAATCAATCACTGACAATCATTCACTATTATTTAAAAGAATTAATATGTTAAATCATCTAAATTTACTTTGATGAGGACTATTGTACGAGACTAGAACAAACAGCGCTAGTGACCCACCTCGAGTGACGGTTGGAGAGGCGGAGAGAATTCGGCAAGGCAAGGTCAGCAGAGACGCGCTGAGCGGCGGGGCGGGCAGGAGTGACGTGATTGCAAGCTCCACTTGGCTGGTCTAGACAACGACGAGCCGCGGCGCGTGGGCGGGGACGGAGCCGGGGGGCGCGGCGGGCCCCGCAGCATCGCCTCTCTAAGCGCCGGCGGTCGTGACTCATGGCCCCGAGAATCAATAGAAGCAGCAGAAGCAGCAGCAGCCGCGCGCCGCTCGAAACAAATCCTGCGAGGGAAGCGCGCCACCGCAGCCTGCGCCGCCCCCCGCGGCCGCCTCCGCCGCCGCCGCCGCCCGCCGCGGTCGCCGGGAAAAAGGGCCGGCAATTTCATGGCTTAGGCCCGCGCCCTGGGAGGCGCTGCGGCGTCGTGGGAGTGGCCGCGCAAGCCGGGGCTAGACGCGCCGTGGAAAAGGTGAGCGCGCCGGGCCAGCAGGAGCCGCGTCGGACGCGACGGCGCCACAGCGACTCGTAAATGAATTGCTAACAAAAGGCAAGAAAAAGCGGAGACGATGATGGGAGGACACCCGCCCAGAGGATGTATGCCAGGGGTGGATTTGGAGTGAAACCGCGTAGCAGGTGGCAGCAGACCAAAGGTAAAGGCGGAGGGACGCAGAGCCCGGGAGATGGAACGTGAAAGTATTCCGGGAATGACATCTCGCGGCAGGTGGTAGTGCTCGGGCACCACCGAGGCGGCGAGGAACGGCGGGGCCCCCAAAAAGCCGCACGATGAGGCGGACAGTGGGATATGAGTCGTGTAACTGCGACGCGAGGCGAGGCAGGTGGTGAGGAACATATGGCCTAAGAGAGGCGTCATGCGAGGCGGGAAACAAGGAAGAGTTGTTACTATGCGAGCGGCTGTTGGGGCTGGGCTATGTCGCGGCAGCCGCGGCCGGAGCGAGAGGGGGCGGCGGCGGGGGCGGTGATGCGCAACGGGGCTGTGACGAGGCCGGCGACAGGCGGGGGGCGTTTTGCGGGCCGGCGCGCAAGGCGAAGCGCAGCCTCCGGCGCGCCATCTGCTTCTCCGCAGCGGGCGGGGCGGCGCGGGGCGGCGCGGGGGCGGCGCGGGGCGGCGCGGGGCGGCGCGGGCGGCGCGGGGCGGCGCGGGGCGGTGCGGGGCGGCGCGGGGCGGCGCGGCGGGGGGCAGCACTCGGATGGCCCGGGGTAGGCACGGAGGTGGTGCGGGGTTTGCGCTGCGGTAGCATGGAGTCGGTGTACGGGAGCATAAGGACGGAATGGGGGCGGCGTGGGGACGTCTTGGAGGCGGAGCGGGGGCGACGCGGAGACGGCGCGGGGACGGCGAGGGATGACGCGGGGGTGGCGTGGGGGCGGCGCGGGAGCGGGAAAGAAAGGGACGGGCGGCAGTTTGCCACTCTTCTGCGAGTGTCAGCGCTCGCTCTCCGCCGGCGTTTGGGAGAAACGACGAAGCAGAACTGACCGTAATCCGTCGATGCAGCAAGATATTTATTTGCTGGAAGGAAGGAGGTAAATATATAGGCGCAGCGATGTCTCCGGCTATTTTCGTATTTACCAGGCGAACAAGAAGGAAATGGAACTTGAAATCAGTTTTATGATCTCATGCGGAAACGACTTCCAGTTTACTCAACTTTGACTTGCAGTTTATCCCAGATGCCGGATTCCAGACGCAAGTAACTTTATTATTACGGCTCAAAATTATATATACATATAAATGCATTTCATAAGCGTACGAGGTGCACAAAAGTTCTCCCAAACATTTCTTCGGACTGTAAAAGATAATTAAGGCTTTAGTGAATTCTGTGACAGCACCCTCAACGGGATACTGAGTGCAGCGACATTAAATTATAAAACATTTTCCGCGAATGTGATTGTTCTGAAATGACAAAAGGCTTTGTGGCATTATTTTGAAACGCAAATAATTTATTTCTGTAATCCAGTAGGTAGTAATTTTTCGTTCGAATGCCAATAAATATTAAACGAGCTACACACAATGTCATTATTCTGCAATAACAATTTAGGGATAATAAGTCCCACGGGGCGTTTCATAGAGTTTTATAGCATATGAGAGGGAAATAATGTTCATCATGTTTTGAAGCAAGGTCGTGAATTATCGGGTCTTTCTCTGTGCACCGTGGGGCAAAATACACAAAGCAAACTTTTTATTATGATCTTTAAATTTACAATGATTTCATATCAGTCAAATAATCCCCACGAATAAATCATCACCTATTTTCACGCATTAAATAGACAGCACGAATGCAACCACACATGAGAGATATAATAAATTATTTTACTATAAATATATTACGATTCCCGAAAATTTGTTTCTAAACCTACATTTTTGTTTAATAATATTTTGATTGAAGCTGTAAATATTCATATACTATAAAATATATTTTTATATTATTGCCAATTGGACAAGAGAATACAAATAAAATGCTCGTTGTTTAAATAATTCTTTATAAATATTAACAAGAATGGTTTAGTATTAAACGGATGGAAATTTCAAGTGGAATAGAGATAGACTTATTAACGATGTAACATTATTTTAATAATATTTCACTTTCATTTAATTACCTGAAACAATTTCATTAATTTCACTTCGTTTGCCTGCTCTTTTTTAATTTTCCAACACTTCCAACATATGAGTCTGCTATTCGTTTCACGTTCTTTACCTCCCTTCTCATTTCCCACTGAAAAAGCACGCTCTAAACTTGGTTTCGTCTCCGTCATCCGCCTCCAAAGAGGCGTGAAAGTGCCGGGCCAGGGGCTGGATCTGACTCGGCGCTTCGGAGTGCCGTGCGTGGGACGGCGCGGCGCGATGGAGACGTTTTGGCCCTCGCGGGCGCGGCTGCGGGGCCCGCGCCGCGTGGATTTCATCAGCTGGCGCACTTGCGCGCTCCGACCCGGGGGCCGACGGCGAGGGCCCCCTGCCCTGGCACCCGCCCACAGGTGGCCCGCGCCGCGACACTTCGCCTGAGGTGGAAGGCGCCCGCCGCAGCCCCCCCCCCTTCGGGGAAGGCTCCGATGGCCTGTCAAGCAAAGGAAGCACGACCAGCGCTCACCTGCTACCGTATGATTCGCCAATGCTCTTATGAATTGTTCAGCACGGGAAACAATATTTCTCAAGAAGCGAAATTCATGCTCTCACCAACATCACATCACGATGATAGAATGAAATCAGTAAATTATGTAATAGTGGAAGAAAAGCCTACTTTTAAGATACTTTGTGTTTTCCGAATGAACACTACACATGTAAGGTGTTTTAATATGCTTGGATATGGAAATTTTACTTGCTCCCATTATTTCCGAAGTTATCCAGTTTAAATTATACGAGTTTCATTTCACAAAACTTACATTGAACGATATTAAGGCAAAGTGCAAAGTAATTCAACAACATAACTGGACATAAAATCAAGTTTTGACACACATCATTACCTAAAATATTTTTACATTTAAAAATTAATTTCGAGATTTTTGTGAGATGGAGATTCACTCCAATTTATTACACAATTTTTCTACACCTTTGAGTTTTATTAAAATACATTTTTTCATAAAATAACAATTAATATCGATTGTGGTGCAGCAAAGGCGATCCCTGATCTTGATTATTGACAGAAAAGCGGCTGGATATGCAAAACAGCATATTCCGCGTTTTTACTGGAGTGTATCCCCCAGTCTGCTCTCTCTACTACTCATAATTTTGCCATGTTACAGCAGAATCTACTCTGCGTCCCTCATTTTAAGTGGCCTGCATATACGCGCGTCCATAACGCGCGCGCTGCAAGTGTTGCAGCGTCGCGAAAGCACCTGTGCAGTCGTTCCGCCCGCGTTCCATCCCAGCCCCGATTTGCTGCCTGCAACTTAACGCGCGCTTCTGGAAATTAAATAGATGGCGCAACGAGCCACGTGTGAGTTGTAGCTGCTACAACGGCCAACCTGTATCTCGATAAAAGAGTTTTCAGAAACACGTAGGCTCGTGTGTTAGTTTGAGCAGCACTTTGTTATGATACTAGTTGAATCCCCTCTTAATTTTTATTTGCCAACTTTACGGTTCGCGCCGCTATTTACGTACCCGTTTCGGAATGCAAATGCCCTCCCCGCGATGAGGCATCTAAACCCGTCGAACGTGTCGCTCATCAACTGCGAACCTGTGCAATAGAAACTGCAATCCGCGCCACTAAATGCGGACGGTTTAATGAAAATCAAGCGGGCAGAGTAACGAGAGCGCGCAGGGACACGAATTACCACTTTGGGTAATAATCTCTTTGGAAAATTCACGAGTACTTTACGAAATGAGAGTAATTCGACGCGCGGCACCGAGTTTGTCGCCTGCGCAATCGGATCCGCGCCTCGTTTTTATTCAGCGGCCGTCCGCCACGTGCGTCTATTTTCTATTCGCATGCGCGTGGTACGCTCAAGATGTCCTCAAAAATCCCCGCCGGAATCGGGGGTTTGTGCGAAACGAACGGACGCAGAATAGCGGCGGTGAAAGGGACGTTATTCCGGGTGGCGCGCGCAAGTGCCGCCGCGGGCGCGAAAGCCGCCGCACGTCCCGTTCACACGCGCACGCGGGGCCGGCGCCGCCGCCGCTTCCCGTGCGCGCACTCGTGCCGGCGCAGTCGCGCGTCGGTGCCGATCCAACTTTTTGAATGGAGCCATCGAGCCAAGTTGGGCAGACTTCCCGAAGGCCACGTCCGGAAAGTTAATCTAACTTACGGAACTTTGCATTGAAGCGCGCACGACGATTTATAACCCGATCCGTACCTCTGATGCTTATGAAATACGTTACAATACGTGACAAACGTTCGGCGCGCGGGAATCGGCGCTTCGGAACAGTGTTTTGCGAGCACGTTGCGCAAAAACAGCCGCGCGGGGCGTTTCCAACGCACGCGTGCGGCCATAAAACGTCGCGAAAGGCGGCCGTGCGCCGGCGGGGAACCGCGCATGGCCGACGAGCGCGGGATAGCACCCATGGGGGCGTGGCGGGGATGGGGCTTAAACCGCGCCAAGGCCGTGCGCGGCCGTTCCACCCAGCGCGGATACGCTGGTCACGTCCACCCATCGCGCAATAAACCACGAAAAATTGATGAATAATGTTGCCTTCGTAATTCAATACTTGCCCCAAAGAATGCGCTGTCGCCTCCCCCGTCGTCCTTCTTCACGCAACCGCTCTTCGCTTCGGCTCCTCGCGACGTCTCCTGGCCTGCCTCATCGCACCCGATATATTGCCGGAGTTTGGGAAGCATTACAACCCACTGCGAAGTAATACGATGTACCGTGATATATTACAGGTCGCTCTGTCACTCCGTTACGACGTATAAAACACCTCCCCAAATAATGTCACGGCACGTGACGTTGCGATTTAGTAGCGCGATCTGGACGCGTAAGAAACGTGTGCCGAGGATAAGCATACCGTGTCTTCTTGCGCACGATCGTTTCCAATAGGTCGACTTTATGGCTTCCATGGGCTAACGACTTCCACGCTGCTGCACGGAGCTTTCGCGGCTCGGTGGCAGAGGCGGCGGGGCGGCGACGGAGGCGACGGGGGCGGGGCGGGGCTTTCTGCGCCTCGAAGCCCCTCCCCCCCCACGCCCCTCGCCACTCCCCCTCCGACCCCGCGCCCAGCCGCTGTTTGCCTTACAGAGTGCCTCCTCCCACTAATTACTTAGAGACACGAATTCAATACAGCAAATACTCGCAAGCGGAGAGCGGGGCCTAAACGCGGTGAAACGACCCCTTCACCTCATGCAAAACCTAATGGATTCCATTTTGCATTTTCAACACTCACATTCTCCACAAATCCTCAAGCACATATGAAAGGAATGCCACTAGAAATAGGAATTACCTAAACCAACCGGAACTGGGCACTAAATGAAACTTGTGACTTTCAACGGCGTTTGGGAGTCAAAACGCTGTGCACGCAAAAATATGGTAAACTTCCAACTGATGCATTATTCTGCAGCATGTCTGTAATCACCCTCGCCGACGACGAAAATACGAGAACCTTCACTCCACGCTTCTTTCAAATAAGTCTTTCGTCGCTAATAATAAGCTACTGGAAAAAAATAAATTAGCACAGGTACAAAATCGTAAGCGAAGACACATGGGCAGGGCAACATTAGTGTATTTAATTTCTGAACAAATAGACTGATCAAGGAAAACTAAAAAAATTGCTTTAATGACATAACAAAATGATTTAGTTTTGTTGTAAATTATAGGAATACATTTTTACTCAAAACTAATAGTAAAATAATATAAAATGATAACTGTAAGACGTGTTTTATCAATTCAGTAAACTTTACATCTAAAATGGGGTTTAAAATTTAAGATGAGACTAAGACTTGTTTACTGGACTTACACAAAGTACAGAAAAATTAACATTTTAATTTTAAGGAAAAATTGTCTTTTATCATACCCAACTGAGAAATTTAAATTTATCCCAATAAATTAAAGAATAACTTGCTTTCTCAAGAATACATTTTTCGAATTCTTAATTGTAAAGGTGTGCATTCATCAGTGGAACTCATGAGACAATTCTCCATACATTTGGAGATGTCTGTTTGAAATATGTTTACGCGAATATACAACCAGAGTCGGATATACGCGTGTCAATTAAGAAAACGTTTCGCCCCACATAGCTCGAGGTCTTGCCAGAGCGGCACCTCTGCGCGGACGACCTCCGGCGCCTCCCATGGCGGTGAGGCCCGAGACGTATTTCGGGCGGGCGGCAGCTTGCTCAAACGGATGCGAAGAAAGGTTTCTGAGAAAGTGTAGCGTGTGGCGGGCGAGTTATTTATGGCTTATGGCGACGCGGGGTCGCTCCTCGCTCGAGAGATAATTCCTCGAAAAATTCTCGTCTGTCGACCGCGCGCGCTGCCACATGGCGAGGAAATGTTCCATTAGGGGAACCTTCACTCCGCGGCAGAAAAGCGCGGAAATGAAACCGTGTTCTTTCAGCCGACGGATGGGGCGGGGGCGGAGAGAAGGCGGCGAGGACGGTGGTGAGGACGGTGAGGAGGAGAGCGGAGACGAGGACGGGGTGGCGGTGCTCGCGACGCCGCCTTCCGGTGAGATGACCCCTTCGCGGGTGCACAGTCAAAGATGCAGACGAGATGTCTCTGCCCCAGGGCATCTTAAACCGCAAGTTGTGATTCTTCTGACGATGGAGTAAAATATTCAGTGTTGGAAAGAAAGTTTTGCAAAAATCAAAACTTTAAGAAACCTGATGAGTTTGTCAAAGAAGTTTCTGGGAAAATTTATTTTATCTCATTTTCTGCAGATGCGTGTAGTCTTCTCGATGGTGATGTATTATTGATATTCTAATGAGAACTTCTCTGCGATGGAAACGATAACATTATTGGTAAATATTCTTTGTTCTCACATATTTTATTTTGCCCTGTTTAACACTTTACATTATACCCATCTAGTTGAGATAATGTCTAAAAAAAGACTGGACGAGTTGTCACCAGTCACACATTTGTAATTACCAAACGGATTAAATGCGTGCCCGAAAATGTAAATTTGGAAGCCATAATTGTAAAATAAGAAATAACTGTTTACGTTTTAGAGAACTCACTTAACTTAATAACTTTTTAAAACTCAAGGGTACAGTAAGACGTTATATCCCGTGGGATTACGAATAATGCCAGTAAGAGCAAGAGTCACAGCTGCGTCGCAGATGGAACAAAATGTTAGAGATATTTTGACGAGGGCATATTATTTAACGTCGCAATAACATAAATTTTTCTTCCTTTCTCTGTTTCCACTTTTCATGGGTCGTTTCAGGAAAATGGTAGTCTTGCCATTCTGTCAACACTACTTCGCAAAAATAACCAAAGTTAGGGGCAACGTCACAGCGAATGACCTAGGGAGAACAAGTAATTGCTAACTGCTGTATTATTTACCAAAATATGTCCTTTAAAATATATATCACAAGGAAAAGTTTCAACAAATTTCCCATAATTGTTAGTAAATAAAATTAAAAATTAATTA
Source organism: Teleogryllus oceanicus (assembly GCA_964035755.1). Lineage (NCBI taxonomy): Eukaryota > Metazoa > Arthropoda > Insecta > Orthoptera > Gryllidae > Teleogryllus > Teleogryllus oceanicus. Next base: position 132,155,870 of record CAXIVR010000001.1, read on the forward strand.
AAAATACACTTTCTGAAAACGTGCTACGTAGTTTCATTCAATATTTTAATTTTAAAATGATAGTCTTATATATTAGCGCTAGGTAATTATATATCTTATGTTTATCCTAGCCGATAAAATGCTACAGCTCGTGCATGTCATCCTACTGGACTTGTGAGAAGGACAAGGTAACAGATCGTCACTGAGAATTCTAGGAATAGTGAGCACTTTACTTCAATCACACCGCCCCAGACAGACGGGTGTTAAGAAATCGTTGGGCGCCACCTGCTCTGTCAACTCCCATATGCTGACGGAAAGCAGGCAGCGGCTGGCACTGGCGCCCTCGGGGTTGGAGCGAGACTTTGAGAACATTGGAGCCCCTCCGCGTTCCACACCTCTTAACCCTCACCCCTCACTAGGCACCCTTATGCAAGCACCTCCCCCAACATGCACAAAACAGCGGCCATTATCTCGCAAAGAACATAAACCAATTCGTAAGGCGCAAAAACGCAGAATCATAAATTGGGGAATTTAGGTCGCCATCAAGAAAACACATTTCTAAAATATCGAACACGTGGTGTACTACAGTGAGGGTTATGAATATTTACAGTAAATGTTATCTGCACAAGTTTTCTGACTGGTCTTTATAAAATATATGCACAAGTCAGTGATTAACATAAAAGTTCAAGCATTTCATACTACAGTCATTCTTTCATAAATGATTCAAGATCTGAGTTCTGCAGGTAGAAACCTTTTCTAATCTTATGTTATTCTGTAGAGAAATAATGCCTTTAGCCTGCACCCAATAAACAAATGCATTAAGGTCACTAGAATAACAGAATTGCAATCCCAAGTGAAAACAAGCTTAGCGCGCTAAATATCATTTCATTTTGTATCTCGAATTCATACATACGAACTAGGAGCCAATTAAAATTCCGCGAGTACCTCTCGTCCCCAAAAACATTGCATTTTTCATGGAAATATATCATTCATTAAACAGAATATCAGAGGCTTTAATTTGGAAAAGAAAAACAGTAATAATTAATTTCAACTGTTTTTCCGTTCTCAGTTCCCCACAGACAGCTGTGTTTTCCAAAATGACGAAAAACAATTAAATATACAACAAAATAAATAAAAAAGTTTTAGTACCGTAGATTAATCTCTGTCAGATGATCATGCTGTTAATAATTATGTAAAATTGAATATTAACAATATTAATAAAATATAATTATTTTCAAAAAATAAAATTAAATTACGTGCGTTCTATATCAAGTCATATATTTCTAAAATTTGAATTTCACATTCCACGGAGTGAAATATTTCTGGATACAAAAATATAAATTGTATCTGAATCCACTATCAATACCTATTTTTTTAAAACAATACTTCTTTGAGAAATCACCACAATTGTAATACCATAATAATAGAATTTGTAGTGTTGGAATTAGATGTTCTCAAACCCAAGTGAAAGCAAATTATGTTTCATGAATAAATAAGTAATAAAAGTTATCATATCAAATTTCTCTATTTGAACAGAAGCGAGCATCGCATCTATATATCAATATTATTACCGAAAGCCTAAGAATACGTGAACGTTCTAAAAAAAGTCTCGCTAAAGGATCACTTGAGATATGGAATCAGGTACTAAAGCACACAAGTGAGCAGTTGCTTCCCCTGCCTCACGAATAACACGTCCCAGGCCGATCGGAACGTGCAGAATGAGTTTTGGGTATCGCAAACCTGGCTTATCTCCCGAGAGCAGCAGAGCGGAGCTGGTGCTCTCCCTTTCTCCCCCGCCCCTCTCCCCTCCTCCTCCGGCAACGGTGCGCTGGGCCCGAACTGCTTCCGCTGGCGTGCTCTCCGCCTACATCTCCTCCCGCGCCCCCGCACGCAGCCAGGCGTCCCTCGGGGCGGCGCGCCGCTCCAAAAACGGCACGCGGCAACGCGAGCAACGCGTGCTCCGCGCGCGCGTCCGCCTCCGCCCCCGCCGCCGCCGCCCCGCCCACCGGTCCCCGGGCGCCGCCGCCGGCAACCTCCCTCAGCGGGCGTTGCGCGGGAGTGAAAGGTAATGCTTCTTCGCCACAATCTTGTTGAAGGGCACGACATGCTCATAAAACACATTTACTATTGCCGCTAACGCTGAATTACAGCGCGTCAAGGGTAGCTCACAACGGGGAGCGGTGCGGTCAATGAAGGGCGCCCCCAGCTGCCGGAGGAGGGCGAGGAGGAGGAGGAGGAGGTGTGAGGCTTGCTTGATGTGGCGCGTGGGCGTCTGGGGCGGAGAAGATCGCGCGGGAGGCGGGGGCAATGGCTGCGATGATAGCGAAGGAGGCTCCACCGAGGGAACGGGGAGAGACGATGGCAGCCGCAACGCCGGGGGGGATGACGAGAATAGCGGTGGTAACAGCATTAGAAGCACAAGTTGGAGAGGCGGCGCGAGACGTGAGGCCGGGAGATGGAGAAGGCGGCGAAGGCGGAGACGTGGAGCAGCCGTGGGTCTTCTGCGCGGCGTGAATACACGGGGGTGGCGCGCAGAAACAGACGGGGCGGGGGGCGGGCGGAGGGGTCGGGCCGCCAGAGGGTGCGCGGAAGCACCGCGCGTCCTACGCTTCCCCTTCGGCCCCGCTGCATTCGATGGAGCCTTTTATCTGCTGCAATTAGGAGACACAGCGGAGAAGGGTGGAGCCCCGACCCAGTTTATCTTGAGGCTGTGTGTATGTTCTGGGAACGGGCTTCCGGCGCGTTCGAGAAGGCTGCCGGCCGCGCCCCGCCCCCTCACGGTCGCCTCTGCGCGCCTCTGCGCGCGCTGCGCCTCACGAGGGCCGGCGCAGGGCGGCGCAGGGGCGGCGCTCGCAAGGGCTGCGCCGCGGACGGGCTGCGCGTCGAGTGGCGCAGGGACGGCGGGGCCGCGGAGGGACGCGAGGGCCGAGGTGTGTGCACTGCCGCTGCGCCGGCGTCGACGGACACAGACGAGCCCCTGCCACAAAGCCCTCCCTTCCGACGCGACCTCTTGTAATTGTGGAGAGAAATACTGCCGCCAGCTAGCAGATCTCCCGTTCCTCAGCACTTAAGGACGCCGGCAAAAGCCCTGGCAAGTGGGAGGGGTTAAATAAATAAACACAGACATAGGAACAAGCGAGTCTCGAGGGTGCGAAGACAGACGAAATCTCAACACGCCCGCGCGGGGCCGCGCTGCGGTTTGTATAGAGCACGTCCCTTCGTGTGAGAAACCATCGGGTCCTAGAGGGGCGGGGAGGAGGGAGGAAGGGTGGGCTGCGGGAGATACGGTGGATGTGGTGGGGTGGAGAGACGAGATATATGAGACACGCAAGCCGAGGAGAATGGTAGACATGGTATATATTGCAACGGGAGGAGTAAGGAGGAAAACAAATACTGGAGAAATGAGTCTGTGTAGAAATTCGGATCAGAGAACAAAATTACTGCTAGAAGAAATAATTACAGAGATATAGGAAGTGAAGCATGCAGATCAATGACCGACGATACTTTTAAAAAGACAGCAAGCGAGGAATAGAAACCATCCCACAATAATAAAAATATCCAGGAAAAAAGTTAAACAAAAAAATCCAATGAGCTCCCTCGGAGGAAAAGCGAAATTTTGCGTATAGATTTCCACATACGTGAACCGTCCGGGGATTTGTGAGCGCAGGTGAAGATATGTTTCGTTGTAGCAAAGCTTAGTGTGTGGGCAAAAGGATTTCAGCGGTGGACGCTGTAGAAGCCGCAGGCGAAGAGATACCTGACAAGACAGTGTAGCGAGCAACTCTGGGAGATATGAAGTGATCTGGGACGTCTAGAGTGGCTACGGAGCTGTTTCGGCCTCCGGCACTCGCACAGAGATCAACGTGCTCCGATGCGATCGTAGAAAAAAGTTCAAGAGCTCTCGAAACGTCTTCAGTAAGGACACCGAAAACACTTCGTCTGGAATCAACCCAAGCATATTTTTACGAATGCTCTCGAACGCGTAGAAAAAAGTTGAGAATGATATCATTAGTATTGTATCATTCGTTAGCTTTCAAATTTGTGAAATTACTTTTGTCCATTAAGGCGTTGCTAATGAACACTTGAGATTTCGTCGACGAAAACCAGAATTCATCTGAAATTTCACTATATACATGTAATCGTAGACATGGTGAAAAGAATCTGACCCATTACTCCTTTTTGTCTACCCCAATTTTGTTTTACTCCGGAAGATTGCTGTGGCCAGAAGAACAGACACTTAACTGCCTTAACTGCCATTCTAGCTTGAAAGAAATATTTATCTGAACCCTTGGTATCCCCATTAGAAAACGAACATAATGCCACAAACATCATAACTTCACTTTGATGCACGGTCTAAGACCAAGTATAAAAATACGGTTCTCATCGCGCGCTCAAAAGCTTCCACATACGAAACACGCTCTGGGCCCCATATTCTGCATCGCCGCGAGGGATGCACATGTCTCTGGGGGACGGAGTAGAAGATGCAACGCACCGGCAAGACCCCAAAAGTTGTTTGCGTGCGCTTTTATTTCGTTCCACCGCACCGGTCTGGACAGCTTCAGTCGCTCCCAGACGGCGCCAGCGGCATGACGTCAAGAGATGTAGATGCGACGTGTCACTGCAGCTCAGTGCCGTTCCCATCTCAACGTCTCCCCGCGAGCGCATAACGCTTTTAAGTACCACATGTCGCCGTCGGTCATGCTTAAAATATAACGATAGACTATCTCCCGGCCGATGCGATTATGGGACGCAGGCGGTCGGCGGCTTTCTCACGACTCGTAAGGCCTGGCGGCGGGGGGCGGTTCAAGAGGTCCGCATAAAAGCATGGCCTACAAGATTACACGAGTAAACCGACTTCTTAAGAGAAGCGCCGCGTCCTAGATATGACGCGTTCATGGATGAGGAAAAACAGGGACGTAAGAGTAGCATCGAAGTCCTCGGTAGCTCGCATTGGGAGGCGATAGCGGCGGGCACCAATAACGGAAGCGGCCGAACGAGTCATAGCAGCCCACGCCACTGCTGCCTGCATGAATTGCACTGGTGGAATCGGAGAAGTAAATTAAAAAAATCATAACATTAAGTTGCAAGTTATTAGTAAGGTACAAACTTAATAAGCTCAATGAAGCTACAAAAACCTGCCGAAAAAGGCGTTAAACTTCTAAAGATTGTACTTTGATTCTCTTGGTCAGGACAGAACGCAACGTCTAGACAATTATGTTTATGCAAGAAGTTAACAATAAATCATGAACTATCAATTGCAATGTCATAAATAATTATTGTTCCAATTACGCAGTAAAATAAAATTTTTATTAGCAGTAACTCAGGATTTGTAGTAATTTTTAACGCGTGATAACACCTTGATCTTGTTAATTCAATCAGGGATACTTCTCACAGCAATGCACTGTACATGCAACGCATGATGAACGCTCCAGAAGTCAGGATATCTGTTCTTAAAATCTTGTTTTGTGTTGTTTTCAATGTTTTAATTTCTCTCCTAGCAAAAGGGACAGGCTCTCTTTTGTTATCGGTGAATAGCTAAAAAAACACCATGAGTCGAATCAACTTTTAAGAAAAAAGAGGCCAAAGTGATGCACCATTCTCGGAGCGGCCCGCACCTTAGCAACGCGGACGGTTCGTCCTCCTGAGCGGTGGGCGTGGAACGGAGCGCGGGAGGGGGCGTGGCGGGGCGGGGCGGGGTGGCTGCGGGCCGGGGCCGCCGCGGGCCGGGCCGGAAGGCCGCCGGTGCCCGGTAGCTGGGAGGTGCAGCAGGGGGGCGGGCCGGCGGCAGCGCTGGGCGGAGAGGGCGGTGAGGTGGGCGGAGGGGCCGGCTACCTCGCTTTCCTAGGGCAGCGCCCGCGCGGCCACCGCCTCCGCCGCCGCCGCCGCCGCCAACGCCGCTCCTCTCGCCGCCAACGCCGGAGCCAGTCCCAGGCCCGAGGAGATGAACGCGAAACCGGCTCCCGCCCAGCCCGTGCGTGGTCAATCCGGATTCCAGGGCAGCGACTTCAAACAAGCCGTCATCTCATCTCTCTTTCACAGCACGTGCTTATCCAGATGTAACCTAAGGGAAGTTCTGCCTGGGGCGAAATAACGTATTACACGTTGTGGTCGATTTTCGAAGTTCAGGGCCCGTCAGTCAAGGTGGGGTCGGCCGGGGCAGCGCGCTCCAACGTCCAAAGAGCGCGGATGCACAAAACACGCGCGCTCGGGAATACTGACGTAATGAGTAATACCGCTAAATTAATTTAACTCCTCCGCAGCGGTTATTGATGGCGCACGTTCTTCGCAAATGCCACGCACCGCCCCTCCGCTCCGCCACCACCCTCGCCGCCGCTGCCGCTTTCCTCGACAATAAAGTTGCGATCTCCCTAGGATGCGTGTTGATTTTCATGCGTCAGCAGAGAGCGGACGCGTGTCGCCTGGGGCGGTTCCGCCCCTCGGCGCCGCTCGGCGCCCCTCGGGCGGCGGTGGCGGTGACGGTGGCGGCGGCGGCGCGCGCCCGCGGGGAGGGGAGATAGCGCTGTCAAAAAGCCGCCGCCGCCGCCGCTGCATCCTCCTCTTCTTTGTAATCACCAGCGGTAAAAGTGCCTTTCCGTCGGCGCGGCGGTGGGGGCAAGCAGCGGGAGAGGCGGCGGCGGGCGGTGTCAACGGGGACGGAAAGAGCGGGCCATGCTGATGGCGGTGGGAGGCGGACGGCGACTTCATGAACAGGAGGGTGCAGGGCGAAGAAGCATTTGCAGAGGCGGCGCTGCTATCGAGGGAGGTAGAGGCAGTTGCAGGGGAGGGGCGGCGTCGGCACCCTGCTTCCCCTGGATGGCCCTAGAGACCCCTCAGGCTCCTTCCTCCCGGCTTCCTCTGATGCTCAGCGAGTCTTTAGCAATGAGCGTGCATAAAAAGCACGCAGTCACCACAATGCTAGTATTTACGACACGTTATCACATTATCTGTTTCAACAAATACAGATAATTCATTTATACTTATTTCTAACAACTAAGCGCTTGAAGCTACGTGATAATTCAACATAAATATAAATTTCACTGTCGTACTTTTTACCCGGAAAAGTATTTTTACCCTCGTCTACAATGAAAATGCACATTTATAAACATGTATCAAGTGAAGGAATGTTTAAATACTTTCAATCAAAATTGAAGAAAAATAACGTGCCAGCGCACGTTGTGAGAACTTCTTTGAAAGCAAATATTTTTTCCATCGATCTTCGTTTCTCTCCACCGGTTTCTCAGACACGCTTCGCTCATCACACTTAAGTGCGGCGGGCTCCGGCGCCAGCTATGCTGAGTCTCATCCCGCAAATCAACCCCTATTACAAGTCTTAATAGCTCCAAACTTGAAAATACTTTCACGCTGTTTTAATGGTCCACGCTGGGCATTCCGCAAAAGTTTTAAACTTTTCCGTAATTACGCCAGTTGCTTTAAAAACAGGATCATATAGCTATGGCATAAACTCATTTGGCTGCGAACTGGTTGCGAGGAAGCTGGTAGTGTGTGGGGATGGAAACGGAGGCACGGAAAATGGAAGATCTAAAGATAGCTAGGATAAACAGGCCGCAGTTGACAGTATAGTTAAAAAGAAAAAAGAAAAATGTACACATTAAAACAAAAATATTGATATATTAAAAAACCTTGTAATTAACTTTTAAAATTCCGAAATTGCTTACTACAGTAGAATAAAAGATAATGCACAATATTAATGTGTACGAATATTCTAAGCCAAGATCCTCAACATTGTAAGATTTTCTATCCATATTTTGAAAATTACTCACTTTAAATTATGAATACTTTTTGTCAATTTGTGTATATTAGTTAAAGTATTCGACATTAATAAATATTCCATTCACGATGAGTTTTACGAAATATGTTATCTTGATATTTTTGAAGATGTTTTAATATTTTTCCTAAAATTAACTCTTAGTCAAAGCAAGTTGAATTCGTTTTTTGTGTGTAATTAACGACGAACAAGAAAGATGATATTTTAAATAGCTATGTGCTACGTTATGCTAATTACACGCTAGAAAATTAGCCCACGTTTTTAATGACGGAAATCAATATTCATTTACATACAAATTTCATGCGTAAGCTAACCAATATCTAATCTTTTCATCGATTTAGATATTTTTAGTGCCACTATTCCCTCTCCCCGAACATTCCGGTTTAATGCATTACCAATCACGAATCCAGAAACAGCGCTTCCATATAATGCAAACAGCTCACTCTACACAAATTTGAAATTGACCAGAGAAAGGGCAGAGCCCAGTAAAGCCCCAAAGAGTTTTCCACCCGCATATTCACAGACAGGAAAGTGTAATGAGTTATGTTTAGAACATGGATGTATTGTGTGAACTTCAGGTGAATACGGGGAGGCCTATCGTGGTGTTTGCTCTGCCGGAGCCCTACAAAACACCCTCGCCGGATGGAGCAAACCAAGGGGGATTCGAACCAAACTCCAGGAGAACGTGGCCGTGTACTAGGCCTTCGACCGGCCGCCCCCTCCCCGTTGGCTTTTTGCCGAGGCCCCGCGCCGCAGCGCAGAGGCCGGTGGGGGCGGCTGGGAGGTGGCGTGGGGCGGAAGGGGTTGAACGGGAGGGGTGGAAACGGATGGCGGATGGGAACGGCGCCGCCCGGCCTAGTGCTGCGCGGAGCGGGGCCGGAAGAGGCGATGGCGGAGGATGAAGGGCCATAGGACGCGGCGGGGCGCAGCGCCGGGAGAGAGGTGCGGGCCGACGCACGCACTGGAAGGCGACGAAGAAGGCGGATTGAGGACGTGCAGGAAAACCCAATGAAAATGAGCGCAGAGCAGAAGGAAGAAGTTTAAGATTGCTCGGTGGAAACATTTTTGGAGTGAGGGATTAGAAAACGGAGGTATGAAAGCGGCAACGCCAGGAGCAGTAATGAGGAGGCGAAGAAAAGAGGAGGCGCGAGAGACAAAGCACCGGAGGAAGGGAGGGGAACTAATAATAGATGCGACAAGAACGACAGAAGGCGAGATGGAAAGGCAACGGCGAAGTGCCGGCAGGATTCTACGGAAGAAGCAACAAAGCGCCAGCGGAAGGTGCGAGGGGCGGCAGGCGGTACTAGAGCGTCGGGGGGCCTGCGCGGATCGGTATTGACTTCACGGATATAAAAAGACTTTGTTCCGGTATCTGTGTATCCTGCGGGGCCCCGGGAGGGTGCACTCGGAGACGACTGTCAGAATGTGGAGCGTGGGTGCGGGGAACGGCCGGGCGCCCGCCCAGAGCGGGGCGGGGCGGGGCGACGTCCCCTCCGCCGCCTGCCTATCTGCACGGCAGTAAATCAAGCGGGCGCTCGCCTCGCGTCTCGCTTCTCGCTCCTCGCCGACTAGCGAGGGCGAGGGCGAGGGCTTCGCTCGCGCGGAATCTTGGCCCCGCGGGGCTCGTGTGCCCCGGTGATAATGCCGCACGCCGACTCGGCCAAGCGCTTCACTTCCCGACGCAACACTGCTGGAGATGGCGCGGCGGCGGGGCGGCGGCTCGGGTCGCAGCAGGGAGCGGCCACAGGGAAGTGCCGAAGAGGCCAAACAGTATTCAAATGTTTCGCCTTAGTACGTAAACGTGGCTTCAGAACGAGCACACACGGCAGTAACAAATTATTATTATTATTATTATTATTATTATTATTATTATTATTATTATTATTATTATTATTATCATTATTATTATTATTGTTGTTCGTAACGCATAGATATAATGCATATATATTAGAGAAAGTTTTAGAACTCATATCCCTCTTCTTCTCATCCGTTGATCTTCGTATTCTCAATGCCGTGCTTACAGATTTTTTTTTATTCATAGTTCTCGAATGCTAAATGGTGCGGACGACAAATGCTCAACGCACGGGTTTTGGTTCATTCATCTGCCTTTCACAATTGTCATGATTCAATTTCCGAAACTTGATCGCCAACTTCCCGTTTGGAATGCGAGACAGAAAGAAAAGTTCGTGTATAATATATTAGAGTACGCAATCGTGGAACTCTCTGAGGTCTTGTTTTCAACATTACAGGAAGGACATTTTGTTAAAAAATGTGACTGGTATTTGAATCATTGAACTACCAGCCGTACAATGGGAATTTTAGCACTGTGATTGGATAAAATGATATAATTTATTCTGTGTCGAAATTACTGCATGTGAACGTCGTAAGCAAGATATTCGCGAACGTTCAAATTGCCCTTCGCTGTAACTGCTTTAATAAATGTACTAACACGTATCAAAACAAAAGCTTGCATTCTCGCATCGCTATTTTATTTCCCACGAAAATAATTACTGCAAATAAAACAAAAAATATCAAATGTTAATTTCAAATGAAATATGCAATTATAAATGTAAATAAAAACACATTCTATCACAATTTCCTCATGTGCTGTAATATGGTGTACCTGCGTGGTCAATGAAAACAATAGTACATCTAGCAGCTAATAGCGCTTTCATTTCTGGAATGCTCTTGAAATGTGCGGTGCATTGGAGGGAGAAATGCCGATCGTTTTTCTTCGTTAAACAAAATCCTTCAATAAAATGTTGCAAAATAAATCACTGAGAGGATTTAGCAGATTTTTTACAATTTTACTGATGTTTGATTTAGTACGGCACCACATTCACCATGTCACATCGCACAGTAAATTTTACGTTGAGCAGGTGCTTGGGTGCAGTACTCCTGACCATGTGGTTACAGCTGGCAACCGCACGCATTTAATAGTGACTCGTTTCTGCTGTATTGAACTCCAAAATGTATGTTCTCAACCTACACGTATATTTATTATGATGTTACTGAGTTAATGATTTGAGTTCAATCTGGAAACGACGAGCTCCACTATATTTGTTGTGTTTTATTTATTTCTGCAAGTTTTCCCACTTAATTTCGTAAAAAATAGCAGTTGTGGAATGAAACACGAAGTATATTAAAGTTAATTGCATTAGCACGGTTAAATATTTCACATTTGCTTCTGTGGATAAGAATGTTATTTGAATAAAATATTTGCACGGATGACACCACTTTATTTGCATAATGCATTATTAGTCATAAAAGTGAATCAATAGTGCGGCTACATAAAATTTATTCTAGGCATTAGTCAAATCTAAATAACCACAGTTCGTATTTGCAATGTCTCCCTCTCAAGCGAGAGCACTGATCGTTGTTGGACCAAGATCTGCCGGCTGGCGACAACGATTAGCTTGTTGCGGTCAACCTGTCGCGCGCCCTGCCTGCACTGCCTGGCCTCTCCCCTCCTCCCCCCACGCCCCGCACCGCCCCACTCCGCTCCCCCACCCCCGCCGTGGCCAGGCCTCCTTCCTCGCTCGTGCGCGGTGCCGCACTTCTTGCCGCTCCACCCTCCCCCGCGCCCTGCCGAAGTCTTCACCCATGCAACCCCGGGCGCGGGCTCTCCATATTCATGACCCCGCAGAGAGGGTGTCCCCGCATTTTAAGTCCCTCCAAAGCGGCTCCCCGTTCGTCCGCTGGTTCTTATTCAATATATTCGCACTACCTCAGTGCACACGGTGGGACCCCGCATCTGCCACCGGCCGTGCCACTCAACTTTTTCCGCGTTCCGTGAAAATTTAACCGCCAAAAAGCCGCCCCTTTCGCCATCGCCGCCGCCTTCGCGCTCCCCACAGACTGGCCGCCCGTGAACGCGGCGGCGGTAGCTTCCGACGAATTATATTCCGCTCCGCCTAAAAACTAAAATAAAAACCCTGGAGAAGCACTATCTTACAGCTCACACGATCATATACATATCAAGGGAAGACAAGTAATGAACAAATGACTAGCATTCGACTCGAGCTATAATAATGCTTTTTCATTCTCCGCCGTGTGGATACGTCTGATGGATATCACTTTACAAGGATATAAGTAGGGTTATACATTAAGTGGGCGCTGCGCTGGCCGGGCCTGCTTGTCCGCACGCTAGGCTGGGGGAGTCGGGTGGGGGTGGGAACGCCGTAGGGGGCAGAGAGGCCAAGGGGCCGTGGAGGTAGCCGGCGGGGGTCCGTCTAGTCACGACGCGGTGGCACTGGTCACCCAAGCTATACATGCGGATAACTGGCGAGTGTCAAAAGTCTCAGAATGCAGCCCAGACGATGTATGATGACTGTAAAAATCGATCTTTGAAACATTGAAAATAATGTAAAATACAAATATTGAGAAAGCTTGCCTCTTGACAGTACTTTCACCGTTACCACATTAAATTCATCGCATATTCCACGTTTGATCTAGGATCATATCAGTCACGCGGAACTAACGAATGTTGTTCGTTTCCTCCTCCTGTAAGGACTTTTTAATGAAATTCCTTTGCACAGCCGTACGCAGAAAGAAAACGGGGCAAATTAGCATAATCTCTCCGGCCTCCCCACGACTTAACAGGGGTTGACTTCACTCCGTTATTTCTACGTGCTGTTGTAAACGAAGACGTTCTCAGAACACATGAAATACATTCATTTATTCAAAGTTTGTTTATTTTCCGTCCAAACAAACACGGGCAGCGCGGGCTACCGGAGGAAGAGTAAAAACAAGCGTGGTCGCCCCCGAAGCGGCCGCCTGCGCCTCGTACGGGGCGCCGCTTCGCGCGGGCGAAGAAGAAGCCTGCTGGCTGAATGAGCGGCAATGCTGTTGTGGCGGCCGCCGCCGCCGCCGCGCGCGGGGGGTTACCTGTTGAACGCGTTCGAAGGTTGCTTTAAATATACACTGCTTGCATGGGCACAAGTAATAATTTAATGCATTGTTCGACGGAGTTCCATTTTAATCAAATTACTGCTCAAAACTTTTTTTCCACAATATCTTTTTTCTTAATAGATATAAGGTACTCAACCTAGGCAACGTGTTAAGAGTTAAAATATTCTAGAAAGAGAGCGATCTGAGAGACTTATAGCATGGAAATATCATTATGATAAATTCTGTGGGAAATTAATTGGATATATCTCATGATTATACTGATTTTAATCACATTGGACTGAGTTCTCGTTAGGAATAAAAATACATTTAAATAAGGGTATGCAGTACCCAGGAACATTTCCTGTAAGGAAGTGAAATTCCGCGCTAAGCGGCCTTCGTTCAAAATCTATTTGCTAGATACATGACAAATGCGCTGGCTATGGATCATGTTGCCCATGAAAAATTTCACTGTCCGTGCCCATCACGTTCCCTCACATCGGCGTTGGCTTCACCTCCACTACCTCCTCCCCCGGCCGCTGCCGAAGCCGCCGCCGGCGCCCTGGCCAGGGTTCGGCGGCGCGAAGCGCGAGAGATGGAGATAGGGACGGAGGGGCGCAGGACGGGGCGGAGGGAGTGGGAGTGGGAGCGGGACCGGCGTCCGCCGGCCGATGACTCGAGCGGCATCCGAGGATCCGGAACTCGCTTCGACCACGGCGCCTGGGTGGAGGGGGCGGGGCGCTGGGAGGCTTAGGGGGAAGGTGGCAGCGGCTGTGGCTGCGGCGGCACCGGTCGCGCCGCGCGACTCCATCGGCAAATTGACGGCTTTGGCATTCCATAGCGCTCGTGCCGCGGCCTGACAAGCGCGCCCACGGTGGGAGCGCGGCCGTGGAGGCGGCGGCCAGCAACGGGAGCGCGAGAAGCGGCCGCGGGCCGGGCGGGGGGCGGGGTAGAGACGCGGCGGGATGGCGCCGGCGAGTGCTGGGAACGGACGGTGGGCGGCTGGAGAGGGAGACGGAGAGGGTGGGGCTGCGGCGGGGGTGGGGTGAGAGGCGAGGGAGCGCGTGACGGGCGGCGCTGGCCGCTCGCCTCCGCCGGCCTCCACAGCCATCGCCGTCCCCGCCACCCTCCACGCTGGACGCCGCGCCGCCCGCTTCCCCGCCCCCCCGCCGCCCAGCCGCCGCGCCAGCTCGCGCAGGAACACGAAACCAATAATGACGTCCATAGATTATTCAGCCTGTCAGGGTTATGTACAGCCATTACACAAATTATGTTTCACTTTTACTGCAAGGGGAATTCATTTCAATACGGATGATTTAGAGGCAAACTAATTAACATTATTCAGTTAACTTACCACTACAGAAAGCCCTTCACAAATCAAAACCTTTAAATTCAAACCGAGAAATATATTGTTATGTTTTACGCGCCACAACTTTTTGTGCACGCATAAACAAACATTAAAGTATCAATCATGAGAATAAAAAGGACGAAGGAACTATTGCTTTGTTCCGTCGGCGACGTTTCATAATCGGGCGAGCGGGCGGCCGCGCACCGAGCGCGCTCGTTAGGCGGCGAAAGGCCGCGGCGGCTGCGGCCGTGCGCGCCCCGCCCCACCCCACCCCGCCCCACCCGGCCCACCCCGTCCCACCGCCCGCCCCGCCCCACCCCGCCCCACCCCGCCCCGCTCGCACTGCAGCAAGAAAAATGTCCCCGGTCTTCTGCGCGTTCGTGATTAGGCCTCATAGAGGCGCGTCCCGCCGGGCGCGCCGAATGGAGACATTCACTTCGCGACAAAAAGCGGCGGGATTGGACGCGCGCATACAGCGGCGTCGGTACGGCCTCTCCTCCCCCCCCCCCCCCCCGCCACACAACCCGGGCCGACGCAGCACCGCGCGCTCGCTCGCTCACATATTGCAAGACGCGGGTTAATGCCGAAATTGAATTCTCTAAGCAGAGGCATCGGTTTAATTGAGAAGAGGACGTGAAGCGACGGCGAGGGGGAGAGGACAAGCGAAGGGAACGAGGACGGCGCTCGGGGGCCGGGGAGATGGATCGCTATTGGTGATGCTGTCATGCATGAGAGCGGGCGGGGTGGGGCGGGGCGGGGAGGGGGGTGTCGGGCGCACGCGGCATCCATCCCGTGCTGGCAGTACGCGCGAGCAGCTGCTCCCTTCCTCTTCACCGCGTTACATCACAAAAGCTCCAAATAAAGACTGTTAGACGGGATTGCAACCGCAGCCAATTATATCAACCTTCACTGCCCCTTCCCCGCTCGCCCTGCTCTCGCCGGCTTCCCCTCTCGCCTCCGCCGCCGCCGCTTCCCCTCGTCCCATTACTCTGTAATGCCGTTACAAGCGACTGCAACTACGCCTTTCCGCCGGTTGTTTACAGAGATACACAACACTTGGGTGAACAGAGAAAGCTATCATTACGACAGGTTATGGTGTTGATTCAATGCGTAGCCGCCGAGCGCGCAGCTCGCACCGCCACGCGTCGTGTTCGCACCTCGGCCAGCGCCGCCGCAGCGGACGCGGCCGGCCGACAGCCCACAAAAACAAAGAGGAAGAGGCGGCGGTCGCGGAAGGCTCGGAAGAAGCGCAGGGCGCCTGCCTGGGCCTCGTCTCGGGCCCGCGCGCGCCCCGCTAACGAACGGCCCAGCAGGCCGTTTATTCTGCCAATTAGATTTGCGTCAACGGGAAGGTATGTTTACATCCGCGACGTTAGTGTTATTACTGCACCGTGCGAGAGGCACAAATATGTATTTTGTCGGGAACATATGCCTTTAAAGAGGATACTCTCGACATACGTTGTGAATTTCACCTGGGAAGACAAGGTGGATTGCAAATGCGCAGTTATATGCTTTACGGAGTACTGCAGCAGTAAATTATTGCTTTTCATTTAGTGACGGCAAAACGAAAGATGTAAATTGAATGGAGTAATCTACATGCAATGTTCTCGACAACTAATCTGCAGTTGAATTGGAAGTGACGGGAATTTACAGTTATTTCCTCATCTTGTAGTATCTCTGCTCCTCATGTTTAATGTTTCACTTTCGTATTTTTTGTGAATATGACATTTAAGCACTATTATGGATAAACGGATATATATTTAGTGAACACATGAAATTCAGTTTTTTATTAGACGAGTATTTATTCGATTTTTTACATAAGATATTTTCTCATTATAAAATTAATGTTAAATTAACTATTTATTGTGTAATAAGTTTTCTATTATATTAAGCAATGTTATTCAAATTAAACCTATTTTCGCTGTCGGTGCTTGAAGTGGATTTGTTTACTTTACGGCTAACATAACCTTGCCTTGGTCTCCGACCTCCATGGACAAACCGTTCCCAGTCTGTGAGGTTAAGCGAGCCCCCCTTCAAGTGGCGGCTGCCGGCATGCGGACAGCGATGTGCCGGGCGGAGGGCGGGCGAGGAGAGGCCGGTGAGGCGGGGCGAGGCGGGGAGGGGAGAGGGAGGACGGTGGGACGGGGCGAGGCGGGGTGAGGCGGGGAGGGGCGGGGAGGAGCGGGTCGGGGTGGGTCGGAGCGGAGCGGGGCGGGGTGGGGCGGGCGGAGCGGGACGGGGTTGGGCGGGAGCGGGGCGGGTTGGGATGGAGCGGGCGGGGTGGGGCGGAGCGGGGTCGGGGCGGCGTGGGCTGCGAGGGCGGAGCGCGACGTGAGCGTCGCCGTTCGTTCGCTTGTTTACGCACCTCTGCAAAGCAAAACGGGGCACGCGGGCGCGGGGGGACGGCGGCGGGGGCAGGGGGAGGACGGCGCCGGCGGTGGAGTTGAGTCTCGGTGAAGGACGCTCGCAGCCGAAGAGAAGCCGAAGAGAACAAACCAAACCCATGAGGAATATGGAACTTTACTGGAGCTGAATTAAAATGCTCTTTGTTGGTTTTCCACCTGGAAGAGACGTACGACTATACACCAAAAGATCTGGATGATGCGGAATTCGCAGACAATAGGAATTGCGAAGATCTCATTTTAATATATTTATAAGAAAATAATTATTATTCTTTCTTTCACAATAATGTATTGAACTGTATGTAATGTATTTCACAATCATGTATTCAACTGTTTTTAGTATGTTAGTATTTTTAGTGTGGCAGCATTTCGACGTATACTTTCCCAACTTTCATTATCGCCTTCGGTTAATAATATAATATCGTTACAAAAATTGGCCAAAAGGGAAAACGAGATAGAATCGCTAACGGCAAACGACCTCACAAGCGTCTGCATCTGTAGTCGTAGAAGAAATATATACAGATAGAACGTAGCGGCACTCGTCCGTTAGACACATAGGACATTGTCTAGCACGCAGGATATTGTTGGTGCTCAGACGAAAGTCCTGAGCAGGGCAACTCTCCACGGGAGCGTCCATACACCTTGAGGCGGCGCAGTCAAGAGGCACCGAGACGGGCGGCGCTACGTCTGACGTCTCGCCGGCATCTTCGCGGCCGCCGCCGTCGCCGCCTCGCCCTCGCCGCCCGCGCCGCCGCCTCGCCCGTCGCGCCACCCGCGCCACCCCGGCGTCGGGTCGAGCGCCGCTTCCCGCGGCGCCGGAAATTGCTTCCTCCGATTCGCGTAGGCGAGCGAGCGGCGCGGCGACGTGCGCCGCCGAAATGAATGGGCCGGCGGCGGCGCGTGTCTGTGCGCGTCGCCTGTGGCGAGGGCGGAGGGGCGGGGAAGGCCCCGCGGGCCCAGCACAGCGCGGGGGATTCGACTGCGATTGCCGCAAGCCTCACCATGGCGGAAGCAATGGCTCCGCCGGGGAGTGGGCCGTTGTCGGGGAAGGATGGACGGAAGTTCTCGAGGGGGAGACCAAGTGCTGGACAACTGCTGTCCGATTTACAGGGCTATAACAGATAGTGAAATAGACGCACGGGGATGGGAATGTTGCAAGTGGCCAGAGCGCTGCTGGAAGATGATACTTCCCAAAATACAAAAGAGGAAAATAATTTTCGCTAACGCGCGAGGCGGTGAGGGCGAGCGGAGCTGCAAGTGTTGCAAGTGGGCGTCAACGACAAGCGGCGACGGTGACGCGCTGAGATTACGAGAGCCGGGTGGCCACGGCGCCCGCGGAGGAATGGGACAGGGCGTGCAGGATTGAGGGGCGCGGAATGAGGCGGTGGGTAACGGATGGGATGAAGGTAGCAAGGGCGGCTAATGCCGGGGGGCGGGAGGGGTCTAAATTGCCCGCGCCGCACAGGCGCCGTCGGGCGCCACGCGAAGTGCCAGGTGAACAACAGGGCAGAGAAGGCGAACACGGAAGGACGGGAGTGGACGGCAGAGAACAACGCAGGTCGCAGGGGTGGGGGGGGGGGGGGGGGAACCGGGGGGCGAGAGCAGGGGGGAGGGGGGGGGGGGGGAGGGCGCCGTGAGCGGGGCGCGGGTGCGAGTCGCATGGGGTCGGTTGGCAGGGGCGGGGGCGGGGCGGGAGCGGCTGACGTAGAACGCGGCGCGCACGCGTCACTGGCCGCGCGCTCGGCCGAGGTTACAAATTGCTGGGAGCGGCGCCGCCGCCTCTGCCCGCCCTCCGACTCTTCTAACGACTGACGACGCGGCGATCCTGTATCCAATTTATTAACGCATTACGCCCGTCTACCGGCGTTACGTAAAAATGGTCCCGGGGCGCCGCTTGTGCCCCCGTTGCGCCGCAGCCCAGCGGGGGAGGGGTCACGGAACTGCGCGGAGCAGAGGTTGCGCACGGCAGCTAGCGCGATTACCGGCGGCGCAACGGTATAACGAACGTGAGATGAAGTTTGGGATAAGAGGCGAGGAGGCGGTAAGAGTCGGACGAAGAACGAAAACGTCCTCATACTTTCCCTTTGAATAACGAGAGATAAAACGTAGAAATGAATGGGAGGCGAATGGGGGAAGGTTGAACGCGTGTGGACAGTAACCGCAGGAAAATAAGAGGAACACACATGTAAAAGCACAAAGAACACAGATCGGTAACTGCGTGTCCGAAATAAAGAACAGTCAAATCGAGAGGACCAATCAACGTTACACTTACGCCCGAAGAGAACCGTGCGAGGGCAAAGGTGAGTGGTTGAGGAAAAGGCGGGAGGCGGCGGGGGCGAGGGCGGGGGCAGGGACCGAGTGAACCCCAGAGGCGAAGGCCGGCGCGTCCGTCCCGTCGAAGGTCACTTGCGGGAGGCGTGTGGATCCGCGTGCGTGGGGGCTCGGGAGCGGGCGGCGCGGGGCGGGCGGGGGCCGACGCGCTCCGTGAAACCAGCGGGAAGTCTTTTGGGAGGCCGCCCGCCCTCCGCTACCACCTACGCAATGTGCACCTGCATCAGCTAATCGGAGTATTAGATGTGATTCTCCTGAGCGGTACTACTGTTTTGTTTTCGGCGCTGATCTTATCAGCAGGAGGGAAATGTCGCGGCCGCTCACGAGCAACACAATTATTATCTCGTGATCCGAATGAGATTTACGACTTGGAATATCGTCTTCGAATACTGTATTGCTTCCGAACATGACACATAAGAAAGATGTGGATAAAATACTTACATTTAATTTGAAAAATATAACTAATTATGAAACCCATTATCGTTTATCTAGGTTTGTTTTACAACGCAAGTATATAGGTAAATACCTATTATTGTTTGCTTAGAGCGGCATTTGAAACTGGATGGTATTGGACTAGAGTTTTGTTAGAGAGCAAACTGAGAGGGCGGTGCGTCGGGTGCCAATAAGCAGCAACGCGTGCGAAGCGCGAATGAACGCGCCTCGCTGCCGACAATGTATCACTCCGCACGAAGCGGCGTCGGCCTACGCATGCGGCAAAACGAAAGTTGCAGCGCCGCTGCTCCCAACCTCCGCGGGAAGTAACCTGGCTCCGAAATCGGAGTTGTATGCGTTGTTGGCGGCTTTTCAAACAATTTACATGAAACGCGCTGGCTGTGCAGGTTCGAAACTATTAGACGTCTCTACGCGCACGGCAGATGCGAAGCGTCACGCTGGGATAATAAAAGCCCTGCCCTTTCTCATAATAATGAAGGGAGTTTCGTAAACTATCCACGTTCGAGAAATAAAACTCCCTATTTGACAATCAACGAAAGCATATATGTAAAATAAATAGAATAAAAAAAGTTATAAACCACTGTAGTATCATTTGGATGAGGAAATTCAGAACAAAACGAATTCAAAACATGATAATTTTCCAACTTTTATATTTTTTAGAAATGTGAATAACCAATAATAAAAAAATTCAGGGATATGAAGCAACAAAAACTGCCCAGGGAGAGCAAAGCAGGAAATGGAACTCAGTAGAAAGCCGCACGTTTTCAAGAGAAAGGATTTTTATTCAGCAGTAGCTAACCATGTGTGCGTGAGCTCTGCCAATGCATGCGCGTGTGCTGTGTGAACGTGATGAGTGCCGTGCGGTATGTTATGTTCTGAGTATTATGCATGAAATTATTTCTTTTGAAGTAGTATTTTATATTACAATGCCAGGTTTAATAGAATAAGAATAATATATAGGCATTTTACGAGGTAATTTGGTGTGTATATGTAGACTATATAAAATAATTTTTCGCAGGATTTAAAAATTGTATTTGGAACGAGTCACAAATCTGTTTAAAGTTATAAGTAGCAAAATAAATAAATATTATAATAATTAATTATTATTATTTAATTACAACTCATGTCTCTATGAGCATAAATTGAACATTAATCACAGAAAATTATGGTGATAAATTTGAACCTAATTATGTCGGTTGTTTTCCTACAAAATTATAGTAATAGTAATAATAATGATAATAATAATAATAAACCGAGCGAAGAGGCACAGGGTGTAACGTGCTGACTTCGCAGTCGAGAGGCCAGGGTTCCATCCCCGTCCGGCCATCCTTACCTAGGTGTTTCTGGTTTCCCTCGGTGATAGAGGCGAATGCTGGGAGTTGGGATGGTTCAAAAGCGCCACTATCACCTCCCATCATCTTATCACCTCATAATTCATAATTCAAGGCTTAACAACCTTGTCTTACCAAGGGATACAACTGAAAAGCTGACCCCCGTAATGACACACGTTAATCTCCCTTCGGCATAGAATATGACAGCCTCGGAAGAGAATGTGTAGCGTAGTCAGAAATGGCCCATATAATAATAATAATAATAATAATAATAATAATAATAATAATAATAATAATAATAATAATAATAATAATAATAATAATAATAATAATAATAATGTTAAAAGTGAGGGCGATCATAAGCAGTGGGGCCAGGGCCCAGGCAGCAGGTGACGGGGCGGAGGGAAGGCGAGCTGTGCTGTCTGCAGGCGGCTGCGGAAGGGCGTGCAAGGCGGTGTGGTGCGGCGCGTGCTGCCGAAGGCGCTGCTCCCGCGTGGTTCTCAGCCGCCGCCGCCGCCTGGTTTTTGCGGGCACTGCTCCCGGCCTCGCCCACACCGTCTCCACCACAACCACTGCCATTGACGTGGTACCATAACTAGCAGCCTCGCTGTGAGGCAGCTGATGGAACCGGCAGGGCTGTCACCACTTCCATGTTCTATCTTTTCCCATCACGACCACCCGCACAACCATCTCGCCTGCCCCTCGAAAACTCGTCGAAAACCGACGCACATACAGCGACAGCATCAATACTACCGCAGAACACCCACCATCACCATCTTTAGCCGTAACTTCTAAACCTTATTATTTTCTGTTCTATCTTCTTCCTCGGTTACCGCGTCTTCCGGCATCGCTCTCATCAGGGCGCCGCGACGACGTCTACTGCATCGCCGTCGCGGTCGCCCCCGCACCGTCCCCGCCCAACCGGCCGGTTTTTTGCGCGAGCGCGCGAATTCTGGCATTCTCCGCGAGACCGGCGCGGCGCGCCCCGGGCGCCCCGGCCCGCCCCGCCAGGCCGCGTCGCGGTGCTTCGCGGCGCCCCCGGGCCGCGCTGTTTAGCCCCTGGCCGACGGTTTGCGCCCAGACGCCCGCCTTGTTTTACGACCCGACCGGCCGCCAGGTCCACGACACGGCGCCAAGGCGCGCCTGCCAAATGTTTATGGAGTTATCAATACATGCGAGGCGAGCAATTTTAAAGCGATAAATATACGTTAATTGTTAAGGAACCGATGTATGAAAGCACAGGTGACTATTGCATACATTTTAGAGCGAAACAGTTATGTTAATTTTATAAATAGTTAACTGTCTCGTGTACATTGATCTTTCATGGTTACAATAAATATTTATTACTTTTTCTAATATTCTTCGCTCAAGTCCAAGTGAAAAAAGCAACGTAATATTTTATAATACATTTTCCTTTAAAAGGATACTTTAAAAATCACCACCAAAAAATAAGAGATTTCTGACACTCGAAAAGCAGTGTTGATTACATTCCTGGACCATTTAACATACGTTTCAGATGTCGATGTACATACGCATGCAGGAGTAAGTGATAATCTTGGCTGTGCGTGTCCCCGAGGAGGGCTGTTGGCGAGGATTCCGCCGGCTCGCGCGAGGGGAAGGCGCTGGCCCTGAGCGGAAGCCGCCTCCGCGCGACGCAGCCGCACACGAGAAAATTATATTCGGCTAAGAAGTAAGAAGTGCTGCGGATTGCACGACGCAAACATTAAGTCGCAGAGGGAGCGGGGGAGTGCGGCAAATTACGTGAGGAGATCGAGAATTTCGCCTGGTTTAAAATGTAAATGGGGGAACGAGCGAGGGGCTGGGCGCGGCCGTGGGCGGGGTGGGCGGACCGGGAACCTGGAGGGCGGGGAGCCGGGGGCGGAGGCGGCAGGGGCGTGAGCACACGTGCGGGTTGCATCGGCGCGGCGTGTCGTGGGCGCGTGGGCGGCGAGGGCGCGGCGCCGCGGCTGCGCCGCGACGTGACTGGGGCGGCGGCTGCGGCCGTGGCGGCAGGGGCGGGGGTGTGGGCGGGGCGGGGGCGGGGGCGGGGCGGGGACGGCGACAGCGACGCGGGGACCGGGCGCCTTGTCTCCGCGCCCGAGCGCGCCGCGCTCCGTGTATTCAAGTGTCCTCCCGCGCCGACAGAGGACGCGAGACGCGACGCAAGAAATATGCCCGGCGCGCCGGCTCCGACAAGAAAAACACCGCTTCGTTTGATACCTCGGGGCGTATTAACAAATAACTGCGCGGGAGGGAGGCGGGGCGAGCAGCGGGAGGAGACGGCGGCGGGGAAGGCACGAAGCGCGGCGGAAAAGCACGGAGACCACGAACAAGGGCATGAAGTGCTGGAAACGGAGACGGAGAATGTGGGTTGGAAGGGGTGAGAGAATACGACGAATTGGATGGTACTAATGGCAGAGTGTGAGGAAACCATGAAGTGTCCAAGAGTGGAGGGAGGTAGCTCGGAGTAAAGCAGAAAAAATAACTATTCAGCGCGGCTGAGATGGGCATAGAGGACACGGATCCTCGCGGAGGCGCTGGGAACGTGGACGGCTGCGACGGCGGCGGAGGCGGTGGAGGCGACGGCGGAGGAGGCGTTGGCGACGCGGCCGGTGGCGGAGCGGAGGTGGCGGCAGGAGGCGCAGCTGGCGCCTCGGATGACGCAGGATGTCCGCAGCCGCTGCGCTTACGCTGCGCGCCACGCATGGCTCGCAGCCGCCCCGCCTCTCGCTCTCCGGGCCCGCTCCGCCCCCCCGCTCCGCGAGACTCGTCTGGGACCGGCCCTCGCTCCCCCGCCCCGCGCCCCGCGCCCCGCGCTCGCTCTGCAGCTCACCTCTGCGGCACAATATGCAAATGGAACAGGTTTACTGGACGAAAAGTTGTCAACAAATGTAAATTTCACCCAAGTTTACGATCGTTACGACGATACACTGAAAGATTATATAAGTAGTTTCTCTCAGACGCTGCAGACGTATATTAAGTAAAACAGTATTCCAACCTTTCAGCTAAGCGTTCGCGTTTTATTACTCCTCCTAAGCGGCAAACACACTAATATTTTTTGCGAAGGAAACAACGTAACGGCCCTCCTCTCGCCGTTTATTAAATTTGCAAGTCAGCATAATGTTGCCCAATATGCGCTTAAAATTAAATGAAATACGGCAATACTTTACGCGGAGAAAAGTTATTCGCTTTATTTGAAGAAGGCGGCGCCGTCCGCGCCCGTCGGAGCGGGCGCTGTAAACTCGCTGTCGAGATTAACATGTGGGAGCGCAAATGCCATGACGATTTTTGGCACCCGTTGCCTCACGTTTAAAAGATTAGGCCAGGCGCGTCCGGCACACCAAGGCGCGCCGAGAGAGCAAGCGCTCGGGAATGCGAGGCGAGGATGAAAGGCCAGGAAGGAAGGCTACACTAGGAAGCAACAAGAGAGGAAAGAGAAATTAAAGAAAAATCTGGCAACAAAATAAGATACACAATGGGTATAATGAAACACAAACAGGCATAACAAGAAATGAATATAAAATAAGAGAGAACACAATTCAGCAAAATTGTACAATATATACTCTTCTGTGACAGATAAGAATGGTACACTAATATTCGTACTAACATTACGAGTTGGTGCAAGAGCTAGCAATAACCCCACAATCTAATCCGATATTTTGAGAATAATTAAATTCAATTGAATGATAACGTGTTACATAAAGATGCTTAAGTGCTCCAGAAATTGTGATGAGCAGCGTAGAGCTGAACGCGCAACACACAGTTTAATCACAATGCAGGGTTTAGAAATTTATGGACTGTTACGACACGGAGTAAACTACAGAACTTTAATTAGAAAAGGATGCAAAGAAGGTTCAGTCGCAGCTGGAAAGATAAAAGAAGGCTGAGAGAATAAATATGAAAGCAACGAAAGAGGAAACGAAAAAGAAAAGGGAAAGCGTGTTGCATATGAAAAAGCGCGGAAATTAGAAGAGCCGCGAGACAAAGGAAAGATGTGTGGAATGAGAAATGCGTGGAGGGAAGCAATCGCAGGGAGCGGCAGTCATTCCCTGTTCGCCACCCTTGCCCCCGCCTCCCTCGCAGGCGATCGGCATTTGGCAGCAGAGGGAAATGACGGCGCCTACGCCCCCGCCCGCGCCCGCGCCCGCGCCAACGCCAGCCACCTCGATTTTTTCCAGCTTTCTTTGTGGGGGCCGTCCGACCGACCGACCGGTCCGCGCTCGCAGGCGGTCGATGCTCCAAACAAACCTTCGCCTTTCCATTGGAGTCCGCACCCACCTCCCCACCCACGCCCGCCCACGCGCGCCTACGCCCGCCCTCACCCGCCCTTGCCGCCTCGACAGCCCTGTTTGCGCGCTCCATAATGTAAGCGCGCCGGGCGAACCCAAAGGGAAGTGTCGCGCTCTGATTTCGACAACCGAATTACGCAGCTGCACCTCCCGTCCCGCAGCTCGCGCTTCGGCAAGACTTGACGGCGGCGGCGTTTGCGTGGAGAGCGCTTTTGATTAATGGGTCTTGACGTTTCCTAGTGTCTGTCGGCCACGCACCCGCGTTTCATGTGCGGCACCACTGCGTTTCCACGCGGTTCACACTCATCCACGATCCGCGATGAGTAACGTAAGACGATGTCACGCATTGTCGGGGATGTCAGCAACGCCTACACTTTGCGGATTACGCAACACTGTTTTAACACTTACATTGAAACTACATACTAAAGTCGAATTTCTGTTTGAGGTTACTGTACATTTTAGCTGCATACACTTGATCTCGATGATGAATGAATTCCATCACTGCAGATGATCTTTGCGGTAATCCATTATACAGCTGAATAAATGAAATAATTTTGTTTTAATAATGTTTTAAAATATTAAACAACCAAATGTTTTTGTTGTTTCATGCAAGACGCTTACTAGGGATAAATGCCAACAATACGCATATCAAAATTTCGATATTTTGAGATAATAATTACGTCCTAAAGATAAAATCATCTTCTACGGAATTCTAGAAATGTATCACAGAAATGAACTAGAAATTTGTTAAAATTGTAGTAAATGGTCACAATTTCATTAGCTTGTAATAGTTTGGAATTTTTTTTATTTCCTGCGAAGTCTCAATTTGTAATATCACGTAATACGAATTCTAGAAAATTTTATATCTTTCTTTGACATAAATAACTAACATTAGTAGGGCCGTTACATCGTTATTAAAATATGGTTCGGTGATTCCAAGCTTTTGAAAGCTTCAAAGTCTTCCTATTTTCTATTTTTACAGGGATTCTTTCTCCGAAAACCAGAGTTCAATCTAGTTAAAAGATTTTCTTATTGTCATTTAAAATCACAAGACAAGAATAGACTCAGAACACCACAAAGAGACAACACCTCAGCAGTGAATACTGTCAATGCTGTGGAGGAACAAAACTCTTTGAGAAAATTCCCGAAAGCTTTGAAACCTTTGATTCATTATTAAATTAAGAGTCTGCTCGCGATTCGTTACCAAATATTGATTCTAAGAATCGCGTTATATGATGTGGTATACAAAGTTCCACCAACGTTGAAAATGACTAGCTATCTGGAATTATAGTTCGGAAAAGGGCAGAAATGCGCCTCGCATTATAATATACTTAATCGAATACGTTTGAAAGAATCTAGAAAAAACAGTCTGAACTTTCGACTCACTTTCATCACCAATATCCAGCCTTTTGGAGAGATAGCGCGCGCTGTATTGTTACACAGCTCTTTCAATGTATCCTTTTAAATTAAAATAAGGATGAAATCGAACCCATTTTAATTCATAGAGAAGAAAGAAGTGGAGCCCATTTATGCATAAAATAAACCATTACACAATGGTGTGTAAGTGTTCTTAGAAAAAGAAAATTGTAAGATGGAACACTCAAATTCCCTTTGATCTTCTGCATCTGCATTACTAATTTCCAATTCGCGTATAAATTCAATGAAAACTGAGGGATGTCTATGGTTTCGGTGGATATCCAGAAATTCAGAAAAAATCTAAAAGTCATGAAACAGTTTTGAGTTTGACTGAAAATGCAAATATCTGATTATTTGCCTATACTCATACTGCACGTACCGACCGATTTCTTATACACAGTGCGTCACTCCTTACGATACAGCCGACATCATGCCTCAGCAAGACTCCTAGAAATAGGCCCCCGTTATTAAATATTTGCTATTCACGTGATGCATTATGGAAAAGAAACTTTTTTATATTCTTGGTATGTAAAGAACTGTTGTACTGTGCATCTACTATACTATGTTACTGCGGTACTCGTGAATACTGTCTACAATATTTAATTTATTGCAGTGTTATACGAGAGCATTTTATTAGTTGTTCTTGCGCAGTGTGCGAGCTACTTTTTGGGAAACCATTTTGCGTGGTTTACTTCAGCATATTTGCTGCTGCAGGCTACTAGTTATTGAAATAAACCAGCACAAAAAATGGCCTATTTGAGAACACTTGCATTTTTAAAACCCGACAGGAGCATGGGTGAGAGAATCTATGAGAACCCATAACTACCTCGACCTAAGACAACGCCACCCACCTAGGTTAGTGAAGTTCAATTTAAAGCAGTTTCCTTTTTTTCTGGACCTTTCGTACGATTTTCGGAGTTAGTTTCGCATAATTCTAACTAATAACCCTACAATGCTTCTTTACGTGTGTATAATTCCTGAATCACTTAGCAGTGAGTGTTGAAAAACAATCGTTTTTAAAGTCAATATGCAACCCACGCCAGAAAAAAGTACGTTTCCTAACGTTTGATTTGTAGATTCTGTCCCCCCACAACGAGCGACTACAGTGTCCCGAGAGGTTCGCAGTTTACACAGCCCGCGAGAATGATGGGCCACGACAAGCGATGATAAAGGGGGTCTATAAAGAGTGAACGAAGAGGTGCAATATATATCCACTGCTTTTCCTCCCGCAGCCATTGCGGGGGGAGAGCGGGTGGGTGAGCGGGCGTGCGCGCCGCCACAGAACACTCTGGCAGCTCGAGTGCTCGCGTCAGATAATTCCGGGCGTGTGCGGCGTAAGAACTCAAGAAGTCGATAGAATGGGACACGCAACGGCTAGTGGTCGCGTGCTGTCGAGTTAGATACGACACGACTTTCTTGCTTTCGCTTCTTTTTGATTGCCGCATCCACGCACCCACTTGCGTTAAATGCACGATCATCCTCCACTGTCGTATCATCCATTCGAAGAAACACGACCTAGACGGCCATCTCGAAAAGAAATATGATTACAATGCCAATGGCCCTTTATCTTCTTAACTGAATCAATTTTAAGTGAGATGTTTCATCATTAAATAAGAGGAAGAATGTAAAGAGCTATTCTGACCTATTTCACAGCGTCGTGCAGCCATGTTCAAAGAGTGCTTCAACAAACGTTGCGGGCACGAGCAACAATTTTCCACGAACGTTTTCATCGAAGCACGCGCCCACTGGAGTCTTTAAGCAGCCTTACCTGCAACAGAAAGAGAAAAAAAGCTTGTTACACAAGAAACTATTATCTATATAATTTGTCTAAGTCAAGAAACATAATTCCACCCATTACTCAGAATTTGAAGAAACAAATCTTTGGATGACGTTGCGTGCGTCTGATGGTGCTCTACCTTAATGCGGGGTCGTAGAGTAATGGCATATGGCATCCCGATGCAAGCACCCTATCATTATCCGCGTGCTGTTCAATGACTCGTTACAAAGTAGCGCTAATACCGCGCGATGGCCGCGAGGCCCGCGACCACCTGACGTGCGGCCACGCGAGGCGTGCGCAGCGGCCCAGGGGCGCAGCGAGGCGCAGCCCAGCGCGGCGCAGCGAGCAGGCGCAGCGAGCAGGCGCAGCGAGCGAAGCTAAGGGCAACGCCGTAGCGTGCGGCTGGGCTGCGGCTGGCAGCGGAATATAGCAGGACGGGGTACGGAGCGTTGCAGAGAATATACATCATTGAATGCTATTACGAGATTCACCGATAAAAATAACACTCTGAGGGGTTTTAACTAGTAGGTGTCGTACAATAGTGATGGATGAGTGTCAATCTCATCTGACTTCAAATTTATTTATACTTTTATTTATGTATGCATTTATTTTTTATTTAAAAACGTTGCAGAATTTTCCAAGCCCGCTGAAAACTCTTATTGTCGTAACGGCTGATATCCCTAACAACAGAAAATTGCCATGGTACGTCCTTGATTTATTATTCAACATGGCACTAATCTTCAATTTTCCATGCATAACTAAGAACATAGTAATTTAACACAATGCAATATAATGACGAAAGGCGAAAGCAGAAACTCGGTTACTAAACTCACGTGTAAAAGGCCTGAGTAAAAAGAGCGTGTTGGATAAAATTGATGTTCGCAACCATCTCAGTTATTTTCCGATTCATTCTATGGCAACAAATTTCCTTTCAAATCGAATACTCAACATCATTTGTATATTTTGTAAAAATTTAAGGAGAGGTTAACTTTAACCTTTACTGAATCCTCGCAGGCGAATTAGCTGCCGAATCTAAATTTGAAAGTAACGTCCGACCTCTCCTGGATCATTCCCACCAGCAGAGACACCGATATTCCTCTAGGCGGCATGAAAGAAGCGCGATTTGCATAGCCGTTCGCCCAGACATGTTATCTCCCAACACGATGAATCGATGACGTCTGGAAAGTGCCAATGCGCACCTCATTTTCCGAAATAAAACCGCGCTTGAATACAATCTCGACGTGCAATCAAATTCAAAACTTTTCCAATAGCGGCGATAACGGCCGTAAATTCACACAGCCGCCGCGGATTCCAAATACCAGCGGGCGGGGGAGAGGGGGACACGGGGGCGGTACGGGCGCGAGAGCGGCCCCCGCTGCAGCCCAGTGAAATGCGATGCGACGGGATGCGGCTGGCAGTGTTTGGAAGGGCCCCGTCCAAATACTTCCAGCGCGCCCCCGGCGTGGGCGTGCGCGCCGCCCCCGCTGCCCCCGGCGGAGGCGGCGGCGGAGGCGGCGGTGGCAAAGGGGGCGACGCAGCCGGCGGAACAGAGCCCCCTTTGGGAAAGCGGCAGAGGTCGCTTTTTCGAGCCGCTCCGGCCATAGGGGCCCAGTCATCAGATATGTTCAACAGATGTCATTCGTCTCGAGGCTTCCGTGACGCATCGTTCGCGGCCGTAAACGAGAATTTTTCGGGGTCGGAGGCCTGACGGGCCGACGCGAGAGCGCGGGGGGAGTGCGGTGAGAGCGAAGGGGGGGGGAGTACGCCGGGGGGCAGGGGAGAGGGGTGGATGAAGAGGCGGCTCTTGAGAGAGGAGAGCGGCGTACGGAGCGGTCGGAGCTCTGGGGAAGCTGTGGGAGCCACGCGAGAAAGAAGAGGCGAGTCGTGGAATGGAGAGGGGAAGTGGGTGGGGAGGTAGTTGGGAGGCAAAAGTGAGCGGAAGAGAGGCGTTTGCTGTGAGGGGGGTATAAGATATGTGGAGGTGTGGCGTGAGAATCGCAGGGCTTGGCGGGGCGTGGCGAGGCGTGGCGAGGCGTGGTGGAGTGTGGCGCGGCCGTTGTTCGCAGCTGTGCCAGCGCCGCGCACTGGACACTTCGCCACCTGGCAGAGCGGGGGCGGGGCCAATATCGCGGGGGTCGCTGGAGCAAACTGCGGTATCTCGTCGTCGCATGGAGAGCTGCGAACGCGCGCCTTCGGCAACTTACGACCCATTCTCCCTTCACGCCCACGCCCTCAAGAAAATGGAATTGCAATCCGCGTTGCTTTAAAGAATGTCTCTCTGAACAGGGTAATACATTTTTTACAAAACTTGTTATTCATCTCACTTCAAAAAGAGCGTTAATCAGCGTAATAAATAAATATTCGTACAAAACAGCAAAACGCTTTCAGGAATGTAAAAACAAAATTATATTAGAAGAAAATTAAAATTTATTTGAAATGTATTAAATGAATAGCTCAAAAAAAAACCTATACGAAATACATTCTCAACATATGAATATGTAATTTAACATGTCAACTACATTGCTTTCAGTTAATATTGAAAACTCTCGCAAAAATCATATAGATTTTAGGTAAAATTAAATTTGAGGTGTCAAAATATTCAGTTTTTTTTAAAAACCACTGCTGCCAAATAGTGTATAATGATTACGCAATATGGATCAGAATAACGAAAATGAATTTTTATGATTAATAAGGAAATCATATTAGCAAACCCCTTGTACATAAAAATACAAGAGACTTAATATTCCAGATTATATAATGAATTGACAGAGTAGTAGGAACCGGACTAGAGAGCAAGTAAACCCGGAAAATCTTTCTCAAGTAACATTTCATACCAATCAGATGGCGCAACATTTAGCATAGCATTTAGTGCGCGTGTGTTTGCATTTCATTGCCGTGCGCCGTTATCACCGCGGGCCAAGATTTCACGACTTCCTGATGGACGGGGAGGGGGAGAGTCGCCCGCGGGGGGTGGGCGAGGACGGGGATGCAGGGCGCGCAGAAAGGGCTGGCGGGCGACGCGGCCTGGCGCCGCGGACGCGGCCGCTGGCTGCAGCAGCGGGGCTCCACCGAGGGCCGTAAACGGGCCGCGCGCGGCTGCCAGCCCCACAGCGCTTCTCAACAGTAAAGCGATTCCCGAGTCGCGTTGCGTGACACGGAGGAATGCCCGTCCCCGCTCCGGAAGCGCCTCCGCAATGCCACCTACGGAGGCGTCCGAACCAGTAAGGGCTCATCAATTCGAGCCTGGTGACTTTTTTTTTCAAAATATGCACATTTGCAATTTGACTCGGAGAAAAGTAATCGAAAAATTTAGAAAAGATGCAGTATAGCAAAAAAGTATTCTCTAATTATATTCAAGAATATTATCTTAAAATTGTTTCGTTAATGAACAATATAATGTATGTTTACGACAGTTTCGCAGTACGAACTGCGAACTGAAATGCGAACTGAAATGTCCACTATGTAGGAATCTACAGGCCATTATGAATGAAATCCCTTCCAAACGCATTATATTATTTTAGAGTTCTTTTATCAGATATTCGAGTGCATTTGTTATAATTTGATAACCAATCCTGAAACATTCAAGTACACAAAAATATTGTGCAAAAAAAAAAAAGAAAAAAGAAAAA
Source organism: Teleogryllus oceanicus (assembly GCA_964035755.1). NCBI lineage: Eukaryota > Metazoa > Arthropoda > Insecta > Orthoptera > Gryllidae > Teleogryllus > Teleogryllus oceanicus. The sequence goes on from CAXIVR010000001.1 coordinate 132,187,498, forward strand.
AAGGAGCCAACATTTTCAACTAGGCCTTGAACTTTCTTAATCATTAAGGAGACTTTGTCAAACCAGAAAGCACTAAAACGTGATGTCGACATCCTGGAAGCCCGTCTTAATAATGAGCTGTCGGCCATACGTGGGAACGGGTTGGAAAATAACCCAGAGGACAATGTTTTATAACATACTCGCAAAGTGTAACAAAATATATTTTCCTTTGTTTCGAGTTGTGAGAAACTGTGAAATAAAAGAATTAAAAGCCATTCTTCGATGATAAACCCAATAATAACGGGTTCAATTACATAGTATATCATGGAGATGTACGCCGATTTTTCACACGTAAACAAATGTGGAAAGTTTTGTGTATGTTTGTGACCACAAAATCCGGCAACCTCGAGTGCACGACGACACTCATACGCAGAAATTGATTTTCGATGAGCAGTACACATCCGGTGTATATTATCTTACAGCAAGTTGCAATGTTCACTTTATTTAGTGGTAAACAGTACATAAAATATTCAAAAGTATACTTAAAAATTTAAGTTTTTTTGCTAGTAGGAACATGTTTTTCACTTTCATTTTCCTAACTCACTGAAAACTTTGGTTATCTTGTTTGTTTTGCAACCTCATAACAGACAGGTGGATTTAAATTCACAGGGAAAACAATATAGGGCTTCCGTTGCATTGAATATAATGTTCCCTGACAAATAATGAAAACATTTTCATGTATTCTTTTCAAATAAAATAACCTTTGTTGGAAAAGAGCTCATTCATGGACACGAAACTGTCTTAAGAGGACCCTTCAGTTTGACATCCTTTTCACCTCTTCCATTTTCATTACCAGTTCCACACGGACCAGTATTTTTGCCTCATTCACTTTTCTCCATTCAGCAGAACGAAAAGACGTTTCGCGTCATCTCACGACCAGAAAAGCTGTGCTCGCTTTGATGCACGACCCGCCCAGTAGTCGCCGGCAATAACAGCTTGTTCATTCACATGTACCAATTTAGTCAGTGGTCACGTTCAGAGGAAAGTAAGAAACAAGAGCACCGTGGCGAGAATTTGAGTGCAAAAGATATCTATTTAGTATGGAACGTTTAGATATGTCATTCTTTATTGCAATACGGTGAGTATAGCGTAAAATGAACCAAATAAACAGACGTGTTACCAGTTCAGTGGAAGATATTCAAGTCATGTAAACGACAACGTAATTAACAATACTTCTCAGACGGATGAATACTGACGGAGGAGGTTGAAGCAGTGGTACTGTGCGGCCGTTATAGAATTCCTAGATTAAAAATACCCATCTTGTATCCAAACTTAAATCAAGAAACTGTGTATATAATTTGCTTATCGTTCCTGGAGAGGTTGAACATTGTGGTTATCGTGAACCCGGTTCGCATGCAGTAACTCCCCGGTGGCTTGTTGCGAAGGGGTTTCAATATCCCGGGAGGGAGCGGCTGCTCGCAGCAGGATTCGGCCCCTGAGAGTCGGGCGCGCCGCAGGAACCGCAGTTTCGAGAGCCGAGGGAGGGTGTTGGCCCTCTATTTCTGGCGGCGTTAGGGCGCTGCGAGGGCCCCGGGCGCACTGCTCCTGACGCGGCCGCGCCTTTGCCTGTCGCAACCGGCCGACGTCATCCCACCACCGGCCCCTGCCGCCCTCTCTCGACCTGCGCTCTTTTCCGCCCCCGCCCGGCCCCGCCCCGCCAGCGCCGCTCGGTGCACCACCCGCTCTCGGGGCCATCCGGGATATCGCTCCCATCAGCGCCACTCCAGCCGCTGGCCGACACCTCGCCGCCCCCTCTAAGATTCGTCATTACCGCTTCCAGCCCCGCCGGAGACGACGCCAGAGCTGCCACCCTTGCAACGCTGCTTTTACCTCGGCCAAAGTTACCCCCCGCGTGAACCGCCGCCCCCTCTTGGTCCATCGCCTCGGTTTCCGCCACCCCGCTGCAGCTCCCGGCCCCGCCCCCCGCCCCCCGCCCTCCGCCCGGTCCCCGCCACTGTGCGGGTTATGAGAGCGCCCGCCACCGGCAGCACGACGGCGACGACGACGACGTCGGCGTGGGTGGCGGCGGCGGGGGGGGGAGGGAGGCAGGGGGCGGCTGCCGCGGGGAGCGGGGAAGGAGAAACTTGCGCGGCGGGAGGCTCGCCCGCCGCACGACAGTCGATATATCGGGCGAATTTCACGAGGCTGGTTGCAGCTGCCTCGCAAAACTTGCGACGCTTAATACATGTAGAGCGGAGTACATGGAGCGGCGAACAAAGTGGGCGCGCGCGGGCCGACAGCAGACAGCAGCACGGGGGCGAGGGCGGGGGCGGGGCCGGGGAGGCGGCAGAGAAGCGCCGCGCTCCGCGCTTCGACTGCCAGCGCCCGCTTCCGCTCTCGCCCCGCAGCGCCCGCTTCCGGATTTCGGCTGCCGCGGCCGCCGCCGTCTTCACTCGCCCCGCCGCGGCCCGCCACGCCGGCCTTCCGCGCCGCCATAACGGACTACTCCAAGTTCCCCAGATTGAAGCCCAAGCGACCTGTTTTCACATTGTTTTATCAAGTTCCGTCGTGTTTTAAACGATGCAAATTACTTCGTAAAGGACGCTTATGCGCGAACACGCATCTAATAATCACTTTTTGAAACTAAATATATTATGGAAGCCTCATTAAAGCGTGTGCCAACAATTTAATATTGGAAGTAGATAGCGCCGTTCTAAAAAGACGAAGCACGCCGTTGATTTCGCGTAGAGTATCACCCGCGGGCCGTTTATAGCAGTACTTCCAAGCGGTGGCGCATCGCGTAATGGAAGAGTTGCAGGAATCGCATGACGATGGCCGGCGCAGCCTAAAAGCTTTGAGTAGTTAAACCGTACTCAGCGCCACCTCCAGGTGAAGCAGAGCAGGCTGGCGGCAGGGGCGGCGACGGCGGAGGAGCAGAGGGTGGCGGGTAGGGGGGCGTTGGCTGCACGTTACTTTAACGAGTTACGCTCTCTTGGCGCCGCCTGCTGCCTCCTGGGTGCCTGCTTTTTGGCGTTGCTTCCGTTGCAAAGCTCGCGTGGATAATTAATTTTCAATCAGCCCGCAGCCGGAGAGGGGCGACTGCGGAGTCGGAAAGGGCGAGGGCGGGAGCGGAGACGCAGCGGCGGAGGGTCGGTTTCGGAAGAAAGATACTGGGGTTGATGTGGAGAGGAGGCGGGGTCCGGTTGAGGCAGAAAGACGCTGACCTAGGATCGACTCAGTGGCCGGAGGCATGAAGAGGCACAGGATGCACAAAGCAATGCACCTCAAAAAAGAAGCCGTAAGGGGTCCGAAGCAGACTAGCAATACCCGGTAAATATGCAGGAAATGCTTCCTTCCCCGCCGATCTACAAATACAACACTGGAAAAATTTCTCTTTGTTGCAGCAGATTGTCTTTTCCAAACACGCTAGGTGTCAAAGTAAAACCATGCGACTGCCTGCCAGGATATCCTTCCTGTGGGACCTTCCAACGCCGCGCCCGCGCCCGCGCCCCGCGCCCCGCGCCCCGCGCCCCGCGCCCCGCGCCCCGCGCCCCGCGCCCCGCGCCCCACGGCTTCAGAATTACACAACGATATATTTAGATGCGTAGAGACGCTATCCGATCAATAACGAATCACTGTTTCAGCAGAAACTCCGAAAAGTGAAGGCGTGACTCACGAAGTTTACCGTACACGAAGACCGCAACTTTCAGAGACTTTTTATCTAGTCTGCATTTTCTACAAACTATACTTTTGTTGCTTTTAGCGCAACATCAAAATCGTTCCCGCTACCTTGTATCACCAAAACAACCAAGGATAGTCAAGCAAAACGTTTCTTTATACCACGTATGAGAAACAGCAGCACTAACGGTAATTACTGTAAACTTTCCCCTAACTACATTCATAAACTCCACTTGCTTGGAAATTGTTTGCAGGCACTCCCGATAGTACATTTCTAAAATTAAATTCGCAAAAACTGAAAATAGGATATGAGGAGCAGTAATAAAACGAAAAAGTGCTGCCTAATTCTGCCACACAAAACATGTTATATGAAATACATTAAATAAATACAAAGAACTCGTATAAAGGTTTTTTATCAGCTTCTCAGTTCATAGACCGTCAGCGGCTCTTGTGTCGCTGCTATAGGGACAATTATTTTGCGCCACGCATTTCATTTCATTATAATGCAGCTTTCAATTTTCATTATTTTAAATTATGCGTTATACATTATTTATTATAAATTATTATAATGGAAATAAATATAATACAAAAATAATAATTATAATTGGCGAAAGAGCATAAATTGTTCCCCATATGATTTAAGCGAGATATTCATTATAGAGATGTTATATTTTTTCTTGCGCACAATTGAATAGAATTATCGGCACGCAGAAAGAATAGAGGAACCATGTTAAACGCATTTTACATTTTGACGCAATAATCAAGGGCACACGTGGTGTGTAGATGGAGAGATAAGGTCGATAGAACAGTACACGACTACGACAGCGGCGCCCGCCCCGCTCTCGGAGGTAGCAATTGGAAGCGAGCAGACACCTCCCAGTCGACGCACGTCTTGCAGCAACTCCGCACCTGTCTCCATTCGCTTCCTTCCCCGGCGGGGCCTCATTTGTTATGGAATTAGCCGCCGCCGGCGCGGCGTCGCCGCCCCTGCCGCCGCCCCGGCCGCCACCAGCGCCGCCGCCACGCCGAGGCGCGGGGCGGCGTCCCCGTGGGGACGGGGGATGCGGCACGAGGACGCCTATCAGCTCGGTCATCGGCCGCCGCGCGCCTCCCTCGGGAGGGCAAGGGAGGCGACTCAAAATTCCGCCGCCCCACCTCACCTCTCCCCGCCCAGGCCCGCCCCGCACTTATGGCGTACGTGGCGCCTCCTTTAGGCACCAACTTTAGCAGAAGCAAACAACGCAGCAGGGCTAAGTCCCTCAGAATTTTCAAGCTTGTTTGCTTCGAATCTTCGTTTTATTTGCTCCCAGTAAAGCAAAATTTTATCATAACACGCCTCCCATTATGTTGTTAATAACATCATTTGCAAGTCAAATGTGTGTATTTTTCTTGAAAGCGCTGTTCAAGTGACAGTTACTAAAGGCACAAAAAACTATTTTCTCTCCTACTAACAATCCTGGGTCTCTGTTGGGAATAATATTGCTTTGTTCTATTTCTTTTGTAGTATTAATACGTCATTAATACTTCGGCATTATACTGAGTTATAAAAGAACAATTATAACAATTAGGGAATTATAATAAGCCTTAAATATTGAACGTTTAAATAATCTTATTGTATAAATAGTAACATTAAAATAATAATAATAATATAATTACCTTTTGTAAATGTATTATGTAAGTATTGAAGAGCTATTTCTAGCATTTTACTGTAATATAAATACGATAGCGAAGCTAGAAATGTTAAAAGGGCTCAGTGTTGCTAATAGGTGAGACATGTACGCAGAGCATCTCGTCATGTGGCAAGATCTTGGCCTCCCTCTGCCCGGCTGCGCCCTCGGCCCGTGGCAACAGCACGCACTGGGCGTCGGTCCACGCGGGATCCCACGTCCGCGCCCGCGCCGCGCCGCCGCCCCTCCCGCTCCGCACCCGCGGCGCGCGCCCACGTAATTGTTATTCCCGCGCCGGGCGATAAGCATCGATAAGCATCGGCCGCGGGCCCCCGGGGGAACGCCGGGGGCGGCGCGCGCGCAGCTGCCCGCGCCCCGCCCCTCCACCACCGCCGCCGCCGCCGCTGCCCCAACGCCCGGGGGAGATTGGCGCGGATACACGCCTAATTACGAAGCCACAAAAAACTATTTTGTGTACCCATTTCAATATCTGTGAAGTGTCGCTCATTTGCATTACACAACGCATTATGCACTCAATTCAATCCGGCGCGTATATATTAATAAGTACAGCTTCATATGAAACATTTTTTGCGCGCGACGTGGTGCGGCGCGCGCGTAACAAAAGCAGTCTTAAGGGCGATGCGGTGACGCACCTCGCCCGCCGGAGAATTTTTTGCGCGTGTTGTTTATTTCTCATTTAGGCAGTAACACGGTTGGCTGTGGCCCGAGAGCGGTGGCAGTAGCGGCGGTGGTAGATGTGGCCTTCGTGAAGGATGGCTCATATTACAGCGACAGAAAGGTCGGCACTATGACAGATAGGGATTAATTACAAATGTCGGTGATTGTGGGGAGGTGAGATTCAGGACATGATATCGCGCAGAAAATTCAAATGAAGTCTTATTAGTAGTTTTAAGGTGAATAATACAATACAGGCATTACACCATTTAAAAGATTATGTATAGTCAAATTTGCGATATTTATTTACGCATGTATTTATTTAATATAAAAATCAGTGCGCAGTGAAATACTAACTGATACAACTTTAAAGATGCACCTGATCTTATTACGAAATTTATCATGAGCTCATCCTGGCAAGAATAATAGATTGTTACAGTTAAGAGCATTACGAGAAACATCACGAAATGCATTTATTAGCGGTCAACCCATTCTAATATTTCCAATACCATTGTCTAGATTGTAGGCATGAGCACAATATTAACATTAACTAAAAAAATGTTAATTTTTTTCTGTTGTAAATTTCGGCATTTTGGAGTTACGATTCTGAAATAATGAAGGATACAAACAGAAAAAAATAATAAAATTGAATAAGAATAATGTCTAAGAGTGATTTAGGAAGGACCTGCTGCATCATTATGGTGGTTCAGGGAAGTGTCTAAGTGACCGAAGATTGAAAATAAAGGTTGAGTTATTTACTAAATTTGCTCGCAGTACAAAGAGTCGACGCCGCAAGACAAAAATGCGTGGCTCTTGGGAGCCTTGCTTCTGCGCGTGGGAGGGACTTGGGCAGATGTCCGCATGCAGCGTGGGTGCGCGCGAGAGGCGGCGAGGCGGCCGTCAATTGCTGCGCCCCACCTGCGCCACGGGGCGGGGCCGGGGGCGGCGTGCGGTGGGCGCGGTGGGGGCGGTCGCCCGCGCGGCGACCCACTGCCCGCGGCGTCCGTCTGCGCCCCGGTCGCAGCAGGCGCCGCGCGTGCCGCTCCGGGGGGCGGAGGGGCGGGGCGGGCGCGGATGACATTACGTGCAGCACACGGGAGGTGAGAGTTCACGCGCGGGGCGCAGGGCGCGGCGCCCGGACGGAGCCTAACCGATGGGTCCGGGATAACCCGGCGCCGCGCGGAGGACTCTCAACGAAAACACTGGCCGAGATAACGTGGCCGCGCATGTAAAGCGTCCCCGCGCCACCTCCGCCCCCGCCACCGCGCCTGAATAGAATACGGCCCTAAGTGCTGCGCCCTTTACATCCACGAGCTATGCCGTTCCATAATACCTTGCTCATATGCGGCATTACTCAACGCTACCAGAATAAAAGGCGGAAGGTCGTGACTCGGCGCTTCTCGCGGAGGAAACACAAAAAGAAGGCGCGGGCGTGGGACGGGTGGGACGCCGGGCAGGGCCGGGCACGCCCTCCGCCCGTACATTGGCGACGTCTTACGGCCCGTGGATCGCCCCGCCCTCGCCCCGCGCCCGCCCCGCTGCCCGCGCGCACAACACATCCAGCGCCCGCGCTCCACACGCTGGCAGTTCTGAACGCGAAGGGATCGCCCGGTGGAAAAAAAAATCAAAAAGCGAGGTTGAATGATCCGTCCGGCGAATTATGGCCATTCAAACGCTTCCTAATTAGCATGAAATGTACATCAAATTAGGAAATATGATTTTCGTTATTTAAAATACACAGTAAAATCATCCTGAAGGTGTCACTAATGGTTCCCAAAAAATGGACCGTTCATTATATAGATATTTGAGATTATAAGAATTTGGAAGCGAAAACCATTGGTATTTGTAATAAAATTTAGTATGTTTTAGAAGATAACAGTTTTAATTATTCTTTAACCTCAAAATTACGTAAACTTTTGTATTAGTCCACACAAATCAATTGTACAAAAAAAACATACATATTCTCGTGTTTGCATTCTTGCATCAATTTCTCAGCGTTATGTTTTAATTCTTCCATTCCATTAAAATTCTCATTCTACTAGTGTTGTATATTTGTGTCCATGCTTAGTTAAATTTTGCCACATTTTCTCGATTTCCCACTTGCCAGCTTAAATCTCCTGAAAAAATGGGCGCTAATGGAGAAGACCACTCAACGGACGTGGCCATTTCAACAACTTTCTCTCTACTCTTCTAAACGCTAGGGACCAGTTATGAATGAACCGATATAATCGAACATTGTCTTAAAAACTACAGAATAATGTATTTAACTTTCCGACTAAGTTTGTATGAATAAGGGAAATAACAAATTTTATTAAAATTATCGAAATTCATCTTGACGGCATCTAATCATATTTGCATGTAGACTAGTAAATGGATAAAATTAAAATTGCAATTTCTCGGAAATCATCGTTATTGAAAACTTTTGCCGTCGATTTCCTTTTTCATTCATTTACTTTACGTACTCTTCCAATAAAATCCACCACGAGTTATAACGCGGGAAAACTTAAGTAAATGACAGGTAGTAAACACACAGTCTGACAACAGTCGACACGCTGTGAGAAGGGTGGATGAGTTACCTCATCATCATAAATTCCATCTCCACTCCACAGAAGAGCTGGGCGCGTAATGGATCCTCCTCGCGGACATGCGGTCGCGCATTACGCACAGCGAGGCACGCCGCTGCCCCCGCACGCCGCACGACCTCGGGCTCCGGGCGCCCGCGGCCCATCTCGCGGGATCGCGTGTCTTTCCAGGAATACGCCGCCGCTTCTTTCGCTCCGGAACAGTTGTACTCGCAGAAAAAAAACGCAGCGCAGTACGCCTTTTATACTCCTCATCAGTCGACTCGACCACCTCGCCGGCACAAGGCGGCGCGGGCGGGCATAAAGGTCCTCGACTCCGCCTTTGACGCCAAGTAGTGAGTTTTAACGCGCGCCGAGGAAGAAGTTGGAGATCCCATTACATTCCCCTCCAGCGGCAAGTGCATCGTTGTAAACATAGCGCGAGGCCGCTCAGGAGCTACTGAGTTACGCGGCGATTCCGGGCGGCCGCGGCGGCCGGTAGACACGGGCGCACCGCGGCCCGCCCCCTCCGGCCCCGCCCCCCGGCCCGCCACCGCAAGCAAATACGCTTTTATGAAGACGCTTAAACAGACGGCATCAAAGCGCGGCGGAGGCGGTCTGCGCCCGAGGGGCGCAGCGATAGGACACGACGAATGAGGCCGATGAGGGCGGGCGCAGGGCGCAGGCGCAGGCAGTTGCGGAAAGGATGCAAAGAAAGTAGAGAGAAATGCCTCGCGGAAACGCAGCCATATAATAACGCGAAATAGCTGGAACGGCAGGGCGCTCGGAGGTTGAAACAACTGCACTCATTCGCGTCGGGATATAGGCGTATGATAGATGGAGAATGAAAAGGGCAGGGAAGACGTAGCGGTGCGGAACATGGTAGTTGCATCGAAAGTGAAGACGTAACGAAGGGGTGTGCCGTGAATAAGGAATGCGAGGCAGAAAAGTGTATAATGTCGGGACAAACGAAGAACTGATGCAGCTTCGAAGAGGGGGATCTAGGCGATATAGTATGTCACAGCGGCGGCAGACATGACTGCAGGTCAATGTGAAAAAAAGAAGGTGGCATTGCGCTGCGGAGGAGACGCGAACGTAAATAGAGATGAGGGTGCCAGCAGGAGATGGAGGTGCGCTCGCCGGCAGTCGCAGGTGTACGTCGGTGGACCGGCGAGAGAGCGGGCTGGGCGGGGTAGAGCGAGGGTGTGCGGGCCAGGGCGGGACGCGACGAGGCGGGCCCAGGTGCGCGGACGCGGCCATAAATCCCTCCCCCGCTTCCTCCGTCGCCGCCTCCTCGCCTCCTGCCGCCCTCTTTCTTCCGCGCCTCCTCCGCCGCTCGCTTCTCATGCACTCACTCGTTATTACCTCCATCGCTAAACAAACCGGGCTGCCACCACGCGCTTCCACCCTTTCGCTGAGCTCCGCGTTCCCACACCGCCCCTTCCTCTTTCCCCCCGCGCTCTCTCCGCCTCCCCCCCCCTACTCCCCTCGCACACTCACGGCTTAATTTGTCTCATTGAAAAAATCCAGGAAGAACGTATAACATAATTTACACACGCCGCCCACGAAACTGAATAACAATTTAGCTTGTAATTCTAAACACAATGTGTGGGTGTACTTTGTTATCGTTCCTTACTTCGTGGAAGCAATTCCTCCCGCCAGCGCTGAACTTGTTGAGAAGAGGTGCGCGCGAGAGCAGATTTCTCCTCCGCTTCCACCCCCTTGCACCCAGCCCGCGAGCGCGCCTCGCGACTTCGCCGAATGCCTTCGCTCGGAGAGCGCATCGCGTTCAACTCGCCCACAAGCACTCCGCGGCGCGAGAACGCACGAGGACGCCGGCAACGCCAATGCGAGCGCCTGCTCGACAGATGAACCGAAGTTGCAGACCGCGCACGGTTGCAACGGACCCCGGGGTGGGGGCCCTTGCACCTCATAGCAACACTTCTCTTCGCATTTATTCTCGGTTTATTTTGCTAAAAGGATCGTGACACTTCCACGAAAGGTGAGGTGATTCCAGTAAGTGAAATCGCACTCTCGTGTCAAGAACGACGAGAGCTTACAACAGAGAAATAGTATATAGCCCGAGGAGCTTGAAAGAAATTCCTGGCGATGCTTCGAAAAACATTTCAATGCGCGCCAATAGACGCGAAACAAAACAAACACGGTGGAAGAGCAGCGCAAATATGAAATAAGAGTAAGCGAGTGTTTTGGGCGCGGAGGGGCCTTCGATTTCGGGAACTTTGAGGCCATAGAGAGCGCCGCGCGCCGCGCCGCAGACGCCCAGGCGGCCGCAGAACAACATCTCGCGCCAGTAAAGAACGAGTCGCGTGGGAACGACCGTTTTCCGCTTCCGGGCGCAGGGGTAGGCAACGTTGAGGCGCGAACGGAGCAGGCCGCAGGAGGCGGCGCCTGCCGGCGGCGACGGACGAGGACGGGCGTCTAATATATTGCGATAAAGGACGAGAAGAAGCTACAAAGAAGCAGACGCACGCTGGTGAGTAGTTGAGAGATGGTGATTATAGGAAGTTATTTCACATTCGAGGGCTTTCGCAAGGGAAAAAATTTGACGGTCAAAGGTGTGTTGTTAGAAGGAATGAAAAAGTCGGTTTTGAAGTCGGAGATAATAATAATTATTCGAGGAATTGTCAACTGAAAATGGTAAAAACGTTTTATATATGAGAGAAACAGATATAAAAGGAACAAAAAAGGTTGCCTTCAGGTATGAAGTCAAACGAGAAGAGTGAAAGATCGTTCCTGAAATTTCATTCGTGAACAGCGCGAATGGTGGATTAAAATACACGCAGCACCAAACACTAACTGAAGGGCGTGGAAATGGGGACGGAGGAGATGCAAACGGCGTCGAGGAGTCAAACGCGGAGGGAGGAGGGCGGTGCGAGAGGGCGAGCGGTCGTGATCGCGTCTGAGCAGTGCCGATAGCGCGCGAACGCCCAGGACGCGAGGCTCCGAGGCGACGATGGAGACGGAGGACGCGGCAAAACGCGATGCACGTGAGAGGGGGCAGGGGGCAGGGCCCGCTCTTCTATTTTTCTTTCTAACTTCCCCCCACCCCGAGCGGCGGGCGCGCGCCAGAACCTCGCCAAGTGAATCCGACGCGGTTTTGCACTCGTCTCATGACGCGAGAGAAAAGAAAGGAGATCCTTACCTCTCAATCGAATCGCGAGAATTCTTTCGATGTAAATCGAGTTCGGTATCATGAAACGAGACACACTCTCTCTCGCAGAAAGCTTTGTGTAAACCGAACAGATGACGATTTTTGCAAAAAAGACTTATTTCCGCCCCAAAGAAAGTTTCACAACCTGTGAATTCCACTGAACCATGATCAAAACTGCGCTGTCGGAAACATGTTTCGCAGTATACAGTGCTTTCAAAGATAGATTTTCACTAGCGCACAGTTTGTCGTCGAGCTTTCTAAACACCTCTTCGTACAGAGTAAACACGTTTAATAATTTCGGTACACATTTCACGACCTACCTTTGGAGGTGAACATTACCCATCGGGAGCGCGCGTCGACATTTGGCAAAGCGGAATGCGCACCGTCGGCGAACAGCAAATAAAGCTGACCCGCATCAAAAATTTAAACGCCGTTTACCGACAACAACGCCCTGCCAAAGGGGGGCGGCGGGAGGGCAGGGGCGTGCTGCAGACGGCGATGTCGCCGGCGTTGTTACCGGCCACGTCACTACCTCCGACATCGCGCGCACGCCGTGGAAACGGATCTCCTTTAAGGGAAGAATGCAGTTATTCAAGCAGCACAGTTCAGAGCGGAGTGCGTTGCGGGGTTGCGGGTCGGGAGAAGACGCGGAGGAGAGGAAGAAGTGAGACGGCGATTAGCGAGGGAGATGGCGGGGCGGCTGATACGCGCAAAGAGGAGACGCCGAGGGAATGACGAAGTAGCGGCTGACAATTAGACGTCTGAGGCAGCATCGACGGCGAAGTTGCGAGGTGACAGTTGAGGCGAAGGTTGAGGCGCCGGCGAAGGTACCGGCTGGGACGCGACGTCGGCTAAAGCGATGCTTAAGGCAGGGCCACTGATGACGGTTAACGTTACGGTTGCGGTGGCGCAGAGTGGAGCGATGGCGGCGCAATTGCCGAAGCGACAGCTGACGTAGCAGATGACGAGTTGAGACGGCATTCAGGCAAAACCCACAAGCTTTGCTGAAACTGATATTGGCGGCAAGAAGCTGAGGTGGTTGCTCAAACGAGATAAAGCAGAGAGCACAGACGAGCAGAGAGAAAAAAAGGGAAGGAAAAGGAAAGCTTGAGAAAGAAGAGTTCGTAGTCAAATTTACGTAACTGATATCGAGAAGGAAAATGACAATGACAAATATTCAATCGAAGATGGGCTTGCCAGCCTGTCGGGGCTGCAAAGAATAAAGAACGAGCAATTCTTCAACGGGTACAAAGTACGTAGTACATGGAATTTGCTCTTTATGAGTTTGGGTGATATCAACCATTCTTGACAAACAGTTCTATTTTCCAACAAGTAAAATAATTTTAAAATTAGTTGCAATAATCTTGCAATAGAATTAAACCCAATTAAAATATGCGATGTTTCTGATGTGATAGTATTAATTGTTTTGTTTTATTTAATTTATACACTCACTATGCTCGAATTCTACACGTTCGTAATGGTAACAATTCTAATATCGAAACCAAAAATTTCGTTAAGGTGTAAGAGCCCAGCGAGTCTAATGAAGCAAGAGCTCCAGGCGAGGGGAGACGCTGCCCGAAGAGACATCCGGGCCGACGACGAAGATGGGTCGCAGGGGTGAGGCAAGGTGGCCTGGGGAGGGGGCGGGGCGAGCAAGGCGCTGGCGACCGTCGCGCAGCAAGGGGTCGAGGACTGAAGCGGCGAAACTGCTGGATCACGTCCCCCGCGCGCCCGCCGCCGACGTGATTCAGTGTTTACTGCGCTCCGACCGCACTAATGATTGAAGTTTTTCGCCGGCGGGGCGGCGGCATGCTGCGCCTACCAGGTGGTCACTTCTCAGAAGCAAAGGGCTCGGGGCTGAATGTAAGCGGCTCCGCCCACGCTCCAAATGGGAGCGCCCGCAAAACGACCACAAAAAGCGCCGCTCCTTAACGCCCGGCACAAAACGCTCCTTCAGGAAATACTTACGCTTGCTTCGTTTCCCAAACGGTCGAGTAATTAAGCCACCGCGCCGCTTGCACATGTCTCCTACGCATCGCCAGATGCGCCCGGCGGAGGGACGGCCATCAGAGGCAAAAGCACCGCCTGGGCGCCGTATTGTGCTTTTCCTAGCACGGGAATGAAAACACACATTTAATCGCAGTGGAACGACTTCCGCTTGCCTATTGTAAACAGAGTGCCTTCGCGGAGCGTGTTTTTCAAGATAGTTTTCATTCCTCGACGCCGCACGCCGGTAGAATAACCCACAAACAGTGTCGTCTAAGGCGGCCATCAACAGAAACCAATTACACAATGCCCGAGGGATTTTACGCGCTCAAGGGGTTAGGGCGGGCGGGAAGCTGGGGGCCCCGTGGCCCGGGAGCCGAGGTCTCGGTTGCCGTGCGCCCAAGAGGTCGTACGAGCGACGTACTTTCCAAGCGAAACATCACAGGTGCCGTAAAAGAATGTTTATTGCCGCCCTTGGGGTGGGCAGAGATGTGCCTCGTGATCGATCCTCACACCTACGCCTCGGCTACGCCCCGCTCTCGCCTGCCTCCGCCCTCCGCCCTCCGCCCTCCCCCCCGCTCTCTGCCGTTCGCCTCCGCGCTTCTCGCGCCGTTTTTCGCGACGTCTCCAATCTACCCGGCAGGTGAGGTGTTTCTGTAGGTAGATATGATCGTTCGCTGAAAATTATTTGTAAGGTAAACGTAAAAGAATTGTATTGGGTATAAACATTTTATACACTTGAACCTTGTGTTGAGAAAGAAAAAAAGTAGAAATGAGACGATAACATCTAGCTTATATATTCATGCAACTTGAACTAACAAACTGAATCTATTAACAAAATTTAACTAAATTTGATATTATATCCATAAAATTAATACTATTCATGATTCCATGTTTTCTAAAACGTGACAGGAAATATATTTCTCTCCATTTTAAATACAAATTGATTTAAACACAGACTTTTGAGTGAAATGAACACAGACGACTCTGCTATTTATCAAAAACCAGCAAAGAAACAAAGTGCGGAACTTGAAGAGAGAAAGCCTAAGAGTAACGTCACGCCCCGCCAAGTTACGACGCTCGTTTGCTACTAAGTCGTCATGGTACATTCAACCAATCAGTTTTTGGACCGTAAATTACGTTCTGAGTTGGGTGGAATTCTAATACATCTTAGGGTGTCACCCACAAAGCATTGCTTGTAAACTGCCCCTTTCAACCTCAACCGTCACGCAGCACAGCGGTAGTAAACATACCTCATCCTATAAACTTCAATAACTTCAGCTCCAACCAGAAACTCATCTTGCGGTCTTAATGTTGAGATTCTCCTCGCCCCTTTCTTCGCCTCCTGTTCTTTTTCTTCGTGCCTCCTCTGTCTCTGGTGAGCCCTTTCCTTTCCCAGACGGCGGCGAAGTAGATTCATAATTTTTACTTCTCGAAGGAATCCTCACCTACTCGTGCCTCGCCATCTTTATATGAGGATTCCAGGCGCTGTCACGCCCCAACCGGATTCCACAGGATAAATGCGTATGGGAAATCCACAATAAATTTCCTTTCCATATTCCGGAAGCTGGCGGGAGTGTGGCGCGGGGAGCGGAGGGGTGTGACGGGCGCGGGAGGGGGCGGGGCCGGGGGAGGTGCGCGGACGGGAGCGTGCGGGGGCCAGCGGTATTTACCGGGCGAACATGAGCAATGGAAGGGCGGGAGGCACAGCGGCGCTGGAGACACCGGGATCCCCACTAATTCATGGGGGCCCTGTTCTATTTCAGCGGCAGCGCGGCCGTACCGTGCGGCGGCCTGAGTTACGGCGGCCGAGGAGCTCGGGGAAGCGAGCGAAAGTTAAAGATCCCGTCACGGCCGCACGGGCACTCCGCTCACCCACCCCCGCACCGCCCTTCGCCCTCTCCGCCCCGCCGCCGCCGTCTTTGCGGAATTCCCAGCTCCCTCAGGCAGCCGTAGTCGGTTATTCACAGCGCTCTCTTCGCACGTACATTTCACAGAGTCGGATTCTTCCACTGTCCTACACTGCGGCCCTCCAATGAATTATAGAAGAGCTCCTTGTTATTCATTTCAAGCAAAAGTGGTTTCTATTAAGATTGGGATATGATATTTGTAATGGGTAGGTTGGTGTTTAATGGCACCAAAATACCTCAATAAATGTTTTACGAATTAGGAAGAAACATAATATATACATACCTAAAAATTAAGAAATTGTAAAATCCAAGGTGTGAGCTAAGCTTTCTGGCTGAATTATTTTCTTAAAGAATGAAATATTAACATGTTATTTCGAAACATTTAAATTAATGGACACACGTATCAAAAATTCACCATTTTTTATTATAATACCAGTAAAAAATAATTCAGTCACATCAGAAAGAATATTAATTACCCAACGAAGGGAATGTTAATGTAGTAGATATCATGAGGAAATAGGGCAGCAACGTTGGCAGTTAATGGTAATGAAAAACGAGAATAGCAGTTAGGTGGTGTGGCCAGTTTCACAGACGGCTTCAGCTAATGCCTCCTGGAACTCTCCATAACACGAGAATGCGTTGCAAGCGCCTCGTGGCTGAAGCGTCCGTTCGTCGGCGGCGCGATGGCCCCGGGCGGGGGCGGAGCGCTGATGGTCCTCGGAGCGGAGCGGGGCGGAGCAGAGCGGAGCAGCTCGCAGCGGGATGAACACTTCATCTCTGCCCCGAAAGGACGCGACGATCGTCAGCGAGTGTCTCGGCCTGATTCGCTGCAGCCGCGCCTCCAACTATCAATTTCTCCAAACGACTTCCATCTACAAGGCTAATTACCGCGGCGCCGCGGCTCGGTGTTGATGCGGCAGCAGCCTACCGGGGCTCGCGGCGGGAGGCAGAGGCGGAGGCAGAGGCGGAGGCGGCGGGGTGCTGTGGGGGGGTAAGACTGTGGCAGCGCCGGCGGCGTGCGGTTACGGTAGCGGTGGCTGCAGAGGAGTGGCAGATACTGCGGCGGGGGCGGCAACTGAATCGACGGCGGCGGCGGTGGCGGCGTTTGTGGGGACTGCGACGACGGGCGGGCGGAGGCGGGACGGTAGGCGAGGGGCAAATGCTGGCCATGGCGACGCTGGTGCTCGCTGAAGGAAGATTGGACTTGGAGGCAGTAGGAACGGAAGTCACGAGAGGTCAGCGAGGGCGGCGGGAGCGGTTGGGAGGGCAAAAGTGACACGTGCACAGCGTGGCGGAGGTTGGATCGGGACACAAACTAGGCAGCAGGCGTGAGTGGGGCGGGGTGAGGCGGGGGGGGGGGCGGATTCGACGCCCAAGTGGGCGTGGGCGGGCGGGCGCGCGCCGCGGGGCGGCTGCGAGAGGCTGACAGCGGCGATGCGCCCCGTCGCGTTTAATCCCCGCCCATGTCAACCCACTTAAGTGTAGGGAAACTCCCATAAAAGTCATGCGGCCCTTCACAGAAGACGTTAAACACAGACCGCTTAGTATTATTCAAAACTGAGAGGATATTAACCGTTATCGCGTTCCAGTCCGTTTTACGGCGCGCGAGGAAGGGTCCGAGGAGCTCTGGAGGTAGGGCAATACAGGAGACAGCGCTCGCCGCAGCTGGGTCGGAGGGTGGCTTGCAAATGCGCGCCCTAAGCAGTTCTGTTGTCGGGCTAACGCCGGTATTATGCGGTAACGCGAAGCCCTGAGTTACCCAAGATACGGCGCCAGCTGAGGTGGCGCGGCGCGGCGGCGACGGCGGCGGGGGCTCGGGCGGCGAGGCCGGGAGCGCGGCGGCGGCGGCGGCGCCAGCGCGCGCAACGATCTCGCGGCGAAAATGGCTGCGATTCCGCGAGATCCCGCGCCCTGATTTTCTATTACCGAAACACGTTTCAGGCCCCATACGCGCCACAAGCCATCCACGCAACTAGGCCGAGCCATCTGCGCTCCAACGGGAGGCTGCTTTCTAAATTCTACATTGTAATCTAAACAACGGGCGTTTATGGGTGGCGGGCCTCTTTAGTCCCCGATTTGTCACGGTTCGAGCACAAAGGACAATATCATCTTGTACGCTAAGAAATCACGGCCCGGAGCGGTCGCGCGGCCCCGCCTTGAAAACGTATCTTCCTAGATATCGCGGCGGAGGCAGCGGGCGGCTTATGCCCCGCAGAGCACGCCATGGGCGTCTGCTCGCATTTATTATTGTAGAAAACATTCCATCGCTCGTCGGCAGAAGCGGCCGGACGCCATTACAGCGCAGTAGCACTGGTTATACAAGCGTGAGGAATGCCGACGCGGAATGTAACCCGAGCTGTGCCGAGGCACCGCCACACCTCAGTGCGGGCGCCCCAGTGTCCGCAGCCGGAGCCCACGCCCCTCGCCAACTGTACAACTGCCCCCGATCAAGGCTAGTGCGGAAGATTAGTGGAGTGTGGGCATAGCACGGGACGCACCGCCTAAAATGCAGTTCTTCAGCTCTTTTTCACGAGTGGGCACTCAGTCGGATGGAAACACTTTTACTATACTTGGGAATGTTGTCAGTATTATGTAAAGATACCTGAGGAAAACAGAGGTTTATTAATCGTAAGATATTAAATACGGAATAAAATAAAGAATTAATTGCATTATAAATTATTAAAATGCACATAAAAGACCTATCATTCTGAAGTTCTTTATTATTTCTTTTTCTTCTTCTTCTTCTTCTTCTTCTTCTTCATTATTATTATTATTATTATTATTAATATTATTTTACTTTCACCATCAATCCAGTTCAATCAATTCGCATTTTCCAGTGCAGAAAAGTAATTTTGAAAAGAGAAAAAATACATTCTTTAACGAGTAACAATAATTAGTTTTTTATCTATTCAGCATGCAATTTACCGGACACCGGAAGTGGTTCCCAATTCTATTTAGTACAGTCTAATACAATTAAATTAACAGGTTATCGACAAACAGTGACATTCTGAGAAGCGTAACATGGGGAAAATTGAAAGCTATATTAAACGAGCTTCCACCATCACTCCAAGACACACCTTCTCCTCTCATGTCTGTAGCTTTTCCTCTCTGTCCAATTAACTAACGCTTCAACATACCAGTTCTCTACTTAATCTACATTTCCCTCATTATTATTGTGCGAATGTAGCGTGCGTTCTACACTATCTCTCCATATTTCTCGTTTTCCTTTCATTCCGCTCTTTCTGGGTTCAGCCGTGTTTCGCCCGGCGACACGGGTTTTGGCGGTGGCGGTGTGGTTCTCCAGAGAACGCAAACTAAGGGTCGCATCGAAAGCGACGAAACGCAAAATGACAACCATATTTCAGGCTCGCCAGCACGGGCGGAACGGCGAGGCGGGGCGGGACGTAGCGGGCCGGGGGAGTGGTCGGGAGCGGGGTCGCGACGCGGCGGGGCGGGCGGGCGGGGGAGGAAAGGGTGGGGAAGGAAGCGTGGGTTGCGGTGAAGGTGGCGGCAACGGCGACCGTCGCGAGACGCGCGCGCCGCCACCCGCGGCTATATTTCTTCCGGAAGCCGCACGCCTAATTCTTGGGCATAACCGGCGAGGAGCGCGCCCCCTGACGACATTTTACACTTTGAGAGAGCGCCCCGCGCCGGGCCGCGCCAAGGGGGGGGGGGGGGGCGGAACGGGGCGGGCATAGCGGGGGCGGGCGCCTGCGGCAGGGAGCCATGGGGATGAAACAGAGCGAAGAACGTCTGCGACGGTGTAAATAGGGCGAGAAAGGAGAAGGCAAGGCAAGAAACAAGACGAGAGGGATGCGTCACTGAGATGGACGCGTTTGGTGTACTATTCGTCTGTTCCTGAAACAACCGAGAGCACAGTGAAGTCCCTAAAGAAATATATTGAACGTGGGGTAAATAGTGTCCATAGAAGATTCTGGAAATTGATTCTAAAATTCTTATGCTTTAATTTTTATATTAAATTTCAAGAATTCAATGAAAGCATTCGCAAAATTATTTGATTTGATTTCATAATTTTTGAAATATGATTCTTTTTTAACGGTTCTTATAAAGTGAGATTAGCAATGATTGGCCTCTAACCACCTCTCGCGGAAGCATTCCATATCTCACATAATATGAGTAGCTCCAGTTCGATAAGCTGAACAAGCCAATGAGAGCATTTTTGATGAAACAAAATTGACCTTGCAAAATTGGTGCAAAAAATACTTCCCGGAATACCGCAAACCAGCATCACATGGGAATGAATTCTTGAAGCACCGGCATCAAACAACTATTTCCTACAGAAAGTCAATATCAATCATCCAGCAGCCCAACAAGCGCTTCGCCTTCATTTCCCTTGCTTTCTGCTACCAACTCTAAAGCGCGATTCCATATCACTCATCCCTCACTACTCTAATAAGCAAATCGAATCAGCCCCATGTGCCGAACAAACGAGAGGAATACACGATATTGACTACTAGGACAAACCCGTGAAATTCTAGCACATTTGCGTTTTAGTGTCCCTCGCCGGGGCGGGGCTGTATTAGCGTCGCGGCACCGCAGTGCACCTTCGGCCCGTCCGCGGGTGCCCGCCCCCCCGCCCATGCGCGACCGGGCGCAGCGCGTGCACGCGCGCACGTTGCGGCACTAAATCCGGCAACGCCGGCCGCGCCCGCACCCGCTACAGATAACGGCCGTTACGCCGCTGTTACAGATCTGCATCGGAATAATCGTCTCATCATAAATCACGTCCTTGTAGGATGCATGACGTATTGCCCGCAGCCAGCACGAGACATTGAAATCCCACAAAATCAATTGCATTGACTCGCGGACCACTCCGTGCACCGTATTAAATGAAACATTTCTGCGGAATAGTGGCAGTTTTTAGTAATGCGGGTGAGTATGCCGATTACAGATAAAAAAGTATGAATGAAATCCAGAATGATGGAATATCCTGTCGAAATTCCATCGTTGAATCTGGTGTTATATTATAATCCCGTTAGTCTTCATTCTTCGTGCAACCATACGGTTTAAAATGAAGTGGAAAACATAATACTCGTAGCTCAGAATGACGTGATTTTTCGGTTTGAAGTGAATAGAATATGGCCAGAGAGAGCTCATGCTATGAAGATTGACTCATTACATCAGCAATAAAAATAGTGTAAAGTGATGAGCCACACATTAACAAGGATGAACTTCTCTACTAAAATATAAAAGCATAGACATTTTGCCACAGGATTAATTATATTGTTTGTTAAAAGCACAGGCAAACGGCGGAATAATCTACAGGTCTATAGCTTTGGAAAGTGCTTTAATGAGCACTTTTTGAACTCAATCACAAGGTCTAGTGGTATAAAATGATAATTATCCCAGTCGTATTTCAGTTTTTGAATTGAGACTGATTAAAGAGGCGGATGGTTCAAACATGAAAATATGATCACTTCATCATCATCATCATCATCATCATCATCATTATTATTATTATTATAATTATTATTATTATTACTATTATTATTGTCGTACTTGTTAGCGTGTTTTTATTGATGCTGAAAAGGGAATAAAATAGGAATATACAATATCCGAATCCCAATTCAAATTTCGGATATGACAATATTATATTTAATACGTGGGTAAGCACAACTAATGCAGTACAAATAGTCCGTATAATTTTCAGACTAACATTTTTTAAATAAAATGCACATTGCTGGAATCACAACAACAAAACAATACGAGAAAACATAGATAAATTGTTGGTGAAAATTACGAAATTGCATTGTCAATTCTGGAAACGTTTATTCCTGGAAACGTTTATTCCATCAGTTAATAATCAGAAACATTGATGATGATGATGATGATGATGATAACAAATATATTATTTTCTGGAAAAACAACGCGTTGTGTTCTTCCTTTCTTTGTAGTTTCACAACACTCCAATTTAAACATAGCTTCTGCCAACACAACAACAATAGAACATTAGAACAAAAGAGCCGTCATCCATCTTGGGGTAAGCTGTGCACCGACAGAAAACAACGCAGAGCAGCAGTAAAGTTTGGCGCCTGACAACAGCCATCCGCGCGAGCACAGGATGCACCCAGCAGGTGGGCGCGCGGGGCGCGAGCGCTATCATCACACACATCTAGCGCCAAGTAGCCCCGCGGCACCCGGAGCGTGAAACTTTTATTCTCCATTTATCCCGGCAATACCTCCGCGCAGCCCGGCGCCGGCCTGGACGTCCAGCGGTGCTCCCCGGAAGCAATCAACGGAAGGCACGGCACGAAGCTTTTCAATTTTCATGGGCGAGCTTACGAGAGAGCACGAACTGCGCGCGCGCCGCTCTAGCGCGCTAGAAATAAGACTATTTTCGTCTCTTAACAACGATATTTCGGCTAAAACCCTGCGCGCGCCCTTAATGTTGTATGAGCTGCGAGCCTGCAAAAAAAAAAAACACAATTCCACCGGTCGCATTTTATTTATATCGGAGGGCCCTCGTGTACCGGTGCTGTGGTGGCTGCGGCGGGCGAGGGCGAGGGGCTGGTCGGGCGGGGGCGGGATTTCGAGAGCTCTTCGCCCCTCGGCTACAGGGTCCTCACATGCGGCGCGTCCCGCCCCTTCGCTCCCGCCGCCCCGCCTGCCGCGGCGCCGCGTGTGGCGTGTGTCGGACGTGCGTTCGCTTTGCTGGCGCAAACTTCGAAATCCGATTTTTTTGCGCGGCCTATTCATACGTTCCTCATTGAGCAACGTAGCGATAATGATACGTGACTAATAATGATCGGTGCTATCATGCCACTCGTTTGGTACAAAAGGGGGATGGTGTAGCGTGTGTCGTGCTGTCTTTGATTCTTTGATTTTCAGATCGCTAAAGAGGATGCATTCAATTCCCACACTGATTCGACTGTAACATCTGATGTTCGTGTATCAGCGTACGCTTCTTTGATCTACGCGCCCCTCGACCTAGTACTTACATGAAAAATAGAGTCCGCGTCCTCTTCATGTCTGCTGTCTCTTTTCATCTTTTCCTCTGAGGATTTATTTCTTTTTCAAGGACATAGAACTAATTGGCAGTCCTAAAGGAGACAGCATCCATCGCAGTAACCAGAGCAAACGCAGAACGTTTTGTTGTTGCAAAGCATAGCAAGAACATTGCTATGACACATAACAATGAGCCTCAATAAGAACAATATTGCTGGCACACGTTTATTCTTTTCTTTAAAAACAGTACAATGCATACACCGCTATATCTGGATTTGCTATATCATCAGCCAGTAGTGAAAATAAGAAAATCGCAGGAAGGTTTTAAACATCTAATGCTGATAAAAACTTGCTGGTTCACAAATGTGAAAGATATTTCATAAACCTCTATCATGAAGAGTAGAACCTGATGCATCTACAGTGACACAAAACTCATCATAATATAATGCATACAGATTCCACAGGGGACGTTCTAATGAAAGTCCACAGAGATTAGTACAGCATGTGGTTAAGAGACCCGCACCGGTGGCGCAGGCACCTGCAGCACGAACGTGCGCGCAGTGGGAGGCTGCGGGTGCACATTCCCCGTAAGGCCAAGGTGTTTTCACCGTTTAGTTGAGGCGGGCTCGACCTCTCACACCTCCGCCATGCATTCCGTCTGAACCACCATCCCATCGAGAATTATTCATCTCTCCTTGGCGCCCCATGATCATCCTCCTCCTTGTACTCCTACTACGGACAGTGGAAAGCAAAGGGAAACAATGCTTTCAGTCTGCTCACCAAGAAGGGCGAGGGAATAAAGACGTTATGTTCCTGCTAATACGCGCAGAACTCATCAGCACATTAAATCCTATGTCCCCTCCCAAAATAATAATAATAATAATAATAATAATAATAATAGTAATAATAATAATAATAATAATAATAATAATAATAATAATGCCGATCCAATGACCGAGATTGCAGGTGGCAGAGCATGCAGTGGCGGTTTCGGCCCAAGGGATCGCGGGATCCTGTCCTACCTGGAGCATGGTTGTGTTGAATATGTCTGTTTTCGTGTGTATCATCCATCATCATCATCATAACTTCATCCCATCCCCCAGAGCTAACAATCTGGTTTGTAAAAATGGAATCTGCATTAAATTACAGATATACCCCCATAGAAACTAACGTGCACCTACCCCGATATAATAATAATAGTAATAATAGCAATAGTAATAATAATAATAATAGAAATAATAATAATAATAATAATAATAATAATAATAATAATAATAATAATAATAATAATAATAGCGAATGAAATGAATACACCACATCAACCCATGATTAGAATTACAAATCGATACCCCTTCCAAGACGTTTCTACAAATACGCGCGGGGACACGGTCGCCATAGCAGTGCATCCGATCCGTGTCCACAAGCGTATCGCGCGTGCGCTGGCACCGTCCACCGCATGCGACGCGACCGGCCTCAGTGCCAGAGAGGAAGACAGCGCGCAGGTGCGCGCGGCCCTCGGCGAGCGGCGAGCCGTCGAGCCGCGCCTTGCGCCAGCGCACTTTTTGACGCCGCTTCCCGGAAGGCGCGTCGGATTTAACGCAATTACGCATCTCGCCAGGAAACGCGGGCTCTGACAGTGGCCGTCTCGCGGAGTGAGCGCTGAAAAACCACGGTAGCCGACCGCCGCACCGCGCCGTAACGTGAGAAGTTGACGGCCCGGAAAGCACAATATAAAAGCAAAGCCTTAATGCGCGCGGGTAAACGTAAATCTGGTCGCATCATAATTTCTAAGAACGTTCTCTTCAATCGAGAGTGTAAAATTCTTGACGTGTAGGAATAGGATACACCGAACCTAATTACGACATCGGATTTCGAAATTCATTTTTGTGCGTGCAGGCGGTAAGCTAGAAATGAAATAATAGACTTCTGTCAATCACGTGGAAACGGTTTCTAGAGTAGAGAGAACTGGTGCACGGATTTTATTTTCACGGTTAAATAACCTTACACGAATTTCCTCATGGGAATGCACGTGACTGCCACTCGCTACGCGAAACAGGCGAGGTTAATGGACGCCACACATGCTAAGATATGTTCCACGTGCGAGGTACTACCCGGCGATGCCAAAGTGAATTAACGTTTCCCCGAAACACGCAGAAGCAGCGTGAAATTACTTCCTGCGCGGCTCCCCGCACGACGCGGAACTGTGTCCGGCCCACATCTACGACACGATAGTCCGTATCTGACACGTAACGAGCACTTTACGACGCACCCTCCGCCTTTCCGAAAAACTGTCAGCTGCCCTTCGGCGCGCGCAGCACGCACCTCCCGCCAGCGGCGAAGGCGGCCGCGGCGCAGACGGCTGCGCGCGGAACGCGAGACGCGGGCGCGCAGGCGGCATCTCCCGCTCCCTGTCCCGGAAGTGCGCGTCAAAGGCGGCGGCAGAGGCGATCGCGCCGGCCAGATACTCGCGCCGCCCCAGGCGCCGCGCTCACAGACCGCAAAATACGTGGAAAAGCGCCCTTATCGGGACTTCACGACTGAGGAAAGGAAGCTGACACTCGATGATGGACGGAACACATGTCTAGGTGCGGAACACGCAGCACGTCTCGGCGGAAAACAAAAATGTGAAGGGCATAATACAATTTTAGTTTTTAAACTGCATTCTTGTACCCATATATCAACCTCTAATAATAATAATAATAATAATAATAATAATAATAATAATAATAATAATAATAATAGTAATAACAACAACAACTCTGCACTTTCTTGTCCACAAAAGATTGTCAAATATAGGAACTATTTCTAATTTCAGTACATCCAAAGATGAAAGTTGAAATGCGCGTCTATCTAAAATCTATATAAAATTCAATTGATTGGTTCATTTTCACTCACAATCTGATCGACAATTTTCCCAAATGTGCTTCCCAATTTTTCTTGTAAAACAATGGCATCCATCACTCGAAGAAATACATTCAACGATTAATTGTTTTACACTGTCAGAGAAGCGCAAGAATTTAAAACATCAATAATAATTCAAATCATACATGAAGCGGGAACTTATTTTTAATTAATTTTGTTTTACTATCTATACCAGGGGTTTAGAGATTTTATTTGAAATAGAAATTACAGAGTACACAAGAACAAATCAAGACAGTATGTACGCATTTAAAAAGTGCAAATCATGGAGAAGGTCATGCTTAAATATTTTATGGAGGGATAAAGAAATATCTTAAAATTTTTCTCTGTTCTATTCTTGGCGTTGTTTCCTCAGATTAAAATATAAGGCTTGATGAATGGCGGGTATTTTGTAATAAACGTTTCGAGCGGATTGAAGGATATGAGAGTGGTAGGGAGGATTTTAGAGTTCTAGAGGTAGTAGGTCGTTGTGTATAAATCATGGATTTTTTTTGTGAAGGTCCAGAGAAAGCAATGTTAAAATTCTCTCTTTGAATGTGAGCTTTTGCTCTGGATCGTCAAATTAAGCAGGCATAAGGAAGCATTTCCTTTTTTTTTTGAGTTCGTAAACTCTTAGAGAATTGAAAGAAGATTAACACTAACCTTCAGCGATCGTAGGGTCAGGAAAATTGCGTCATCAAAAGAAATAATAAAAGAAAAACTATTGTCTCAAGATAGTTTATAATCCAAATCGTACGCATGTGACTTTAAAGTAGCTACATTTAGAAGGGGGTGTAAAACCCAGAAAGCCCATCAGCCAGGATAATCGAGACTGGTCTTGAACACGAGACTTTCCGATTCCCGCGCAATCGCTTTAACAGCGTAGGCAGAGGGAGAACTGTTTTATCAGAACTTGGGAATTATAACAAGACAGAACGAAAAAGCCACGAAACAACGAACTATCTTGCGGTCCGCCGAGGTCGCAAAGTATTTAAGTGGGTAACGCGATAACGGTACACTGCGAAATTCAAACAGAGCGCGAGATCACGTTAATTCACGCGAACATTTAAGTGAAAGAGAAAGACCAACGAAAGTAAAGAAAGTCAGTCGTAAAAATGTTCACATTTATTTTATTTCCCCAGCCCCTCGTTTCCTGTTAGCTAAGCATACAAAAGGATTTAATGAACAGGGAACGAGAACAGCGTGGGAACGGCAACGAGGTCCAGATGTAGAAGATAGGTACACGTTCAAACGGAGCTCGCTCGCAGAACGGCTGAATACTTTATAGTCGGGAGAGACGGAGACCCCTGTTGTAAATATGTACGGTGTTCCAGTTCAGTGTATGCCGGCATCGGCGACCAACGCTGCTTGATATGGACAGCGCTGGCAGCGGATTTTACGACATGACGAGGCGGCGAAGGCGAGCCCGCGGCGCGCGGCACCCGCCGCACCGCCACGTCCCGCTCACCTCTCCTTGCCCCGCCCCCTCCACCCCGCCCGCCCTCCCGTCTTGTCTTCTCCACGTCATGTTGCTGTCTCCCCGCTGTCATCCTGCCCTTTTCACCTTCCCCTCTGTCATCTGTTTGCTTCAATGCATATCATCCCCACTGTGCTGTCGTTCCGACTTGTCAAGTGTCACTCATCACCATCTCCACTCCACATTTCCTGCCATTTTTTTTCGCTCCATCACCACCTATTCTAGAATTATTTCACCTATGACTTTGTTAGTCTTTCCACCGCCAATTCACTTCCACCATATCTTCGCTTCCCAAACCTACCGCATCCGCGACCTGGAAGCGTGGTATTTCATCTTCACCTGCCTGTTCCCCAAGTGTGTTTTATGTCTTTACTTTCACCTCTCCACCTCTTCTTCACCCACAGTTCTTTCTTTCCCTCCTTCTGGAACAGACACCAGGTGTCGGGCTCCTCCCTCACCGTTTCCCTCGTTATCCTGCCATTGCCGTCCATACCCTCCCACCGTCGTTCCCGCGAATCCCACTCCGCCCCGCTCCGCTAGAGCCTCCGCCTAGGGGGCCGGATAAGGGCGCGGAGGCGAGTCGTTCGCAGTTTCCGGCCTCGCAAACAGGAAGATAAAACACGCCGACCGCGCCGCACTTTCTTTCTCGTACGCATCAGACGCGAGCGCGGGCGCGGATGCGGGAGGGGGGAGAGGGGCGTGGTCGGAGCCGGCCGCGGTGCCCGCCCTAACGAATGCGACGCGCCTCGCGAGCGATACGAGTCGAAGCGCGATGACACCGGAATGAACGCGCCCGCGCGGCCGTAAACACTGCCCGAGGCCCAAGGACGCGCAGAACAATGCGCGCGACAGATCGAAGCGCTCGTCAGACGCCCACGCTGGACACTGGGCGAGGGGGCGTGGGGGCAGGGGCCGGGCCGGGGCGGGGTGAGACGAGACCGGGAGCGCGGGTGGTGGCGGTGCGGCGCGAGGAGATTGCTGGGCCAAAGAGCCGAACGGTGGGGGTAGCGGGAAGAAGAGTTTACTCATTGGAAAGGCTGATGAGGTGTCAAGTTAGGAAAAAGACTCCCTGAGAGTGAAAGACGAAGTGATGTGGAGATGCAATGACAGTGGGACGAAGCTCAAAACGTGAATAGAGTTCGGGAACTTCAGAGGAAGGAAAGGAAGACAACGGTTATTTAGAGAAATGGACAACAGGAAAAGAAAGAATTTATGATAATAGACAAAAATGAATGGAAAATTTTTCACAACTGGATGCGGAAGCTTCATCGACGCAACAACTGCAGACAGTACAATATTAAATTAGAATTTCTCTGCATCCGAATGCTGGAATTTTATTCATATTAATCATATTTCTTGCATAAGTATAAGAAGAAAACAAGCGTCAAGTAATAGTTGTTTATAAGTTTATTTATTGCTATAAATACTTATTATGCGAGATTCACTACCTAAACAGATATCTGAACAAACTTGGGTTGCACAAGTTTATTTACTTAAAAAGCGAATGTGAATATAACATTGATGGCCGAGAGACAGAGAGAATTAACGAGCAGACGGCAGCAGAAGAACGACGACGGAGACGGGTGATGCTGGCTGGATGAGGCTGGGAGCGGCTGGGGAGGGAAGAAGGAAGCGGCAGCGGGCGGAGAGCGGAGGGGTCGGGGTGGGGTGGCATGGGAACCGCGCGAACGCCTGCGTCATCGAAATTCCGAATCGGCATATTGGCGCAGAGTGCAGACAAACCGGACAAGGAGAAAATTAGGTCCCTTCTGCGACGCGACCGCTGCCACAACACGTGCAAACAGAGGCGGCGATTTGAAAGGGCGGGCCGGCAGCTGACGCGCCGCGCCGGCCCGCGCCGGGCCACGCCCCGCCACTCCCCGCCGCGTCACGCCGCGCCCCGCCACCCCGTGCCGCGCCGCACTGCGCGTCCCGCCCCGTTTCCCCGCTGCCCGCTCATTTCCGACGCCCGGAACGTCGCCTCGTCCACAATAGGAACGGTTCCGGCATTATTTGCCAACTACGCAACTACCTCGCATGGTCGTGATTATTTAAACAAAGCTCTCATGAAAAAAGGGCGAGGAAGTAATGCACCTCATTTGACTTCGGATTTAGAACCACTTATTCAAACACAAATATGACAAATGATGGCAGAATTGTTTCGTCTGCGTATTTCTGATCTTTTGTTATTGTTGAGGATGTTTTGTATATGACAAACACAGTCACAGTTGTCGTTAAAATCAGGAAACTAAAATAGCTACACATATCTCAACCACTATTGGAATTATTGGGCTAGAAATACAAATCGAATTCAATGATATGATATAGAGAATACTATTTATATTCATAGAAACACAATTTGACTTTATTTTTCAGAAACAACGTGTGTGCTGATTTAGTAGAATAAAATCCAAAAACTTCACATATTTTAATTGTTCATGTCACTTGAAAAAAATCCAGTCACACTATACAATTTACCATGAAGCACACTAACCATGTACCAAACATTAACAAAAATTGGAAAGCAAACAAAACGTCGGAATAGTCTTGGCAGTAATTATCAAATCACGTGACGAAAATCATATGCGTTGGAAATGATAATATCTTGCCTGGCAGAAAGCCTCATTCATAGGAACGACACGCAAATAATGTATACACTATCATCTAAAGCCCAAAATTCTCCAGATTGAAACGCATTCTCTTCTTATCACTAAAACCCTACATACTGATTTTGCAGTTTCAGTAATTCTTGTTATCAAAACACATACAAATCGACTTTCAATGTGCGCAGGTATTTTGTTCTTAACATCTCACTTTAACGCATCACACCACCACAGAATGCATAAAATATTACAATTCAATTTCTGGTAATCAAAAAGACATGGAATGTAATATAACATTTATTACCAAACCACTCTACGGTATCTTTTGGACGAAAGTTACAGGAGGGTTAAGAAAGAACACAAAACATACATCCTCACAAAAAATACACCCGAAACATTTATAGACGTGCATGACCTTCCATACGTACTCTTCAAAGCATGCACTCATGAATCACGCATAAACGAAGCCGCTCGTCGCAAGCTCTCACGCACGCACATATATGAGCGCTCACGCTTGTCTACAAAAAGAGAAACACGTCACGGCCTCCTTCGTAGGCTCGTGCCGCGCGGCAACGGGAAGCCGCTTCTAAGCAGAATAGCGTCGCAACATGACACCTGGCACACTCGACTTCTCTCTCACTTACCTCTCATCCAATGCGCATTAAGAATCAAAAAGCGAAATTAGAATCAGAGAATTTACAATAGCAATGCAAGTCAATGGAATCATTTCCAAGCAATGAGAGTTCAGTAAACAAAATTCTGTCATAAAAAATAACGGAGTTAATGACGCGCTCTCGAAACTGAAAAACACAGTATCGTCAGCGAAATTAAATAATTCTGAATAGAGTGGAGAAGATCGTATCGTAGAGATAAATAGTGAGTAACAAGGGGATCGGGACCCTTCTTTGTGGTACTACTGTGTGAATGCGAAATACTTTTGAGAATGCACTGTCTATTTGGAGAGTACACGTTTGATTTGATAAGAAAGCGTGTATTACTTTAAAATATATCGGGAAGGGACACTAGCCGTTAAAACTGCTTTTTCGTTCTTCTGGTAGCATTGAGCCGATATATTAACAGTAGAGAATTCCGAAAAATAAATTAAATGAAAGTGTACTATTTCCACGTACAGAGACGGTGTCCTCGCCACGCCGCGCCGTCCCCGAGGGCCAACGAGAGCGAGCGCGAATGCGTGACAAGCGCGCGCGGCGCCCACGCCTCCGCCGCCGCCGCCACCGGCGTCGCCACCGCCACGCAAGCGCCACCCCAACCAAGTTCCTCGAGTTCAGAACGCGATAAAATGCCTCCGCCCCTCCCCCGCACCCGCCCAAAAAACGTGTTGGCGAGAGAAAGATTTAATAGCACCTTCAAATTCTTTGCAAATTGTGATCAGGCAAGCTCTTGTAGCACACCAGAGGGGCGTGAGTTTCGAAATAAGACGTCTCGAAATAAAGATTTAAAGACAAAATTCTCGGTAAAAATGAATTTCGTTCATAACGAATCAAAACGTTGATTCAAAGAACAACTATCTATGATACACCGTATTATATATATATATATATATATATATATATATATATATATATATATATATATAAACTAATGTTTCAATCTAAGAACATCAGCCACGGAATCAAGACACGGAATATAAAATGGGTTTATGGCTACCAAAAACTCCACAAACACACCGTTTTCGCCTGTTTTCCCGTTCATTTTAGAAAATTAAAAGTAAATACTATATACTGTAATTTTTTCAACGGAAATTTTACTGAAATAGTACCCACAATGACTCCCAATACTTTCCTGATCATAAAACTACTTTTTTGATTCAAATAGTGTGGCACCCTAGTCGGAGTGTGGGTAGTTTTTTATTAAAGCTATAGAAAACACACTTTTCAAATGGCCATAACTTTGTCAATTTGAATCCCAAAAAAATTAATTTATATTAAATTAAATATTAAAATCTCTCCTTTAAGAATACTGCTTAAAAAATTTAACATTTCACTGCAATTGACTAAAAATTGAGCCGTGCGCAGTCGACGTTATCACTGTTAAGCACTAACATTTGAGTCGCCTTGATGTGCCTGATTTCTTTACTCACATTTAGGCTGCTTTGAACTTATTTGTGGAGATATCAGAAGGGTTTGCAAATGACTAGACTTTATAGAACACCCCATTACTCATGAAAGCCCAAAGCTAGCTTTTCCGCTTTGTTCCGATGCATAAAACAGTACCCGACAGCCTGCCTAGCGCCGTCCAAGGTGCGCCGATGACAACAATCCAAGGCACCCTCATTAAATCCATTCTCAATAACCACTCTTTCCTTTTTCAAACTTAGATAATCGTCTTGAGAAAATGTAGAAGGGATGCAATCTAACCCATTTGATAGGTTGACATCCAATGCCGTTTTTTAAAAATTATTTTCAGCCCTCCTGTTCATTAGCGTTAATTTTCATGAAAGAAGAAAAATCTGCATAGTTTCCGTCGCGACTGGTCGGCGTAGTGTCCACCTGCTGGCATCAGAAACACCAGCAGTGGCGGCGGCTGCGGTGGCAGAAGCGATGGCGGCGGTGGAGCGCACTGCCTGGTTGGCCGGGCGCCTGTGTCCCGCGGTGGAGCCATTAGCAGTTGCCAGCCCTACTCGTCGCCTCGCTCCGTCGATGGCAGCAACATCGCCGAGCAAGCAGTCGCGAGCAGATGGACACGCGTCTTCCGTCATTTGCTACTCCAGCTGCTCACGTTGTCGGACGTGGCGACCACAACACGAGCAGATGCTGCTAGCGATGTCGTCTTTACTATCTTCAACTATCGATACCCAAACGACCGTTTATCGTCTTAACCGCGACTAAAAAACGGACGACGCTCAAAATGACTAATTTTACATATTTAAAACTTTATCAACTACTCCAATTTTGACTCTCGTGTTCTTTCCGGCTACGTTCACATTGCTTTTCATTCGTTGCTTCATAATTCCATGTATTGAAACAGAATATTCCAGCTCTGGTTATTGACTGATTGATTAGTGTTTCCGGGCGCGCCAACTGCTAAGGACATTAGTCCCGCAAGTGTAGTGCATGCTTTTTCGCGGAAGTCGGAAACTGTAAGATTCAGCGTTGAGCTCCATGTCGGCTACCATGTTTTCCCTCAACCAGGTATCTCCCACCAGCGGGCACTGCCTCAGTCGGACAAGCTCTTAAGCTCCCGACATGTGTGTGTATAAGTAAGGTGTGAAAATACAGACAAGGAGAGGCAATGTAAGATCGTGTGGGGTCCGTGGCCCGTTTCATAGAATACTGCTCCGGAATTAGCCTATTATTGATCGAGCCATCTCTGGTTACGATGCTCCAGCATCACGGATACAATATTCTGTTCCGCTGCAACGTTCTTCGCGTGCTGGCCTTCTGCTTCTCCGCCGTTCTCCCACTCATCAGAGTCCACGGCGTCGGCGCATCGCATTGTCCCCTCGCACCGCCTCCGTGCCCGCCCCTGTCCTCGCCTGCGGCTACCCGAGGACATCCTCGAGCGTCCCTCGGCGCCGCGTCCGCCGCCTCGTGCCCCCCCCCAAGGCCCCTTCCGCGCGGTTAAAATTAAATCGCGGGGCTGGTCGCCTACCGGCTGGAGGAGGTGCTGATGATCTCACTGACGGGTACTTCAAGTGCGAAAACCATCGCTATTTCGAATTAAATCCTTTGTTATCAGGTGAATTGGCCTGACTTAATGCGAAATTTCTCCACTTGTTACAAGCGAAAATTATCCTTATCGTGTAACCCTTAATACACTCAATTTTTTCATCTCCTTCTCTATTGTAGTTTGACTAAACTGAATTCTGTTAAAAGTACTGATAACAATTTAGCGAAATATTCGAGGCTGAGTATGATTTCTCTAAATCGATCAACTATGCCGTCAACATATATATTTTACTGAGGAAATTGGATAATTTTGATTTGCATCGTCAATTTACTCATGGATGCTCTAATTGCAGCAGGGCATTGACATGCATTAACAGAGCCGGCGAAATCAAGGATAAGGGATGGGTTCCCATAAGTGCGCGAAATAGGAAGACAATGACACACAGCAATTCATCCGTTACGACCACCACATTATCAGTTTAATTTGACTACCAAGCGATGAACTAGCAAATCTACCATGATGTTGGATACTAGGTATTCAGGTATTCAATCTCGGAAATTCAAACATAGGTGCTTTGTTCGCGCAGTGCGCCTTCCGAGTTGACCGTCTGTAACAACGTGACAACGACGAAGTTTGCGTAACCTGAGTCCGACATCATCTCTCCCAGCGGAGAAGGGCGGGCCGGGAGAGAGGACGGGGCGGGGCGCCGCTGGGGATGCACGGGGGGGGGGGGGGCGGGGCAAGGCACAGGCGCTGCGGGGCGGAAGTGTGGATCGCGTATCGGCGGCGGCGGCGGCGCGGGCGGCGGGGCCCGGGCGCCCAACAAACGGCCGATCGAACGCGCCCTGTCGAGGGGGGCGGGGGGGCCGGGGCGCGCTGCGGTGGCGGGAGGCAGGGAGACGAGTGGGCGGCCGGCGGGAGGTGCGGGGTGAGAGAGCAACGCGCGGGGCGGAGGCTCGTGAGACTGAACGGATGATAAAATGTGTGTAAATGGGACGGGAAGGGTTGCGGCGACGGAGGGAGCAAGGCGAACACGCAGAAAGGGGAAACGGAAACGGTGAGCGGGAGAAGGAAGAGGATAGCGAGAAAAGAACGACATGCAATGAGATGGGGCAGGGTCAGGCGTTTACCGTAAAGGAAGCAGAAGACGACTTGCAAGCGGTGAGGGACAGGAGGCGATGACGCGGCGCGAACTAGGGGCAGCGGGGTTGACGCTGGAGAGGGCAGGGGGGGGGGGAGGGGAGGGGGCGGGGGGGCGGGCGAGTGGACCGGTTAGCGGGCCCTGGACGCGACTCGACCCATCGAGTACACAGATGACGCGCGGGTCGACGGTGGCGGCGGGTTCCCCCGATGCCCGGCGCGCGCCCGAACACTCGAGAGCGGGCGCGATCCCGTTACGCCGGCGCCCCTGCACGCGCGCCAATCGAGCTTCATCCGGAGGCTGCCTGTAATCGCGCGCCGCTAACAAGGCACCGAACGCAGCGATGATTACCATCTTCGCAATGCTGCACTTGCTGGCGTTCCAACGCTAGCCCTTGCGGGAAATCAAGGCATGTCAGTTCCATTCCATGTTCTTAATTAATGCCGATCATTAGCGAGATTCTGTAAAACTAGTATGCTGCTAGATGAGTCGTTTTCTTTCCCGATAACTTCTATGATTGGGTTTCGAATCGATTGCTGCGGGTGAGAAACTCACGGGCTACGTGTTGCACATTTCTATGCCCCTAGAAGATTCTATATATTTACTGTACTTTGTCGATAAATAATTATTGTTAATTTTAGAGTGCTCGATCATCTGTCTACTCCCATTTAGTTGAGTCAAAGACACTGATGTTGGCAGATGAGCGAGGTACACAATAGCATTTTTTACATCCATCATCAGGTATTCTAACACCTCTCCCGTGCCGTTGGCCAATGTGAATACAAACCAGTGGCGTCGCTTAAAGTCGGGAGCCGCGCGGCGCGGCGGCGCTGACAAGACGAGAGGCGCATTCCGAGCGCGCCGCGTGACGCCGGGTGACGGACGTCGAGAACCGCCGACGGGCAACGACGGCTGGCGACGGCCGGCTCCGAGAGACAACGACCCCGCGCGCCCGGCCTCCCCGTCAGCGGGCGGCGTGGCATGGCGTCGCGCCGGTTGCTAAAGCCTCGCCCGCCCAAACCTGTTGAAAGCTCGGGCCTAATTTTACGATGTACAGCGACCCCCCGACACGAGAAGACGACCTCGCCGTGCGTAAAGCGTGCGCGTTTAATGCGAATTAATGGCTGCGGCGGGGAGTGGTGGCGCACGCGTGAGGCGCGGCGGGGACGCGAGG
Organism: Teleogryllus oceanicus; assembly: GCA_964035755.1. Lineage (NCBI taxonomy): Eukaryota > Metazoa > Arthropoda > Insecta > Orthoptera > Gryllidae > Teleogryllus > Teleogryllus oceanicus. The sequence continues at coordinate 132,223,015 of CAXIVR010000001.1, forward strand.
ACGCGACGCGACGGGGCGGGGCAGCAGCCGGGCACGTGGGCGACCCGGGCCGGACAGAGACAGTGGGAAAGCGAAAGGTGGCGGCCACGTGCGGAAGTACAAGCCGAAGAACGCCGAAGGTACGAGTTATAGGATTGGGAAATAAAACGAGAATGACCCGTTTAAGGATACGACATGACAGAAAGAATAAACCGACACGCGGTATTTAATTCTGTAGTGATGCAGCAATGAATAGTGGATTGGGACAGAACTGCCAAAAAGAGGTCATATTATTATGTATTTCGAGGCAAAGAAGCAAAGGTTCGACAATGAGACTACTGAACAGAGAGAAGAGGAAAAGCTGTCACCTATACCAAGATGGCAAAGCTGTTTTTTTCTTCCTGGGTCTTTTTCCAGCTTCAGGGGATGTCGATTTCGATTATCCGCGCCGGATACCCACTGTCCCTCATGGGGACACATTAACCTTTACACTAGACATTGATTCCCATGCGGGTTTCTCGGTCTGTGGTTAGCAGACTCACAAGGGCTTCCGCAACAACACCCACACATGAAAGGAAAGGGACAAACAACGCTGCCCCCGGCGGGACTCGAACCCTTCGGACCGAGACGCTGAGTCTCTACATGCTCTAGCCACCTCGGCTACGAGGGCGGCTGGGTCTCCTGAAGCCCACACTGGGCGTATATTCGAGATGGCGCGGCAGGGGCAAGTGAGGCATCGGGGATCGCAGGCCAGACGCAAAGGCAGAGCGAGGGTGGAGGCGTTGGGAGGAGGCTGGATGAGCGGCGGCGGCGGCGCGCGCCCAATGAACGCGCTTTGTCGTCCGCCGCATCGGGCGCTGCTCCATCGCCCTCGCTCTCACGAGACGCGCGGCCACGGGACCTCCGTCACCGGTCCCCACCCACCCACCCACCCACCCGCCCGCCAGCGCAATCGTTAACCAGATCCCCATAATTAAGGTCTGTGTACGTTCAATTTTACGTTCGAATTCTGAAAGACCCGCTTCTGTGTCCCGCGAGAGGCAGACGGGCTGAATCGTTGTAACGGCACACTGCTGATTGCAAATCGATTCTCTGGCGCGGAGGGGCGCAGATGACCTGAATCAAGGGCTCGGGTGGGCCGCGATGGGCGGCAGGGAGCGGGATGAGTCGCCAGGGGGTCGAGGAGAGACAAGAGAGGACGAGAGCGAATGAGAAGGGATGAGGTGGTGCGAGGATGGGCAGGGAGATAGAGATGTGGGCGGGGCGGCCAGCGAAGAAAACAACAGCGCCATGGCCCGGTGGGCGTGAACCCGTGTGCCGCCCCCTCGGCGTTGTGTCCACAAGTGAACACGCGCCTTCGGGCGAAGGGAATCACGTGGCGGCGCGGCGGGCGAAAGCGCAACGATAACGACAAAGGGACCTTTCTGCTGATGCAGTGTGCTCCACTCCCGGATTAACAAGGACTGGTCGATAGCTCTACAGGCACAAGATTCATTTGACGTTGTTCGAACTTGCGTGCTTCAATCGCACGCACGCACCACTCTCCTTTCAAATTGTTAGAGTTGCGACAAGGAAGTCAATATGAACATTTTCGTAATTTAGAAAGAATGTCAGCCAAAACAAAATATCTAAAAAATTATTATTTTTTATCGTTTTGATCTTTAAAACTTCTAAACTAGTAATTGTGTTTATAAATTATTTAGCGCAATATCTGTACACATCTTAGGCTCGTTCCAACGGCATCAACAATCCTAGTAACACCTTCTAGTACAATGCAGGTATTTTCCGAGCCAGTGGATGAAACTATTGGCCCCAATCCAATATTGGGAAATTAATATATCTGCAATATACGAGACTCTGATCTACCCTATAACGAGTAAATGTAACAAACCAGGAAGTAAAAGAAATAAAACGAAATATATTACTTTGTATGCCTAATTATAAAGCGAGAAGACCCTAATGTGAAAAAAAATGCAACGTATAAAATTCAAAATACAATCAGATTCGGAAATGAGACACCTTGGCAACATCCCGAGAGAACTTCGCTATGCATCAGCCTTTCTTTTCACCCGGGAGCAAACAAGAAAAGGGCAGAGAGAAACAGCTTTCGCAGACGTCGGCAATTCCACGGAGTGAGGCCGGTCGGCTGCGCAATCGACCAGCATTGTTTTCCTAATCCCGAGGGCAATTAACCTCAAGATAAGATCACAGGGATCACCGTCCACGCGATCGACCGGCGGCGCGGCGGCTGCGGCTGGCCGCGATTGGAACGAAGTCGCCAGCCCCAACAGCGCGGCCTCCGCCGCCTCTCTCCACGGCCCCGCCGGCTTGACCGCAGTCGTCAAGGCATCTCAGTGGCAACCGCCATGGCATTTAACAGCGGAAGCAAGCCTGTGTTCCTCAGACAAGGAAGTGCACATGGCATGTTCAAATTTTGAAATAATTTCATCAATAATGTAATAATCTTGAATGATAAGAATCATAGAATAATAGAATGATGAAGTTAACAGGATTGATCTAATGGACTGCCTTGTAAGAAACATCCTAGAAATAAAAACTCGCAAAAACAATATCGAGTATGGAGCCAAATTTTCGAGGGATGTTTCCTTCAGTGCATGAATAAATTTTAATAAAAAATAATAATAAAAATAATTTTAGAGGAAAGCCACGTTTAGAGGACAAGACTACTAATAGTATTTCATGCTTCAACTCGCTCATCTGCTCAACACACGCACATGATCAATAAATTAATAAAATGAAAAAAATGCTCGAAAAGTAGTATGTAATTAGAAATATATTTAATTGTTTATATTTCAACCCTAAATTAAAACAAATATCTTCGACTATTTGTTGCGGAGGTTCAAGTCGTATTAGTAATGAAATGTATGATCCCTATGCAGAAAGAACATGGAAGAGGAAGCTTACATGTTCTTTTTTGAGACGAAGGATATATCAAGGGACTGTAGCGTTAGTCATTTTGTATTTTCACGATTCAAAATGGGTTGAGTGTTCATGAAGTCTCCTCGCTCTCACCGTTAATTCCCCGCCCTTTATTTCGCACCCCCTTACCTTCTTTCCATTATCAAACCTCATCTACCCGCGATCGCTCGATTCCTCCAACCACTACTGTGACACGTTCCTTCCTTCCACCAGGCGCTAGCTGTAAAACTGATGTAAATATACAGTAACTATGATCAGACGAAGCAGAAAAATAAATATTTGAGAGGTACTAGCAAAATATTCACGTATTGCATCATAATGTCCAATCTATTTAAAATAAAATTGAGACTCTTAATGTTGCATTAAAAAGTGATTGAAGTAAAGTTAAAATATATATCATTATAACACACGACGTAGAACATATTCATCGCGTTATAGGACGCAGGAACTATATTCATATTTAAAAAAATAATTTATAATACATATGGATTGAGCTATGTTATAAAATATTGCCAATTGGCATCAAAAATTAAAATCTAAACCAAAGTCTAAATATTAAGTAAAAGATTTTCTGCTCGAAAACTGTTTCTGTATTATCAGAGACTGACCACTTCCAAATAATATTTATTTTAATGACGATGCTAATTAATTAATTAGCATTTGGATTGTATATATTATTTACTAAATATGCCTGTAACAAATATTATACTTCTGTCCTGGATCAAAGACCCCGATACCGATCAGATTTTTCGAGCAGTTTCCCTTCATCCATTGAGCAAATGCAGAAATGGACCCTTGCTTTGCTTTTGAAAAGTAAATGAAGCTTCACTGTGAGCTCACGTTATCTTGATCCCTATGAGTATATTTATATTGTCAGCAGTACCATCAAATAAAATATGAAGCTCGTTTGCCGACGCTAATAACATAGGAATGATTACAATTGCTTAGGATTGAATATTTATTGTCAAAAACGTTGCCAAAACGCTCGTTGGTATCTTTATTCATAATGCAACTAAGTTTAGAAAGAGGGAGGGTTGGGATTCTGGTGAATAAGAAAATGTGCACAGATTGTACTCCCACACATACACGTCATATACTTTTTAAATCATTTCTGACATCAAATAAATATTCGTCACTGACGAAATTTACGAAGTCTTTACAGTGAAACAAATCTCAGGCATGAAATTCTTCGGGTATTTTTGAAACTTTTAATCATTATGGTGAAAAAGTTCTTTTTTATAAAACATTAATCTATTTTTAAAAAAATCAAGACGGAGTAGGGCGCTAAAGAAAACAGAAAGTGATTTCATCAAAAGTTTGGAGGTGGGGAGGCTAGATCGTAAATAAGTGTGGAAGGGGGTGTAATTTCCTACTTATGTCAACAGTAATTTACAAGAACTTCTGAATTATTAATCCAAGAGAGTGTTCAGTAGGTGTTGTCTACAGTAAACGCAGCCATGAAGATAAATGATTTCTCCCAACAAACTACTTACTCATTGATATCGTCTCCATCTCCGAGCCGGGAAGTTTTTCCTACGACCAAGTCCACGAGGTCCATCAAGTCGCGTAACTCAAGCTCCATTCTATGATATTTGACGTAAAGATCTGATAAGGAACATTTCCCGCCCATACTTCTGGAGACACTTGATCATTTGTGCAGGGTGTAGGAGGTAGTCGGGACCCTACAGGATCAGTCACAGAACATCTACTCACACATGTTTACTTTGCTAAACATGCAGAAGCGGGACATTAGAGAAACAATCTGAGCGTAGTTTTTTTTATTAATGATAGAAGTATCTGAGCAACGTATTTAATTAGATACACTACTACGAAGAACTAGAGATGACAGTTTTGAAGTAATCGAATGTCAATGAACATAATTTTTCGAATATTTAATAGCAAGAAAAGTAATTATGAAAGTTTAAAGGAACTTAAAAAAAAACTGACTATGATATCAAAAGCATTCAATTCACATATTCAAAGTTTGTTTAATGGTTATCGGAGAGCAAGTTTAGATTGAAACGTTAGGAGGAAATGACGCAATCATACTTTGTATTCTGTTACATTACCATCCGAACTGTGAGATTTCCGTGAAGAGGATATAGAGTGTGAAAAGTACCTTCGATATTTGCCACCTTCCGGACGCTGAAGGATCGATTCGAACACTACGTCTCCATTCGAAAAAGCAAAATAAAGAATTTAGGAACGCAACAACACGGAAACACTGAACGCAAGCAAGAGGTCGCGTAAAAGGCGTGTAAGACGGAAAAAGAAAAGAAATCCGAAACAACAGGGGGCCTAGAGCCGGAGGGCCGCCTTTAGTTCCGCGGCGGGACGGCCATACTTAGGGCGGTGAGAGTGCATGGAGTTGCGTGGGGGTTGTGGCGTTGGCAGCGTGGCATAGGGCGGTGTGGCGTGCCGTAGCGTGGCACTATGTGGCGTGGCGCGGCGTGGCGTGGTGAGGCATGGCGTGGCGTGGCGTGGCGCTGCATGGCCCGGCGTGGCGTGGCGAGGCATGGCGTGGCGTGGCACTGCATGGCCCCGCGTGGCGCAGCGTGGCGCGGCGCGGCGTGGTGTGGTGGCGCGGCGCGGCGTGGTGGCGCTGGGCGCGTCGACGCTGCTGTGGTCGGCCGCGCGGCGACGCGGCGGCCGTCGCCAAGGCCAGCTGCCAGCGGCTCGGCTGCGCGCCGCGGTGCGTTGACCCTCGGCAGCCGCGGCGATGGGGGCGGACGGCGAGGAAGAGGACCGGGTGGAGGCGGCGACGATGGCGGCGGGCAGGCGCCCTCGTCTGCCGCTGCCTGCCCATGGGAAGGCCAAAGGTTGCGGCGACGGAGGCGGCCCTCAGGGGCTAAGCCAGACATGGGAGAGCGGAGATAATGGAGATGGTAGAAAAAATGATGAAGGCAGCTTATGAAAGGAGATCGTGAGGCTTTCACAGCAGAAATCGGGGTGAGAATATTGACGGATTTCGTCACATTTTCGGTGTACCGTTGACAATGCGAGCATGGAGGGCACTAGTGGAGTTCGAATTGTGTGGAGTGGCGTGGAATCAGGTAGCGGGAGCTGCGCATGAGTGAGACCCGCTTGTCCGCGCGTCGCTGTCGTCAACAGACTCCGCCACGCCGTCCACGTTTCCACCTCCGCCTTCGCCGCCGCCGCCGACGTCACCGGCGTGTCCTCCGCCCCCGGCCGCCGCGCGTGCGGCCCACGCTGCCCTCCCTCGGCGCCTCCCACGCGGCATGCATTATAATTAAGTTACCTTAAATGTCAGCGATTGTAAAAACGGAGATACTTGTCTTTCTGTTTCCAGTATAGGCCCAACGTTTCGAGGATAAAACGGTTACACTCTTCAGCTTTATGGTTAGAATGTTTCAAGAACAGCAAACCGAACTTTCTTATGGCTCACACACACGCAGCGAACATGCTGAAAGGCATGTTTGTATCGCCGTTTGAAGACGAAAGAAGGAGCAATTTTGCGGTACCTATCGCGCTAATCTGCTCGGCATGGCCGCTGATAGCATTAGCCGGCAGCGCGACCGCACCGGCCCACGCCCGTCGGCTTATGGCGCGCCAAGGGGCTGCAGCACACCCCCGCGGCCACGGGGAAACGGTATTACTCACGCTCGTGCTGGTGAGCGCGCAGGCAGATAATGACCCTCGGCTTATGAGCGCTACATATGCCGCGTGGGCGGGTGCCTTGCAAGCGCCCGGCCGAAGAGCAAGCCGACCCCGGGCTTTAGAAAGGGACCGGAACACGGCGGGCGCGTTTGGTTACACAGATTACAGAGCGTCGCCCCTCTTTTGGTCGCCGTCCACTGCGGACGATCTACCCCGTCTTGTTTTACCCCGTCCGCCCCGCCGCGTCGGAGAGCTCTCTCCCCTGCGAGGGTTTCTGCGTGAGCGGAGGCGCAGCCCAAGGGGTGCGGCAGTTCACAAAAACGTACCGCCACCTCGTTACCGTGCAATTAAATAATTAGCAAAACAAAATGCCTTCGCGTGGGAATTAATTCGTTTCAGGAGAGCGGCGGGGGACGGAGACGGCCTCGCCCGATTCGAATTTCTCATTCGAGCTTTTCCGTCTCGGTGATCTTCGGGGAGGAAAATTACGCCGCCGAGGAGTCGGACCCTCGCCCTTCCTCCTGTTCGTGGTCGGTCGCCCTTCTGCCGCAGGTGATCGAAATGCGAGGAAGGTCGACTGGTTGAGACGGCATTAGTATTCGGAAGACGAGGCGTCATTTTTACGAGAGCAACCCATATACGAACAAAAAGGAAAGCAAGACGAAAATAATTCGGCATTACGCTAGCTACGGCTCCCCCTTGAAAATTAAAATACGAGCTCGGAAATTAATCGACAAAGGAAGGTCGAAGAGAGAAGTGACCCGCAGTGAGGGCAGGCGATGCCATTAAAGGCATGCCGTAATAACATGGTAAAATTTGGTTCATTGTCCGCGTCATAAAATGTTCACCTCAAAGGAGCAGGCAGCTGCTGGAACTCGGAAATTGATTGGAAAATTATGTAGGCCGTCCATGGAAGAAACCGCCCTCCATCTCGCTGCGTTCCCAGTGAAATTCCTACGGAAGCTCGATACGCCTACGGGCACGCTCTGGAAGAATATCACCGGGGCGATCGCGGGCGGCGGCGGCGGAGAGAGAGAGAGTGAGAGAGAGAGAGAGGGGGGCGGAGAACGGTGGGCGACGGGGCACGCCGCTGCGAGCAGCCAACGGACAGCGCCGAGGACGAGGACAGCCCAAAGCCGGCAAAGGACGAAGGCCGGGCGGGAAAAGCGAACGATGGCAGAGCGAGGCGACGGAGCGTAGAACAAGCGGACCGCAGGATGCCGGAAGTAAACGAACGCCAGAGGAGCAGGACGACGGGGCATATATGTGATTTTCCAAAGGTTCAGGAAACAATCTGAGATTTCTCCATACAAGGTGACAGCTAAGGTCATTAACGAAGACAAGATGGTGGTGACCGAAAATAAAGGATGTGGGGGTCCAATTAAACTGTAGATATGACGGGGACTTTACTAGAGAAATATATGGGTGCGTTCCAGGACACGGTTGGAGCGACCCTGGCATTTAAGACTGAAATGCGGGAATGGCTGAAAACACAGGAAAGGAAGCAAACACATGCGAACAGAAAATAAAGAGACCGAAAATTAATGGCAGAATAGAACATTAGGCCTCGAAGAGCGGTAGGAAATTCAGTCGGAGAAACATGAAATGAGGGCGCAACTAAACCATTCCTGTCGGCAACGTCGACGAAGTCTGGCGCGACGCGACGTTGGATGTCGGAGCGGGGGCTGCGGAGCGGCGGGCGGCCGTGTCGTGGCCAATGGCCCGACGATTTGAGCGCGTGTACGCGCGCCGGCAGCGTATCGCGCCGGGGCATCTCCGACGCAGCGGCCGCTCTCCCATTAGAGCCCGACATCCGCGGAGACCGGCGGGGGAGACAGCTTAAGTTATTAACCGAGCGCTTTAAGAAATGGGGCTCCGCGTATCTGATCCGTGATTCCTGAATATAAACATCGCGGCGGGACGGAACGCGACGGGCGGGGTGCGGCGGGACGGGGACGGACGGAACGGGACGGAACGGGACGAGCGGCTACAACCGCCCTGTACGCCGTGTCCTGCTGTCAGGCGCCGCGGGACCCTTAACGGTACAAATGTCTAGGCGTGCTCAGCAAAAATGAGCAGCCGATTTAGTAGCTGGCTCTATTCGATGTTGTGTAAGGAACTAGTCATTTCTGGCTCCACATACGACAACAAAAACATGTATGTGATGGCAAGTTTCAAAGGAATAAAGGATTGTCCGAATTCTGTAGTAGCAGGAGATAGTATTTCGAGATAAGTGTAGGCATTTTTGATTCTAATTTACTTGACAGAAATAACGATCCGCATGAAGCGGCGATATACATTTTTTTACTCTAACGAAACGTACAAAAGAATAATACCGTATCAGAAATCTTTCAAATCAAATGTATAAACAATTCCATTTAAATAAATATTTTTAAATGTTCTAAATTTTCCTAATATGAATAATATATTATTCAATATTAGTTTTGTAAATGATATGCCAGAGAACTGTAAGGCGAGTTGGTTATCTTTCCAAGAGTTTCATTCGTTTTTACACATTAAACAGTAGAACGTTTAAAAATTATAATAGATAATAGTGTCATTTTGATATTCGCAATTAGCCAAAATTATTCAACATCAACATTATTAACCAATTATTTAATTCTGCACAAATTGTTAGGTAAATTAATGCTCTAATTTAGGCTTGCACGGAAGAGCATGTTCATTGTTCATTAGCATAATACATAATTCTTACTATCGGTCGATGTTGAATTTGCACGCAAATTAAGTAACATACAGAAAAAATAGAGCAAATAAATCGATTTTAACAGTAATATTGGAATTACTTTCTTAAATTATTTTGTTAAGAATAATTATAAATGGAAAAGTTATGAAAAGTGTACTCTTTTTCAAGACTTTACAAAATACGGAATATCGTCAATTTCATAACATAAATTTTACATTATATAACTTAGAGCAAATTACAATCACTATTATAAAACGTTTATCTCCGCCACGCACTTATGGAATGTCATCTTTCGTGGTCCGAGAAGATAGAAGATTGCAGCAGGGCAGAGGAGCGATTTTTCGAGGGACTCGGCCTGTGCTCTGTGCCGTCGCAGCCTTTCCCGGTTAGCTGAACAGCATTCTTCGCGCTTGGGGCGGACAGAAGCGAGGAACAACGCCCTTCGACCCTCTGCGGTCGCCGCCGCCCCCGCCACCTCCGCCGCCGCCTCTTCCTCCTCCATTGCCGCCGCCCGCCGTGCTTCGGGGAATCGGAAGCATAACATGCTAGAGTCCTGTGAAGTCCACTCGTGGTCTACAATGCACGTCATCCACTTCACTCCCCCGTCGGCTGAAGTGGAGCCTGTCTGCGGACGTTGAAAAGGACGGCTGCACAAATATCTCCACGAAAAATCGCAATTGACGGGTCAGAAAACGTTCGGAAAATCAATCACAAACGTATCTGATCCGGGATTTCGAGATACAAACATCGCGTCGAGGCAAGAATCAAGGAAATGTATAGAGCACGACGGTGCCTCGCTGCCGCCTTCGAACTAAATAACACACGACGTAACTGTTACTTGACGGCCGAACTGTCACTTACAACGTAGCACGCCACGCTCGCCACAGCGCCCTTACCTCCGTTTGTCACGAGAAATATCAACACGAAAACTTCGGTTGAAGAAACACAGCAACCGTGGCCTGTTTTCGTCGTGCAATTGCTTTCTAAACCTGTGCTGAAATTAAGATTTACTGACAAGAGCTGAAGTACATAGCAATTTGTTCTTACACAAATATTACAAATATTGACGCGGAGAAATCTGAAATGTCACGACAAGTGAATGCACAGTAATATTTTATAAAACATAGGCTGTGCTAATTCTATTCTATTAAAGAAAACAAGATAAACTTGCAGTGCATAAAATCAGCAAGTTAATCAGCTCTTGGAAACAGTCAAGAGGATTTCTGCCACATATAGCATTTCTGCTGGCTACAGTCAAGAAAGAAAGCTCTGCCGCCCATTTACAAGAACTTCATCTTAGAAACAGGTCCAAAAGTCGTGCGTCTAACGACATCTCCCACGTACTGACAATTTACATCGGATTCGCTCCCCTCAAAGGAAAAGTCTTGGAATTTCACGCACGACTTTCCGATGTCAGAGTCCAGAGCGGCGCGACAGTCTCCCTAAGAGCAGCGCAGCGCGAGGTCGCGAGGGGGCGGCGCGCCCGCGGGAGTTGCTGCGAGGGCGGGCTCCGAGGACGAGGAGGACGGGGCGAGAGGACGGAGGGGGGGGCAGCGGAGACGCAGGCGTCGGCGACCGCCGGCGGCCAGGATTTCTATTCGCCGGCCCCCTTCGCTCCCTGGGGGCGATCCATTATTTAGGGGAAACCGGAATTTCGTACACGTAGCCAGCATAGTAATTGGACTTACGGAGGAGCCCTTTAACTTTTCCCCGACTTCTTCAGAATGGCGTTTACTCCTCGCAAGGAGCTGTGCGTGAGCACGGCGGCGCGACGCGGAATTGGCCGAGGGGAGGGGGCGGGGCCAGACAGAGGCGCATCGATCAGTTCACTGAGACGTGGTGACGGCGGGATTTGTCTTGAGGGAGAGGAATAGTTGCTCTTGCGATTAGTTTGAGTCGCTTTCCCGCGAGTTACAAGGTGGACCGGGTACTGCATCACCTTACGTCATAAAACCGGCACGATCCGGATTGCAGTTTATGTGAACGCAGAGGTAGTGAATTCTCCCAGACTCCTTTCTGCTCCTTCCCGGAAGAGTGCGTGGGAAAAGGGCCCCTGACAACCGAACTCGCAGGTAGTGCTATGTCAATGGCCGTCACTCACGAGAGCAATGTAAGCAGTGTTAAATACAAGCAAATATACTCCTTCCGGTACATAATCATGAAGATACGTATAGTATACTTTAATTATTTGCTCCTGCTGTATGCAAAATACCAACAATGAATTCTAATATACCAGCTAAACAGTAATAAATGTGGCTGGACTATCTACCGAATTCTCTTCAAATGATTTACGAAATAAATTTTCATTCCGTATAAAAAATGATAGAACCTAGAAAATGAAGACGATATGTAAATAGATGAAAGAAGATAGATGGAAAGGGAGAAGAGACAGAAGGAAATTTGAGGATGAGAAATGAAATAAATTCTCGAATGTTCCATTTTGTAGCTATGAAATGAATACATTAAAATTATTTCTGAAAGAGAAATATTTTGAAAAAATTCATACAAAAAACGTCTATTACGCATGCAGCGATAACGCATACGTCAACTGGACCTTTTCAAATATGCTCATACTGATATTCATTTTTCAATCTCGACGGCTTTCCATACTACATGCATAGTACTCAGTGTGCGACAAACGTTTTCACAATGTTTAAACTAATTGAATATGCACCCTCCATCTTGTCTTCGACAACACCCTGTCGTCTTCTTTTTCCTGTTTTACATTTCCACTTCATCTCATGTTTATCCTCGAATCTTCTCGACCAGTCCGGTGGTACGTACACTTTCCCTCCGACGCAGCAGTCCATGACTAACGGAGATCATGAAACAACACACCTGCTGGCATTCTTGCTCTCGCTCTCGATATTCTACAAGTCCTTGTAGTCGCCAATTCACCTGTACGCGCGACCACACGCAAGCACGACACGCCACATGCTACCTCACACGCTCAAGCGCATACTAACGGCGCCGGTTCATACGCCCTCGCGCCCTATCTCATTTCCGTCTCGCGTCGGTCATCTACGCCTGCATCCCACGCCCCGCCTCAGACCTCACCTACGCGGCGGCGGTCGAGCGACGCTGACATTTACGAAACGGTAGGTGGGGCTATTTCAAGCCCCAATTATTCCAGCTTTCTCGCCTGTGCTCACAACGAAACGTTCAATTTCAAATTCTCTTACGCCGGAAATGAGCACTAAAATTTCGCTTACATTGCATTATAAACTTGTATTCGAGTTGTTTTACATTGTAGATGGGCTGATAATTTTTAGCATGACACAGGTTTTGTCTTACGGAGAACAGGTTAATAAAAAAGTATTTAAAAAATTGCATTGAGTCAGAAGATAACGAATCATTGACGTAAGGAGTGACTCAGCGCATCGGCGACAAAAATGATAGAGCCCATCCTCTTTTACCCGTTTCATTAAGTTCATTTCACTCTCACTACCTGCCTGTACTTCCCTTCTCTCCCGTCATCACCTTCTCGATCTCCATCGGGGCTCCACCCGATGGGTGTCGTTTGCGCCCTGCCCGACCGCGCGCCGCCCGCCAACATGGACTCTGCTCGGCGCGGCGCGGCTGGGCCGCTCAACTTCCATAAAACCGGCTGGCGCGCCACGGCGGGCCATCGCAGTCGGGTTCCGCTCCCTGCGAGACGCACTCTCCGCGCCCCTTACAGCCGCCATAAACGCTGGATTAGGACAGGTGCTAGCGTCGGGACGCCCCGCGCCCCACGCCCGATTGCCCCCTCTCATGGCCTGATGAAAAACATGCACACGCACGCACGCCGCCCCGACCGGCCGAGAACTTCCAATAAATGCTTCTTTCGAGTCACGTCATTCAGGCTTTACACAGCGCCCGCCGGGGAGGTTCCCGGACCAGCCAGAGCCTGGGAAATTTGCGAACCGGATTCCGCGGGTTTTGAGACTGATTAAGGCGAATGTTCTCCATGAGAAAACGCCAAGGATACAAAGGGAGAACTTTGCGCACTTTACTGTCCAATTCGTCCTTTCAACGAGTCGTTCTGTCGGCTATCAGTAACGACAACAAAACCGAAAGTGTTATCCCGCAGCGTGAGAACGACCCGTTGTAAGAACCGGGAGCGCCGGCGAGAAGAGCAGTGCTCTAGCACGAAATACACCGAGCCTAAGTGCGTACTTTCTCTGTCACCGTAATTCTTCCACCTTTGTTGAAAGTAATAAAATTTTCCAAGACCATTCCGACAAGCGTCCTTTACTTTCCATAAATTGTTCTAATTTATGACACTGCTAGTTAGCAACCCCCTGACTGATTCTGCTAAAAATAGTTATTTGCATATTCCTACGTGACCATTTTCTTTCATAAAAGAAGAGAAATCAGAAACAACGCTAAATATTTACATACGGTGATAATATCAATAAATGAGTCCAAAATTGTATGCTCTCAAAGTGAAATTGCATAGTTTCTTATTCTTAAATAATTCTTACATTATACTTAATTTCATTTATGACTTACATTATTCCTGCATTATTCTTAAATAAAATGTAATAAAATTATTATAAAGAAAGAGAACTTGTTTATAGTGTCACTTCAGATTTCAGAGTCACAAGGAAAACACGGTTTCTAGGAATCTTCCTTTAATATGCAATACACAATAATATTTAACAATACCCGAAATTGTGTTCTGAACAAAAACGAACATAAGAAATAAAATAAGTGTGACGTCATCGGTCAGGCATGAGTCAGAATTAAGTGCATAAAGCACACAAAACAAGATGTCCAAAACATACACGTTCTCGACGAGTCGAAAAACACGTCGTGCAAATGAAGAACAAGGGTTTCAACGCGAAGATATTCCGGAATACCACGACTCACGTCTTGCGGAAGCTCTCAGCCCAAAGGTCAAGAAGAGCGAGAAGGGCCCTCGGCTCTGCGCCGGCGAGGTAGGGCGGGGGGGGGGGGAGGGGGCGGGGTGGGGCAGCGGAGCGGAGGAGCGCAGATGGGCCGCGTTCGCTCCGGAGCGGAGCGGAGCGCCGTGCCGCGCTGCGTCGCTGCGCACGGCGCCGGTGAGCGCGGAAGGATCTAGATCTGCGCGCGGTCATAAAGCAGCGGACAGGAACAGCGCCTTGCCGCTCGCCCGGGATACCTCTCTAAAACGAGAACGTGCAATAAACGGCTCTGCACTTTGCGCAGGGCTGCAGGTCGGCGGCGGAGGCGGAGGCGCGATGCCCCACGCACCTGCCCGGCCGGAGCGCCCGCGCGCCCGCCTCTTCTCTCGTGCCTCGTGGGCGGCCGTTCCTCTTTTGGGGAGTGGGTGGGGCAGGCGTTATCAAATTTTGACTGGTTGTGATGGCTCAGAGACAACATCACTGACTATGCAGAACCGTTGATCGGGACGTCGTAGAGGTTGTGTCCCGACGGTGGTGGATTTTAGGTCGCTAGCTAAATAGCTGAGTCAAATTCAACCACTGCCCGGAGGGGAATTCTAACGGGCGGATGCTCTTATTGGTAGTTTTTCGGGGATTCTCCAATCAATACCAGGCGAATGCCGGAGCAATACCCTAACAAATGAGCAACGGATTGCCCGTTATCTTTCCTTCTTCATCTTCACGTCTCCCCTTGCCCCCCCCCCACACACACACACACAAACACACACACTCCCACAGTTGCATGCACTACACTACCACACATATCAGCAGTCCAGTCGGACGCTTGGAGTTTGTCCCGCCTGAGCCACTGACCCCCTGAGGGGGGATACCTAGAAAGGGATACCCGCAAGCTGCTAGGGAGGTCACAACTGGATACTGGATCTCACGTTCTTCCAGGGGAAGAAGACCATCTCCAGGGATATAACATGGACAACACTTCGGGATCTAAATACCTTAATAATTGCTGTGGTCGGGTTCAATACTCTCTAACTCTATCAAAATTTACCAGCAATCATCTGATCCCGCCGACCAGTGGGATAGGCGACAGAGGCCATCCCACGAGCAAAGAGATCAGGGGTCGAATGCATGGCAAGGTAGCCGAGGTGTAAGCGCTGTGGGAAAGTTATTTTGACTTTGTGTTTAATATGGATACATTATTCAGACGGTGAAAAGTTGTGAAAGAAGCAGCTATGAGTGCCGATGGTACAAATATGGTGGTGTAAACGTACGACTGGCCATATTTCGGTGCAAATATGCATGTGAGGCTGAAGGAAAGGGATAGAAATATGAAAGTAATATAACGAATTAAGGAGGAAGAGGTAACATGATCAAGAATTCAAAACGGTAAGTGAAGTGGGGAAAAGATAGCGTACCTTCCCCAGAAAACATGCTACTTTCTAAAGTTTAGGCTCTAAACTCTGTTGTCTGAAATACTTGGCAATTTTTTTCTCTTATTTCGCACACAAAAATCCTCGCCCAAAAAAGCTTCCCAACTGGAATCTTCATTACACATTCTGTATTATATTATGGAACCGTAACTTTCTGAGACACTTGCATAAAATTCCCAATGCAAGGAAAATTACACAATCTCGTTCCTCGAAAGGTGCTAAGATAAGGAAATAATGGCCAACTCAACGATAGCATTAATATGAAAATAAATTTTCGTTTAAGTATCTACGAAAACTGTGAAGAGAACTACGCAGCGAAATCAACGGGATCGGATTTGTATTACCTAAAATTATCAAAATCGAAGGAAACAACAAGAATGATAAATTATATTCGCCCACCACATGATTAATACGGCAACATCGGAAACTAAACTGAATTGGTGATAAATATAGTGAAACAATAGTAAAGTGTCAAAGAGAAGAAATGCAAATTTTATAAGTATAGCATGTCTACATAGTTATTAACACAGACTTCAAGTTACGATGAGCAATTTCGTATTCAAAGTACTCTTTAAGTGCAGTCATGATCAATGGTCTAATATCGGGGTGGGTTACGCATATAATGGCATATTTTGTTTTAAGGAAATTAGGAATTCTTAACAGCACCTCAGAAAAACTGGAATAGGATACTGCCTCCTAGCAAATTGTGGTGTATTTGCTTTCAGTAAATCGATGCCTTTGAGCTTTGAGATATCCTCCGCCCACAGTTTAGGTCACTGCTTACCACACCAGGGCCTGCGCTTCTAAGAACTACTTGAAGACCTCCTTTGCGGAGGGGATAATTCCTTCGGCAAAAGAACCGTTTCTCTATTAAACCAAAACAATCGAGCATTACTGCCAAATGAAGGTCATTAAGAATCTTTAGAGAATCTATTTAAACTCTCTTAAATGGGAAGAGCAGTATTATGTCTAAGTGGCGTATAATATTGAGGACAACTTGGAACACGACCGAGAAAAAAACATCGCTGTGTGCGGGAGGGGGCAAAGAGCACGCCGAGCGGCGAGAAGAAGGCGAGGGGGCCCGACGAGGACAGGGAGAGGAAGAGAGAGGAGAGGAGAGCGAGCGAGCGAGCGGGCGGGCGGGGATGCGGGCGAGCGCCACACAAAGCGAACGACCTCGCCAACCAGTCGGGAGCAATGAAATTTTTCTGCGGGTTTTCGGCATCGCCGCAGTCCAAATACGCACGGCTGCCTCATTACCTCATTTCTTCTCTTCCCCGTCTTCCGCCGCGCAGCCAGCGTCCCCGGCTTTGTTGCAAAACCCGGCCCTGGATTACGTCAATCCCGTCGTCACAAAAGAGTAATGCCATATATCTGCGTCGGCGGCGTAGACGCACGACTGCCACGCGGAGCGGGGGAGGAGGCGGAGCCGGGGGCAGCGGCGGGCAGGGAGGCGCGAGGGGAGTGGAGCGGGGGCGGAGCGGAGAAGGAGGCGGGACGCTGCAGAAAAAGAGAAAGGCCATACCGGCACCAGCCGCTGCTCAATCGCAACTCTTCTGTTTTGTCACTTGGCGACGTCTAAGAAAACCGTTACGTTGGAACATAACCTTCGCTGTTCACGTAGATCAGCCGTTCATTTTATGAAATCCATTCGTCCCCGGCACCTTGCGCTCGTAAAAGCGGAAAACATGAAGAATGGTGTGTTTACTCGACGTGAAGCTGGGCGGGCTGTCACAGCAGCAGAAACATTCGCAGTAAGGCAGAAAGGAAATATGAAAAACCAATTAGGTAAAAAGGCGTCTTTGATTTCTATAAAATGTCATTCACTTGAGTGATAACTGCCTCAAAAAAAGTTATGAAATTTGAAAAATATATTTCTCTTTAATATACAAATGTAAAACGAATAAACACACTGCGTAATGTGTAATGAAGAATACGCCCGGAAGCTAGAAATGAATTCCAGTATAGAACATTATGTTTTCGAAAAATTCATTCTATGAAGTTTACCTATAATCAGTGATAGAATTCTAAAACTTTAGGACCCAGAACGCGATTCACATTAACTATTAATTTAATAGAAATAGTTCTATATTTATAATTTAATAATTATTCCCGAGGTACCGGAACGCTGTTCCATCACGTTCCGCCAGACATCAAGCCCTGCCTATAGTACATTTTTTGTGGGCAAGCATTTCCGGTAGAAAGTTTTATAACAAATTTCATTAACTCGAAATTATTTATTACTCGAGCCGTTGTTGGCAGAGCATCGTGTCCTTTTGATGCTCAATGAAGGTTGCGCCACGGGCATTATTGTTACTTCGGGCGCGCCTCCACGTCTTCTGGCGGTATCCCCGGCAGAGAGCGCCGGAGCGAGCGGGGCCCTCCCGCGCAGCCGGCGCTGCAATCAAACGCTGATCAGGTAAACAAAACAAAGCAGCCTTACGGTGGAGCCGCGCGCCGCCGTTTCTCCCAGACGAGTTACGGGGAAAGCTGTTAGAAAAACCGCAGCTAATTCCACATTCATGTTACGATACGACACAATGGAGTTATTGGATTCGGCGCCACCCCTTCCCCGCGCCGCCGCGCGTCCTCCCGGCCCCGCCCCCGGCCACCCACCCGTCCCCGCCCGCCCGCCCCTTGCCGCTCCCGCAGTTCGTTGCGGAAGTGAGCGTGGGCGGCGTACTGATCGGTGAGTGGGCCCCGCCGCCCACTGCCCTCCGCCCGCCCGGTGTAGCACCCTGCACCCTCTGCATCCTCCCCCATCCACCCCCCTGCCCCCTCGGACGCAGATCCTCCCGGCGGTCTATTACTGCCCCTCGCCCCCTCCCTCCTCCCCGCCATCCCCTACCGACTTCACATTCCCCCACTTTGCCCCCCCCACTCTTCACTCCGCCCTTCTATATTCATGGCTTATCTATACAACACATTGGTATGTATGACGTCACGGCGCGGTATAGCAGACCTAGAGCGTACAATATTCATGCATTAAATGTCTTTCTTCTTCTTCTCCGCTCCCCTGCCCGGATAAAGGAAAGTAAGGAAGGGAATCAGAAAAATACTTTCCATTCGCCCCAGTCATCTGAATGTGCTTCATTGATTGTGAATGTAGCTCCGGGCGACGGCTACGGCGACGGCTGGCGTGCGGGCGCTCTGGGCTTTGAGGCTACGCGGAGCGGAGCGCGCGTCGCGAGGCGCCTGGCGCGGCGGCCACCGTCCTGCACACGCATCACGTCTCCTCGCGTGCATGTATGCACGCGCTACAGACGCGAGTGGCTGTGACGTGGGCGGGTCGCCAATTGTAGAGCGTCCCTCTTTCTCTGGCGTCCCGCGCGCCTTTGCCTTTCGCCGCCACTCTCCCTGGCGTCCGCGTGCCCTTCCTCACCCCGCCCCACGCGCTTTCCCCGTCCGCTGGCGCCGGCGCCGGCAGCCCATTCTTACTGCTCCACCCCTGCTCATCCCCCCCCCCCGCCGTAATATGCTACCTTGCTCTCCATTCATCGTCTGGCTCGGCGTCGTTCCCGCTCTCGGCTCGCTCAACGCCTCCCACGTCCCTCCCCCGCACAGTCGGTCTGCATCCCCCCTCGCATCTTCCCCCCGCCGGGCTGGCAAGCTCATCGCGCGCGTAAGCCCATCGCGTCGCTGGCATTCGTGCGCTGCGCGAGCCGGGCGGGGGCGGGGGGGGGGGGGGCCGGGGCCGCTGGGGCGAGTCCCCGGCGGCGGCAACACAGTTCCCGCCGTCGCCGAAGCAGCGGCTGCCGCCCGCACCGTTGCTGCCGCTGTGGGTGATGGGTGTTCGCCCAGAAAAGTTCGAGAAAGCCCACCGTACTGCCTACAGACATGCAAATCCGGAGTAGCTTTGGCGCGATGTATGGCACCGTGATAACGCTGCCAGCGCCGGCGCGCATGGGCCCCCCGGCACATTACGTACACAATATATTAAGGCCTAAAATAAAAGCAGGAACACTTTCGAACCACCTGTTTCGTCTTTTATATGCTCTATATCATGGGGTGCAATTTCGCTCCAGAATTAATGGAAGCCCGTTGCCCCTGCACGCACGACGCCACGGCGCGCCTAATGTAACACAGGTGGCGACGTCGGCCGCATCTGTCGCTGACGACAACGCGCCGGGGGCGGCGGCGGCACCGCGCGCGGGGAGAAGCATGTGCGAGGGAGCGAGCGTAGCGGGGCGGACAGAGAGAGGGAGAGCGTGGAGGGCGGGGAGGTGAGTGGTGAGGCGTGGCGTGGCGTGGTGTGGTGAGGTGAGGCGAAGCGGCCGCGAGCACCCGGGCAAGCCCGAGCGATCCGGCTCGCGGTAGCCGGCCGCGCCCTGGCTACGCGCCGCCCTAATGGGCACGCTCGCCCGGAGCGGCGCTCGCGGCGCCAGACGCACCGGCTCGGCGGGCGGCGGGAAGCGGAGGCGCGCGAGCCGCGCGCAGCGCCTAGTAGCGGCTACGGTAGCAGCGGAGAGCCGCTGTTGGAATGGACGAGGCAGGACGGGGGTGCGTTGCCGTAGACGACGGACAAATGAAACGTAATACGGGAGAAGAAAAATACAGCTAGAAAATACAACACTAATATTATGATGAGTTGATGACTTCACTAGGGAAGTTACAGACTAGGATGAAACAGTAAGTAAATATACGGGATAAAGGGAGCGCACGGGGTAAAAGATGAAACTAGAAATAGTATTAGGAGAATGGTGACAAATCTTTTAGTACTGATAAAGAAGAAATGGCATAGATGAAATCAACATAAAGAGAACAACAAGGAAATTTAGAGAAGTCAGAATATTCCCAAAGCGGAAACAGGAGTATTACGGAACACGTGGCGCAAAGAGGCAATAAAAGTGAATAGACGTTAAGGGATTAAGGGCCTCGGGAACGAGTGGTTGTTGAGGAACAGGCGATGGCGACAGTGGGAGCACTGGCCGCTGGACGCCAGCGATGCCGGGCATCGCGTGAATGCGTCCCCAGCCGCGGGCAGCTGCGGAGGTGGAGGCGGCGGCAGAGGCAGAGGCAGAGGCGAGGCAGGGGGCGCGGCGGGGACCGCTGGCCGAGCGGCATCGTAATCACCCGCCGGTAGCCCGGGCCACGACTCCGGGCCGTCTACCGGTCTTCACGAGCACCGCAGCCCGCCCAGCGCCTCACGCCGGCGCTGATGGGCGCGTGATATAAGGCCGTCAGCGGCTGCCTGGCTGCGCGGCCGGTGGCTCGGCGGCCGCCCGCGCACTGGGGCCCGGGGCGGGGCGCGGGGCCCGGGGCCCGCCCCCCGCGCAGCTGGCGCGCCCGCCGCCGCCGCGGCCCCGCCGCACAGGAGCACGCGAACTGTCGTTCTGCGGGGGCGGCCCCACCGCGCCCACGCGAGTTATGAAGACGCGCTACGGTTGTTCGCGCCGCGCCCCCGCCCCCTTTCACCCCGAGCGGCGGATTCCGAGGCGTCGGCTGTTTGCGATAGCCTCTCAGAGCTGTTAGCAAGAGCCTCTTCCACGAACAGAATTTATAATTTCAAGTTGACACTTGTATTTGAAACAGTAGAAAATCGTATGGTTTCGGCGTTAAAATTAGTCGTCTGCATTATTTCGACGCTTTGATTCAGTGAATCACCAATATTAAAGACAAACAATATAGTATTTAAATATTTTTCAGTAACAACTGCTTAGAAAATAGATGAAATATCTGATCAATTAATTTTGACTTATTCTTGAGTTTCTAAAGTAATCTAAAAATAAGTTTCTTGAGTAACTGAATATCAGACACAACCATTGACATTTTTAAATTAATATATTAAAAATATTTAAGAACCAACATCTTTATCACCCCATTCCTCCATCTACATGCTTAAAACAATACGAGGCAATTCTTTAGACGTTATGTGCACTTTTACTTCGTCTAATTTGTCTTCTCAGTCGAGAACACATTGGTTCACAAAAGACGGAGCGCGTCTCGTTACAAGTCTCAAAGTCTTCCTTCCCATTCCGACGCCGAACGGGAACCGCGAAACTTCATCCGCGGCAGTCGGCTGCCGCTCACCCACGCAAACAAGCGCGTGGGGGAGAGGTCGGGCCGTCGCCGAGAATGGCGGGGCGCCCGCCATGCACAGCGGGTTTCCCCGAATTCCACGCAGAGGTAATGGCAATCTACTTGAAGCGCCGGCCGCGGCCTGGCGGATTGAGGTCGTGCAAAATACGTGTCTCTCCGGGCGGGGGCCTGTTGGGGGCTGGTAATTGGGATCAAGTTATGGCGTCGCAGGGCGCAGTGCGCGGGCGGGCCAGCCGGGTGGCACGCGTCGCCACGGGGAGGGGTGGGAGTGGGGGCGGGGGTGGCCGTCGCCCCCTTCCCCCCGCGACCGCACGCGCGGCTGCGGCACGACCGTGTCCTTTGGGAGCCCGCGCCACTGCCCGCGTCCGACGCCCATTATGCACCCTGTCGCCCCGACAGCTCGCCTTTGCAGAGTTGCGTGATAGACCGAATTGGTGGCTCGGCTGAGTGCTAGCCGCAGTGTGCGTCCGTTGCAAACGAACGATCGCCGTGATCCACTCCAAAGATTTGTTTTTCTGCTTCATGAACGCGTGTGGGGAGTCGGTATTATATGAATTGGAGGAGCGGATACGCGAACGAACCGGATACACGGTTTTAAACATTGAATTCTCTCGGGGATTTGGGTTATGAATATTTGTCCATACGAACCTAAACTGCACGTTTGGATATTACGAATATCATTTATAAATTAACATTATGCAAATAGGTAAATACAGAATTATATCCCAAGGGGTAAGCATTTTACAATTGCATATATAACATAACTCAATTTTCATTAAAAAGCATGGTTATTAGTAAATATTTCACAATTACTTATTGAGGAATCCAAATTAATTCGCTTTCCATCTGTATTAGCATTATCGCCAGCAGCCAATCGACGTGAAAGTAGCAGAGTTCACATTGTCAAGGTTGAGTCGATGAACCGCGCGGTGGCAACATCCTTTGCGCATCTCGACGCCTCGCCCGACCTCGTTGGGCGGTTGCGCGCCCAGCGCAACGCGCCGCAGGCAGCGCACTCGCTCACTTGCGGCGGCGGCGGGGGCGGGGCGGGGGCGGAGCGCGAGAGGCACGCGAGAGCGAGTGTCACGAGCGCGTCCTTTGCATGCGTGAGCGCGCGGCGGCGCGGCAGCGCCTCTTTTTCTAGTGGGAGGGGCCGCGTTTACCTGCACCCGCCCGTCATTAATCCGCCGCGCCCGTCCCCGCCTTGCGCCGCCCCGCCCCCGCGCACGGCGACGCAGATAAAAGGGGCGGCAGCGCTAACATTTCAGCCGTAATTTATTCCGCGCCGCGTCGCGTCGCGCCCCGCCGCGGCCGCCGGCGATCTGTGAAGAAGCTGTCTCCAATCTTTGTGATCTCTGCGACCGAGCTGGGCGTGCGTATTGATCAGGCGCTTACGAACCGGAACGGCGGGGCGGGGGGCGGGGCGGGAGCGGGGCGGGGGCGAGCTTGCAGGTATCCCCTGCAGCTAGCAGTCTTTGCCGCCCCCTGTCGCCTTCCACCGCTGCCTGTTGTCGCACCGCCTCCGCTTCCAGTCAGCTCCTGCGAACCTGGCTTCTTAACTCCGAGTTGCCATGGGTCTAGACTTTGTCGATGTCCAATACCGTACCGCCACTCCTTTTCTCACAACCGATTAACCAACCTCTGCTACCGAAGCCGCTCGTAACATTTTGCATCCGAGAAAATCACAGTGCCAACGCTTCGTCTTCTCGCTACTTCTGCATTCGTCACATCCCATTCCTAACAACTTCAAAATTCGCCACTCACCATTGCTTCCAACTCTGAATATCTCACAACTCACGTTGCTTTCACCATACCCACACCTGTACTACGCATTCTACGACAGGTCGTGACACGCGAGAGCTCTGTCAGCATCATTGCGTTGTCACCTTTTAATGTCCCTTTTTTTCTCATCGCTCTCACACTCACGCAGAACGCAGTACTCCTGTCACCCCCGAAAACGTCGCCATTCCCTGTTTTGCATGGCTTCCTACCGAACTGTAATTTGACTCCACCCTCGCTTCTCTGTCCACGCCCGTCCTCGTGCGGGCACAATCGCGGCTGTTGGACAGCAATTAGCGTTATTAACGGGTTAAAAAGTGGCGAATTGTTAAATTACAAACCTTGCGTTTCGATATTACAGATCGCGCGCCTGTGAAGAGGCCGCGACTGAAGTGCATTCCTCTGTTGTGAATGTCATCAGTATTCTCGGCGCAGTTAAGCAACGTCAGAGCAGAGTGCCGACGATTGCGGGCTGTCAAACGGCATCACGCTGCTGAGCACCGTGAGTAATCATTTATCCAGCCTCTGCTTTACAGCAACTTCCACTGCATGTACGCACAAAGTAACGCGGAAAAGAGGCGAAAAAACGCTTGAAGTGCTCAACTTAAAGCGAATGTACACAGGACGACGACCACATTCAAAGCAGCAAATTCACCTACCTCTAGCATGTGTGCTTTCTTACTACTTTCCCACACTGTCTCTAATGGATTTTCTCGCAATGATTTATTGAACAGTTTATTGTTCGAACGCACTTCCGGGTGCCTTTACTGCATACTACTACATACTACTGAACGGTTTAATATCTTTAAAAATGAAGCAGCAAGGGAAGTCTATTTCAGACTTCAAGGCAAAAATTGGAATATTATTTTCTCGTGTAATTTTTAACCAGAGATTAAGTGAATAATCTCAGCTGGAGAAAATCATAATCGATGTCGGTTCTACTGTCAACAACCCACATCCCATTTATACTTGGCAAAGATAATATGTTCTGAGGGATTTAGCCGGCATAACACGCAGCTCTTTCATTTCTTTCTGAATATCGAATGAAGATTTCCATAGAGGGCTACTTCTGGGGGAATTCCGGGCTATCCGGCTGGGCGGAGCGGATCTGGGCGGGGCGGGGCGCACAGAAGCGCGGAGTGGGGGTGAAGGCAACGGAGAAGGGTCGCGCGGCGAATATTAAAGGCATAACATCCAGCTATTTCCCGGCGGCAGGGCCGTAATTCATGGGTGAAAAACGCGCGGATTGTGATAGCGCGGCCGAGCGCCTTATCTGGGCTGCCGCGAGTCGCCTCTACGACCTCGCCGGCGGTAGGCCCTGCCTGCAACCACCCGCTCCCGCCCGCTCCCTGCCCCCTACACCCACTCCTGTCTCACCATCCTCCTCCGTTGCCCCTTACTACTTTTCACTGGCTTGATGAAACCGTCGTCACGGGGCTCTTTACGTTCTGTCGTTTCTGCATCTCTGCATTCTCTCCCGTTTCTACCGGCATCATCGGTTTCAATGTTTCAGTTGTCCCCTGTCCATGATAATTGCCCCCTGGTTCGTAGACATCCTCAAACATTCAGCTTGCCCGGCACTCATCAACATTAACACGTGGTTTACAAGCTTTTTACTACCTTTTAACAGCGTGTTTAACCCTTTTGTTACTACTATTTGGTATCACTGGAACCCTTTTGTTCTCACTGATACTTTCTACTTCCCTATCTCTACTTCTTTCTCATTCTTCCCTACAGCTGCACAACTCGCCATATACAAACACCAAACATATTTTGCATACGGTCAAACTTCACAGCTTCGTCCTCACAGCCTACGCTGCTTCACGACTTCGCACACTTGCTCGGCTGTGCGCCCCAGTACGCCCTAATTGTTTGATTCGGACTACACAGAGCCTGGCCTCCCGCCAACGCGGCCGGCGCATTTTGCTTTCTCGCTTTGAGGAAAAGCAGCGTAAGATCGTTACCGATGTGGGCGCGCCGCTCGATACAAGATCTTATGACTCGGGCGACGGAGCAGCGGCGGCGGAGGCGTCCGCGGGGGCGACGGCGGCGCGAGACGCACGCAGTTCGAGGCAGACGCGGAGGCGGAGAAGGAAACGGAGGCGGCGATGGCTACGGGGGCGGAGGCCGAAACCCACCAGAGCATGGGAGAGTGCGGGAGAGAACGAAGTCAAATTAATAACAAAGGGGAACTGAGTGAGTGCAACTCTCGTGACCCTTATGAAGTTACAGGCTTTTTTTGAACAGAATTCTCGGAATGAGATCCCTTCACAAAGAATGTATTAAAAAGGAACACTTTGTAACAAGTATACAACAAATGTGTTCGTTCGTTTCTTTGTCGTAATTTTTTCATTGGCTACACGTTTGCACTGAAGGCGAGTCTTGCTTCCGAGCGAAATAAATGGTTTTTTTTTCAGACTGCGAAAAACACACACATACACACCATCAACTCAAAGCGCGCAATTAAATAAGGTGGCGGTAGACATTGTAAGTCCATGAACAGTACACAGAGATACTAGGACGTATTTGAAATTAAATGACATGGCATTACGGCGAAAATTGTTCTTTTTATATTGTACACTTTCTCACTTTTATTTCTCGCTGCATGTTAACGGTCCGTTGTAAGAGTCATTAGGCAATTAAAGAAAAAACAACAGAAGACGCAATATCGGATGATGCGGGTATTGGCGCGAATCGTGTGAACGCGCCTCATCCCTGTAGACAACGAAATCGAAACGTAGGAACCCGTGTCAGACCAAATCCTCAGGCGAAGAATCCGCGAATATCATATTCCCATCCAGAAGCGCCGCGCAAAACGAAGAAAAGGGAGGCCGATGGGCAGGCAGCGAAACAGGGGCGGCCCTGGGGGCGCGGGTCCAGATGGGCTTCTCGGGGGCGGCGTGGGGGCGGAGGCGGCTGCGCGTCGCGGCGCCGTGACGGCGCTGGGCGGTCCGGGCCCGGCCGGCGGGCGGCGGGCGTCTGCGGGAACGGCGCCGGTCCCCGGCTGCGTTGGCGGCGGCGGGGAACGGGGAGGGGGTGGAAGGGCGGGGAGCCACTGACAACGAAGAGCACGGAGGGAGAGCGCAGCCAAGGAGTGGGAGGGGGCGCTGCAGGAAGGTGAGATGGCGAGAGTTTGGTGAGATGGAAGTAAAAGGACGGAGGATAAAGAAGAATGACACAAGAACAGTGGTTGGATGGAGTGGCACGATGACAGTGACAAGAACATAATGGGAGCGAGCGCGGGCAGGGGCGGGGGAAGGAGTGAGGCTGGGAGCACGGTAGGTCGCGGCTCTGTGGAGAAATAGGGAGAGGGAAGAGGGGGGCTGTGGAGGAGCGGCGCGATGGAGGGGGCGGGTGGCACGGAGCGCGTCCAGCGCAGAGACAGTCACGAGATTGAAACGTCGCCCGCCGGTCCGGGAACCTGTAAAAAGTAGCGTAACAAGCAGAAAAGTGAGCACTTTCGGCGTGGCCCACTTTACGGTTCCCGAGGGCTCCAGGGCCCCGCGAGGGACGCCTGCTCGCGGCAGGAGCGAGGCGAGGAGACGGCGAGCAGAGCAGGGTGGGGGGGGGGTATGGCGGGGGGTGGATGAGGGGGGAGAGGAAGAGCGTGCGGGGGGGGGGGGGGGGGTGGGATGACGGCCGTGGGGGTGGGGCGGGGGTGGGATGGCGGGGGCGCTTGCCGTTGAAGAACGAGCACCGGCGTGAGGCAGCGCGCCCCCGCTCTACTCCGCGGCCCGTGTCTCGCTTTGCCTGCCAGTAATAACTGTAACTCAGCGACGCGGAACGCGGGAACTGGGGTTCAAATCCCAATGAGGTCATCGATTGGAGGCCCTTGGCGGCGGAACGCCCCCAACGCGGAAAGGCGCCGCGGCATGCGCCACGCAGCCCGCCCACTCGCTCGCCCACGCATCCCCCACCTCCTCATCTCGCCCATGCATCCGCCACTCGCACGCACGCTGCGGGCCCAGCCGTTTCGTTCATTTGCTGGGAGCGCCTGTTTTCTGGAAGAAGGGATCCAAAATCTCCAATGCAATTGCAAGAAGCTAGTATTGGGCACACAAAAAGCAATAAACTGCTATTTCATTTCGGGTTAGTTACGTAGTCAATGCAAATTAGGCATGTACCTATGTACAAGGCACTTATATAACGTTATATAACTATCTAACAGTACATTCAAGATCAAGATGAATACAAATTGCAAGAGATTTTTGATATGAAAATTATTTCTAGAAATTCAATGACTAACTACTTTTATA
This sequence comes from Teleogryllus oceanicus, assembly GCA_964035755.1. NCBI lineage: Eukaryota > Metazoa > Arthropoda > Insecta > Orthoptera > Gryllidae > Teleogryllus > Teleogryllus oceanicus. Next base: position 132,250,625 of record CAXIVR010000001.1, read on the forward strand.
TTCTACTTCTACGGTGTTTGAAATAATAGATTTTGTTACAAAATATTAGTAGACTCACCCCATTTTATACAAGTAAGTTATCCTAAAATCTATTTTCTGTCGCATCAAGCTTGCGAAAAAGAGGAGGTGGCAGAGTGCAGTATATTCATTCCTCTACCTAGTAGTCTCCTTATTGAAATCCCTATTGGAATTACCTCCGTATCGACTTTACAATAACCGTTCTGGAGCGGGCGCCCTTTCCGTGACCTCCATTCCTTCGGATTGGTCGTCCGTATTCCTCGAGATCCCGCCCGCCGGGCAGCAGCGAAGGAGCCGAGGAGCGAACTTCAACCCTTCTTCTCGGAAGGCGGGTGGAGCGGCGCGAGTCGCAGCTGGCCGCTTATCTCCGCGGGCCTTTTCGCCCGAGACGACGCTGCAATACGTTCGCCCCGCGCGGCGAGGGGGATGCCAGGTCGCAGGAGCACACGTTCCGCGCTCTTTCGCAAAGCCAGCCTTCCCTCCAATATGTTACGTTCGAAACCGCGTCTTACCAAATGGCATCCTCACGAAACCGTTCCATATTTTTTTTCAGAATTTCAGTCGGACGGGCAGTGCTGGACTCTGAAGTACTGTGTGTCTGCTGTCGTGCTGCGGACGACTTGAGGTATGAGGATTCACAGTAGCAATGTGCAGCGAGGGCGAGAGATCCGCGTCTCTAAATTCCCTACGGGAATCGTGGTCGAAAGAAGGTTTGAATGCGAAGAATGTGGCCTGCTGGCTCTTATAACTCTTTTTCATCAAGGTCTTCTGAAGAGAACTGTCAAATTGTTTAGTGTTTGCCACTGGAGAACGTGGCACGATTGGTCGAAATGATTGCGTCGGACTAATCCTGTTTCCGGAAACATCTGTTTCATGTCTCAGGACATCATATGTTTTTTTTTTTGCATGTTCTCAGTTCCATTATAAGTGAAATTAGTTTCTCTTCCATTGTAGACCTTAGAACACAATTTATCTATCAGCATTATTCTTTAATATTGCACAACAGACACCTGCACAACTTCCATTCATAAAACAGTGTCATAAATACTTCCTTGAAATTAAAAATCGCTAATGAATGCAAACGCTGGTTGTTATAAAAATGCATAAATATTTAGCTTTTAAGCTGAGGCCCGTGCAATAAATACGATGGCCGAATCGTAAGAGGGAATGGCCGCGGGCGACGAGCGTCTGTGGCGGTGGCGGTCAGCAAGCGGTGTCAGCGGCCGCGCGCGCCGCCGCCCGACATCCAGCCCGCGCCCAGTGTCGCAAAAACTTGCCTCGAGCCCCTCCCCCCGGCTCCGCTGGCGACGGCCACGCGGAGACGCCCAGAAGAGGACAAGCGGAGAAGCGGACACGCGGCAGCCGCCAGCTACGCCGGCTACTCCTGCCAAGGGCGGCTGCACAAAGTACTGGAGGGAGCGGTTTTCAAATTTCAAGGCAACGTATTTTTAAATGCAATTCGGATGTTCATAATTAATTTATACATCACTTTCAATTGTTTACACTTTTCCTATAACAGTTTGAAAATAACAGAAAGATATATTTGTTCATACTCTGTTAATACCACTGATTCTAATTTTTACTAGTGATACTATTTTTTATGAAGCCCCGAAATCATTTTTGAAGTTTTTTAAACATAGCTCAAAATTCTTTACATATTTTGTTCGATTAGAGAAAAAAAGTACTCTTATAAAAATGGGGTACGACCGATTCTCGTTCAAACCTCTGAAATTTTGAGAAATGCAAAAGTTGGAATTGTGGCTTCGATTAAAGAGTTCCTTCGCCACAGGAAACAGATAGTTCGAGTAGGACAAGAGTTTTCGAATATGTCGATATTACGTCAGGGGTTCCACAAGGAAGTGTAATAAGACCTCTTCTTTTCACAGCTTTTATAAATGATCTCTCAAATAACATACGTTCGAAAGCTCGATTATTCGTAGACTATTGCGTGTTATACCAAGTAATTAAATCAAAGAACGATAAAAATATTTTCCAACAGGACTTCGAACACTTGGGATATTAAGCTGAAATAAATGGTATGGAAATTAACGGATCGAAAAGTAAAAGAATTGCATTTGGCGGGTATCGTAATTACGCTAAATTAGGGTGATAAAATCAAATAACCAAGTGTAATGCAAACATTAAAGAAATGTAAACGCGAAAGAATTAGATTATACCTCTTGTCCGTTGAATTAAGGAACACGGAGTGACTCGTTGGAATACATACAGACTTACTCACAAAGCAAATTTAGAAAGAATTAAAATGTAAGGTTTCAACTTTACCCACAGATTATAGAAAACGAAGTATTTCGATAGAGGAGACTATAATCACAAAATTCGGACAAAAAGTAGATAACAGTGGTAGGAAAATTTTCATTCGTTAATACAACTATAAGAGATTGGAAGAGTTTGCCGGCAACAATGTAAAAAAATAATTCTTCGTAATGTTCGTAGTCGTAGATGTTAGAATTAGTTCCGTACCAATAAAGTGAGCAACTTTAGAATCTTACTGATATTAAGTTAAATCTTAAGCAACTTAAAGTGTCAGACACATGTTTGAAACTACCCACTACTGTGCCATTTCACCACTTCTGAATTGTATTGTTATAGGATTCTAATTGCAAAAATACATTGTCAATGAATTTTAAATTCACTAACTTTTAATTTCAATAGATCATAACTTTGCAATTGAAAATATTTAACGTGTTAATTCACCCGTCCAAATTAATATTATATCGCAAGTATTTATGTCCTCACATTCTACATAATGCAAAATAAACTTTCCGATTGACCGGAAATTCTATCGTACTAATATGTGCGTTCCCTTCCTCTCTCCAATATATCAATTTGGTTGTGGGCGTTTAATACCCATCCGAACCACTAAAATTTCCCTGTAAATAATACGGAACAGCCCGCAAATTATTTATAACATTTTAATGGGTTTTCAGCCTGAAAAATTCAGGAGACCACCACTCTACATGTTGGGAAAAGTTAGTCCGCACAGCAACTGACAGGCAACGGCGTGGCCCCGCTTGCAAAAAGAGCGCGACATCTCCTTAAAAACTTACGCTCGGAGGACAAGGTCGCTCGGAAACGCTCCGTTCACCTTCAATGCGGTATTCCGTCGCGGAGGGCTGTGGGCGGAGAAGTTAATGTATCTTCCAGCCCCCACCGTTTTAGGCAAACTCGCTAATTAGTGAGTGGTCCGATTACTGCTTAAACTGTGTAAAACGCTCCTCGTACTTCACGCTTGTTAGCAGGAACAGCAACTCCGGTACTGTACTAACTACGGGATATTGGGGTGCAGCAAGCGTTCAGCGTTGGCACGTACGCCGGCAAAGTGAGACATATACATGCGCACGCCGGGATCACCCGCGAGTTTTCACAATTCTTTTGCCTTCGCCAATTCGCAGCAAAATGGCCTCTGCTGGAAACATTCGAAGTATTCGATGGATATCGCGGAAACTGGATGTGGTGTATTAGTAGGTCAGCAAAATTGTGCAATCTATATTACTAATTTTCAATACGCGCAGGAATTGAAAGAAAACCATGATACGGTAATGTGCGAGGTATCTACGATTTCTTTCGGTACCCAGGAATTCGACAAAAAAATTTCATTGTCACTTATTATCATATTGAGAGTACCGACTGAATTATCATACTCATTGCATCATTGCATTACTACACAGCTGAAGTTACGCAACAGCAAGATTCATAGCAAATATTTAATGACGGGAGGTCTCTTCCTTGGAGGCTGGCTGTCGTATGACGTCGGGTATGTGGTAGACAGTGATTCACTGAGTATGAGAAAATTGAGTCATAACGTCAAATAAATGTGTTTCACTGCAAACAATGATACAGTTTTATTATACTGTTTGGATTTTCCCGAGATCTTGGATGTTAATCGAGACGATAAACATATTTCGTATGGCCAAAGTCTGAATAGTTTCTTTTCAATTTTCAGTGGAAATTAGTAAATTCCAGAATGGAAAGTGATTAATTATAATAGTAAATTGATAAAAAACATTAACAATTTTATCGATAGAATTACGACACAAGGAGAAATATGATGATAAAGAAAATGACGACACAGTTCTCCGGGGTCCTGAGAGACCCCTCGCACGCTACAGACTGTTCGATATTTGACGCAGTCGTCTCCCAATGCAGCCGACGCGTGACGTCAACGTGCCGCTTTGTCGGAGGAACTGAAAGGAAACGCGCGGGGGGGGGGGGAGCGGGCGCGCTGCGCGACACAACGCGCGCTCGCATCGACAGACGCGCGTCTAAAGATCCCGGCGCCTACGGGAGCGCCCTCCCTCCCCTCCCCTCCCCACCCCGTTGTGGGTGGCGGTCGGCGGGAGAGCGCGCGCACTCCGCTGCTGCGGCGGCCAATAAGGCAGACAATGCGCCAAGGCGCACGGCGCCGCCCCAGACGCTGCCTTTATGAAGCGCCGACATGCGCCGCCACGGCAGCGGCTTCTTCCACGACCTCCCCGCCACGCCCCCTCGCCGGCGCCCCACGCCGCCCCGTCGCACCTGCGCCCCCTGCACGGGCCGCGCGCGCCCGGAGACAAGCGACAGCCTCAAGAGACCAACTCGGCAAGCAAACCGCGTATTATGCACGAACAATGAAGAGGTCAAAAGGTGACAAGACAAAAAGACAAATTGTTTGAGTAGTTCTCGCTAGGAGTTGCTCTTCAGTCAGCCAGGAGTGGCGTTACTCACCTGAAACTGTGAGAGGAATAATTAAGTTCCTTTAATTTGCGTAAATAGGAAGCGTGCTTATCACAAAGCGTACGTACTTAGCATTTTGGTTTGGCGTTCATTATGCATCAGTCATTATTTTCAAACTATTTTGTAGCCCCTTTTAAACAATGTTTCCAGAAATTTACTAGTTTTGTAACGTATTGGAGTATTCGGACTTCAATTCATCTTTAAATATCTTGTCCATATGGGAGAAAAAGAAAAGTGGTAAAATACGATTTCCAGAGTCCGTTAATCTTCTTTTCAGAAAGATGTTCATCAAGGAATTCATTTATGGGTACCGAGCACTGGACAGAAAATTCTGGATCGATGTGACACACTTTTGAAATCTACTCTACTGGTTAATTCAACAGGAATATTCATGTGGGAGTTTACCTGTTCGAACTCGAGTAACATCGCTTGACGCCACGAAGCCGCTGACTAACTTCATATGACAGAAGTTCGTATTTTCGGTTACACTATCACACGGACACTAAGGTAAATTTTAAATGACGCAAGGGTGAATCGGTAAGAAAAGGAGATTATATTACCTAAAACGGCAATTCGGGAGCACGTTCCAGGAAAGAAAGGGGATGCACGTCCCGAAAACGATCCATAGCTCCAATATGGGCGTAGTGTTCAAAAACACGCAGAGAGAATGCAAGATGAAGCGAACGAGGAGTTGAGGGGCAAGGCACTTTTCACGCTGAAACCAGCTGCGAGGTCATGCAGGTATGGGCGTGGGAGTTCGAAAATAGCAGCTTGCGGTGCCGACTGCCGACCAAGTGCAGCCCACGTCCATTTGACGCTGTGGTCATTTTACGTAGAACGATTTTCTCCATGCTCTGTCTCATGCTCCTATTAGCTTTTTTTCATTCCATCGTTCTTTTTTAACTTCATGGTCACTATTTTCCACGTTGAAGTGGCTAGGGCGCTCGCCGTCACACTCGAGTTACTATGGTTGAAATTCCTGTCATTCCGTGTAAAATTAGTGGTAAATTAAACGGATCAGGTTTTCACGGAACACGCCCGTTTGCTCCAGCTTTCGTATTCAGTTTGCTCCACATTTAAGATTATAATGTCTCACACAAGTTCGTTATATGTTATCTTTATCATCGCACTTCAGTTCAAACCATCATTGGGTTACAGATTAAAACATCCGTGGCGTTTCCCTGCGCGTAGAACCCATTCCAGAAACAAAAACGTAACAATTACTGGGAGGGGAAAGCGCTAGAATACTTTGAGCTGAAGAGCTTCCTTTGGTGGCATACTTTCCGCTGCATTCCCAGCATAGCCCCAACTCAGAGCCGTCCTCTTCTACCCCTCGCAACTGCAGTAGTTCGGCATGACCTATTGACTGGCTTCTCGATATTCTGAATATTGAACATAACTTACATTTTGACAATGTAAATGATACTTATAGTTTCTGTTATTTAATATGAATGATATATCACACATTTATGCATAAGAGCCAGAGACAATTGACAATATTGTTCTGTTATTATTAAGAATAACTATCAGAGAATCATGACTTTTTTCCTGTAAATAATAAGGCCTACATGACTTTTATGGGTTACTATAAAAGAAAATTCAGATTTGAAATATAACCGCAATTATCACAGATGTTCCGATGTATATACGTAGGTTCAGGCAAGTCCCTGTTATCGAACATAAAGAAAAAATCGACATCCAAAACTATTCAATGTACAAGGGTTACAAAAACAAACTCTCAAATCTGCAGTCATCAGTTACATCAGTTCCAAACTTCATTCTAGATTTTTTTGTCAAAATATGTACACAATTATTTCACTCTGAACCGCATTTCATTTACATTCTCCGGAGGCAACTTGCATCTCTGGATTCCTTACTTTATTCTCTTATTCTGGTTGCTTTCTTCATCTTCCATCCCCGACCTAAGCACAATATGAGGATATATAGAATGTGCGCCTATTAGACAATGACACTTTTTGAAACATTTTTTAAACAATTCGTTCTGCATATCTTCATTCTTAAAAACTGAGCCCCTACTTTTTCCAGTAATTAGTTTACTATTTTTACCAACTATACCTCTCATGATAGGACATCATATTATGTGAAAGAAGTACATGTAAAAATTAAACATATTAACAATTCAATGAAATGTTCAGTAAGGGCATGGTGTACAGTCGTCAGTCCAACCCATCTTTCCCGCCTTTTCCACTTCTCTCTTCCTTTGTTGTTTCGGTAACGGCTCTCCTCCCTGCAAGGTGTTCGCGTGCGCCCATCACCTCGCGTCAATCACGCCCTCGCGTTCCACCGCGCGCCTTTCATTACCCGCCCTTAAGGCCTAATAGATTCCCCCGGCGGGAGAAAATCGCACGCGCCTCCGTTCTCCGCCGGCCGGAAGGCGGGGCGCGCCCGAGCGGCAGAGGAACCAGATTAGTGGGTCGGCACGAGCTCAAAATGCAACCGAGATTCGCCGACTGCAGACGGAACGCGCTGAAGAACGGCGGTAAACGGCACGGAGCATCAGACGAGGGCGGCGGGGGAGGCGATGAACGTGGAGATGAGCGAATAAAACAATGACGCTGCACGTCGGGATTTCAAATGAAGCGGCGAAAGGAAGCGCCGGCAGAGATTCGGCCCAGAAAACGTCGTCGCAGCAAGAAGAGCAGTAGTTACTTTTCAACGCCACGCGGGCGGAAAAATCGGTCGAGCGTGGACGAGCGCTTGGAACTCTCCAACTCGACGTCTTCCGCGACGTCGATTTCTGGAGAAATACCTTTTATCGGCGTCTGCAACCCGAGAAAGAAATTATTTCGAGCGGATCAAACGTCATGCTCCCCGACAATCGACTCCTTCGCCACGACGGCCGCCTAGCGACACCGCCGACAGCCGATCAAATAACCTCCACTTGTGCACTTGGCAAGTTTCCTCGACGGAGAAAGTGAATTACCAGGCTATCTCCTGGCGGCGGTGACGCCGTGAGCCGATGGGGCGGTCGGTTGGCGAAGGGCGGTGTAAACACCAGGGCCCTGGGCGACCGGCAGGGGTGCGAATCGCGCTCATGAGATTTGGCTGCGACAGCATGACAATTTTATTTGCGCCGCCCTCTCTCCCGGCGCCGGCGCCATATCCGCTCCCGCCGCTGCCCGCACGCGCCCCGAGGCTACCGGTTTCGGCGCCGCCGTCGATTTCGCTTCTCCCAGCTCTCCCACACCACCACGTCGTCACGACGTCATCTCCACGACGCCCACGCATCACCCGCCAAGGTATTCAGACCGGCGCTATCGCGAATGGAACAACCATCACCACCCCCACCGCCACTTCATCGGTTGTACGCATCGGCCCTTCGTCACCATTACATTCACTGTTACGGTCGCCCTCATCGCCGCAGCCGCCTCCGCCGCAGCCGTCCGAATCCCTCACTACCGCCGCCGCCATCGCTGTCTCCGCCGCCGCCGCCGCCGCCACGGAACGGCTGAGCAGGAGAGCGCGGCGGCGGCGCGGAGAGGAAGATCTACAGCGCGGGGGCGGCGGCGACCGGGAATCCGGAGCCTGCGGCGTGGCGGCGCGGCGCGGAAGGGGCGGCGGCGCCGGCGCCCGCGCCCCCGCCCCTGCACGCACCCCGCGCTCCGCACCGCCACGGAGACGCGAAGGAAGAGGAGCAGGCGGACGGCCAAGGAAGAGGAGGACGGTCGAGGAGGCGGAGGAGGAGGAGGTGACTGGGACTTCGCTCGCTTGACATATTATCATCACACCCAGCTCCCGCGCAGCAGGAGCGGGTGGCTCCGCGGCTGTCACGAGCCAGGAGACATTCAATCATCCGCCCGGGCGTAGCAACGCACGCCGGCATTCAAATGAGCTGGCAAAATAAACGGTGTTAGACAAGCTCCGGGGCCCGGAGGCGCCTCCGCGCCCGCCACCGCCGCCGCCGCCGCCCCGTCGCCGCGCCGGCCCCTCCGCGCCTCCGCGCCGCCGGCCGGCCCAAGAAATGAATTAGACGCGATCAGTCGGCCTGATACCGATCCCCCCGGGGCGCCCCGTTTCTCCCCGTCGAAAAGGGCGTTCCCGGATCACGCGTGCGCGCCCCAAGGAGTCCCGCCCCGGCGCCGCCCCGCCCCGCTCCGCCCCGCCCACGCCAGCGCCTTCGCCTCCGACCCCGCCGCCTCGCCCCGCCCCCGCCCCGCTGAGAGGCGACGCGGGACAAACACCGCCTGCGGAATGAACCGATCGGCCCCCTGCCCGCCGCGGGACACGAGACGAATAGCAGTCGTTGGTGGTTCTACGTAACTTGCTTTCGAGATTCTGCTCCCAGAGTCCATTACAAGGGACTGAGTTAGCTGGGCGGTTGTTGGGCATGTTTGGTTTTGCGGGGTCGCAGATTGATAGACTAGACGGGGAGTCATCTCTTGACGCTTTCCTAATCTACTTCCAGATGGATTTTGAAGAGAACTTTATACACAAAATCAATCATTCTTTCTTTTCAATCCTCATCAAGGTTTCTTGTGGACTGAATAAAGTAATAAAACAGAACGTAGAATATACATTGCCAAACATATTAATAAGATAATCTATTTTTCTTCACAAAAATTAAGAGAGCACATCGCGACAAAAATAATGTAATAGAATATCAATGCCAGACTAAAATATAATCGTAATAGGGGGTAAAATTTCAATTTAAATTCATGAAAAAATGTTCTTCGCAAACAAGTACCTAATATGCTCGATCAAATGTCCTGTACTTCTCTCAGAGAACCTATTCAATGCTACATTTAGCGTCGCAGACGCGTCTGTTCACGTCTTACATCATCTCAAACGCGAATTTAAAATTCCGAATAGAATTTTCTGCTCTCACAATTCCCGAACGCACGAAATAACAGTCGTCGTAATGTATCTTTAACATTGCCCGGGGCTGTTCATCGCAGGGGCATAAGAAGACGCTGAAAGCGGGCGGGGGTCTTCCGGGGAACGCAGGCTTTATTCACAAAGCTAACTGATGCAACGGAGCATTTACATAATGAAATTCATTCTGGGGCTGGCGAGCGGGCGAGGGCGGAGGCGGGGGCGTGGTTGGGGGCGGGCGCGGGGAGCCGGCGGCTCGGAGAGGCGTAGGGGATGCCGCGCGGGCGGCCGTTTGCCGAACTAAACGGACGCTCCGGACAAGATTCGGAAATGCGGCACCGACGCGCGACCCGGCCAGCCCCGCGAGCGCGCGTCGCGCCCGCCACGCCCACCGACCCAACCATGCGGCGCGGACGCTCGAGGGTGAAGGCACGGCTGCTTAGGAAAGAGCAACACCGACCCACTCACTCGAGTCATATTGCAATGTCGTTTGGTGTAATTTAAAACGATTTCTAAAAATGAAATGAAATTAATGCAAACGTTAGCCGTTATTAATACTATGAATCAATAATAATAATAATAATAATAATAATAATAATAATAATAATAAAATGAAGATGAAATGAATGTTTTGAATTTGGCCTTAAGAATTTTTAATATTGACAGTTACTGTTTAATACTGACAGTACATTGACATTCCACCGTACCATCAGTGCAAAAGACCGTCTTTTCTCTTGAGCGATAAGTCTCATAAACCCCAATTCAAAGTTTAATACGCGTATGAGTTTATTTATCTGAACAGGAACTCGAGAAGATCGTCGTGTAACTTAAAAAAATGTCCATATTAATAAAACTTTATTACTGGGAACTTCCATGCTCTTGTGAATACAGACAACTACTTTCAAAAGGTTTGAATATGTGTAAAGAACGTAAAGTCTATTTGAAGCCAGCTTTTTCCATTACAAATTACTCTTGTGTGGGAACAATGATGCTTTCACAAACATAAACCCAATTAGTTGCATTAATGTTAAACCAATACTATTCAATTCTGCAATTAACATTGGTGCAACTACAATAACGTTACCAGTTTGATCAACCTGCCAGAATAGATAATACGCCTTTCTCAAAGTGTTATAACATCAAATAACGTTAACTCTCTTTTCTTTATAGAGGAAAACACGGCTCTTTTTCAGTTCCGCCTCGTGCATTCAACTTTTGAGTTCAAAGGAAGCACATAAAGTACTGCATCAATTACTGTCTCGAACAAATCATCGATTCGCCTTTTTTCTCTCTCTTGGCAATCGCGAAGTTGCCTGGGGAATTGCGTGAAGAAATGCAATAAACGTTACTCATGATTTTAGCAGTATTGTATTATTGAGGTTTAGAGCCTAAGCACGTAGAAAACGGCACTGGAATCTGGTAGGAAGAGAGAGTGAGAAAGAGAAGAGAGAGAAGAAAGAGAGTGAGAGTGAGAGAGGGGTTGAATGGAGAGTGGCCATGGCGTCTCAGCACGGGCTAGATGCCGCCGTCGCTGAAGCCGCAGCACAGCGTTTGGTGAGCAACAAGACAGCGGCGAGACCGCCGTGATGCTGCTGTTGCTGCCGCTGACGCCATTTTCACGACGCCCACAAAAGGCAACCCACGCCTCAAATGGAAAGAGCGCGAATTAAATGCTAATAGACGTGAGACACACACATACGCTACTGCCGTGAAATAAATTATTGGAAGGCAGCGCGATCCAAAGTTAAAAAAACGGTTGCGGCAAGACGACGGCGGAGGAGGCAGCAACAGTTCATTGGTGGGAGACTAGTAGGAACGGCGAAGAAACGATCCAGGCTGTGGAAATGGGTGCGGGAACGGGGGGCGACAAAGAGATGGAAAGGGAAGGAAAGTTTGGCAGGGTACGATGATGAAGCAAGGAGATACAATGCGAGAAGGAGCAGATTAAAACGATAATGTGACAGTGGAAGCGCTACAAGTGGAGGCAAATCGTCAGTGAATCAGGGAGTGACAGAGAGAAATTGAACGTAAATGACAATGTAAGTAAGCAATGTAAGCGACTGCAGCGGGTGACTTAGTGATGAAGTTGTGACGATCGTAGTCAGACAGGGAGGTTAGCTAGTGAGATAAACATTACGGTATTGGAAATACGGCGTAATAAAAAAGGTTTTTGGAAAGGAAAGAAACGCCTAAGACGGATTGCACCTTTGACGGCGGGGCTGGAGTGGCGGGCAGCGGCGGCGGCCGTCGGCTGTCGGCGGGGAGAGGGCGTTGGGCGGCGGAGTCGGACGACGGCCGGCGGTTGGCAGGGAGCGGCGACGGCAACGGCGGCGGCGGCGGCGGCGGCGGCGGGCGGGGGCGGCAAGCGCTTATTTAAATTACGTGGCCCGCGGGCCCGCGCGCGGCGCGGCTGGCCTTGGCCGGGCGGACGGCGCGGGCTAGTAATGCCGGCCGGACACAAGCGTAGCCGTGAAGAATGGCCGCCGCCGCGGAGCACATCCCGCGCGCGGCCAAGCGCCCAGCGCGGCCGCGATTTCATTACGGCAAACGGTCGAAACCGCGAAGGCGGCGCGGCGCGGCGTGGCGGGCCACGGGCCGCCCGGCCACACGCCGCCAGACGCCCACCGCGGCGCCTTGGCCTTTCGCAAGGACGCGCGCACGGGCCCGCCCTCCCGCCCTCCCGCCCGCCCTCGCGCCGCGTCACGCGCTTGAGGAGCCTCCGTTCTTGGAATTCCTCCGCTGCCTTTCGAATAACTCCCCAAAATAAAGAACGCAGCACGATGGCGTACGCGCGATAATTTATACACGGATGTTTCGATGTGTTTTTCGCAGATATGGCCACTTCAAATTTGTTAATGGAACCGCCTTCGCTAGAATGCCACTGTCGTAAATATTTGTTCCCTATGAAACGTTCGTTTCATACAATTTCGTTGAGAATGACGACCGTATTAATTTTTTAACAGAGATGCTGGATGGACAGTTTTCTGGAAGTAGGAGTTTACTTAAAACTACTTTACTCTGTTCCTAATTTTCGTAAATGCGTGCAGATATTGAAGGAAAACTATGCAGCCTTCGGGCTTTTGAGAGGTGTCTACGGTATCTAGATGTCCAAGAACATGAAAAACGTATGTACGCCATTGAATATTTGCTATATACATTTTGAGTTATGGAGCGGCAAATTATTCACGTACACAACGGTGTTATTGCAGTATTCATGAAGACTTATTTTGTTAAAATAATGTATGGCTGTGTTATATGAGAGTATGTTATTTATTGTTCTTCAGCTGTATCCTGTCTACTTTTGGAAAGTCATTCTTTGGGGTTTTGTACAGCAGCATTTTTTGCAAATTACAAAATATTATTGTATTTTATGTATTTTTATTTATTGAAAAATAACATTTTAATGAATGTATTAAGAAAAATCAAAAACATGTTTATTTAAATTTTCAAAAATATAGTATATCAAAGTACATGGTTAAAATGTCCACAAAGCTAACAGTACCCACGCCATTTGATGCTTGTTATAAAACGTAGCATATTCATGATGGTTTCTCACTTGAGAAAATATTCTAATTGATATAAAATTGATTTACTAGATTATGATAAACCAATTACCTCCCAAATTATTGTATTTAAATTCTATTTAATTACATAACACCTCTTGGATTGCTCATGGGGAGCATACTAGCTTCCCGTGCAGTGGTCCCTGGTTCGATTCCCGGTCGAAGCAAAAATAGAGTTGTAGCTTTCCTTTAAAATCGTCCCAGTTTCTGTAGCCGTGGGACGAGGAAACGGTCAAGCAGGCGGATCTTCCTATTTACGGTGAAGAGAATACGTCATGTTCGCCTCATGTCGCTCTTACCCCTCCCCAATCATGGGGCCCAGGCGCGGGGGACACCGGTAGCTGGCCGGCGAAGTCAGACTACCGACCCAATAACACCAAATACATACATAAATTACATAAGTGCTTGAGTCCCGATGATTATAAATAATCTCAAGCTTCTAGAACTATTTTCCAATTCTAACCAAGACTTCCTGACGAACGGGTTTATAACTAGTGTATTAAAATTCTTTTGAATTATTGTAAACCAAGATTTATACTTCACTGGTACGTTATTAGCTACTCACTTCATTCCATTATGGGGGCACGCCAGTCACTAATTCGTAGCCATCAATATTAAATTCAGCTTACCTGAAACAAAGAAGAAATAATAATTATCAAAACATGTCCTATTTCAAATGCTTTTTCTTTAATTAACCATACATTAGGTACAAACAAACTTATGGACGACTCGTATTTAGGGTCAGAAGAAGGAGAGTCCCCCTCGCGACTAACGCGCATACACAGAGCATAAAAATCCATGTCCAGGAGGGAATTTGAACCCAAGACCGGTCGCACAGCGGCCTAGAACTCCTCACCGAATTTGTGCACGCTCTAACTACCCCGCCCTTCCAGATCAGCCAATTTCTAATTAATTTCACATATTATTTTCCTGTGAGTTGTTTTTCATAGCGGACACTATTTTTGCAACACACCAGTCATTCATCACTACCTTATTTGAAATAAATCTGATATATTAATGAAATGCAAATGATATTCTAATTTTTCTGGAGATCGTGGCACATCCAATTCATCATTCACACAAGGTAATATATTTACATTCAAGAACTTCAAATTAAATTCGAAAACAAGAGTATTTATAACGTTCGATCGGCACAAAACAAAATCTATCAACCACTTCTTAAAACATTACGCCGCGAAGGCCCAACTTGCCACCTCAGCTCCGGCCAGCGCTGTCTTCGCCTGAGTTGGTTGGAAACAGTGCCCCAATTTTTGAACGGGCGCTGCCGCCGCCGCCCCCTCTGCCCCCGTGGGGACCGGCCTAGCGTCGCGACGCGCCCCGCGGCGGGGCGGCGGGAGTGCTTTGACTTCCCACCTGCCGAGAACGACTTTTCACTGCATTTACAAGAAATTGCCCGTCAAAAAGATTGCTAATCTAATAAAGGTTTCATCAAGTTTGTGCAGCGCCCTAGGAGACCTGCCAAACGTCGTTTTCCGCCCCGCTGCCCGCGCGGCGACGCGGCGCGCGGCGGTGGCGGCGGTGGCGGCGGCGGGGGAGGGAGCGGAGCGGGGCGGTGGCGCGCTTAATGCCGAAATTGCCGCTGGGCGCCGTGACAATCCGAGCCCCGTCGCCCCCGCCGACGGCCAATTACTCCCACTTTGCCCACGTTGCGGGCCCAAGAAAACGTGCATCACGCGCTGCTGCTGACGCCCTTGCCCCGCCCCCGCGCCCACCCCGCCCTCCCCGCCCGCACCGCCCGCACCGCTCCGCGCCGCCGCATCCGCTCCGCTCCGGCCGCCAGCTGGCCAGACGCTGCGGCGCGAGCGGCCGCCTTGGCCGGGAATGTCCCCTTCGCTCAGGTGACGAAGGGCACACAAAGCATTTTTCTGCGCTGCCCTCAGTGTTTCTACTCGGAATACGCTACGTGACTCACAATATTGCTCTGTCCAGTGATTGCAATATAACTCTACAGCGCGCGGAGGAAGAATTCAGAGGCGAATTCATTTTGCTTCTACAGTCACAGAATTACAGCAGTAGTTTATGTTTTTTAGGGTTAAAAATGTCCTGGTTTCAGGTGAGCGCACATGTAACAGAAGGAGAGGAGTAAATAGTAAGGGAAGAACAAGATAATTTGAAAAAGCGAACAAGGAAAAACTTCCTCTCTAAAAAGGACAGAACCCAGAGACACAAGAGTAAGGCTTGTATCTACGAGACGAAACAAACTTATAATTCCATTACTGATATTCCAAATGTTCTATTTACAGAAATTTAGTAATTTCATTTTTTTAGAAAATAAATTACTTCCGTTGTAGGTTATTGTGGTATTTTTATAATAATCATAACTTTCATTTTAAAACCTAATTGCGCTGCTGGCGATCAGTATAAAGAAACAACATCGCAAACAACACAGCAGTTTCTTAACATTTCTTGAAGGTAGCTTTAATGCCAACATTAAGTTACAAGAGATTTTTCAAAATTTTCTCTCTCATCATCTTATCGCCTCGTATACTGAATGTTTAGGACGTCCAATTATGCAGCTACAAACCCAACAACAAGTTGCACAGTTGCACGAAGTTTACTGCACGGCGCGCCCAACAAATTCCGTGGGTGCGAGGCGTGGAGCGCAGCGAGGGGCGGGTGGGCCGGCCGGGCTGCGCGCTCGCGCCTACAAGTAAATTATGCAAGGCTGTCGCGGCACGCGCGCCCGCCCACCTGGCGTCTGCCCCCGCCGCCGCAGGCGCCCGCACGCCGCTCCGCGGGATTGGAACGCGCGTCCCACGCCCTCCCCCGACCCTCCCGTCCCGCCCAACCCCTTCGCCCTCGCGGCCGCGACGACACTGGACGGCACGTCGCGGCCGGAAGACAAAGGGCGCGCGCCGGTCGCAGGGCGTAACCGACATCTAACGTTCCAATACCCCGCCACGGGAGCGAGGAGCGGCTCGAGGGTCAGGTGGATGGGCTTCTCGGGCGGAAAGAGGGAAGAGAGGAGGGAAACAGGCCGGGGAGAATGGCGAAAGAGACAAGAAAACGCGATAAATCTGATCAGCAGAATGGAAAAGCGTACGCGTTAAACATCTGAAACGCGAATCAACGAAAAGAAGTAGGCTAAAAGAAGGTGAGGAGCGGAAGGAAAAGGATGTAAAGGCATAGCACCGAAAGAAAGGAATAAAAGCAACGCGATGTTAATGAGAGGGCCGTGGAGTCGAAGACGCAGGTGTAGCAGGGGCAGCGCCGGTAGCCACACACGGCGTGGCAGTGGCGGAGCAGGCAATAATGATAATGACGCAGACGGAGTCCAGGGGCAAGGGCGGCAACGGCGGGCGGCCGCCTCCGAGCTCCTCTCGGGCGCGGTGACGCGGGCGCGGTGACGCGGGCGCGGGCGCGGACGCGGCTGCGGGGGCGCCGTGCGAGATCGCCGTCGGAGGAAACCTCTTTCTTTGCCACCGCAAGACTACATTTCATCCGCCGCTATATTTCATCTTCCCACTCCGCGCCCCCACCGGGCTGCGCCACCCCGCGCCGCGCGCAACGCGAGCGCTCGCGGCCGCTTTGGCGCCTCGCGGAAAATCGCGCCCCGGGCGCCTGGCGGCGGCGAAGGCCATGGCTGCGCCTCAAGTGCTCAAAGGCTTCTAGGCGCACTGAGCACGCTTTTCCTCAAAGGAAGAGTTGTTTCCCTTGCATCGAGGCTGCAAGAAATTACGACTATTGAAATACTCAACACTAGCGGATTTTTTTTAAATGCTAGAAAGTACTAATTCTACTATAATTTATTAAATTGATCACTTTTAAACATATCCTACGAATTTGGGAATAGCAGGGAATTATTGTAATTAATAAAGTATATTTAAATTTAAATTTAAATGTATGTACATTAATATAGACTTATGTGAAATATTTGAGTGATCATAGGGATGTTCAACATTGAGATCCAGTTGTTTACACATAGGTATTATGTAAGTATTAAGCGCGAAATAATATAAAATCTTCATTTTTTAAACGTTGCGTCATAATAATATAATCAATTTTTAATTCTTTCATTAATTTTCAATATTTCTATTTTTATATTGAATAAAGAGTATTATAGCCATGTTAACAAATATTATCCAGCTTGTTTTACATGTCATGTAATTAACAACTTGAATATGGCAAATCTATATCTTATATTGTCTACTTACGATTTATAAATCCAACGCTACATCGTTTATCAAATGTTCAATATATTCTGAACACAGTTTATTAATTAATTTGGCAAAACAGGAAAAAGAAACAAATTGGGATGATTCTGATAATTAGCAAAAAAAGCTTATTTTTATTTAATTTGTTTTTAATAAATTACTTCTCTACATCTACGTACTACTCATTTACGTCTTTACATCAACATGGCACTTGTTGATTGCAAAGATGACATAAAAATCACGAGTACAGAGTTACTAGTGAGCTAAAATCGTAAATCTGGAATGTTTTTAAAGGCGCAAGTGAATTGGCGTAATAGTTTCTTGAAACTTCAGGAGGAACGCAGATGTGTTGGGGTTGCGCCACTCCGTTTTTCAACAACGTTAAACTTCACACACTCGAATACAGACTCTTTCCACGGAAGTAAAATATTTCTAACCACCTGGTAACATTATTTGCTAACAATACTGAAAGATCATATTAGGTCTACTATTTACAAGCATGACAGACGAAATTCCAACATTGGAGCAATACCTGAAAAAAATAACTTAAACACATTAAAAATCCTAAGTATCTTCTACTTTTATCTGACATGAAAGCAGGAATTACAAATGTTCCAAACAAAACGTATATAAAAATAAGTTTCAGTAAATGAAAAGGTGCAAATGTTTTTTAATGCCTGTTAAAGCGATTTTGATTTACAATAGAGTCTGTGTGGTACACATACAATACTGTGAATTCGATACATCCTAAATTCCAAGAATAAATCCAGGCGATATTTCTGAGAAATAACACGCGAAGTTTCTGAAAATCATATCAGAGAGACGGTATGCTTGAAGTGCAGCTAATCCAAGAAGACACGGCAAGTTCATGTAACGAAACTGGGTTATGCAGGAAAGTTCAGAAACTCGATTAAGGATCAGTGCGCAATTCGCATAAACGGAGCTCAGGACGAGGCGAATACATAACTTCACCCTTCTGCAGACACGGTTCCTATATTTTAAAAAAATCTACCTTTTTCTAGTAATTTGTGGTGAAAGGAATAGAATACTGAAGGAGAAACCATGAACAGGAAATTAAACGCTTAATCGCAGCGTCAACAAAAAACTTAAAAATTTATTTATCACAGTGAAATACTTCAAAGAAAAAGGAAAATTAATTTCAGGGAATGTTTACCATACAAAAATCACGATTGAATATTGTTTATAATATGAATTTTATTAATAATCAGCGTTGCGCCCACTACACATTCAGAGTCATATTTCATTTTCAACGGAAATGAAGACATTTAATTCCTGTCAACGAAAATGTCTTCCATTATCAATAAGATAAGAATGCATTTACCACGGAGTGGGATAATTTAAGCGTTATATTTTGTTTGTAAATGAAGGTACACACTGAACAAGTGAGGAAGAAAATCTCTCCCCGTCGGGAGTAAGCTGCCAGCTCCATCACTGCCTTCTGGGCCCACCTAACTCATTATATTAAACGCATTTAACTACGTAATGAAGGCGGGCGGGTGCGGGAGCCGGTTGGCGCAGCCTAGGCCGCGCGGCCACTCGCTGCGAAGAACGCGACGTGGTGTATTGATTGAAAATCGAGGGCGGCGTGCGAAGCGGAAAACCACAACGCGGGGCCCTAACGAGCGCGATCCTTCAACGCGGCGGCGGTGGCGGCGAAAAGGCGAGGGCGGGGCGGGGTCAGGGGGAGGAGGCTGCGGGGCAGAGTGCGGGGCAATGGGTGGGGCGGGGCGTGGAGGGTGTCACGGTGCAGCCCTCGTTCGCGGAGCAGCTGTGGCGCGGTCGCCGCAAAGCGCATTACGTCGCTCCGGCCGCGAGGTCTCCTCCACCCCCACGCCATGTCGTTCGTTGCGCGTCCCCGCCCCGACCCCTCCCCGCCCCCCGCCCTCCGCCCCGCACACCGCGCCACGCGCGCTCTCGCCCCTTCGTCCGACGCATCCGCGGCGCACCCAGCTGCTCTGCGATCTCCGCGCCTCGTACTCACCACCCTCGCCGTGCTTGTTATCCTCTTCCTCGCCACCACCCTCACGCCCCTAGCACTACGCACCCCTTTGTTCTTGTTACTCCTTTCCTAGGCGCCCCACCCCCCCCCCGTGTTCGTCACCGCCCACCTCCCCCCCCCCTGGCCGGCGTGGGGTGCTGACCCCTCCGTTCGCCCGGAAAATCCTACCCGCCCACTCGGTCCATCTTCCTGCCGCTCGTCCAGCGCGCTGCCGTCCCCCGTCGCCGCGCCGCGAGCTGGCGACCTCCGGGAGGTGGCGCGGCGTCGCGAGCCAGCCGGCGTCCTCCGCTGGTAAATATTCTAGGAAATAATCCACCCGAAACAAATGGCGGCTCGGATCGCCCCGCCGCCGTCTCCGCGCGGCCCACAAAGGCGAATCGTTAGGCTCTCAGGCGCGGCTGCGCGCCCGCCCTCCACTCCCCGGCACCCCTGTCCTGGCGCAAGTGCAGCTCACTGCGCGCAGGGCGCTTGCCGCGCCTGAAGCAGCCAAAAGACCGCCGCTGCGGGCATTCTCATTGGGACAGAAATGAGGCAGACAGCGCACTTCCCGAGAGGTATTGTTGGACTAAAGGTGAGTTAGTGAAAAAGGGCATAAATAGCGCGATGATTTTGAGAGCAGTCAGGTAGTGATACAAGAGTGATGTAGTCGAAAACAATTATGAGAATGCATTTGTCTTACGTGAATTAAAGTGGAACCTGATGCGTTCTGGTCCTTAGTAACCGAGCTGACTTTGAAGAGAAAGTTAAAGCGCAGAAATGAGAATTGAGATGAAAAAATAGATACGCCTAATAATGAAAGTGGCATTGAAAAAAAAAAAAAAAGAATCGAGTCAGCAGGAAAGTTGCGATAAAGTAATTAATTTCAGAGTGGGGAAAAACAACGAGTACGGTTAGGGAGCATAAAAACAGCGTACGAACGAGGAAACACGTAATAGGATAGCGTGAAGAGAGGCCACGGCGAGATGGCTAAAGTGCGTTCGGGCTCGAGTGTGGAGGAGCGGTGCGGTAGCGCTCGGGAGGAGCCGGGGTGGAAGGGAAGCGCGCGGCACAGCTTCGATGCAAGATGGGCCGGCGAAATGCAACACCACTTGGCAAAGTACCAGTGGCTCCTGATCTCTGCCCGTAAATCATCTCTCGCGGTCTACCGATAAAATAGGAACACGGGCGTAAAACCGTGTACGTACTTCTTACGGCGCAGCTTGTTTATGCGCGTCCACACCGGGTCGCGACCGGGAGCAGCGGGGACGGTGGGAGCGGGGACAGGAACGTCGACGGCGGCGGGGATGGCGGTGGGGATGGCGGCGGGGTTGGGAAACAGCGCGGCATTGTGCTAATATGCGCTCTCTGCGGTCGCGCACATCTGGGCGAGAGAGGCCGCAATTGTGTTGGGAGATTTGGTAGCACTTTTTCGTATTTTATTCACAACAGACGCGGTTTCATATTCAGCCGCCATGACACGAGGACCTCACAGGAACAGTGCGAATTCCCTGAAATAAATCCTCCCATTTAAACCACAGTTGCTCTCGTGAAATACAAGAAGTGTAAAATGTGAAGAGGGGAAAAAGTAAAAACAATTTTAAATATCCACTACCAATACTCAGGCACAACATCAAAGTGAAGTTCTTTATTCCACTTGCAGCCGTGTGTACGACACACCTGTTGGATCCCTTTGTTAGAGATTTCGGGGAAAAATTCCGATCGCAAGTCAGTTTAACGGCTGGATCTGCACGCGTTGCGGCGTGCTATGATGTGGAGGACCGCTCGTCCGGACTTGTGCGTCGGACGACGGCAAACGCTGGAGACGAGCTTCTGCCGTCATTAAGCCACAGTGCGATCGAATTACCACATGCTCGAGTTGGGGAAGCGTTTGCAATTTCAATTCTGCAAACACACACTTTCCGCTGTAGGGGTTGCGTCGATGTAAACAACGCCAAACCGAAATAATTCAGAGAGTACACGAGGAGGGTAGACAGGACAGACAACAAGAGGTAAATGAGAAGATGGGCATAGGCGATGTGGACAAATAAAGGAGTAGGGGTGTAAAGGACTGATGAATGGCAGGAGCAAAAAGGAAAAAGTCAAATAAAGATATGGAGCAAATACGTGAATATACAGTCCGTTCTGAGTCGCCAGAAAAGGAAAGAAGGCCGAAAAAATGATTGCAATAATAACTATAGGAATATGCACACAAAAAGAAAATTAGAGAAAAGGCGAATTATAAATAAGAGAGGTGAGTGATAAGAAAGATTAAGAATCACCCGAAGCAGATTGTGACAGGAATGATTGTAACGAGATCAAATTCTACCCCACAAGAAGTCGAAAAATCCAAGCAACTGGGACGAAGCAATCAGGGGAAAGGCACATCGCAAAACAGCCGGAGGCAAAGGGGAGAGGCGGACGGGCTGGGCGCGGGTGAGGCGCAGTGACGCCGCGTGGCGTGGCGGGGCGCGAGGCAGTGGGGTGTGGCAGGAGGGAGGGGGCGAGAGGGCAGGGAGCGAGGCAGGGTGCGCAAACACGGCGCCGGCGACGGCCCACAAATTACGGACAAGCCCTCGGGAAGAACGGAGGCTCCGCGCGGAGAGCTGCACCAATCAGGTGAGGCGCGTCGTAAGCCTCCCGCGAGGGAAGCCTCCTCGGGCCGCGCGCGGGCGCTCATCAGGCCCGGCGGCGCGCCGCGGCGCTCGGCGGCTCCGACGGAGTGCTCGGGCGGCGCCCGGCGCCCGCCGCCCGCCGCCAGCCGCACGCCGCACGCCGCACGCCGCTCGGCGCGCGACGCGCATCTACAACGCAAAACGCGCTCTCGGCGACGAGTGGAGCGGTGCGGCTCCAAGCGCTCACTGCTTCGCCCCCAATATCCTCCGTCGCATCATCCACCGCGCCATTTCTCCTTCTGCCCTTCTACTCCTCCGCTTCCGTCTCGTCTCACCTCTTCAACTGCCTCCGCAACTAACGCATCTCCCACCTCCACCGCTATCTCCGCTCCATCCTCTATTTCCGCCCTTGCCTTCGCATCCTCCTTCAGCCGTGTCTCCTGCTCCTCCTCTTCTTCTTCTTCTTCTTCTTCTTCCCTTTTACATCTTTTTCTCCTTTTCTTCTACTTCTCTGCCCTTGCCGCCGCCACAACTGCCGCGTCTGCCGCCTCCGCCGCCATCTCCGGTGTCGTCGCCCCCACCATCGCCCGCGGGGCGGGAGGCGCATCGCCCGCGGCGGCGCGGAGGCGGAGGCAACTGCGCGGGCAAGCGCGCGCTGCAGACGCTGAAGCGAGACTCCGCCGCGCAGGGCGCACGCGCCTTGCTTATTTATTTGTTCATCCGAAGATTCTCAGCTGCTGAATAGCTCCCGGTTCTCAAGTTAGTACGGCACGGCTTGTCAACATCCTCGTGACATCATGACACACGACTCTTGTAATGGTGATACGGTATAATGTATGACGGAGAGAACAGAATTACCACGTAAAAGGAAGTCGCATGACTATTCTGTCTAGCATGCAATATGCACCATTCAAACATGTCAAACAGAGACGTGTGTTTCTAAAGGAGTCGCGAGAACGAAAAAGCACAGGAGTAGCAACATATTTTCCGTGAGTGACGCGTTGGTTACGGAGCTTTGTGCGAAGAACACAACAACGGTACGTGCTGTGAGACAACGTGGATAGATATTGCATTAAAATACGATAATTTCGCGACGTGAGCTACAGCTTGCGAAATCTGAAATAATGTGTTCCCAGCTCTTTGTTTCTTCATCTTACCAAAGAGTGCCAGGTAGGTACATGGGAAGTCTTTACTGGGGGCGGGGCCTGCGGTGTTAGAGGCGGTTGTAGTTGATGACGCGCGGTTCTCGGGTGTAGGCGTGGGTGGGGGGGACTGGGTTGCTTGATTACTTAGTTTTCGGAAGCGTCAACATTATGGTCACGTGAGAGAAGTGCATAGGCGGATAATGGAAGTTGTTCTTCCCGCGCTGGAACATGAAATCACTGCCGACATAAACATCCTCAGGAAGAAGCTCTATGTTGACGTGTGTTATAGTGTACTACAAGTATGTGTCAGTATGTATGCAAAAGAGTACAGGACGTCGGGTGAAGGATGAAGAAGGGAATATCGCGCACGCAGTCCGTGTCCCGTTCGTTAAGACACTATTCAGACACGTGCCTGGTATTTTTGGAGAAACCGTGAAAACCTACCAATCAAAGCAGACATTCAATAGAAATCTCCTCTAGACAGCCGTCGAAATCGACCCACTTACGTAGCTAGCGTCAAAAATCTTCCACCGGCATGACTGGAACGCTAGAACCGCTCGCTCAGCTAGGCTGTAGAGGCAGCGGCCACGGTGCCACTGAGCCATTGCTCGCAGCCCGCGCGGGCTGGCCGTGGAGGCAAGTGGCGAATAGCGTAGGGCACGAAGGGCGGGGGCTCCCGAGGGCAAGGCGTCCCCATTGTGAGAGGTTGTGGAGAGGAGCTGCGGAAGAGCGAGGGAGGGGAGGTGTGCGGGGACAACGCAGCTGGAGAGCGCTGTTGAGGCAACTGCTGGGGGATGCGCGTCTTCGTGGGCGACAATGAGCTAACGAGGACTTGAATAAATGCATCTCTTTAAAAAATTCATGAAATGTTAAATTAAAAAAAATATAGGCCACTACACCGTCCACCGTCCACATTATTTCGAGAAACATGTATGCTCTGTTCTCATATTAAACGTTTTTTTTTCACCCGTATACCGCATTTTTTAGACAGCATATCAGATGTAATGACGAATAAACGGCAGGTACCGAGATAAAACTGTTTTTGGCCTACTTCTCTAAACAGTACTTTCCATTTTCAGCAACTCCATTGAGTGTCACGTTGCATGCGCTCCGCCGGCCTCACGAAAGAGCGGACGCTGGCACCTCTGGCGGCCAACTCTTCGCAGGGAGCGCCGGTCATTCCGCTTGGAGTGGAGCAGGTCACGTGTGGTCCGCAGCGGAAGACGAAGTGCAGAGAATGGTGCAGCGAACAGCGCGCGCGCAGGCACGGAATCGGGTGCAGGGAATTGTCTGTGAGTGCGCGGACGCCCGTGCGAACGGCGCGGCGCGGCGCGGCGCGGCGTGGCGAGGCGCGGCGCGGGCGACGTGGGAGGCGGGTGGGCAGTGGTCGGACGGCGGGTGGGGCCGGGCGAGGGGGCGGGCAGCGGGCGGCCACAATGCCCGCTGATCCCGACCTCTTCACACGCACCTCAATCGCTCCCAATTACGGCGCCCGCCCTTGCCCGCGCCCCCGCCCCCCTGCCCCAGCGCTTGCCCCTGCCCGCCGCCGCTCGCCGTGCCCAGAGACCGCCGAGCCTCTGAAAGCACAACTCGCGAGTCGCCGTCTCATGCGGACGGCGCCAGGCGAGCCGTGGTTCAACACAAGTTCCGCGCCGGACCGAGCGACGAGTCGAAAGGGAGAGACGTGGAAGGCAAATGAAACGAAGAATGACAAGTGAAGAAAATTAAATAAGCAAGTAAAAAGAAGTTCATCTATTTAAATTATTAAATGTCATCTAGAACGTACAGAACATGTAGTGCAGTACAAATGCATTACAATACATGCACACAAATAGTTACATTTAAAATTAAAAACATGAACAACAGTAAAATTGTTGTTAATTTTTATTGAAAATATTAATGTAGTACATTGTTTCGGGTAGTGAAAATGAAAACAGACATGAATTCGAAAAGAGATAAATTTCATTGAACTCTAGCGGTTTGAAATAATCAACCCAGTATTACGTTAGAGATATTCATGTTATAGAGACAGAATATAACTGAACGTGTATGATTTGTTGAGTCAATAACGACGATGTATAAATAGGTACGTAAAATATACTTAGGCACCTTATTCACCAAATAAAACAAAAAAAATCCCTATACCAAAAGTGTGTTCATAAAATTATTTCAATGAACGGAACCGTTTACGTCCGCTCTTAAAGAGTTTTTATATTCCTGTGAAGAATGCAAGAATGATTCTTTACGACAGTCATCCCATTTGTGATCTAAATAGCTTTGCAATTTTATTGGTCACGATTCCCAAAGCTTTTTATATAAGAGGAAGACGTGCCGCAGATTTTAACGACACCTAATACGCTATGGATCTTTGGGTGAACGCAATAAGCTCGAGATGTTTTACGTTTTTTGCTAAAATCGTAACGTAATATTGCAGGATTTCCAACACGATGCAACGTAGCTCTTTTAAAAAGTCAAGGACTGGGGTCTTCTCTTCACTACAGAGCTGCTATTAGGCAACGCTCCACTGCGCTTTCGACACGACTGCCATAACGTGCAGCAGCGAAAGGCTAGGAACCGTTAGGGACGTGTTTCCGGAGTGGCGCTCGCCCCTATTACGAGCGCTCGCCAGATCTCGGCGACTCTTTGAAGGTACGCAGCAGGCGTAAGCAGAAGGAAGGCAAGGCACCAAGTGGCAGCTGCTCTCCTCCCCGACTTAACAATTCATAGGGCCGCGACATTCTAAGCGAAGGCACGGGCTCAATCGGGGGATCTTCCTCTTCCACTTGCCAGTGGCCCGTTACGTAGGAAAATTAGAAGGGAAAGGTCGTAATAAAAGAGGACGAAAGATAGGAAGGAAGGCGGGTAATGGTGGGGGTGGTGGCGCCGGAGGCTGTGCGGCGGGGCAGTGACGGGGCGGGGACGGGGCGGAGAGAGGGGGGTGGGAGATAAAGAGATTCCGCGTCGTTCTCGGCGTGCCAGAGCGCCGCAGAGGTCACGGCCGAGTCATTTCCCTGGGCCCGCGGAGGCGCGTTGATGATCCCGGCGGCGCGCGTCGTGCTTGGCTCGGCGCCGCCACCGCCGCCGCCGCCGCCGCCGCCGCCGCCGCCGCGCCGCCGCCGCCTCCGTCTGGCGCCCGCGCTGAGACCGCCCTCGTAACCCTACTGCTCTCGCCTTCCGAGAAAAGCCTCCGGAGTGTAAGAGGACGGCTTCTCCCCAATATTCTTAATTGTAATTAAGATGTGTGAACAAACAATTCAGAACAAATTATTTCAGAAACCGCAAATCTCGACAACATATTGAAAAGGAAATGGAGGTGCTGATTCAATTACTAAATAGTACGTAAATACACGAATCTTGCTTATTAGCATCTACTGTATAAAATCATCACACGTCACATCTATTTAGGATTCATCTCAATAACCTATATACTCTGTTCTAGACAAAAGATTTTTATCGTCTCTGTATTTCGCGGCCAAGGAAAATTTCCCCCCTTAACGACCGCTGTTCGGCCGACCATCTCCTGCTACCCTCATCGCTTATCTCCTTCACCTCTCGATGGCATTCTCGACGGCCGCCTTTCCACTCGCATCCTTCCGCGGCTTCCGTCACTTTCCCAGTGGGCGCGCGATCTTCATCATCACGCCCCCTCCCTGCGCCCCCCTTCTTCCGGTTCATGCGCGATTCCGGCCTGTGCGTGCCGCCTCGCGCCTCCCCGCCCCTCCCCAGCGCCCCCACGTTGGCCCGCGCCTCCCCGCATCTCTCCGCGCCGCCCTGCGCCGCCCCGCGCCCCCCGCGCTGCCCCGCGCCGGCCGGCGGCCAGCCAGTACCCGGCCGCGAGCCTCCGTTATTTTTTATGGAACTTCGTGCTCCATCTTTATCGCGCCTGCTCTTCATGACAGGACAAACGATCACGAGCGCTTCGCCCCACGGGCTACGGCTCGCGGTCCGCGGCGCGCGCTTTGACTTCTCCCAGGCGTCCGCGCAAACCGCCCGGCGCCTCTCGAGGATGCTGCAGCTCCAGGGAGTGGGAGGGGTGGTGGGGAGGGAGGGGTAGCGAGGGCTGGGGCCGGAGCGGCGGCAGGAGACCGAAACGAGACGGGCCGGTCGGAGGGGAGGAGGCGGAATTCGATGCTGCGATCGCGGATGGCGAAGGTTGCGGAAGTCCAGACTCGGAAGACGAGATGAAGCAGAGAAGATGAACATGGGGGCAAAGGAAGCGCCAATAAGGAAAGCTTGGGACGACGCAAGGGAACTCAACACACGCGCTGCGGCCTCCAACAAAAGTGAAAATCTGATCGCTCGGAAGTTACGTACCATTTCTCCTAGTACTTTTCCCTCCGCTTTTCAACTTTTCCCTCGCTTTCCTCTACATTAACTTTTTTGCTTTGTTAATTCCCTTTTGCTCGCATTCTCAGCTCTCTTGATTATACACTTCCCTACACTCTTACTTATTTTGCTCTCTTCACTTCCCATAGATTAATCCTACTTGGGTCGTTATTAGATATTTCCAATGTTCTTCCACATTGTTTTATCTTTCTCCATTTCTATCACGTCCAGTTCACTGAAATAATTGATTTTACATCGCTGGTTAAGTCACAATGAAGGAAGACAGTAAATAATTTATGAAAAACAGGTTAAATGATTCCCTCCAGCCTAAACCTCAGTGCTCCACGATTTGAACTCTACTGTCAAGTTACTCCCAATGTTTACCGTATCCCCCAACAACCAATAATGCTATATTTAATGCTTCTTATTGCCTGGGATTTCTCCAGAGGGAATTCTGACCTCAAATCATATTTCGGCGAGTTCCTAAACCTACTGAACATATAATTTCACTCATACATTCAGACTGCTTGTACTACCTCTTCTTGGAACTCCACATTTCCTATTTGTTCCTAAAGTCCCATCCTCCTATAGTGCACTTCTGCACCGCATGTGTCCCGTTCTTTACATAAGCCAACGAATCCACACAACGAATCCACCACTACCACTCCACACAAGACCTCTTCGCACAGCGCCAACGCGAGTGCCCCCACGACGCCATCTCGCGGAGAAGCGCACTACCCGAGAGTAACATTCAGAGTAATATTTGCAGATGATATGACAAAATCTCGCGGGTAGTGTCACCGCAGCAGCATTACCTCGTGTCGCTCTGTGTGTTCTTTTCCTTTGCAGCCCTTTCGTTAATTTACTCACCGCATTAAACGCACCTGATTAGGAAGAGCTTCGTGTAACCACCGGAAATAGTGAGCTTACCGCGGGGCTTAGCGGTGTACATCGGCCGACGCACAGCGGTTAAATCCGGCCGCTCCATTATCCCCGCTGCTTGTTGCAGAAGTACGTAGCTTCGGATATCTTTTCAGAGGTGCCGCTTTGTCGAGAGCGCGGGCGGGGCCGGGGATGAAGCGCGCGCGGCGGGGGTGGAGCGTGGGCGGGCGTGTGGGTGGGAGCGGAGGGGGGTGGGGCGCGGGGGCGGCGCGAAGAGAGGCTGAATGGCGTCAGGTGTGCGAGGTGGAAGCCGTAATACCATTGAATCCACAGCGCGGAGCAGAGCAGCTACAAGGAGGCGCGAGCGGCGCGGGATTCGCCGGCCTCCCTGCGCCGTGCCGTGCGGGCGAGGGCGGCGGCGGGGCGGAGCAGAGCGGAAGCGGGTGGAGGTGGGGTGGCGGGCAGGCGGGGAGGGGCGGCAGCGCGTGACGGGAGGGCTCGCAGCGTCGGGCGCTAATGCGACGGCGGGGGAGCAGCCGTGGAGAGGCGGATCACCGCCTCCAGCCGCCGCCGCCGCCGCAGCAGCAGCAGCGCTAGCCGCCAATATGACAGTTCCGGCTCAGCCGTTTGCGGCCGTCGAATCGTCGCCATCTCGCCGACGCTGCTTTGCTAATCATTTCCGCCTCTCACTAAGCTGTTATCAATGTCTACGACACTCCATCTCATTACAGATATTACAACCACTAGCTCCACTACCACTCTCAGGGCACAGGTCGATGTTATTATTCATCTTTCACCATTCTACAATGCTACAAATTCAAGCCCATGGTATATAAGACATTCATGACAAAATTATCTCGCCAACACACCCTGCACAATGCTTGTCAGCAACAATTGTAATAGGAAGTGCATGTAGACGTAAACATTTGCAAACAGTGTTCTAGAAAATAATCTAGCCACACAGCAATAAAATAATCCGAAACATGAAAACGGTCAATATCATTTCCGGTCATAAATACCCTTGCAGCCACGGTCCGAACAACTAACCATAATCTTACTACCACGACTGGAAACAACAGCACGACCACCAGCAACGTGAGATTCATACTACTAAGTAACAAGTACAGCGATCACCATCACGACGAAAATAGGACTTTGGCCCCACGGGATCCTAGTTGTCCAGCAGCAGAGACCAGGAGATGCCGCGGGTGGGCCGAGTCTCGCTGCGAAGGCCCCGCGGGGCGACGCGACGCGTGCGGACGCCGCCGCCGACGGCAAAAAAAAGCCCGTCTCCGAAGGTGCAATTACACACAGACGCCCCTCCACAACAAAAAGATGGTAAACAAGATTATAAAGAGTGTACGCCGTTAAGTAGAACACGGATTTCAAGCGGCACTTTTTAACCGGAAAAGGGAGAAAATCTCAACGAGACAGAGACAAATGAGAACTCTTTCCGAATGAAGCAGTGTAAAAATATCGGGTATGGTTTCAGCCTGTCAACAAATCCTCGCTTTTAAAAAAGGGAGAATCGTTTCTACAACTGTGTCTGGAAAAACTAATGATGTTCTTTGGACAGACATTAATGATGCTTAGAGGCGTCAACTTAAGATAAGGTACCATGAAGCACAATACATCATAAAATTTCTAGATAAACATCATTCGGCGTTACAGACAAAAGCATCAGCTATCACACAAATTTTCTAATCTGGCAATTTGGAATATCTTGAACTCGGAATCTCAAACGTTTTCTTCAACAAGACTTTTTGAATTCCACTTTTTCTCAAACGAATGGTGAGAACTAGCAAATGTTTTCTGTGAGCCTTTAATTTCAAAGTGATACAGAATGAAGCGTCAACATGAGCTCGTGGATGCGCTGGTTCCCGGAGAGCACAGGCCGGTGACACGAGACGTCGTCCATTGGCTTTGGAGAAGGCGTAAAAAGGAAAAGGAAGCCACGTCACGCGTTGCATGTCGGGTGGCAGGCGGGAAGGGAACACCTGGGTCGTACCGAGCAATCCGTTACAGCTTCCTCTCCCACACGTCAGGGCGACGGCCGCTCCTCCCCCCCTTCCCCACCCCGCTCCTACCCATCGCTCTCGTCCCCAAACGAAACAGCTCCTATTTTGGGTGAGGACGAACCGAGAGTTAAAAAAGCTTTCCCGTTGCAGCTCCTGCAGGACAACCTCAGGGCTCGTGGACGCCAGGGTCCGCGGGTCCTAGGCCTCGCCGCTAGGTAATGAAGCCATCACGACCCGACGAACGTCGCACTGTTCCGCACACTTCCGGCCTCCCACGAAACACGCCGTGCCAGCACAACTCGAAAAGTACCATTCGGAAAACAGCCAGGAGGAGGCGCAGAACTGTCTTGGGTGATCACATAATACGAAAACCTTCAAAGTTCCCTTATTAGGACCTCAATCATCCACTTATTGACAAACTAAATATTTTATACAACACTCATTACTAAGGGCGTGCAGAAACATGACATATAAGCATTATTAAATATTTTATAAAAGAAGAAAGTAATATTTCATCGTTCTTCAGGTTCTTAATTAATTCTTATATTTATATAAGTGATATGAAAATATCAAGTCTAATAAATGAGATATAATGATATGAAGTGATATAAGTGAATATCAAAATTCTTTAGTTCACCTCGTGAAATAAAGAATACCCCATTCAGAGGTAAGAAGGGCTCATTTCAAAAAATTAAAATATATATATAACAATTAGATTTAGTGATCAAGAAATAAATGTTAAGATTTATACTTTTTACCATGGAATGTGTCTACAGAAGTACGTTATCAATGCCGTCCTCGCAAACACTGATGGCGTTTTCTCTACGTGGTCCAGGTTAATGGTATTCAAATATTTAATCGAAGCTCCTGTAAATAGTACAATGGAAATCACAACGTAATACGAAGGTTGTTAGAGGCTGCATGTTCAGCTGGTCTTTCCATTTCAAACCCACATAACTTGCCTGGTCTATATGATCAACCCATTCCCGTCGAATTTACAGAAATGGCAAATATACGAGCAGTACACAAACTAGATACAATAGACTAATATGGCCGCAGAATCGGAACGCTATAACCTAACCTAACCCAATTTCGTACGCCAGCGGAGGCAAGTGGAGAGGGGCAGGTTAACAATGGAACGGACACTATAGGAATGAGGAAGCATTAGAAGGAAGAACTTAGAAGCTGAGAAGTAAGAAGTGTAAAGTTAATGAATGCTTACGCGATAAAGAGAAAAAAACAAAGAAAATATATGTTAAAACATTAATAGATCAACCACCAAAAGTCTTAGCGAATAATATAAAATGAAGAGGTCAACAGTATACAAGAGATATTATTGAAATAGATGATTTGAAATGAATGCAGGAATTAAAGTAATACGAAAGTTGTTAGTTTGAACGCAGCTCTCAAGAACACTGCGTCGATGAAATCAACTCGACCCTAGAAAATCAGTACTAATGCTGCTATCTAAATATGAAACTACCAAAGCGCTGCACAGCTCTTGAATAATGATGCGGCAAACGATACTTCTGTTCCATACACTTACCCAGGGAGCAAAACAAATGAAAAGTACGCGCTACTACGCAAGGGGTGAAGCGCACAAACAAGCGGGTGAGAGGAAAAGCAGGGAGGAGGGAGGGCACTCGCTCCAGCGCTCACCGCCCCCCAGCAGGACCCCGCCACACCCACGCCCCCGCACTCGCCCCGCCCCGGCCACCGCCCACGCCCGTGCCCTCGCCCCCGTCCCCGCCACCTGCACCGCCACCGCCATCGCCCACGCCCACATCCAGGGCGGGCGGTGGGTGGCACTGGCACGACAACTCGCGCCATCGAGTGCAGCGGCGGCGCAACGCAGCGCCACATCGAGTGGCGCGGCGCAGCGCGAGCTATCGCTGGCCCGCTGGCCCGCTGGCCGGTGGCCGGGCTGCTTTATGACTAATAGAGGGCGCGCGGGCCTCGATGGCCGGTGGCGGCGCTATCTGCAGCGGCGCTCGATGCTCGGCCCCTCCCCCGTGCGCCCGTGCGCAATCGACGCCACTTGAAAAGTCCGCCGGGCACCCGTCAGGCGCCACGCTGTTCCGCGCACTTGCGGTATCGGCGTCAGTTTGGCCTCGGATGACACTGTCCACTCGTGTGTCAAGTGTCCTACAGGGTTTCGCCATTTACATGCACGCAAATGAAATATGCACGTTGTTTTCAATTCGAGGTCAGCCTTCGTAAAATGTGTTCTATTTTGAACCAAGCCTGCAAATTGGGTAAATAGAACCATGAAACGTTCAGAGTACTAGGGACTCAAAATAGACGACGATAAGGGGAAAATCGTATCTGATAGACAACGATCTATTAAAAGAATTATAATCCCTTATATTATTCACGATGTAACAGTTAGTTCAAACTTGAAATTCATTTTGGATGAGAAATGCAATCTATTTTTAAAGATACAAAAAACTTAACAGCAATATTTTATAATATGGTTATTTCCGGAAACATGGCAAGTGAAGTAAGTGATTGAATAAATTGTCTCGAAATTTTAGTTTGTGGTCACTAATGGTAAATAAATATTCTACGTCCAAATAAAGATATGAATTTTCTAGAGATATCTGAAACATTATTAGTGCAAATGTAGGTAATTACCGAAGTCAATAATTCTTTCTTGAAACGAAAGTGGGCAAACATTTCAACACAATAACGAGAAAAGGAGATGCAAGAAGGGGAGATAACTTCCATTCGTGAAAGTTAATTACATGGTACCTTTCAAAGTCCATCAAGATATTTTCAGAAAACCTTAGAGTAAGGGAAACGTTTTACGTTCTTCCTCGACGAAAACACGCATAGACATTGTATAATGACTACAAATGTCTTGTAATAAATATAAACGAAAAATATCAATAATCTATTTTGAAAGTACATGAGTATGAAGGTCACCTTGAAGAATTGTGTCATTAATTCTTTAAATTTTTCACTAAAAAAGAATTTTGAAATAATGAAACAAAAAGTATGTCCTTCCAATATACCAATAGCTGTATTGAATCGAAAACATACTTCGTAAATTACAATTATGAAATTCCATAGTATACTATAAAACATATTTTTTTATAAAAATACATTTAAGTACAAAAATATTAGATTATTGTCGAAATTACAGAAAAACTACAAAATATTTTACACTCTACTGTAGAAATCGCGAGGAGGTTTGTACTTCTCTGTAGTTGTTTGAATGAAATTTCTTATATATTCGTAAACTTTGAAGAGAAAATGTTATACAAAATATAGAAGTAATGGTCATAAAATATGGGCATCAACCAAAGAAGCAAGGAAGCAAGTAAATATTGAAGCAAGGAATCAAGCAAGGAACCAGTAGTGTTGTGAGAGGGCTCAGGTGTTCGGGTTGAGAGGGCAGAACGGGTAGCGGGGAAGATTAGAGGCTGGGTAGCAGCGGAGAAAGCGGAGTCGCGAGCCAGAGGGGTGAGGGGGAGAAATAGCGCGGCACTGCAACCCACGTCCCGTCAGATGGGATTCTACAACACATTCACGTCCACAGATGCTATTTGGACTGCGCAGCCGACAACCCGACTCGAGGCCGGAGGAAAAGGCGTCCGCACGAGAGAAAACGCGACAAAGAAATGCGCGCGCAAAAAAGCAGCGGAGGAGAGATGAGCGGAGCGGACAGCAGCGCTTGCGGGCGGCGGTGGCGGTGGCGGGAGCTGCGCAGCGCGCCGGGCGGCGGCGGCCGGTCGCCCCGCAGGGAGGGGCCGGGGGCGCCTCAAAAAATAGCACGGGCCGCATCCTCGCAGCCAGCTCTCGGGTCAAGAGATTTGCGCCCGCCTGCGAGGTGGCAGCAGCTGGAGAGGAGGCGAGGGCGGCGGGGAGCGCGAGCGCGCTGACGAAAGTGGTGGAGGCGGAGGCAAAATATTGTCCCGTATGTAGCTAGAAGACGGGAAAACAGCAGTGAATAAAATAGGCTCGAAGATGCCAACGGTACGGATTATGGAGAAAGTAAATATTTTGTGGGAGTTGTGAGAGTTAATAAAGTGAGTTAAGACCAGAATGATGACAAGAGAGAAAGATCCTTCAAATTGTGGATGGCAAGTCATATGGAGTGCAACCACACAAAACTAGTATCGTAGGCTGTCATGTAAGAGCTTTCGGAAGACGCCGGATATGCTGAGCAGGGAAACGAAGACAGAGAAGTTGATTTGTTTGCCGAAGGGCAGTCGACAACACGTGACGTGATCCAAGGGTAGACGCTAAGCGTCACAAGAAAAAGGTGCCGCCAAGATCGCTGCGCAGCACGAGCAGAGAGCCAGGGGGCGCCGGTTTCGGGTTGGGAAGGGGCGGAGCAAGCGGAGCGGAGCAGGGAGGCAGGAACGGAAGCGGCGGTGGCAGCGGCGGCAGTGGCAACAAGCGACGACGGGAGCTCGCCGCCTTAATTCTTTCTCCGCGACACAACTTCGCGAAGATTCCGAGATGCAAACCTGTTCGTTCTCAAGCCCATTTATAAAACTTATCTGCGGCTGCTCATCAGTCAAAATCAATCATGATCATCCAAGTACTATATCCCGAGAGAAGGTTGCTTCTGCAAGAAAAATGTAGCTAAAGGGACAGATAAGACGATTAAAATGAATAGAACGAGAGAAAAAGAATCGCGGGAAGAAAAATGGGGAGGGAAAGGCAGAGCAGGGTGGTCGGGGCGCGAGGACATTCAACGCGCAGCGGGCGGCGAGCAGTGGGCTGACCCGGGCGGAATTCCATCACCCCTTCCCTCTCGTGCTCCGCCCCGCCCCCGCACCCACCCAGCGCCGGCGGAGGCGGAGGCCGGCCACTGCGGACGGCGGGCCCATTCAGCGAGTAAACACCTGTCAGCGGAGGGTGAATAAACAAAACAAATGACGCAGATGACACCCACAGACAGCGCGCGCCCTCTCGCCCCGGGCGTGTCCCACCGCCCCGCCCCCTCCCCCGCCCCGCCGTCGCTCCGTGCCGCCTCGCCCACCTCTTCCCCCGCAAGCCCATTACCGCCTGCCCAAAGCGTAGCGCCTCTCGTAACGCTGAGGAAAAGCGTAAAAGTGCGGGGCTTCATTTCACTAGAGGCATACATCCCGCAGGAACGTTCCCACGCAAAAGTCTATTTGCGCAGGCAATCACCGTAACACTGACGAGCGGTTAATAGTCACTCTCCACGGAAATATCTTCTGTAAAGGTATATTTCCGCAAGCAAGTATTAACGGCTTGACACAGGTAACCGGCATTCCATTACCGCTGAAGGGAACTTCATTTAAGGAATATACTGTCGCGGACAACAATACGCTGAATCCAAAAACAATTTTCCCTTTGTCTCCAAGCCATTTCTCAGCTGAGATAATTTTCCGGGTGTAATTCCAAATGTTTACGTTCTCTCTTTTCTGCCACCGGGAAAAACTTTTTTGAAGCAGCACACAAACGTTGAAAGCTACGTCGCCGACCTGGCGGGCGTACTGGCCGGCACCGCGGGCGAAGCGATGTTCCCCGTAAAGCAGCTCGGGGCGCTGCGAAGCACAGGAGGAAGAGAGGGCTTTGGACCACCTACCTTTTACAGTCCTTCCAATCTACGCTCGCGTTGCGTCGACACTGCAAGTGAGCGATTGCACCCTAGTACAAAGCTTTTATTTTTGAATTGTGTATTATCGCCAAAAATATTTTTCATACGAAAAGAAAAACTCGTTCGGGTTTTCGGAAAGGATGAGAGTTGCTAAACTTTCCACATGTTTTCAAAGGCAACATTGATACTGTAAGCACAAAGAGAAATAAAAAAAATTATTTGAAATATAGTCATTTAATTACTTGGTTTAAATGATCCATTAACTGTTCTGCAAAATAAAATTTCCAATTTAAGAAGAGTAATTTAAGTACAAACCTGACAGAAATTAAGTAGGTGTATATAATAATCTATTTTTAAATTCTTTACTGTAATGTTGAAATTCATTGTAAAAAGGTCGAACCCGAAATATAATTGACCTGATACCAATGGTTGTCATGCGTGAGAAAACTATGTAATTCAAACGGAATATCTCATTCCCGGAAACTGCCATGCAGGACTTCCGAGGTTTCGCTTGCTGCCCAGCAGCAATACGAAATCGCTGCAATGTGCAGAATTCTCGCAGTGAACATTGGGGTAAAGCAGCGGCCGTCTTCCAGTAACAAACCGAAAAGGATTCACGACCCATAAGAGAACACGGAGAAAGTTGTTAATGCGATGTATTGTT
Organism: Teleogryllus oceanicus; assembly: GCA_964035755.1. Classification (NCBI taxonomy): domain Eukaryota; kingdom Metazoa; phylum Arthropoda; class Insecta; order Orthoptera; family Gryllidae; genus Teleogryllus; species Teleogryllus oceanicus. The sequence continues at coordinate 132,287,172 of CAXIVR010000001.1, forward strand.
TACTGAATTGTCAAAGTAAAATTAAGTGAGTCTGTGCTTTTACACGCGCACACATTCTTGCTTTGCTACCACTGTAATGTATGCCACTGAATTTTGTTGGACCATGTTAATATTATAGTGTTCGAAGTGTTCCTGAAAACGTTTGTATAGTACAATGGATGTACTTAGTCAATATTAATTAATTCATTTCGATCGTAAAATAAAACCAAATTAGTTTTCAGTCCTTTTGCAACATGCAACATAAATGCATATTAAATGAATATTGCCTTTGCAGCAAGCTTGCACATTTCAATTTAGTATTATAATATTTCACACAATAACAGTTGGATTTACACAAGAAAAGAAATTTAATGGATTAATGTATACTACTATTTACTATAACTGTTGATAATATAAAATAAATATGAATATAATGAAGTTCTGTATCTTGTATTGAAATATTGCTATTTTTCTGTTACATTCAAACTTGTGTTGGTATCAATTATACTTATAGCCAGAAGTATTTTGCCACTACTTTGTGAAGTGCTCTTGGCGTGTATCTCACATTCACTCCTTAAGTTCAACTAATCTCCGTCAGGAAACAGTATTCTCCTAACAACTCTTGCAAGATTTCAACGCTAGAGAACCCCCTAGAGCCAGACAGCGTTCAGAGCACGTCTCCACCCGCTGAGGAGGCATTCCCGCCAACACCCAGAGCCTAGCAGAGACACCGTTCCTGAAGCCGCCCTCGTCCGAAGGCAGCTTCGCCGCCGCCCCCGCCCCGCCCCCGCCAGTCGCGTCGCGTCGTCTTGGAACCGCCACTTTGCAATTACCGGCGCCGCCGCGGCCGCCGCCGCCCCTCGCGATCCCTCGGCGGACGCCGCCCCGCTGCCCGCCCACCCGCCCACGCCCACGCCCGCGCGCCTCGCCGCCGCTTCATCTCGTCTCCTCGGCTGCCAGCCTCTCCCACTTCTCTCTTCGCTGGGCCAATTTGCTATTCCTCGTCCTTTTATTCTTATAACATATTTACACCCGTATTAGATGTGCTGCATCTTGTTCTGCCTTGTACTCTACTGAATCCGTCTTTATTGTTCCCTACGGTCCTTTCATCTCCGTCTTCAGTTTTTCACGGTGTGTTTCACTGTAACTTTCAGTCCCTCCCTCGGTTTTGTTTCGTAATATCTCTCTGTTTCATTGCTATTTCCTTACAGTTCCCTTGAAGAGAACTGTATGCATAAGTAGTGCTCCTGTTCCCGTTTCAACCTCAACACTGTTTCGACTTCCCTCGCCTCCACCAATCTCGGTGTTGGCCATCCCCCATGTCCCGCCCCCTCCCTCCCCCTCCCGTGTTCCAGCCTTCTCGCCCCCCTACGCTTCTCGCGCCGCGGGGGTCGTAGGCGCCGTATTCCGCAAGGCGCGCGGGCCGCGGATATCTGCGACGGCCCATCTCCCGCCGAACAGCGATACAGTCGCCAGAACGCATTTACAGAGTCTTTTAACGAGCGCGGTCTGCGGAAAACGCCGCCACGATCGCCGGGCGGGGGCGGAACAGGGCGGAGCGGAGTGAGACGAGGCGAGGCGAGGCGGAGAGATCTCGGCAGGAGGCGGGGACGCACGCGAGTAACGGGGAAGAGGGAAACGAGAGCGAGAGCCGCGGCGGCCGTCGAATGATGACGAGGCGCTCGGAAGTGGTGTGCAGCGAGGAACACGACGCAGCGTGGCTTACGCACGCGCCGCCCACGCAACGCGCACTCGGCTGCCGCGGCTGCTCCTGTTGCGCCGCACGAAGCCACTGCGCAGACGGATCCGAATCGACGGAAAAACGAAGAGATTTCGTAGGACTGAGCGTCGTTTGCGATGCAATTACGCACTCAGATTACTGGAAGCACGCTGCCTTCCAATGACCTAACTGGCAAACACGTGCCGTGCTGGAGATTACACTGCACACCGCTTCCGAGCGCCAGAGACCGCTATCGAATTGACGTGAACCTAACATTGATGCTGATACAAATGTCTCTTCGAGGATGTGAATGCGGGAACAAATAAAAAAGTGTAAGAGATAAAATCAATACATTCTTGACAATGGCCATCTAGTAAATTAGAACGTTTCAGTGTTGTTCGGTTACTCGCCATACATTGAAAACTTGCAACTAGATGTGATGATTGAAAGGTCATATATGTATTTAAAAATTATGAAACCACCTTAACCCTGCAGCAGTTTCAGAAGCTTATTGTAAAGTGTAATGTATTTTCAGATGAATAATCCTCAGGATATGATGGAGCTTTATAGAAAGGAAACATAAGGCTTTATGGAAAAGACATAAAACAAACAAACTAAAAAGAGATCTGTTGCTATCGAAACATTCGAAGTTTTGCTTTAGGGGCTGTATATTTTCGTAGCTCAATAAAAAGGAAGAATCGCGTTCAGCCTCCGTCAGCGCAGGGAAGTATAAAAGCTACGCAGAAAAACAGTTTGCTGTCGTCGTGGTTAGTGCTCTGGAACCCATAAACTCCGCCACACTGCAAGTCAATCAGAGTGAACACAAGTAGCATAACAAAGTCGTTCAAGAACTGCAAGGTGCAAGACCTGCACGACGCAATTGCGTCACGAACGCCATCATTCATGCCATGATCTAAGTCGTTCACCGTGCACCTTCGACTACTGCACGCCGCCGCTTCCATTTCGCTACCGTGCCGCTTCGATTTCGAGATACAACTGTCGACCGCTGATACAGTAGAAGTGTTTTTAGTGCTGCGTGCGACGAATTGCAATGGCAAGTGCGAAACTTAATAGCTACAAAGAAGAAACTAAAGGTAAGTTTAAAGTGACATCACACGTGAAAAGCATTTACTTGAACCCGAAAATGTAGCCCTGGGTAGCCGATATCGTTAAGGAGGGTGGGCCTTGGAGGTCTCACCTGGAAAGGTCTATGGGTTCGAAACCCGCCTCGAACATAAATACTTGCTCGTGTACTGTAGCATAGTAAGGATCTCCGAACAACTATTCTAGCGCCTTTTATCACTTTTTATTCCATTCCTTACCAGCCTGTTGGCGCAGGGGCTGAGTGCTGCTTCGTAAAATTACTTCAAGGCTAGGATCCCGCATAAGAAATGCGTGTTGTATGATGTGTGGTGACGGAACAGATACAAACACCATGTATCAATCCCCAAACCCATTTCCTTCACATTACATACCAAGAACCCCTCCTCCAAAAAAATCGGCTTTCCTTAGCTGACATGGGACATGCGACTGTGGGGTAGCTCGGCAGTTGTATCTATTTAGTGACTATCGGAAACGGACCATACGGGCCATCACCAATAGCTGAAGCTGGTGGGTGGGGATTTGAAGTGTTGTGAGGGGCAGGTGGGTTAGAGGGCCTAATCACTAAAAGACGACCTGATACAAAATAAGCACTAACAAAAAATACAAGCTAGCAAAACACGATGCACTTAATTTCTAATTTTAGATTCAATTTTTATCTTTCAGACGAATGATGACGATGATTAATTATATAACACTGCAAAAAACAGTCGTGCGTTTTTACAATTAGAAATTAAAAATGTAAATTACAAAATTTTTTCATTACCCTTGAACATTACGAAGCTGAAACGCAATTTTTTGGCAAGTTTTATTTTTCGACTCTTGTTAAAAGGACATCAAAGAGCCCACATTTTGCTTTCCCATTTCTTTGGAGAAAACCTAACCGTCACCGCACGTCACTCACAGGCTTTATTCCACTTCTTTCCTCCCCATTCCTTGTCAGGAGCGAAAAGTTTCTGCAGAAATAAACAAGCCAACTACATCATTGTATCACACACTTCTGAAATCCAATATCCTGCAGTTTTCTTTCACGGAATCTCTACAAATGTATTTAACCACTTTTCGAAATGAGCATCTAAACGCAGTCAACTGTCACGCGCAAAGCACAATGGAACCGCTTCTTTCTTTGAGCGTCTTAGTCCCTCTGTTCCTCGGTAACCAGAGAGCAAAACCAAAGATCGGTTAAATTTTAACAGAAATCTTAAAGGAGAAATAACTAAATAATGGAAGAGAAGCTATTCCTTCTTCTACTATTCGTGGTAAAGAATTTCTTATATTTCTGCATTTTACATAAAAGAAAATGTTCAAAACTGCACATAGGTTTCACTAGCACATATATTTTTCTGGACGTAAAAATGAATGCAATTTACTATTTCTTAATAATATCGCCTTGGAGAGCAATGCAAACATATACCTCCTCATGATCTATTTACCAAAGCAAATATTATTTCAGAGTTAATTTTCTCTAGATAAATACATTCCAAAACATTATAACATTCTGCATCAATAATATTATATTCTGACATTTTAGTTTTTCATGAGAAGCGAAATCATGGGTTTGGGAACATAATTGAACATGTTGATTTTTAAACATGTAAAAATATTATGGTAATAAAAAATTATAATAAAAATACACATATGAAAATTTACTCGCAAACTCTTATCTATTTGCGTTGAAAACATGAGATCGTAGTTAAAATAGATTTCTGAATTAAATTGTTTATCTTCCGTTAGTGTGAAGAATCCTATTTTACAGGCCAGGAAGAGTAAGTCACAAGAAACTGTAATCAAGAATAACAATGTACTACAAGAAACGGGTGAAAAGAAAATAATTCCAACAAGTTAGACTGAAACCGACCGTACATTCTGTTAGTAAAACGTTGCAAAGATGGAGCGACACACCTGAGAAAGTATATTACGTGGAACGGTGTATTAGACAAAGTTATTTTAGAGATACGAGAGTGAATGTAATAATATTCTACATGCGTACCACATCACTAGGAATATTCCTAGGAATTATTACCCAGACTCGCTACTTTCTCCATGCTAGTAAGTAATTTTTCATTCCCTGGGAAGTGAAAAGGACATTTCAAGGAAGAGTAATTCTTATCTTAGTTGTACCTGAGCACAGCTGTTTCTCTTTCGTTCATGGAGATGTTAAGTGAGTATCTAGATGTACCCACATGTTTATTGTATTATCACTACACTTTCCTTTTAGTTTCTGTAACAAATATTGTACAACAAAACACTAAACAACGTCACGACAAAAAATTAATATTATGAATGATTACGCGGCAATTGAGAAAAAGGACAAAGGAATTTGATGCTCGAGGGAGAGGTCTGCGGGTATGCACGACGACAGATGTATGTCTCCAAGCCGGTGCAACAGATGGGTTCAGGTGGTTCGGCGAGCACACGGCGAGGGCCTGGGAGGCAGAGTTGAGAGCGGCGAAGCGACGCCAGAGGGAGAGAAGACGTGAACCGGGAGCGCGGCGAGCGTGGCGGGACGGAGGAGTGGCTGAGGCGTCAGGGCAAGGCGCGGCGGGGTAACGGAAGGAAGGCCACCGCAAGGAGTCGCAGTGAGAGTGGCGGGGCCTGTCCGCTGCTCACTCACGCCGCGGCCGACCGCCGCGCGCCCACCCACGCCCACCGCCGCCCGCCCGCTAACTCGCCTCGTCCCGCTGCGCACGCCACAACCGGTTCGGGGGGCAATTTCGACTTTGCCATGGGAACTGCCAAATTTGTTAATAACGTAAATAGGCAAGGTCGTCGTTACGAGAAGAAAACGTCGTCTTTATGGATATTATACTCAATTACCCGCAGGTAATAAACTTAATTACTGCTCGACTTCCGAAGATAAAAGTGTCGACCGAGTGTTTTCCGCGTGGCGCCCTCTTGCGCGGCTGGCGAGACTATACTTTTACGGCGCGCACTTCTTCTTGCGCGCCGCATTATCATATTTTTGACGTAAAATGCGCGGGAATTAATGTTATGCCCGCGGAAACGATGTACCTTTCGCGGAGAAAGGCGCGCGGCGAGCGCGAAAGCGGGCCGGGGCGAGCGCCCAGACAAAGCGGCGAATGAGCGCAGGAGCGAGGCGGCGATGGAAGGCGCAGAGGCGAACAGACCCGACGCGACGCGACGCGATGCGATGCGATGCGAAGTGAGGGGGGGCGTGCAACCCGTTCGACATGACGTACGACGATGGAAGTGACGGCAGTGATGGGGTCGGCGGTAGAAGCGATGAACGGAGACATACGGCGAGAGGGGAAAAATAAAGGCGGCAGGAATGAAATGCTGTCGGGGAGAAGGAAAGAAGTAAATTGCACAGAAGCGAAAAACGCCATCAAGCTAGTAACCGTGGATGAAGAAGAAGCGAGATAGTACAGACACGTGTCGCATTAGAAATGTTAAAAAAAAACATGATAGTTTCCACAACAGTAAAGGTTATGAAAACGGACACAGGAGTGAAAGAATCATCGGTACTAGTGGGAGATAGTAAAAACAACGGGTGGTGGTTAGGACAGGGAAATAATCCATCAATACGTGAAAGTTGATCAAAATAGTACAAAATTCGATGGAGTTAACAGAGACAAACACTAATTAGAGACGAGGAGGCTTTATATATCAGCAAATTAACACAAAGACAGTAACAGACAACAGCTAAAATCCACAGGGATTGTGGATGGATTTGTTGGGCATATAGTCCTACAAATAATCAAATAATATACGAGAACGGAGTTCTCTTATCCCTTTAAACCGCTCCGCTTTACCCCGTGAAATGCGCGGTTGCCAAATTTCTTTTTTATGCAACCTACAACGGTCACACACATTAGTCAATTAGAATGAGCACTGGGTTTTGACGCTAGTCAACATGAACGCACGAGTATGGAAGACAGGGGGACTAAATTACACTAACTGGGTTGTCATGACGGGTTTACAAACTGAGCATGCAAATTGCATTACCGGTATTATGATGCGTAATATCAACGTGAATATTAAGGCTCAACTGTCATCCGTGTTTTCAAACCATCAGCCATCATATATTAGTATATCCCAATAATTTTCGAAACTGGCCATCGCCATGTAATGTAAATCCTCCACGCGAAAATATTCTTACCTTCAATCAGCTAAATTTAAATTTAGCTCGTTATGTACGCCATTCGTAGAAGCCCTATTGCAGTTTGCAAACCTGATACAGACACGAAACGGGCTTGTTTCTAGATGCCCGAGCTTTTGTGAGCCATACAACGCGCGCAACAAAGACTATTCTCCGACGCCATCTCTCCTCGCGCGCGTTCCAGTCTTTCCGACAGCTCCCCGCCAGGTTGGAACACATCGCAGAGGCGAGCGAATAGGGTTACATAACACCCGCATGGCTCCATAACAGCGGCCCTCCGCCGCTAATTGCCGGCTTGGAGCTGCGTCCCGCGCGCGCGAGCGGCGAGCGGGCGGCAGGAAACGACGCGTCGGCGACGGGCAGAGAGAAGGCGGTGGGCACATGGGGAGGGTGGAGCAGCGAGGGGAGGGGAGGGGAGGAGGAAGGGGGAGGCCTGGCCGCGTGGCCGCGCGGAGTAAACAGGCCTTAATGATTCCGTGGAACTGCAGTAAATCGGCCGCGAGGGGAAAAAGCGGAAGCCGCCTTCCGCGGGCGAGCGATGCGTTAGATGCGGGCTGCGCGGCGTGGATAGAGGCGACCGAGCAATCTCACACACAATTCAGAAAATCAACATTTCCGTCAAGAATACACGCTCAAGAGATTGTAACTGCAATTCACTCACCATGGCGCTACCGCTCCATGACACCACCGCTACGCTCAACACCATGTTATATGATTTATTAATTGATGGTATCAATGCATTAACCATAAAGAGTACAATATTAAGTTATAATGCGCAACGTGATATTCACCGGAAGGAATAGTCAGTTCGCGAAATCCTGCACCTCGACTCAAATGCTTAATGTGTAGTGGGTCATCATGTCTCTTCCTCGATGAAAGCGGGTAATTCGAGAGAGGTGTGGACGTGTGTTTTGGCGGCAATGATGAGCTCAGTGGCCGAACTTACACCCTTGCCTTTTCATTTATTCTTCGGCTTCAACATTCGCAATATCTACAGTCATTATCCGTGTTTAGCCATTATGACATTTTCCCCTGCATCACTCATTAGTCCAATTTTACGGGTTTTTCTCGCGGCATATATGGACCTATTTACACCTATCTCCGGGGTCTTTAATGTTTCTCACCTTCCTCACGACTTAGGAACTTCTAACAATTTCACTCCAAAATATTTTTTTATTCCATCGTCGCTCTTCCTGAGAACGTTTTATCTTACATTATTAATTTCAGAGAAAGCAAAAATTCTGTGTTGTGGTTTTCTTTCTAATAAAAGGTCTGACTTAATTAATTTTTGAACGCTACGAAGTTTAAGAAAGATAAGATAGCGAGGCTATAATTTGTTTATACACAAGAAGTTTTGAATCAACATTCCAACTATACGTATAATACACATAATAATTCGTATGTACCAATAGTGAAAGATATGAACGTGACATGACAAATTTACATTAAAAATGGAATTCAATATCCAACGTTAGCAACAATTACACATTGTGTAAGAATATTATCGATTTTTAAAGGAGAAAAACAAAACATGAATTTAATTTATTTATTTATTATTGATTATCTGATGGACTTTCGTCCGAAAAAACAGAATAATACAAAATAGCGTGGTCCTTTTATGATTATTAATAAGAATAAATTCGTTTTCGGAGCTGAGAAACATCGTTTGCTAAAAACGAAGTAAATAAACAGAAAAATAAAGCAAATAATTCTTTTTTTCGGTTGATACAAATGGTTCTGGTGACGTTAACACCGTCTAGAAAAAAGTTTTAATAACTCCAATTAGATCAAATTTTATTGAGGTTTTCGTTAATTTCGTTTTACACAGAGCATGCGTACACTAAAATGATACCATGGCAAATAATTACTGTTCTTATTTACTACAGATGAATTTGATTAAAAATTGTGTAAAACTGACCGTTGTCACCGTCACCGATCCCTTCGGTATGCAGTACCTTTAAAATATTTTAGATTTTAATGTCATAATGAACTAGTCAATGCTATTGCGAATGATACAAAAAATAAAAATATGTTCTGTAAGCGACGCTTTCAATATCTGTGACTGACATTTAGAAGCATGAAAATATTGAGATTTTTTATCAACTTTCCAACCACACTCTTGCCCATTCATTTTAAAATAGCGATAATATTAAAATACATATATAATACAGTTAAAAGTAATTCTCTATTGAGCGCAATATGTCATATTCCACTAATTTATTGCGTTTGCCTTATCTTCGCGTTACAGGAGTTCACTGATATCACTCAAAGGGATTTTTGTGAATGCGGAAGGGTGTGTGGGTTGCAGATTAATTAAAATAGCGAGTGGTAAATTTACACGTCGCGTCAGCAAGGTTTTTTGGCGGAAGGTGAAAGAATTGGACGTTTTGTGTCGTATGACTTCGAACATCATGAAGCGTTAGCACTGCTTATCTTTCTTTTGTATTCATTTTACATGAACGTACGTTTGATAATGTGCATATTTGAGGCCTCAGCAAAAAATACTTTGTTAACAAAAGGTAAACAGTTCATCAATCAATAATCAGAACAATGTCAGTCATTAGAGAAAATATTTTTTTTTTAAATTACGGAGCTAGGTTTTGACCAATTTACATTTCATAAATTCTTTTCTTAATGTGAAAAAGACATACTAATCAGGGATTTGAATACAAGACGTTTCGAAACACTGAATTGGGTATTTTTAGTAAAAATATAGACTGCATAAATGTAATTAATTAGATAATTAACTAAACAAAGCGTAACGGCCTGGTCGATAGGTTTTACGAACATGATGTCACCACTGCATCTGAACTCTCTATATGTGGTGGTTGTGAATCCGAAGACGAGTGAAGGTAGATTATTGAAATATATGATTAGATGGATGGATGGATGGATTTGGAGGAATGTTAAACGTAAGATGTTCATGTATTTCTATGTAGGCCCAGCAATGTCATACAGGAGAACATGTAAACCGTCCATGCACCGGGTTTCAGCATTCTCTCCTAACACTTTCCCTACCACTAGACAATAGCGTACAAATTTTCACGATACCTCCTTTCCAGGAGTAGCAATACTGTACGTAGGGAATAGAAATATATCACCAGATGATGGTCTCGTGTACAGTTTCACAGGCGAGTCGTCCACAAACATGCTTTCAAGAGAGGTCGCGGAGTCGCAGCAGGATGGGATGGGATGGGACGGGGCGGGGCGGGAGGGGGCGGGGACAGGCGGGGGGAGGCGTGGTGAGGCGAGGCGAGGAGGGGCGGGGCGGAGATGCAAGGGGCCGCGCCCAGAGAGGTCAGTTAAGGGCTCGATAAAGCCCGGGATCAGCTCCATCCCGCGCAGATAGGGCGCATCGCGACTCGAGCTCCGAGCGGCGCGACGGGGATGGCGGGGGTGCGGTGCGAGGGAGGGGGCGGGAAGGCGGTCGCGACGCGGGCGGCGCCGCGCCGTTTCGCGGCTCGTTTCCCGCCAGGTGCTCGCCAGCGCCGGCCCCGGAGGCTGCACCTTCGCCACCCCCTCGCCCCTCTGCCATGACCACCCTCTCTGCTCGTTACAGCCCGCCACTCCCCTCGGCCGGGCCGCTCCGGGAGGATGGCCGAGCAAGAAAAGCCTCGAGCGAGATTCCTGGCGAGAACTGGTCCCAGGAATGCTATCGGTCAACGTAGTTTTAACAACGTCATTACTGCTTTTCAGACGATTCGGAATATTGCACGAGAATTCCGCTAATGCATCAATGTGCTTTCCAAAATTGACATTCACGACAATGTGATGACGCTAATTTAATACAGATCAACAATATCGATATCAATCCATTTTTAATACAAAATTTTACGTTCACTGCTGTACCATTGATAATGCATTAACAATATTATTTTCATCTATATAGAGGAAATTATTGTGAAATACTTTTTACTTTTTATTTAACGCCAAAAAATATTACAATTTGTGTAAATGACGTATGGGAGTGCAATAAATGGTTAACTTCAATTTCTCCCCCCTTTTTTTACGAGTCACAAAACCTTCAAAATAACATATGATATAATATTTTCTGTTGATTTTGAACATCCTGAACCATTACAATGTAACCTGGGTATTATGAAACAGTCATGTATAATTCGTCACTTTCACGGAGACACCTGTGCATTATGAGAATTCCCACTTATGTCATTAACAACTTTCAGAGAGCACAACTGATCATGTGACATTCACAAACGGTTTGCCAAAACTCTCGTCCTTTCTAGAACTCAAATTGGTTCCGCAGAGGTGGGTTTAATTTAACTGGGCGAGCTGTCCGTGAGCCGCTCGTGCATTTTCGCGCTGGGACCTGCGACGCCGCCGCCACTGCTGCCGCCTCTGCTGCTGCTGCTGCCGCTGCCGCCTCCACAAAGGAACAGGCGCGACCTTTCCCGAAAAGTAAACTCGCCCATTCCCGCTCATATTTATTCAGCGCCTGTAATCAAGTCGGAGGATGCACTTTAATGTGGGAGCCGAAGCATGAAAACATCGCAGCCACCAGTGTTCGACGAGCAGCCACCTAGGCCGGCGCTCGGCAGCCCTTTTTTTGCCTACTCGCCGCTTTTAGGATTACTCGTGGCTAAAGAGCGACAGCCGGAACCAAATAAATGGAATAAAAGGAAGTGGAAAATTTATTTATTTGATTATACTCACTCTCATGTTTTTCCTACTCTAATGATAAATATTTTAATAATAGTAATATTAATACTACTAGTAATAATTTATAAGAATAATATTTTGTATTTAATTAAGAGATACAAAATATTCAAATTGATAGAGGAACATTCAGTATTATCCTCAAAATACGATTATTTCCGAGAGTTTTCGCATATTATACGTTTCACAGAATTCTCAGAATTAAGTCGACACCTCCCCTATAAAAATTCAAGGCACGACACATCTGATCATTCTCTGGAGAGATTTCTCTGCGGTATGTCATTACGGTCCTGTTATTCTTGGTAACAATTTCATTCAAACGGTGTGCTCTTTTTAGTCTTATCATGCACTAACAAAAAGTATTATAAGTGTTTTTACAACGTTTTACATTTACAACGTTGAAAGTTATAATGGTTTAAATGTGAACGACCAGAAACGGCAATAATACTATCGACTACTTAAATTAGGAGAGCACAAATTCAGTGCTCCCAGCACGCTACTTTGGGGCAACAGCCCACCACAAAGAGGTATCTGGATGTGGTGTCTACACCCCGCACTCGAAGTACAAGCTGAATGATAGCACGCCCAAGAGCGCTGACTGTTTAACCTATATAGTATTTTGTGAACAAATATTTTGACTCATTCTTTCAAAGATTTGAGGCCAGGGTCTGGCAAGTCCCTGGATTGGTTGAAGGTTCTTCTCCCACATAAATACCATAGTCGTCGCCACTGACATAGACATCGCCATCGTCACCGCCACAACCGCAACCAAAGCCACAAACGCCGCAGCAACGCACCGCCACTCCGGCCGCAGCGGCCGCACGCACCGGCGCCCGCACGCGCTCCGGTGGCTCCACGCCCGCGCGACCTCGACGTCTCACTGAGCAATCGCCGCCATGGAGCGCGCGCCCGAACAGCGGGGGCTCAATGGGCTTACGCCTCTTAGAACACTCATCTCATTTCAAGTTCATTTGTTTGATTGATTCATTTTTTCGTGTTTCCGGGCGCGTCAACTGCTTCGGTCATTAGTCCCGTTAGTGTAGTGCATGTTTTTTGGGAGATGGCGGTGATCTTCCCCCGCTGCATGTAGAGATCCGGCGCCGACCTACCGTCGGCTAGTGGGGTTTCCCCCTAACCAGGGCTCTCCCACCAGCGGCACCTCCCCAGCCGGGACAGGCTCGAAGCTCCCGATCGGTCTCCCGGAATGTGTGGTTGTGTAGTGCATGTTAGTGTAAGTGTATGTGAAAGGGGAGAGGATGGGACAAGGAAGACGAAGGACAGATCGCGCGCGGTCCGTTGCACGTTTGGTAGGGTACTGCACCGGCATTCACCTGGTGTTGATCGGAGAAACCACGGAAAACTACCGATCAGAGCAGCCGGCCGCTAGAATTCTCCTCCAGACAGCGACTGAATTCGACCTAGCTGAAAAGCTAGTGTCGAAATTCCTGCCGCCGTCAGGACTCGAACCTAGGACCTCCCGGTCAGAGGCGCTGCAGTGACATCAGTTATGCACTGAGCTCCGCTCCCCTAGGACCTCCCTTGTGCTCGTGTTGTCCTTACATGTCGGTTCTCCCAACAGTTACCCCAAGGTAAACAATCAAAGTGGTCGCTACATGACCTAGCAGTTAAAATCTACCTTAAAAAACGGTATGTGAAATCTATTATTACTTGAACGTAGAACGAAGGGCAAATATCGCGTCGCCAGCATGACGTCAACCCGTGCCACGGAAACCTTTGGGTACAAGTTGCTAAAGATTGACAGCTGATCATTTGAGGTAATGAACTTTATTTTAACAGTTTACAAAAACATTATCAAAACTATGAGATTGCATGTGTTTACCACATTCGCATCATAAATTATCTGAAAACTCCATTTTGTGATGTGCCACAATATTAAACTGCACAGCACAGATGAGGGTAGTTATAAAATATATAATATATGTAAACGTCATAATGGTATTGAGATAATTTGTGCGGTGTTATAGTGCAAATATGGAAATAACGTGAAGGTTACATTACATTTGGAAGATTGGTATGCACGAGAGATGATGTTAATAATAACAATGATAATAATAACAATAATAATAATAATAATAATAATAATAATAATAATACATAATATTTAAGATTCAAGGTTTTCGTTTAGAAAGATATTGAAGATTTCTACTCAACTAAATTTCGTGATTTTGGGTTTAAATGAAAGGCAGTGGGCCCTAGATGTGTTATCACTTGCTCTTATTAACTGACAACCTGGAGTATACTTTTGTATTTAACCGACACCTAACATCTTTATTATTACTCCCTATATTCACGATTAAAGATGATTTCGATTTAAGTAGTAGAGGGGAAGTGATGGAAGGAATGAAAGGTGAAATTAGAATTTATCACAAAACCGCCGTCCGCTCGTTTTGCTTACCACAAATTGAACACGAGTCGGTCGGGATTTTAGACCCAGTTGTCAGAGGTGGAAGGCGCACACACTGACCGCTGGGGAACGGGTCGCGCTCTCATAAGGCCGTGAGGGGGCAGGTGGTCACTACACTGACAGCAAGAGCAGGCGCGCCCACCACTAATTTCGAGGGCTCCTCCCACTTCCTTCCTGCGCCGCCAGCGCATCGTCCTCGCGACAGGCGGTTCCGGGGTGGAGGCGGGGGCGGGGCGGCGACGGGGCAGGGGAGGCGGCGGGCACATCGGCGCATGGGGTTCCCTCGGCGCCCACCGTCCGCACAACCGCTCAACTGCCTGCCCCGCCCCCGCCCGCCCGTCCGCGCCCAGCGCGCTGCAAAGCGACGGCGCCCGCGTGCCTGCGGCGTTACTCAGGCGAGCCATCGACCTCTTATAACCAAACTATACCCTGAAAATGGAATACTGAAAGTCCTCCCACGCAAGGCTGGTCGAGAACAGCCATTGTTCACGGACCGTTTAGCATACCCAGGCTTTCAAGTCTACACCCATATTTCATAGTGTAACGCAGCGTGGCTTCAGGCGGACACCGCCGCGCGCGGGGCGCGGTGGCGGCGGGGGCGGGGCGGGGCCGGCGGGGAAGTGGCGGGAGAGTGCGACACGGGGAATTGGGGGCCCGAGGGCTGACGGAGGCGCCGGAGAAGGGTGGCAGGCACGCGAGGATGGCAGGAGAGAAGCAAACAAGGAGTTGAAGGAAAAGGCCACTGAGGCACGACGGGCGCCGAAGGACGAAAATAAAGAAGAGGAAGAAGGAAGGAGCAGGGGAGAAATGGGAAACGGGAAATAATGTGGTGACGGAGTAACAGCCTTGAAATTTCATGACTATTCACCGGAAGTCCTATAAGCTTTATGAGAAGGGACGGGAGCAATATGAAGTTGCCGGAGATAGCAGATGATAGACATTGATAGAGAAAGCTCCAGTGCCTTCGGAATAGTTTCGAGAACGGCAAGCCGTGACCAGCATGCATCGATTAGGCAGGGAAATGGGGTATGAAGAAAGTTCCATCAGTCATTCGACAATATGCACCAGCGACTTCGTTCAATCTACCGTGGAAGCGAACGCACAACAAATATCAGACAATAAAATACGATAATTTCAAAACCAAGTTATTATTTTCAAGGCTGAAGCGCGAAATAAGATAAAGAAACATACGTATTTAAAATGATTTTATATATTGCTAAAAATAATACTTCTACTTCGTTCCACATATTGTACATTTTTCAACACAAGAGCGAGTCAATGTTTAGGACACTTTTTGAATCGAAGGCTGTCAGCTTACGTGGAGTTACATTTTGTTCGTGAAGCCATGTGCCGGATTATTCAATAATATAAGAGCAATATGCATATGCCACAAAAGAGATATGTACGTACAGTATTTCAGTCCCGAGTTATGTTCATTTAGCAATGCGCATTCTTGTTCACAATGAGTAACACTCGCTGTAGCGAGCTGTAAACCATGATGCATAGGAACGACGGCGCGCCTCATTATGTCTTAACGTCCGTGTCGTGTGCATACCGAAGGCCTCTCGTCGTTAGCATTCCGAGTGGATGTCAATATACGATGACGTTGCACGACAATGCCGCGGCAGCCCCCTGCATTGAATGTATAACACATTTTCTCTGTGCAGCCCTTCTGCATGAGCGCGCTATCTTGCGGAAGCAAACAGCACGTACAGCTTGTCGGCGAAGAATTTTACGACGCGCATTAATGCAGGTGGTGTTATTCACCCGGGACGTCACGGGGCAGCGGCGCCGCGCCGGGTCGCGCCCCCGTCCCCCCACACCCGAACCCCCTTTCGCTCCGCCCGCCCGGCCCCCGCGGTCCCACGTTTCACCTGCACTCATGTCGTTTGCAGGCGCCTTTTATCTCTTCTCTGCGTAGACTCTTTTATCTCCGTTCCGATCATATGTCGGGGCATACTAAAACTCGAAAGAGAGAACATTAAGATGCACATTGAAATTAAATGGAATCGGGCGGTAACATCTATATAGCTGCAAACTTTTGCGATATAAAATCAGTTGTGTGCCAGGTTAACGTACCTCAAAGTGGACCAGTTCATGAAATTTACTTTCGGTCAGTGTATCTTCTACGTCCTCAATAAACCTGTTAAAACGGAACACTTAGCATCCGAGGAGTAAAACAAGTCGTTACCGAGCGTACTAGGACCTCATCCATACATTATCCTCGTCTCCCCCTCCTGGAAGGCGCTTATCTCGCCTTCGCCCCACGCCGTCCTCGCCGCATTTATCCGCGTCGCGGCGCGGTCAAGGCAGCGGCGACGGCGGCGGGCAGGCGAGCGCGGCGTCATTTCGCAAACTTGCCCTGAGGGACGGCGTGTGCGCCGAGTTCGAGACGTCCTCCCGCCCTCCATCCTCGTTATCGCCGCGGCGACGCGCCGTCCCGTCGCGTCCCGTCCCGCCCCGCCGCGCCGCCCCGCTGCGACGCGCGTGGTGTGCGCCGGCCTGCGCGCCAACCGGCGAGGGAATCTCGGGGCGCGCGCCAGTTGAGTGATTGCGCGCCGCTGGCCTCCAGTCTTCCACGAGGCGGCCGAAGCAGTGCTTTCCCCAGTCCTCTCAGTAGAGCGTGGTACCTCACCCCGATTTTTAACCTCCCTTCTCTCCAGGAAAGTTTAGGAAACCACATCCTACGGGGTGATTTCGGATGATAAAAACACAGATACCGAGAAATTTGAATGGAAAGAAGTGTTAAAATTATACACAGTACTCTGTTTACAATCCTTCAAAGTATTTACATGTACTCCTAAGTCAACAAGCTTTGATTAATTTGAAATTTAAGTTAATAGAGGAGACTATTAGAAGAGACGAAACTGGAAAAGTAACACAAATGTATGTGTCATTGCAGTATAATACCGATACTGCAATACAAAATGGAAAATATTTGTTTTCTACATTATTTTTACATTTTTACAATAAATATAACATCGGCATACATCGACAGATACAACATATATAATGCTTACCTTCATCTATTTTACATAATATTTAATTCATAATTATCATAATGAACTTTTATAAAAAACATAGCTCAACCCATTGGATGTGTTCTTATAGAAGTTCATTAAGACCCACAATTTCACCACACCTCTAAATTTTCTGACAATACCCTAGTTGAAAATTCCTCCGTAAAGCACTGAACCGAAGACTCGGGAGGAGGGAAAGGAGCTTAGGAGACAATACCTTGAACCAAAATATGCCCCGTTCAGAACGGCCGTGATTGCTCTCTCGTCGGAGTGGTTCCATACGTATCAGGCTCGCTCGTTGAATTATGTGGACGTTTTCAACGGATAAATTCACATCGCGACTTTCACAAAAACATAAGCAAATCTATATACCATTTCCTTGACATAGGAGTAAAATAACCAAACAGCGACTATACTCGTACATGCAAAGTTCAGCAGCTAATCATCGCTCACGAATTGCAAGAGAAGTACTCACACAGAAGATAGACTCAATGACCTTAATCTTTCTATCCCCTAAACAACTGTTTAAAATCAGTGGGTAACTGTACGGGAGGATGAGAACTGATGTGAATAATGCAAAGGAATTAAAATAATTAAGTGAATAGACAGTGTCATCACATAGCAAACAACAAAGATTCAGAGTATGAAGCAGAATGGTGATATTGAGGATGAGAGAAAGAATATAAATATTGGAAACGGAAACTCTGGAACTTTAAGAGGGACGATGTGAACACCGGAGGGGACCAAAAAGGGGAGATCATGGCGAGGGAGAAGCAGAGGGAAATCTCGAGAAACAGAGTTAACTACACAGCTCAAATTCAAGACGCACGTGAAGTGAGGTGAACCTCCTCCAGCAGACGTAGAGCGTAGGAACGCGAGCAGAGGAATTTGATGAGCAGAAGCGACGATGAAGCTGAGAACGAAGGTAGAAGGTGGGGGGGCGCCGGGGGCGGCGGGGGGCCCAGTTGATTTATTGCCCATTTGTATGGGTTAACAGAGCGATAATAGGAAAAATGAACGGGTCGCTGCCAGGGACGCCATAAGCGCAGCCCCTGAGGGCGCCGCTATGCTTCTACGCTAATGGATGTTATGCAACGGACGTACGTACGGCAGTAAATCTCACCTGCTTCAAGCCTAGGTGCGAGCGCGACCGGTAGCGGCGGCGGAGGTGGCGGCGGTGGCGGCGGAGGTGGACGCGGAGGCGGAGGCGGCGGCGGCGCCGCGCCACGTGACCCCGTCCGGCAACGCGCCGTGCGTGGCGGACGGGGCGGATGAGAGGGCGGATGCGAGGGCGGGGCCGTGGGCGGGGGCGGGGGCGGGGGCGGGGTGGGGGTGGCGTCGAGCGGCGCCGCGTGTGGCTCCAAGGCCCTAGCGCACCAATACGACCGCCTGGACAACTCTCAACAATCCGTGGAGGTTGCAGGTTGCGCCTTTTCAGAGCGTGGTTTATTGTACCGACAAAAAATCGTCATAATTTTAGTCATAATTAATTTTTCCTACCGAAATTCATCAATTTATCTATCGATTGTAGGAGAAAAACCGTAGTTCTACACTTCCGAAACTACAGAAATACAACGGAACTATTATCTGTGCGATAATAAATTGGAAATGTATCACGGGTTGTAAAATGTATGAGAGTGAAATCGATAAGTTCTCGCCGAAAGTAATACGTGCTATCGGGCTTTAGGTATGCAAGTATTGTGAAAATCTAAATAAAAGAGAGTCTACAAAATAAATTATTAATTATTCCCTATTCCAGAAACGAAGGATTTCCTTCCACCCAACGCATAAAGTAAGCCTAACGCTACCATTTTAATCTGGAATGCCTAGTGAAATGCGTCCGTTTATCGCCGACATTGACATTGGCGGCTGTCTTCCGCGGTGGGCGGGGCGGCGGGGTCGGGGGCGCTTCCGCGTGCGAGTGGCCGCCGACTATCTAAATAAGCCATTCGTCCCGGGGAAACATTTCAATGAAAGACGCAATTCCGTCTGGGTAACGGCCATTTCGCCTGAAGATGGATGCCAGACTTAAAACGGCCGACCGGGCGTCGCTGCGCCTCCGCGCCGGAGGAGTCTCCGGAGTGGGGAAGGAGGCGGAGGCGCCTGGGTTCAAGCGGAACGCGCGGCCCGCGCCCCTCACGCGCTTATGAGCCTGGGCGCGCCGCCGCCCGCCCCCGCAGCCCCTGCGCGCGCCCGTTTTATGCCCCGCATGAGGGCGGCGGCGCGGATAATGTCTTCGCTGCTGTTGAGGCGCCGGGCGCCTCCGCACAGAACTGTTTGGGAAATTAAAAGGGGCGGGAAAGGGTGGAAATGTGTTCAATGTATTTATGTTCGCGCTCTCCCTGCGAGATATAACCGAAGTTTCTGGCTTGATTAATATTTGGGCCGCTGAGATCTGAAATTTTTTTTCTTCTATTAAAAATAATAATGTTAATCTTAGTAGTGGTCTTCTATTATATATAAACCTATAATGTAGAAAACAAATGTCGTTCGACTTATATGTTGTTTATCCATTTTATCAGATTCAAAATCGTACTCCATGCGTCACTTTTCTACGTACTAATTTTATAAACATATTTGTCTTCGACATATGTTGATAGCTTGTGGGAATAAACGAGAGCTCTCGTAATTAAATTTCAGTTCTGACCACTTCTACGATTTACAGAATGAATTTTATAGGAAATAAATGAGGTCCTTTTTTAGTGATAAGCAGCCTTTCAAACAATTTGCTAATAAATGTAACACTCATAAGCAGTGTGTCGTTATCCGTTTCATTGGTACGAGAATTAAACCATTTAAACTGCACCCACGAGAATGAGCAGCGACAAGTGACGGTATTGTAAAGTTTAATAGAATAATACGACGTTACTGAAGCGCGTTCGATCTTAGTGGATTAATGGCAGGCAGTATCGGAAATTTATTTACGATGGGAGAACCGATACGACAGGTGAACATGTATATCACTGTCGGGTTTTTATTACCTTCCTCTTGGATCAGCCGCAACGCTCCATCAACAGCTTGCTTCCCGAGCTAACAGAAAATAATGCATTAGAGATGCGATTGTTTTACGAGCAGTATGTCGACAATTTGAAAGCTCGACTTCATTTCTTAACATTGATTTCACATGTCTTTTACGTTACAATCGGTTCTCGAACGTAAATACGAAATTACCAAAACATCTGTCTCCCTCAATTATACTCTGAGCGCCATATCCCTATTGTCTGAATTCATGTACAAGCCGTTGCAAACTTCTTATCATCTACAGCAACCATAATGGTTTGTGGATGAATGTGTAATTAAATTTCACAAAACCTCAGATCCCGTCGACATACGATATTATATGAGCATACCATGTCAACAGCATTTCACCTTTCTTCTCAAAGAAGCAAGTTGTCCGGTAGAGGGTTTGCTGGAGATGGTCGGGAGGCGGGGCCGCGGATGCCTGTCGTGTCTGTGGGTAGGCGGGTGTGAGAGAGGCGGTGAAGGGAGAGGGGAGGCAGGGGCGGGCGGAATGTTTGCTTGCTGTCGCCGCGCACGCCTGCTTTGTCCTGCCGCGTGCGGCAGCTCGCCCCGCCGCGCGCCCGGTCTCCGCGCAAATAAACGAATTCACTGATGTTTGGACGGTCACTCCGCTCTATTACACGCCGGGTAACGATTTCGATATTCTCTCATTTTCATTTTCTGCTTGCCACCGACGCGCAGTGTTTGAACGCTTTAAATGTGCTAGATGAAACGTTTTTAGCCCCTGCACGCGTTCCACTACTATAATTTGTACTAACGGACAAATTAATTTAAACACTGACGAGGGAAATCTAGATACGTTCATTTGCGGGGAAATTAACGAACGTGAGATCCCGAGGGCGCGGCGGAGAGGCGTGCTTTTGGGGCGGCGTTTCTCCCCCTTTCGGCCCGCCCGCCCGCCGCCCCCTTTCGCGAGACTTCGCAAGATAACAAGTTTGTGAAGCCGTCATGTACAACTACCGTCACGTAGGCAAGAGGAAAGTAATGTCACGAAAATCCGTCGGAACAAAAACAGCGGGGGTTGGAGTAAAAAAAGTTGGGGGAAACCTCGGAATCCGAGGGGACGCGTTCGCGAAACGAGTGCGTCCCTCGATCTTCTTTCGCGTCGCCCTAAATCGCCGTCGGCTACGGGCGTCGACAACGCCGCGACGCCTGCGCCCGCACCCGCGGCCGCGCGCGGCCCAGCGCGCTCAGCCAGTCTTCGCGAAGCTCAACAAGTCACCTCCTTGGGCCGGCGGCCGCAACATACCGCGCCCAGACCGCGTTGTGACAGTAATTAAACCGGAATGTCATTTGTCTACGAAGCATAATGCGAGCGAGGAGCGGGCGGACGCGGCGGGGGAGGAGCGGGAGGCAGGAGGTGGGGCCACGGCCCGCAGAGGCGTGTACGGCAGGGTGGAGAGGGGCGGTGTGGGGGCGCGGCGAGGATGGACGGGGGCCGAAAGCAATGCCCGGGAAGGGGGAGGTTGTAGGCGGGGAGAGGCGGGGAGAAAGCGGCCGGGGCGGGGAGGCGTCTCCAATTCCGAACATTCCCGAGCGGCAAGGGCGCGCCCGCGGGCGCGGGGGCGGAGGGGCTACTCGATAGCGCCATTCATCGCGAAAGAAAAGACAGGGGGGGCCGGGGAATGGTTAATACCGGGATGGCGGCCGGGCCGCGGAACGGGGCGATAGATGGGAGGCGGGGGGGGAGAGGGTGAAAGCGGCAAGTGGAGAACGTTACGTCCGAGTCAAGACGTCGCCGCCACCGAATTCTTGGGAACCGCGCGTGTCGAATCCGCGACAGACGAGTTCAATAGCTCGCTCGCCTCTGAGAAGAACATCCGTGAAATTAGAAGAACCGTTGGAAACTGCGGCATGAGGCAGAGTAATAAACATAATTCACAGCGCCCGATGCTCGATTGCAACACATATATTCCCCTCGGATGTCTTTCCGAGCGAAAACGAAGAGAAGGAGAAGACGGATGAGCTGAGAGCGAGAGGTCGGAATTGTGTACTTTTCTGGAAGCCTCCAAGCCAATCCCGTTGATGTATCTAAGGACGGGGCGCTGCGATAACTGGAGATGGGGCGGGATTAGTGACGTGACCAGGAGGAGATAAGAGGCGCGTACCTGGCCCAGGGCGAGAACAGCCCTCTGGGTTCCCAAGGGCTGAAAGGCAGAGGCCTGGGCGTGCTACGCCATCGCATACCTCCCGCCCCCTCCCCCCAGCCACGCCTCCACCGCACTCCCGGCACGCGTCATTCCACCCCCGTTGGCAAGCGAGAAAGAGATACCGAAAGAGGAAATAGCGAATGGATGGAAAACGTGGAACGTGTAGTCGATTTCTAATTTGGCTAAAACCAGTAAGCCAGAAGAACATGTCAGTGTCTCGGCGGACGTCTGCTAGGGAGAAACGCGGTATGGAAAACCCCAACTAGCGGATGGCGTGTTCGGCCCCTGTGGCAAGCGGCGAGTGATTACACATTCAGAAACGGGCGACCCGTGACGTAGCAGCTAGATCGCTCGCATTCCAACACTGGGACAGGGATTCAATTCCCGGTCGCTCCACGTGGAGTTTATGGTTGATAATGAGGGTTTCTGGCAGTTTTTCGGGGTCTTCCTGTTTCTCCTTCCTCCAATTACTCCGTTATTCAGTCCCTATTCATATCATATCTTCATAATCATCAAATCATTAATCCATTCCAAGAACGACCATTAGACATCAGCACTGGCATGATTATAAAGAATCGTAATAAACAAAAAGAAATCCTGGCGATGTGTACCCTGCACGATGGTGGATGCAACGTCGAGTTTGGGCGACCGAAGAGGTGCCCATCCGTCCGAGCACTGCGATGTCAGTTGCCGACGGACGTAGCTCTCCCCCCTCCGGCTCCCCCTCCCCGCCCACCCATCGGTTCAGCCCTCGTCCGCCCTCCCGCTCTGCGGGCGTCCGTATCTCCCCGTCGCCGACTCAAGAACGGCGACGTCAGCTGAAGCATGTCGTGAATTTTTTCCATCACGCCCAGCACTTACTCTCCTCAAGCTCCAGGGGCAATAACATAAAACTAAGCGGCCCCCTGTTTGAGATCGGGAGGCGCCGCCGCATCTCAACGAGGGAAACAGACCGGTAATTTTTATTTTATATCCGGCACTCGGCGCGGCCAATCGGAGCCGGCCCCGCAATTCGCGGTTTCGCGACCATTCCTCTCCGGGCGAGCGGCGAGCGCGCCCCGTAAACGAGGGGTGCCAACTCCTAAAGTTCGGAATACAGGCCTGAAAACCTCCCAATTGGATAATTCTCCAGACTACGCGGCGCCAATGCATTCTCGTATACACAAAAGAATTGAGGCAGATCGTGCAGTGAAATTTATTAGCGGAAAGGGAAGTTATAAAAGGCACTGCGGTACAGAAACCAGAAATGAGTTTTGTTACGGTCGATTATTTTTTGAATAGAATTTTCTACGCACTCGGTCCTGTGTGGTTGGTTCAATAAACTAATATATTTTTGATATAAAATGAATTACAATTTCGCAAGAAATAAGCGTACTTGTTTGGAAGGAATCAAAACATACAAACAGAAGAAGTTCAAACATAATTGTCATCTATCTCAAAGAAAGGAAAACGTGTTATTTTGATTGACGAAAAAAACAGACTATTTATATTCGCGAGTGCTACGGCTTAAGATGAATATTCTAAATGATTCTTCCTAAACGCAGTGTTAGAGAAATTTATCTTCGGAGAGAGTTTGGAATACGAAACAGGTATCAAGAGAAAACAAGGTTGACTGCAATCAATGCTTGCTATTAATATACAGCTCCGCGAACTGAATGAAGATAGCAGAGCCCGCAGAAAACAAAGAGGAAACGCCAGCTGTTGTGTCGATTTCAGCCAGAGGACAGAGAGTGAAGAGGAGAGCGGTAGGGTGTGTGGGTGGGGGAGAGCTTGGGAAGGGTGTCGCGTGCGCGATCTTCTCCTCCACGGCCTCGGCTGTCCACCTCCATTCATCACGGTTCGTCTCCTCGGGCGCGTTTCCCCCTGCGTGACACAGCCATAAAAACCATGCAAATAATTTCCCCGCGATTTTATGGAGCCATAAAAGATGGCCTCATTTGCAGCGGGCCCGCTCGCATTCGCCACACGCACAAGAGCGCGCCGTGCATACTACGCCGCTCGTATTGCGGCGCGCGAGGAAAGGGAACGGGAAATTGATGCCCTGTGAATAATTGGCAACGCAGCTGGAAACGGAGGTGAAAGTGCAGTGTGTGCGCGTGAATGTATGTGTGTGTGTGTGTGCCTGGAAACGAGGGTGGAGATGGCGATAGAGAAGGTCACCGCGCTTGTTTCGGTGACATCGAAGAGAAAAGATCGCGTGGTGTGGTGACACGTGTATGCGTTATTAGGTGACGAGGACGGGTGATGGAAATTAATGGTGATTGGAGGGTAGGAGTAGTTTAGTAGGGCTGGAAATGCGTAGGCGATGGTGATTTCGTTCGAGTGGGAGTGAGGCGAGGCGAGGCGAAGAACCTGCGGGTGGCAGGTAGCAGCAGCTGGGAGTGAACGCTGCGAATTTGCCGAAACGAACGGAGATCGGCAGGGGTCAGGAGGGCAGGGTGACGCATGCGGGACAAAGAGCACAGGCGGGGCGTGATGGCAACGCGGCAGCCGCGAGGAGAATGCCAGGTAGCGAAGGGTGGCGGCGGGGGGGCGGGGGCGAAGGGGGGGCGCAGAGACGGCGCCGAGGCTGTTTGGAGGCGACAGTCGTCGGCGTCCCCGTCACCTCCCGTCCCCGCGTGCGCCTCCACCCCCGGCCCCGCTTCGGCTCCCGCCGCGTTCGCCTTCTCCTCCGAATAAGAGCTTCGATGTGTTTACCCCGCGCGCCGCCGCGAGAATACGCCGCGCCCTGAATGCGGGCGGCCGCGCCTTTTCAAGGTGCCGCAGCGAGCTTCCCTCCTTTGGTCACTCACGTCTTCATAAGCGCCTCAAGACGGCAAAATGATTGGGTGGAAGCTTCAAGGCGAAGGCGCTGCCGCAAATGGAAAAGGCGTTTTAATGTAGTCTCTTTCAGAAACAACGAACTCAGCGCTAATTGCATTTCTTACAAAAGTACTGAACGCTGATTGGAAATTTCTTGTATAAAAATTTGACGCTGATTGTATCTTTGAAAATACAGACTTTTCGCAGGCCATTTAAAATATTGATCTTGAATGCATAGCACGCATTACCATATTCCTTTTGACTCTTCACAAAGTCTTTATTCATGACGTGTTTTAATATGTCACTCTCTGAATATCACAATGCACGGTGAATTATAAGCTAGTGGAGCCAAAGGCTATATTAATAATTCAATCCTTCATTATAGTAAGTAGGTATTAGATGAGGTAATTTATGTACGTATGATGGTATAAGGAAGTCCTTGACCCAATTTTATGAAGACCTTGTCAGAAGGAGTATTTGTTGCTCTTTTGAAGAACTTAAGATATCTGGTGTGCGTATGGAGCTGGCAGCAACCACTCAAAGAAGTTTATAGTTTGCAAGGTAGCGAAAAAAGCTTTCTGAAGAGGTTTTGTGAGCGTGTAAAGAGTTTACAAAGTTGCACACATTTAACGAACCCCTCAAACTTGAGTCAGTATTGATCGTGGCATGGACACATAAGCTCCAAGACAGCGAGAGAACCCACAAAGGGTTCTAAAGATTTAGTACAGAGCACTGCATTTCTGCCTATCCTCCCTTCGCGCAGGATGTGCGGGGCAAATGCAAGGGCTGGAAGAGGCGAGCTGCCAGGCAGGAAGAGCAAAGCTTTCGTGAACGCGCGTTGCGCCTCCTACATCGCAGGAAAGTGAAGCCTGGAAGAAGCTTCAGAGGGTAATAGAAAACGGGGTACACAGGAGGAATAGACCGATTATTCGTGTTCGACTGTTTCCGGACGCGTCAACTGTTATGGTCATTAGTGCCGTAAATGTAGTGCATGTCTTACCACGGTAAGTGACGGTGTTCTTCCACTGCTGGATGGTGATATCTGGCGCCGTCCTATACGTCGACGTGCGTGGTTTCCTTCAGGTAGGTATCACCACAAAGCGGGGCGCCATCCCAACCGGGACTAGCTAAGCTCCCGTCTGGTCTCCAGACGCGTGTAATAGTGTAGTGCTTGTAAGTGTAAATGTGTGTAAGTAAGGGGTGAGTTTAGGACAAGGAAGAAGGAGATATCGCATGGTGTTAGTGGGCCGCTTGTTAGGGCACTGCTCCGGCGTTCACATGGTGTTGATCGGAGAAAACATCGAAAACTATCGATTAGAGCAGCCGGTCGCTAGAATTCTCCTTCAAACGGCGCTGAACTCGATCTATTTAGGTAGTGTCGAAAATCGTGCCATACGAACTCTAGGACCTCACCGCCAGAGGCACTGCAGTAACATCAGTATATGCCCCGAACCACCCAGTCGGTGCAACCTGGAAGAAGCCCCAAAGGACGAGAGACGCCGGGGTTTGCCGGAGAAAGAGAAAGAGGCGGCGCGGAGCAACTCCACAATAGCAAAGGAAGGGCTAAAGGTAGAACCCACACACCCTGAGGTCATCGACGCCGCTTAAGGAATCAGCTGCTTGCGAAATCGGAACAGTGGGAGGGGCTGCCTCCCCCGCCTTTGTGGCTGACCTGGAGACGACCCCGACCACAGCATGTAGGACGACCTGCTCTCATATTCCCCTTGATGCCGGCCGATTGTTAATTACAGGACTTACTTCTTGTGTAATTCATCGCGTCTAATAACAGCGAGATGTCGGTTGAGGAGATAAGGTTCCCTTCCCGTCGCGAGGACCACGCAACCACTCGTAATTAACTCACATTAAGGGTCCTCGAGAACTCTCCGTAAGCATTAGTGCGACGCCCACTCTCACGAAAATAGCAAGTAAAGGCTCTTTCCAGAACACTTTTGCTTTATATCACCCGACTAGGAGCTTATCTTTGTTACGTGCATTATATTGCAGCGCCGTCCTGCTGGTCTGCAAATGAAAAATAAGCGCGTGCCATAGAAACGAGCGCGCGGAAAGGTTCCGCTGGCGTCCGGGGAGGGCGGGGGCGACAGGGGAGGCAGATGCGGGGGAGGGACGGAGTGGCGGGGGGGGGCCGCGGGGCGGAGGGGCGGTGGGGGAGCAGCATAGCGCGGATGGGAGGCAGCGATGGGTGGGGAACGGCGTGCGACGGTAGGGCGAGGGGCGACGGTTTGGGCGGGGAGCGAGGCGGGGCTGTGCGGTGGGCTCGTAATTCCCAATAAGTACGCCGCTCACCCGCGCGCAGATAACGCTGCCTCGTACACAACCTTGCGCACTATTACGCCGCAATAAACACAGTCGTTTACTCCGCCAGGTAGTCTTTACTTTGCGTCTTTACTCCAGCAAAGCTTCTGGAGAAATTATCTTTATCACAACTGAACCATCACAATCAGTTCATGTTCAATTTTGAGAAATCAGACCTATGATGTTGCAGTTAGTGAATTACCATTATTGTAGTAAATTGGAAATGGTCTAATACGTTCCAGAGCTATGGAATGGAACCATTATTTATTCGTAAAATGATAATATCACATAATATTAAATGGGTGTTACATCAGTAATACAGTTGTGATACGAATTCAGCAATTTCCATTATTTACATACTAACATGCTTCAAATTCAAACGAGAAATTTCGCTGATTTGACAAAAACGTGTATTGTGCCAGTAAAACAACATAAGTAATGTGTTTACGCCCTATTCAAATTCACAAAATAATAGACACCATCTGAATATTGTGCGATCTACCCTAAAAAAGAGAGTGATTAAACACCACCATGACAAATAACTACATTACATATTTGACAAACCTCATTAAACACACATCTAAAACTATAATTTATTAATCAGAAACAATTCAAAATAAGATATTTGATCATCCAAATTTCTCACGTGATAAATTGAAAATTGTAAGTTTTTCACACGTTTCATGAACGTATCGATGTTATTTCGACTTCCCTAATTGATTATTTTCTATTATGAAAGGATGCAACAACTCTTCCGTAATTTTCCCCTCTTCTTGCCCTTACTCCCCAGTAAAACATCAACTCGGTATACAAACTCTTATAAATATGCCACCTGTAACAAGACTGGGCTACAAGTCCTTACTTGAAGTGTTGTAATGGCCATCGAGTCAAAGTATTCATGGCCTTTCTACTCTTGCGCGCGTACATTAGATACGCATAACGCATTCATAAAATTATTGCCTTCTTCCAAAGCGACATTTACACTGCTGCCGGTAATGAATAGGGCTCTGTGCATCAAAACCCTCGTAAAGTAGGGTAAGTGACAATAGTATGCACTAAAGATTTATCACATGATTACAGTCAAGATCAATCGGGCAAGTTATCAAGGGTAATCATGCATTCTTTCGGACAAGAATTGTTATGTTACACCATTTGTAGTAACTACCACGACGTTACTGTCACCTGTCCTAATTTACGCTTGTGCGGTAGAAGCAGCAGCTGCTGAAAGAAAAAAAGCAGTGAGAATGGGGATAAATGTGCTTATGTCCAGTGGAACATTAACAAAGGAAAGTGAGTGACCGTAGGTCCGCTCCTCGGTCACTAAACCAAGCACGAATGCGGTGTTGTAAACCTTCACAGACGTCTACAATGCTAAGAACAGCGCTTTATGAGTACCACAAGGGTCGTCTGTGCCGTCTTAACACAGTGGCATACTCGAAGTTTCGTTGAACGGACGGTCACTCCGATTCTTTATGTACACACGCACGCTCTGATATACACACGGATGATCGGTTTTGTACACTCAGTCATAGTGTTATTTCTTTCAAAAAATAAAGAACACGTAATAAAAGGTTTAAAAATGACCATTGTGCATAAAAGTACTTTATGACTCCCTCAATAATCATCAATGAAAGGATTAAACACGAATATTAAAAATGTGAAGTCAGCATTAAAATTTGATACTATTTCGTTTCTCTGTCAAGGGATAGCATTTGAGACCGCAAGTAAGCAACCGTAGAAAAATTATTTATTACAAAATCTATTACAGTTAATACTATTATAACATGAAGAGGAAATGTTATAAAGATCAACAGTTACTGGATGTCTAACATCGAGGATATCAGCGCAGCAGACCGAAAACAATTACATTAAGAATATAGCCGATAAAAACGATATCCTTTTTCATTTCAGATCAGGGATAAAACAAGTAAAAAACCGAAGTTTGCGGGACGATTTTTCGGTTTCTCCTCCCCCATAGTAGAGAGAAATCCGCAACAAATTTCGTCAAGCCATTCATCGAATCGGAGTGTTGAAGCCGGGGGGGGCGGCACGGGAGGCGGGCGCAGGCGGGGGTGGGGGGAGGTGGGGGCGGCGGCGCGGGCCCCAGGTGGCGGTTGGGCGTCGCCAGCCAACTGGAACGCACATTTCAGCCAAGACTACAATTCGTAATTAAAAGCGCGCAACCGCCGGCGAGTGCTTTTCAATTACCTTTTGTTCACCGCGAGTACCCGGCGCAAAACCCGCGTGCCGCGGCCGCCGCGGTGGCGGCCGGCGCAGTGTCATCGCTGTTTTGCCATCGGCCGCCGCCGAACGACGTAGGCATAAAATTTCTAATTGGGCCGCGGCGCAAAAACCGCCGTTGCTCTCGCCGGGGACGCACGCGGGAGGGGGAGGGGGAGGGGCGAGGGGCGACGGGGAGCGCTACCGGTGCTGTGGGACCGGCCCGAGACAGGGCGAGGGGGATGGCAGCGCAGAGAAGTGCAGGCCTGGCGGGCACTCGACGCTGGAGGAGACTGATGGTGAGCGCGGGAGCGGCAAAGAGAAGTGGAGGAGCCAAGGGGTTGGGGAGGCAAAGAGGACGGGAGGGGCGGAAAAAGGCAGGGGAGTCAGCCACAAGTGAAGGCTGTAATGGATGGCAGGTTGCAAGGGTGTGCGGTTGCTATAGATAGCTGATAAGATTCATTTTTAATTTGCGTCTATATTTTCGCTTAATGTAATACGGGAAATATCAGGTTCAGGGTAAGCTTGTCTCGCAGTAGGCAGCGCTTGTCATGAGGTTGGATTTTTTTACTCACAAAAAAAGACAGCTCTATTTTCACTTGAAAGAGAGCATTCATGTCTTCGAAGCATTTTGCCAAATAAAAACATTAACGTAAAAATAATTGAACGTAATTAACGTAATTCATAACGAAACAATACCCCTGAGATTCTATGGCAACTCAGATAATCACAAAAGACTCATTTACCTTCATTCTCGCTGCAGTGATGTTTCCATTCCCAGCAGTAAGCAAAATACACTGCAATTCACCTGAATCATTAGGGTTGAGAAAAGAGACACTTAACACAATTACGTTAAGGGGAAGAAACAATGACTGAATTAGTACTGTATTCATCATCTCCTAAAGTGGTTTTAAGGAAGCTTCGGTCCAGGACTAAGCGGCTGAGACAAGCATATTCTCCTCGGACTGCTACCTCCGTCAGGAGCGTTTTTATTCACATTCACCGCATCGTTATAAACGTGGAGAACCCTGACATAAAAAGTAATTGGCATACTACCCGAGTATAACTGGCAAGAAGTAACTAATGAAGCTCTCGTGTAAATACCAAGAGCGAATAAATTATTTTACAATAGTTTTCATGACAACAATAAAACAGAAATATGTTTATTTTACTGCGACCTCAATCTTACAAATAAATTCCAGCAACAAAAGTAGGAATATATTCTCAGAGCCTTAATATATTACTTAGCCCTTTTGTGAAACGATATTTTACACGCGCCCTCCGGACATTTCAAACCGGACAGCGCTCTGGCGTGTGTTCGAACCGCTTCATGGAAAATCACAAATAACGTGCAAGCAGGCCGGTGGCCGATGGCCAAAAGCGAGCACAATAGACAACCAACGGCAGGACAGTAAAACTAAAATAATGCGTCTCATAAATCCGCTACTTCATAAAGTCATAGGCATTAAAACATACAAATCTAAATATAAAACGATCGTGCTTGAATTGGCAAAGAAGCACGCGCACGCTCGAGAATCGTGGCTTGCAACAGCACGCACATGCGGCGCGCCCGCCCACCCAGGGGCGCCTTCAGGTACAACCGGTTCTCCCTTTGCATTATGTACCCCTTTCCTAAGTGGCACGCGACTTCTCTTCAATTTTATCCAATTCAACGTATGCAAATAAAGAACACTGGTAGTAACTTTTGTATTATTCTCCTTTGCTATACATATTTTTTTTAATTCCCTCACTGTGATACATTTCCCTTTTATACTTCGGTGACTACACTATTTCCAAGAGTGAGAGTAAATTATGAGATGCAAGTTTAAAAAATTCATAAGAGATTCATCAGAGATAGTTCATCAGAGCTGTCCTGTCTAGGATAGTTCCTCGCTGGGGAAAATATCTGTAAGTCGAAAACCTGCAATCTGGATCTCATGTTCCAGAGGTGGAAGAACACCGCCATCACCCGGCTATAACATGCACTACGCGCATGGGACTCATGACGAAAGTTGTTGACGCGCCCGAAAACACTAAATAGCCACTCACTCATACCAACAAATATGAAATCATAAGAATCAGCAGCGTTAGTATGATCAACTCTTTTAGTAAATAATTATTTCATGTATCTATATTCATCATGGATTCCCCGTAAAGAATCTATAATGCAGCGAAATCAGACATCTCTATTCTCATTAATCGAATGAAATTAAATTACTAATGTTGTCACTAATAGGCACTTAATGATTTACACCGGCTTTCGAATTAATTTTAATTACCCCCAAAGAGACGAAAAAACATATGAATGAAATCCATTGGAATACCACCTGGCGCATTAAAGCTCGGCTTGAATTGCCGCTAAGATTCGGTCCGGTGAACTGAAGCAATTGGAAAAACCACTCCGAGCGTCCCGATGCAAGCCCGTTGATCCCTCAACAAGTCCCTTTCCCCTCCCTCTCCACCCACCCACCACACCCCCCTCCGCGCGCCATCACTCACCGCAAGCGCTTTGCGTGTCCCTCGCTGCACCTCCGCTCCGCATTTATATGAAATACCAAATGAGTGAGCTATAATGCAATAGCTATCGAAATTCATACACGGAATAAATGAATTACCCACAACCGGCTGAACATTGACATTCAAGATAATTAAATGCATGGTGTAGCGTGAAAACTTCCAGTCGGCAATTTCCATACCGCAATTTCACTGGGAAAATCGCGATGCCTTGCGGACAGTCTATGGGCCCAACAGTCATATTGCTAACACTCGACTTCTGAATTACATAAATATCTTAAGATACCCAGCACATGGATGACAACGAATCGCCAAGATCTTATTTTATCGTCCAGCAGTTACCTTAATTCGCGCTTCATAAGCTGGTAATGTATCAGTTTCGCATAACAGCAAATTTTATATAGCCACATCCAAAGTATAAAGTATCATTAACATTTTTTTAATTAAACATTTCCCAGCAATCCAGTTACTAATTTAGGTCATTAAAATAATTTATGATGACAATACATTCAATCATCTCTTGTAATATAGGTGGAACAACGTACATGGGTTACCGATCTGCATCGGTCTACAAAAAATGGCCTACTTAATGTCTAATGTATGAGATTTAATGATTGCGATATAATGATACTTAAGCAGGATACATGATCAATGTCTACCCTTCACGCATGTCTGTATCCAATAATGTATAATGCAAATATATCTACGCAAGTGTGGATGACCAGTTACATCTGTCAACAAATATCTACTCAAAGGCAAGGGAAACAGTACCCTAAAACTAGTGAAATATATGCTTGTTAGACCCCACATTAATTCATAAATTGGGATTAAAAATCAATGTTTAATTGAAAGGGTTGAAAAAAATCACAGTTTTAAACCACATTTCACACATTCGAATTAAATATTTTAAAATCTCTCAAAAACAACAAAACAATATGATTCGAATATTGTAGAAACGTGCTGTAGAATTACATCATGTGTATAAACGTAGCAGAAAAGTCAGTTTTACAACGAAAAATGCAAGCGCATTCCAAATTTCATCTTTTTCTATGTAATCTGCTTGAAATTTTAAATGCTAGTTTATATCACTCAAGAGGGAAACCATACAGTAAAACAGGTTCGTCATAGTTACAGATCATAATTTCAACCTGCTGTATTTTAACCTAACAATATCTTTTAATTAGGTTTCATAATTTTGCCTGTCCTGTCAGAAGTTGGATAATAAGAACATCATTGTCTCTTTTATCTTTAATGGAGTCGAAATTTTAGCTAGTGGTTAGCAATGCTTGCATTGAAATTTTAGCTAGTAGCTAATGAATATTATCAACATTTAAAAACTAGAAATTTTCGCTCCCGAGTGTTTTTCCGAAATTTTCGCTCCCGTCCCACTTAATTGTCAGACTTAATTTAGATGTAGACCGTATTTTCATTAAACATTTTCTCACTTGAAATAAATGATTTTTACAAAAGACGTACTTGACCTTGATATATAGCTTATTTCCTGAAACAAAACCAATAATTTCTGATTTAACGTATTAAAATATTAGCAAGAGCAAACAAAAATTCAAAATTTGAACCATTGAATGTTGTCATTAGTTTTGTGGTTGGCTGTTTTACAACTCAGTTACGTTTCCGATTTTCTGTATTAGTGTTAATACCTTCAAAATCTGCTAGCGCAATTCATTTACGTGTTATACCAAGATAGCAGATTAATTGTCCTCATCAAGTTTTATCTACATATATTTATTTTCAGGTTCATCCCTGATTCTCCCTTAAAAATCAGGAACATCAACTATTATTTTCCAAAATCACTATAAAATTCAATACGTAAAAACTTTCTAGTCAATATTTCAATTATAATTGAATAAATTCGCCCCTAAATAAATTTAAGGGCGAAGAGAATCGACGAAGATTGCCATATATTTACAACAAGAAAGAATTATCAAAACGGTCCCGAAGTGGCGCAGCGCCGCGTTTCGCGTGAAAGCCCCATGGCTGGCGCCCGTGGAGAGAAGGCGCGCGCGGCGTTGGAAGGTGAAGGAGCGGCGCGTGGCGTGGAGGCCTCGCGGCGCTCCGTCGTTGTCGTCCCTTCTGTTTCCGGCGCGCCGCAGTCTACGTGCCTGCCCGCCGCTATACTGATAACTCGGGGCGCGGGGACGCCGGGACCTCTCAGCGGGCCCGTTGGCGCCGCCCGCGCCGGGGATTTAAGAGCGGGCCGAGTAATGGAGACATTGTCGGCACCGCTAGGAAGCGGGGATAAAGCGGGAGCGGCGAGCCCTCTCCGTGCCGGACGCAGCCCATCGCCCACCGCACAGCCCTCCCCCGTCGCCCCCCCCGCTGCCGCCGCCACACAACCCCAGGGAGTGGCTGTGGAGGAGACCCGGCATCAAAACATATATTAAAAGAAACATAATCGACGCCAAAAATATTTCTGTATGTTGTTATACAAATAGTACACATGGCATACGCCATGTAATTTAATTTCAAGAACTCTAATCCAATGGGAATGCAGCACGAGTTACCTCTAAAGATCTATTCACCATTTATTATATTTTATCATCGGTCTGACTACTGTTTGTCCTCATTCCCCCTAGATTGGAAGTTCTATGAAAATTCCTGAGAACTCCGAAAAACAGCGTTTTCTTCTGGCAACATTGTGGTTCCTGATGATATACATACTGACAGCAATCCTCCGTTTTCCAGTACAAAGTTGTCTCTCGTTCATTTCCTTCAGTTGCAGTCATTACGTAGTGATAATTTTCACGGAAAGATGGATGTTGAGGGGCTAACAAAACTTAATAAGGTTTACAGGCCAGGGTTATGTGAAAAGGTTTCGGTGAAAAGTGTCTCTCAAAGGGTTTTGTAACCAAAATGTTTGGAAACCGCTCTCACAACAAAGCGGAAATAAACGTATCACAAAATGAGTAAGTTAGGAAAACGAATTACCAGTGAAACCTTAATGCGAGAAATGTAATCGAAGTAATAAATGATCAAAAATGAACATTTAATAAAAGTAGGACAAATAAAAGTTGGAGCGAGTGATAAAAGATTCAAAAATTATGTTATGAAAGATTCGGGTTAATCAAAAGAAACAAAATATCGAAGGAGAGGAAACTAGAAATTTGGAACAATTCTCACCAGTAGCTCAGCGGGAGAGTGGACAACGAGCAAGGTGACCAGCCCCGTACGGAATCGCAAACGCCAGGCCCAGAGCAGGGACGGGAGCGGGGCCAGGGGCCGGGTGGGCGGGTGTGGGGGGCGAGGAGAGGGTCGCTAACTGGGCTTCGTCGAGCCGCCTCGTTACGGCCGGGATCTCCACGCTGAATCGCCGAGAGCTGCAAGAGCCCTTGCCCCAATAACGTCGCTGCAAATGGGTTCCTCGGAGCGGTTACATGTGGCTTACGGCGTCGATCATCACACCCGGCACCCGCGTCGGCGATCGCCCACTAGCAAGGCGGTTCGTGGCGAGCACGGCGCCCACGCCCAACCACGCAGCCAGCTGCGATGGCTCACGGAAGCGTTCACGCTGCCTCGACAGTGTCGCTGGCAGGGAAGTCCTAGGGTACGAGCCATGACCTTTGCGAAATTTTCGACACTACATTCCTAGCTGGATCTAATTCAATCATTCTAGATCACTCAATCAATCAATTAATTAATCACTCAATCAATCTAGAGGAGAATTGTAGCACCTATCTGCGGTAATTGGCAGTATTCAGTTTCTGCGATCAATACCAGGTGAAGGCTCAGGTAGTACCGTAACAATCGCATTACGGGCCGCGTGCGATCTTTTCTTCCTTCTTTGATCCCTCCTCTCCCTTAAAGAAACACGCATGCACTAGACTTGGACGGGTATCGGTAGGCCATTCGAGAGCTTACAGCTTCTTCCATATGTGGCGATTCCTCGCTGGAGGAGTTACCTCAGGGGGGCGTAAACAAACGTGTATGTTGGCACCGGATCTGAGCAGGGATTTCCAATTGAGGATGAACATCGCCACCTCTCGGATTATAACATCCACTACTCTTAGGGAACATGGTAGTTGACGCACCCGGAAAACTATCTTATCAAATTAATTCAAATGAATCCCGCACCTTGCACATCAAACACACCTGCCGCGTTGCGACGAAATAGACAGCCACTTCCGTTCGCAGTCGCCCTGGTGAAGCTGTTTTAGCCGGTGAAACTGAACGCCAGGGGGCGGGCAGCAGGCAGAAAGAGAACGCCGGGTCTCTTCCGACACTTTTCTTCGCTCAGAAAATTTGAGGCGATTGATGTAAAACTTTAATGGCGCAAAGAAAAAGAGCACCCAACGGCACGGGTTCTATATTCTAGGAAGAAGTATTGCTCTCTTGATAGGAAATCAATTATTCGTCACACTCGGGAAAGTCTCTTACGATAGGAGTAGATCGCAATTCCTTTGGATAGAAAATATTTCAGTGTCCTTTACTTGTATCTCCAGCAGTATTGAATCCTCGAGTCACTACGATTATTCACTACGAATGAAACTAAGGACTCTCAACTGAAGTCGAGTGCCGTAGTTTCTTTCTCAAAGAAAACCCACACACAGAGATATCTTTTTCCATTCTCTTTCGTCTCCTCCACGCGTTTGAATAAGGGAGCAAAGCATCGGAGTCGCCGAGAAGAGGCAGCATTGTGCGAGAGCAGGCTCTGCCTAACTCTCCGCGCTCTCAGATTCCGGAGACACGGAGGAAAGGGACCGAAGGAAATGGTAGAGACAGCGGCGGTCGAACCCGGCTCCCACAATGGCGGGGTCACGACTGGCCGATTCTTCTATTCCGGGCGGAATGCGCCCCGTGGCTTCTTCGAGCCGCTGCCGCTACATGCTCTCGCACCAGAGCACCGCTTGTCTCGCTGGACGCACTATGCGGACCTCCCCACACCGCCTCTCGTCACCGTCACAGTGTTCGACGACGTCACCGGCCATCACAACCCTACCTTCATTTTCTACCGCCTCTCCCTCACACTTGTTTCTCTCAGCCTTCGTCTATTACCCTTGTCGGGGAGTAACTATCTGCTACCGCCCGAGCATCCATGTCCATCGTCATCGTCACCGACCGTGCTGGCTCTCTCTTTATCTGTCTGTCTGTCTGTCTGTCTGTCTCTCTCTCTCCATTTCTTCCACTCTCACTGCAGTCCCCGCGGGCGAAGTTACCATCAGCCAAAACCCTTCCCCTTTTCGAGCCTGGCCTCCTTCTGTCCCCTTTAAAGCCTCCCCCCCGTCGCTTACACAACCTCATCTCCCCGCCGTCATCACCGCCGAGCGCAACTACACCACCAGGCTGGGAGTAAAGGCTTTATGGGCTCCTCTCTTCCGTCCTATTTCGCCGCGTCAGTGGGCATGTATGAGGGCCTCGTGGCGTATTTGTTGCCGCAACCGCCGATGGGCGCGCAGCTCTCCCCGACGCAGGAGCCATCGTCCATCCTACCCGTCGTCCTCATCCTCGTCCCCGTCCTCTGCCTCGTCCCCCAGGCGAAGCGGCCCCCTTTCGAAATTCGGGGGCCGCACTAATCAATGGGTCGATCGCGGCCCTTGTCTGTCGAGTGGCAGTGTTCCAGCGCGCCCCTCGCCCGGCTTCCTCCCCTCTCTCTGAACCATCCGCACCCGCCCCCACCCCGTCACCCGCGGGCCATCCCCCCTCTACCCCGCCAGGCGTCGCGCGCCCGCGGGCGGCGAGATTTGTAGGAATTGACGGGCGCTCCGGCCGTCGGCATTAGTGACAAGACACATTCTTAGGGCGCATCACTGTCAACTCGCATTATGAGATACTACGTCAAGTCTAAACCAAGGCCTCAGGATGCGCGCCGCCCCAACCGCCCCAGCCGCTTCTGCACCGCCCCAAGGTATGCCGTCCGCATCCCCATCCCATCCCAACCCGTGAGCCCACCCGGCATCTGCGGCAGACAAGGCAGAGGCAGTTGGACTTTCAGCAGTAATCGCAAAAGCGACGGCAGTAGCGGCAAACACGGCCGCACTCAAAAGGGTTGAAAAAAATAGAATAAGAGCACGGGTGTTCACATCCGGAGATGGCATTTACCAGGTACTTAGTGGGTGAACCCACACCGAAGTCGATATTGCTGATCGCTGGACGGAAGGCAAGGACGGAGGGGGTGAAGAGCGCGGTGTCCCAGTGGCGGCGGACGGCAAAGTGGCGCCGCTAGAACAGATTGGAGGTTCAGGCGGATGCGGTGTGCTGCGGCGTGGCCCCGGGCCGGCCTGGGGCAGACGTCGGATGACGGAGGCGCGCGAGAGAAGCGACGGCGGATGCTGCGGCTGCAATCGCGGGGGAGGCAGTGGAAGCGGTGCAGGCGGATGAGACGGCGGCCTCCAGGGGACCTCCCGCGCCGTTCCGCGCCCTCCCGGCCCCCCCCGGCCCCTCCCCGGCCCCACCCCCGCCCCTCTGCGACCCCGCCCTCGACATTCTCCTCCCTCGCGGCCTCCCTTCCCGCCGGCGACGGCGCGCCGCCTCAGAGGGAGCATAGGAGGGCACTTGAAAGACTCGACGGCGGCCCGACGTCGCTCGGGGCACATCGCTCACGGCGAGACACGGATTTGATTCCAGCGGTAATGGCCTCGTTAAGTTTGGCTTGGTATTAGAGAACAGCCATGCCGACACTACTCAAAGTAAATTAAGAATTAATTCAATTAAGCTCTACGAGTACTTTATTTTTCTGATGCAGATTTTTAACGAACTGTGGAATTCAAAGAAGAAAAATTTAATTTTCCTCAGCTTCATTTCACTTTTTGTAAAGCAAAGAATCCTTCAGGACATTTCCTACTTGGCGTCATTTATTACTGACGATGAACAATCTCTTTTTTAAAATTGAACATGGTGCTTCAAATTGCCAAAGAATGAGTTCTCTTAACTCGCTGCCTGCATCCAGTTAAATGGTGCATCTCTTCATGTTTCATAGTACGCCGGATCGACTGCAAGAAAAGAAAATTGAGAAGGATCATCACAATCTTTTTGGATAAACTGTTTTAATGAAAGTTGAAAAAATTCATAAAGTCATATTTCTATTCATTAACTCTTAGTATTAAATACAGTAAATGTTTCCCCAAAACGAACAAATTAGAGAAATGTTTGTTGAATGCTCCCGATTTGATATTTCAATGCACCAACAAGGGAATTCAAAAAATGCACTGA
The DNA here is from genome assembly GCA_964035755.1 of Teleogryllus oceanicus. Taxonomy (NCBI): domain Eukaryota; kingdom Metazoa; phylum Arthropoda; class Insecta; order Orthoptera; family Gryllidae; genus Teleogryllus; species Teleogryllus oceanicus. Next base: position 132,326,395 of record CAXIVR010000001.1, read on the forward strand.
TGCATTAGCGAGAACGTTGATTCTAAATAACATTGGGCGAATGAAAACAAAACACCATTGGTGAGAATTATTGTGAAGAGAATTATTAACATTGACTTTCACCTATTTGAGCAAATTTGCCTAGTATGATAATTGATTTTGATGTAATATACCCGGCCTTCCTCTAATCACAAACAATTGATGGTTCAATTGAGAGACGGGTACAGTTGTATTCGGGTAATAACTTCAAGTTTTCAATTCACGAATCACTTGTGAAACGCATTTCCTTTAGATTGGTGCATGAATTGCATGCCAAGAAGCGAACGGGTGGCATGCTAGAAAAACTTTCAAGAAAACTCACATAGCACTTGAACAAGCCCAAAATTGTTTTCATGCCTTTGAAGATAGAAAAAACTTACGTAACCATCGTAACTACCAAGTATCAAATACCGCCATAACTAAGAGGCGTTTTCCCTACACAAATTCTGGCGATTTCGCGTCCAACTGGCGGCCGGAGCAAAAACGGCTCCTGCCAGGAGACGCGTTCCCCGCGGCCCGGCCGCCGCGCCACGCAGCGCCGATAATTTACAGTCAATTTCAACACACGTGATCCAATCTGGAGAGCGGCCGCGAGGGGGCGTGGCGGGGGCGTGGGCGGGGGCGTACGCGCCGGGGTGCGCGGCGCGGAGCGGCATGCGCCATCTCCCGCCGCCGCCACCCGCATATAGTCCGTGACAACCTCCCCGCGAAAGAACTTCCCTTCAAGGCCACAAATAACGGACCAGGCTGACACCTCCATAAATAGAAGGTGGCGTACCGGCGGCGGGGCGTGCCGCTGCGGGGTGGCGCGCGGGGGCGGGGCCGCGGCTGGAGTTTCGCCTCATCCGTGTGAGCAGTCAGAAAACAGACACAAGTTGAGGGGAAGCAAACAGGACAGTAGAAGCAAGAGGAAGAGCAATAGAGTAAATATTCAATTCCTCACGCGGTAATTTGTCATCGGTTTCCGCAGTTCGTGAGCTGGGCAGGAATGAAAGTTGGTGCGTAGGATGGATGTGAATGGTTTGGCCATCGGAATGGTCATCACTAGTCTGTGACGTCAAACATCACCATAGATTAGGTGAAATTAACAAATCAGTTCTTTGGCTCTTGTTTTCGTCACCCATTCCCATCAGTCCCCCATCAATAAATGAAAATACCGTGACCCTTTAATTTTCGGAAACAACAGTAAAATTAATTTTCACTTATTGGTAGGTTGTTTTAAGCGAGTCAAACATATATATATATATATATATATATATATATATATATATATATGTGTGTGTGTGTGTGTGTGTGTGTGTGTGTGTGTGTGTGTAATTTTTATTTCAAAATTTCAAACGGAAGAAAGGAAATTTGTGAGTGCACTTTTCAGAACTCCATTTTTTTTCAGATTTTTGACGCGGTAGGTTGTATGAGCAACACAGTTGAACAAATAGGCATTTCGATCATTGCAATCTTGTCGATAATTTAAATTTACCAGTACCCAAAACAAGACGAAACATCTCAACTATTTCCTACTCCTCAGGTTTTCGGGAGCGCGCCGGTTCGCGGTGGGTACCTCCCAACCGCCTCCGGCGCCTTTGAATGGGCTGCGGGGACAGACGCGCCGGAAGACGCACGCACAAAGCGCGGCCGCAAGAGCCCGCGCGGGTGCCGGGGGCGGAAGAGGGCGGCGGCGGCGGGCGTGGCTGCAAGGGGTGCGCGGCGGCGGCGGTGGCGGTGGCGGCGGGGCGCACGCGGTGGGCCGGAGGGCTGCCGGAGTGCAGCCGCCGCAGCCGCCCCCGGGCGCGCGCCGCCCTGGGGGCCTCTTGTGACGCCGCGTGCAGTTTTCGCGGCAGTTGCGACAAGAACTCGCCGGGGGTCCTCAGCGACAAACAATGTATGTGGGTAGCGTGTAAATATTGGGGATTATTATCATGATTAATATGAAAGCCTTTTGTGGTTCCAGCCCGTACGAGAGGAACGAATAAGCATTCAGAAGAAGCTCTAACAACGTTTTAATAACGCCAAAGCTCAGATGAATATGCACAGCAGTTCTTAGTTCCCTAATCCTTGGATTAGATGAAAAATGTTCCTTTATCCATGACTCCGGATCAAATCTACTCACTAATCTCATCTCATATACAGAGGAATATGTTCTAAAAATCGTTTGTCCTTTCTCAAATTCAGCGTTTCCCGTTAGCTCAATTGGGGAAATTTTATTCTGATAAGTGTATTATCGATTATTTTTTTCGCAAATTTAATAGAATTCCTAATACATCAAAAGAAGGCGTTTAATAGCTTTCAACATACTAAATTTCCAGTAAAAACCCTCCGAGGCAGCCCTCCCGGTGAGGGAGAGAAAGATGGGGTGGCGCACCCAGCGTAGCGCTCGCAAGATGCTGCGAGAAAATTTCGAGACACGCCCGCCTGGGAATCGACCGTCGCGTCGCGGCTGCGCCGGGGGGGGGGGGGGGAAGCGGGGCGCGGGCGGGAAGACGGTCCGCAAATGGAATAAAGCGCATCGATCGCGTGTAATCGCGTCAGACGTCTCGCATCCCGCGCCAGATCCACTGCTCCACGCCACGCCAAGCCACGCCACGGCGGCGACGCACCCGCAGCCGCCGCGCGGGGAAAGCGGAGCGTAGCCGGCGGAGCGACGAACGTATCCACCCCCGCGCCGCCCCATGCATCACCCTGCGCTAGACCGAGGCATGTTTGGTTAACAGTCAAGAGGAGCGGGGGCAGCGGCAGTGAGACGGGCGGCGGGGGCACGTCAGAGTGGGAGAATACGGGCGGGGGAGGAAAATATGCCTGGGCTTTTAGGGCAGATAAGTGTGAGTGCAAGTCTGGGCGGACTGAGTCAACACGGCCGCTGCCCGCCGCCACCGCTCCCTGCCCCCTGGCGGCGGCGACGGCCCGGGGGGTACGAAGGGGCCCGGAAGGGGGCTAGACGAGGCGCGAGGAGGCGTGGCGGGGGGGGGCCCGGCGGCGAGCAGGGGCGGAGCGGGCGGTCGGGGGAGGGGGGCAGGGCGGATGGGGTGACACCGAACTCGCTCTGAAAGCCCGAGCTCCTCGGCGCGCCTGTCACGGCTTTGATGGCTGTCACAGGGGCCGGCGGCGCGCGGCTGGGGTTTCCCGTTCGCCCACGGACGCGCCTCCGCACCCGCCCTCACGCCCTCCGGCCCCTCTCGTCCCTCCAGCCCCTCCAGCCCCTCCAGCCCTTCGTGCCCCCCGGCTCGCCGGCCTCCTCCGGCTCCCCCTGTGGGCGACGCGAGGGAGCGGCGCGGTGCGGCGTGGCGTGGCGCGGATGGCACGGGCGAGACGGGGTCGCGAGGGCGGCGGCGGAGTGGCAGAGCCCACAAGGGAGCACCAAACTCCCACCTCGCAACCGGTGATAAGTTCGGCTGTCACTTAATTAAGAAGTAGGGCGGTATCACGGCGCTGCAGGCGCGTCGGGGCCGGGGAGCGGGGCCGGAGCAGGCTAGGCGCGCGTCCCACGGGTCCCCGCGGGGATGCGCGGAACTTCGGCGGAGGCGGAGGCGGAGACGGGGACGGGAATAGCGGAAGGGGTGGAGAAGGCGTCGGTAACGAGGGAGATCGTGGGAGTGGGGCGGGACGGTGGCGGAGGCGCTGGCATCCAAGTCGCAGTCTTGACAGGGAAAGGGATGGATGTGGCCACGTTGGGAGCAGCAACTCTGAGTGCAGTCAAAAATCACAAGGTTGCAGTGCGAGCATTCGCCTCCACAATCAGGTAGGGAAACGTGGAGTACCAGGGACAATGGTTGTATGACATGGCGGGAAGAGATATGATTGGAGATGGAGATACGGGAACTAAATAAGCCCCAACACCGAGCAAGCCATACTCTTAAGTGCTGAATGTTGACCATCGGACTGTCTTGGACGACCACTAAAATTCATGTTTATATTATTCCATATTCAATAGAAAAAGTGTACCATAGTGTTAACCATTTTGAATTATGTCTTCTAAAATACCATCTGAAATGAACCGATTAAATGTTATGTTGCAAACAATGCGGCTACAAGGGAGCGAGAGGTACTCCCTGGTCGTGATTTTCAGCTTTGGACGAAGCTCCAACAGCATTCCGCTATTCGAATTCTCAGCCCGTGCCTCACGTCTTCTAAGGCAGCCCGCATTCTTTTTCTGATTTTGCAAGCATAACGACGGCGCGTCCATTTGGAATCTTCCCTGAACTGCGAGAGAATATATTATTTTGCCACCGACAACAGCGGAACGATAAACTCGCGGAAACGAAATATGCAAATGGAATCCCTGAATACGAAGAATGCAAGTTCTTCACTGTGCCGAATTTGTTTATTTGGAAAATGAGTCTGTAAATAATGAGCGTCGTTAACTGAACATATAGCTTGGCATTTATGGCATGCATTACAAGATAAGCCTGGGGCTAAAAAACAAGTTTCTGATTGTGGTTTAAGGGAAGATAGTACCAACCTAAGAAATATTTCAAAATAATTGCACGTTTTAATTGATGGGAAGGTGCGCCATACCTTACGCGTGTATCTCTTTGGGAAATTGGTATGACAAAGGAAAGGTGTGAAACGGGAAGGTAGGCGGAATGCTGAATGAGAAATAAGAACCACCAAAATTCACAAAAAAAATGCTGTAGGAGAACGAAAACACTTGATACCGTTTACTCCAACATAAAACTCACTAGTAATAGAATTTAACACCGCAAGTAAAGGATTTGTGTATTGACCAGAATGCCTTTCACTCGCGTGCGAAGACAAGTATATCTAATGGCTCAAATATCACCTTTAAAGTAAATTAATGCAAATTCACTTTTTCCGAAAAACAATTTTTATGTCTTCTCCATTATTTATCTCCACCTTGCACCTCATCACGTGTACAATTTTGGCCATCCAGTGACCAGAGTTGACCAAGGCGTCATCTACTGTGTCGCCATCGGCATCCCATGTGTGGACTGTCGCCCACATCCTGCCCCACGCAATCGTCTCCCCTTGCGCGTCTCCGCGCCGCGACTCGATGCCGCTCCCTTCGCAGCCTTCAGACCAGCCCACCGCCGCCCCAGGCGCCGAGACCTGCCTCCGCCGCCGCTGCTAAACCCCCTCTCCACTCGTGGCTGTTGGGTTCGGCCAGACCCGGCGCATCCCATTAATGTGGAATTTCAGGTCAATGTCTCGTGAGCGCTCTTAACAGCCGGGGACGTCTCAAGCCATAGAGGTGTAATTCATTGAACCTCATTACCGCGCTTAATACATACGCCGCTGATGAGTATTGGGACGCAACAATAGCGCCGATAGAAAGCGATACGTGAGCGAGCGGCAAGAAAACGTTCTGCTGACTCACCGAAGCGCGCGGAGCCGAGCCATGACAACACGTTGTTTACTTTGAAGTGACTCGGGAACTTACGCCGTCCACTTTTCTTCGGCGCTATCGATTATCCAGCGAGTCATGCAGCTTAAGCTGGAACTGGCCACGGCGGCGAAGCGAGCGCCTCGGCAACTGGAGCGAAACCCCAAATGAAAATGTTGAAAAGAGCGGGCGGAAAGAGGAAAAAATGAAAAGCAGAAGGCCGTTAGAATCGAATTCATCCCAATGACACAGAACGAAAAGGCACCGGGTATCAAACAGAGCCCGACGCTGACTGGAGAGGAAAACGCGGGCAATGAAGCAACATAAAGAGGTGGAGAAGGGGCCCCAGGGATTCAATTTGCGGAGAGGGGCGGCGCGGGGGTGGTGGGGCAGGTATGTGCTACAAGATGTTTCCTGGATATCCAGGCGTGGGCACGGGCGCGGGAGTAGGCGTGGGCGTGGGCGTGGGCCGTGGGCATGGGCCGTGGGTGTGGGCGTGGGTGCGGGCGTGGGCGTGGGCGCCGCGACGTCTCGCCACCCAGACGCTGGCTCAGAAGACAGCCGCCCAGAGACCAGCCTCTCGATGGAGCACGACCTCACAGTGCCGCCTCAGCCCCAACTGTTTGCCAACGCCCATTGGGGACTTGTGGAAACGGATATTTCAAATATATAAAATCAAAGGGATGCTAGTGGAAGAGGGGCATCGTTCTCGAAAGTACTTTGGGGGATCTCAAGGGATCTCAATCCGAGTCCCAGATCCTATTATTTTACTATTTCTGAACTGAAGCCGCCGTAGACGACCTTTCATCACAATTTATTTGTCCGTTATTAACTTACCAAAGATAAATAAAAATAACTATTGGCAAGAACTCGCTCAATATGTATGTAATTGCTCTGAAAAATATGATTCGTTTTAAAATGAACAAGAACGTTACTTCAGACATTTAGGTGAATTGTAATGCATGTACACAGAGAACGGAATTAAAATATGAATAAATATATGAAAAAATATACAAATTATTAAATGAGTATCTATGGACACATGCCAGTATTTTAGACACGTCACAAATTTATAACTGGCCGTCACTGGTGTAAAAGAAAAAAAGCTATATTAGAGAGGAAGCCATGCTAGAAATCAGCACATAGTTCACAAGAGCGTTAAATGTATTTAACCTCCCTTCACCTCCGGAAGCAACAGCAGCCAGCGCGACATGGAGATGTAACGTACTCAAAAGAAATTCCGCAAGGAGCGATTCAGGAAAGGCTTACGATCCGTTACAATCTCCTGACATTCTCCGGGTGCGAGCAAGCACGGAAGGGGAAAAATATATATTTGCTGAACGGTCGACGCATCCGCAGCGCCGACCTACAAATCCCGACGCTTCCTTTTCCCGAATCTTCGAATGCTTTCCGCAAGATACTAACAATTTGAGAGGAAATGATCCGCAATTCGGCTGCTCGCACGGAATCCAGCGGGGAAGGGCGGAAGACGGGGTGGTGACGGGAGCAGAAGCGGGGGCGGGGACGGAGGTGGAGGAAGAGCACGCGGAGACGCAGCGATTCCGTCCTTCACGGCAGCGACGCGCCAACCGAACCGGAAAACGCTACGAAAAGTGGCCCAGTTTCGCAGCCGTGGACTCCGCCGTCGTCGCCGCCGCCGAAAAAAGCATCTACCAGCGTTCGATTGTATACCGTGGAGCGAAGTACGAAACGACGTCTCCGCGCCGACGTTACCAGTGGCGGGGCCGGGCCGGGTCGGGCCAAGTTCTTGCCCGAGTGGCAGGCCGGGGGGGGCAGTGAGGGCGTCGATAGGAGAGAGCTGGGGCGGGGCGTCGGGGGAGGGCGGGGGCGGCGAGAAAGAAGAGGGCGGCGGGCGCGAGGAGGAAGTGGGCGGGGCGGGGCGGCAGCGGGCAAACAGCGCCACTCGGCAGCCTCTCGCCGGCCTGCCCTTCGCGAAAACAGCCCGACAGACTGCGCCCTATCGCCAGTTCTCGACTCGCTCCCAAGTTTCTTCAATTTCGCCGCGGAACGTAAAAATTGGACTAACAGGGAGGACCCGGCCAAACAACGGCATTAAAGAAAAAAGAAAGACAGTTCGGCTCATCCCATCCATCACTGTCGCGAGAATCACGGGAGGCCGAGAGCCCTCTATGCACTGCGAGAGAATTGTTCGAAAACAGGCGGGATTCGCGCGCAAAATTGCTTGGCCGCGGAGAGGGTGGTGGTGGTGTTGGTAGCGGCGCGGCGAAAGACGATAACAGTGTTGATGGCGAATACGCAGGCCGAGTTAGCGTGAAAACGAAGAAGAAAGACCGGCGGCCTACGTTGTGTATGCGAGAGCAGATATATTTCTTTCAAAGAGACAAAAATCCTGCGTTACAATAGGTGCTTAATCACAAAATAGCATCTCGTCTTTAAATTTCTCCTCCCAATACAAACATTGTTTCTTCAGGAATTGGCCATAATTTTTCGAATAAACATTTTGCAGCATATCAATCTCTCAGCGAAATCAAAATTCAGCCATAATTAAAATATTATTCAATAAAAATATTGTGCACAGTCAAAATTGTAGATGTATGTAATGTTCCACAGGACCTCCTGAAATTAAATGTGTATTTCTAAAATTCAATATTATTTTACAATTCTGTATTTTTATTTTTACAAGTCTATATTTTTATTTTCCTTTTTCTTTTGAATTTTACCGAACGCATATCTCACTGAATAAAATAAACCGAAGATAAATGTGTATACAATCCCCTTTTGAAGGATTTCCGATTCACTTTAAAGCAAACATTTACTTTCATTCTAAGTGACACATGAATACAAACAAAATTATCTAGTCTATATTCACAATAAAATGAGACACAGTTAATTCCATTCATATATTTATCAGCATTCTATAAAAAGTTTGAGCCCACCGGTATTAATTACACAGAAACAACGACTCATTCAGAATTCATCCAAAAATGCTGCACGGTTGCGAATGGAGAAACTAAATTGTCATTATATCATGTTCTGCAGCATTTATAGAATTATTTTGAAATATAAATCCTTCACTGCACCAGCGGCAGTTGTCATTCAACGAATTTAGATAGGAAATATTAAAATCAAACGTTAAATGCCAATCAAATGCATAGAATCAGTATACGTCGACAAAGTATAAATTAAATACTGACATGGCAAAACAAAGTTATTATAACGTGATTCGCGTGAATTTTTAAAGCATTTGGGGAAATTGCAGCTTCGTTTTATCACGTTGCACGCTCTCTTAAAAATAATTTTAATTTCGAGGGTATCACGAAGGGTGCGTTTCCGCTATAAATTATGAAAATGTTTTTGTTTTTGACACTCAGAATGAATCGGAAACCAAAGAAACAATCCGTTACACATAATTAAAATATTCATGAGTCACAAAGTAATTCGCACAGGTGATGTTCAGCCTTGTTTATGTCAGTTTGGATAATCACAAACATGTTAAATTCCCTTTCATACTGCAAAAAAATGATTGAAAGTCTGTTGAATGAGTGAGCAAGAATATTGTTCATTCAATTGTCTAGTAAACACAAATATTGTATATTCCCTATAGTAATATTTATCGATAGAAGCCGTTTCTTCAAAAACAAAAGAGCGGCAAATGTTCGGCGTAAGCCTATCAACTGTACCTTTGCGCACCAACGAATCGGGACACTGCTTCATGATCCTACATACCTGAAACAAAAAAAAAAGTTTTTAATGTTATGACCAGGAATATAAGTCAATATTTTTATAGTATTAATAGCAATAAGAGACGTGTATTAATTACAACAATCTTGGAACTTTAGAAAGCAATATTATTTGAACACTATGTAATTTCATTATATATGCAACCGTACAATTTCCACAGTTAGAAAACAATATTAGAACAGCGCATAACTTCCATGTCAACGAGAAATGGAAGTGCCAATAATTGCATGGCGCACCAAATGAGAGGAAATCGAGATATCCCCGCAGTGAAAACTGGATACACCAGCTGTGCATGCATGTCATTTCTGGAGCAAATTAAATCTTCAGAAGTAAATACAAATATATGTTCAGAACTAATAATGAAATATGTGATGACTTTCAAGGAAGATGGAGGATAGTTTTGAGTTGATGTAAATGTGAAGATCCTAAACAAACATCCCACATAACATCTGAACGTACGTTGAGTGTATATGAGATAAAAAAAAAGATTTTAGCAATCCAACACAGATTTATAAACTGCGTGCAAGAATTGGGCATCCAACTATGATTAGTTAGCAAAGTTGAATGTTAAACAATTGAACAGTTTATATTGTTATAATAATCTTCACAACATGTAAATTATTTTCTATGGCGTATCTATTTGTATTTCAAATTTATATGTGATTATTTATTGTATGAATTACAATATGATGTAGTTACGCGATGAATAATAAATACAATAAATCAGACATGGCTATCAGCGTATATCCAAAGGAAATTCCAGAAATTGTTACACGCAAGGAAAGTCCCACAATTAAATGTAAATGAAAGACAGCATAATACTTGACACTAAATGGTAATGTCTCTAGCGTCCACGTTGGAAATCAACTTTCCCGCAAAATACAGTCCACATGCTCTCCAAAGACATATAAACTCTGATTTTTACACGCATTTTCGCGGCGGAAGCAGAAAGTAGATCCCGCGGGGTATGACCACGGCCAGCGCCAAAAAAATGTCTCCCGGGATGCCCGCTTCCAAGCGGCGCCCTCTCGTTCACGTGGGCTGAAGGGCGGGGGCCCTCAACGATGCGCGACGCTCGCGGCGGTAGCGCCAACATTCCACACAGAACCAACACGTTTCCCTTTGGTACATGCCACGCGTCTCAAAAATTGTTATTTTTCACGAGAACGATTTTAATATGACGGAAACCGTTGATTTCACAGCCAAAAACAAAGTGTCTTACTCTACATACCAGCTGCACTGTGAAGAATTTTTATGCAATTTTTACTAGTCAAAATATTATATTTTTCTAAACATATTTCTTCAATGGATTGAAAAAGACGATTTTTTAGATGTGTCACTTTTCCCGTGCACCGACAATATCTGCACTTACAGAGCCAAGAATTGCAACTGGTTGTCTGTAAGTATTGTAACCGGACTGCCGTCGGTGAGTGTGACCTCAAGCAAGAAGAATGATTTGAATGTGACAACTTTGAAGTTGAAGTTGCGACATTCACCGTAGTAAATACTACTTTCGAAATTAGGAACAAACAGTGCTCATTTGAGTAATGTGTTACTTACAAAATTCTTATTTTCCTTTTTCTTCTCTTTCTTTCATAAACAGCATCGTTCGTCAATCATCTGCAATGTTCTTTCATTTCTTTCTTGTATTTTCAGACTGTCAAATTACGATTCGTTCCTTCGTCACCTTCATCAATAGAGAAATTGAACGGTGATTGTCAACGTCTAGAAGAAACTTTCGACGATCTCATGGTCATTTTCGTAGAGACTGTTCTAACCTAAACAGTCCTCCCGGTCTTGTGTTCACAATGGCAAGGGAGAGCGAAAGCCACAGGCAGAGAGGGATGTATATGGGCACCATTCGTACGATGTCAGGCGTTGTGAGTGGGGGAGGAGACAATTTCCCTGCTGTCACCCTCCCCGCGCCGGCAATTCAAACGCCACGTCAACACGCATCGACCGGCCCTTACCTTACAAATACCTCGGTGAACGCACTGCGGCTAATGTCTCAATCTTCCCCCCGTTTACAGAGCTCGCCCTGACAAACTACCGGCATAGGTCGCCGGCCGTCTTGTAACGACCCGCATCAGCCCAGAAACCAGGGAAAGCCCAAGCTGATTGGTCGGCCGGGGATTGAGGCCGAGCGCGGCGTGTGGCGCGTGGCGCGGCCGAGGTGCGTGGCAGAGCGAATGGAGCGGGATGGAGCGGGCGAAGTGGGTGGAGTGGATGACACGGGAGGGGGGGGGAAGGGCGCGTGGAGCGGATCGGAGGGCACGGAGCAGGGCGAAGCAGGGCGGGGCAGGTGGAGTGGATGGAGCGGGCGCAGCGGGGTGGAGTGGGGTGGATGGAGTAAGGCGGAGCGGGGTAGAGTGGATGGAGCGGGGCGCAGCGGGGTGGAGTGGATGAAGCGGGGCGCAGCGGGGTGGGTGGATGGAGCGGGGCGGAGCGGGGTGGAGTGGATGGAGCGGGGCGCAGCGGGGTGGAGTGGATGGAGCGGAGCGGAGCGGGGTGGAGTGGACGGAGCGGGCGCAGCGGGGTGGAGTGGATGGAGCGGAGCGGAGCGGGGTGGAGTGGATGGAGCGGGGCGGAGCGGGTTGGAGGCGCCGGGCGCCGCCGTGCGCGCCCGGTGCGCCTCGCGCGCCGAGTATACAACGGCTGTAATTGCGCGCTGTTTATCACGAGCGCGCGTCGAGGGGCGGTGCGTACGGCGCGGCGGAGGGCGGCCGGGGGGGGCGGCGGCGCCGCCGCCGCGCGGCGCCGGCCGGGCAGACGGACGGACGGACGGATAGGGTGAGGGCACGGAGGGCAAGCCGCGGTAAGTACGCAGCCCCCATTGCGGGGCTCGACCGCACGCAACAGCCGGCCACCGGCAGCCGCCAGTGCCGCCCGCGCCACCTCCCGCCCACTGCGACTAATTATCCCATCGCCAAAGGGCTCCACGGCACGACGCTGGTGGAGGTGGAGAGAACAATTTTGGAGGGGAGAGCGGTAATTGGGATGGTGGTGACCGTGATGGTATTGACCGGGACAGTGGACAATAGTGATAGGGTTGATGGAGAAGATGAATCGTCTGGTTGTAACGAAGGTGGTGATGGTGCCTGCATTAGTATGATAGTGACACAATCTCTATAAGCGTGACATCTTAGCATTAGTAATAATATTAGAAAGGAGAGGCAGCACTTGTAATGAACTGTCAACGGTGGAGATAATGAAGCTGACAACACCCCTTCAACACCAAGTTTTGGCCGCCCTGTATAATTCAGATAACGCAGGTCGTAAGCGCTACGGAAGCGTAACCTTGCGCGAGACACACTGAAAAAAGTAAACGGAGAGGTTTTTTTAAAATTATTTACTTTCCGCAGACAAATGAAACAAGAGACGATTTGAGCCCCTTTTTGAGACCTTTGTTTTAACGATAAGAGCAAGGAGACATTCACAGCAAAACTGGGCCTCGCTGACAATTTAAAGCATTAATCCTAATATTGATATCCTGGTACGTATTCCTCGAAACCCCACTTACCAGAGCTCTCACCCTCCCCCTGAACGTAATCCTGGCTGCGTCTAGGCTCAAGCGTCCCCGGGGGGCAATATACCACGCTATAATAATGGAAAGGGTGGCTGCAATAATGTATTTCTTTCCGAAGAGCCGAGAGAAGCAATTAATTTCCCAGGAGGCCTTCGGGCGGAGTGATATTAACTGCTCCGCTAAACGCGGCGCGGTGGGCGCGGGCGATCGGAAGACGGGCGCGTGAGAGCCCCCCGGGGCGCCCGGGGGGCCGGGGGCAGCGGGGCACGTCGAGGGGGCGCCCAGGAGACGCGCTGGGTGCGTACGAGCGGCGCGTCGCGCGTCAGCTGTTGCGTAAGTGAAATACCGCCCGCTTAAGAGCAGCTGCTCGGCCGCGGCTCGTCAGCGTTAGTGGCGCCGAGAGGCGATCTCCGTGCACCGCCTCCCCAGGCCCCGGGCTCTTTGCCGCGCAACGCGACCTCCCCGAGAGCCAGGTTTGCTCAATGCTTCTCAGGGCCATTTTCGGGGAAGATCTTGGCTATTAGTCGTATTAAAGTAGCTTCCAAGGGGCAAATGCAATTCCAAATCGGGCAAGGCTTGCAGCTAGCAAACAAAATAACGGTGTGGAGTGTTTACGAATCTCTCTTGGTGGCCGGACTTTTAATTAATTCTAAAAATAATATAATAAATACATTATGATTATTTTATACCAGAGAGCTCTTATACAGACAAATCAATGCATTAATTTGTTGAAAAATAAAATAAGCCTCTTGGCCTGCTTTTACTTAGAGCATTAACAGTTTCTTCGATTTAAAAATGCTTTTTTGGAAATTCGAAATAAAGGTGACGGAAATGACAGAGATGACAGAAATAACCATTTACTAGTTTATCTACAGCCGTAATTAGATTCACTCCTAGTGAATAATACAACGGTTTACTGACTTTCATAATATATGCCTTGTAAAATGTTTAAATACTAATTACTACACCTTTCTCGTTAAACTAAATAAATGAGTAAACATCCCTAGCCCTTGATGGGCAGAGTATAATCAAAGCTCTTGATATGAAGAAGTTCCGTATGTCAAATAACGCAAGGCTAAAAGATTGTCATAAGTGCATTGTCAAGAATGCGAGAAATTCTCTACAAGTAGCTTCTCCGGGGCACCTTTCTTGTGGTGGTCCGCCCGCTGTGGTCACAAGTTGCTTTCTACAAACACCAAACACCGCTGCCGACGCCGTCTGTCGCGGGTCTAGACAGCCTTCGGCCAAGAACGCGGTAATTTGTACGACTGAGCTATTCAGGCGAACCACAGCTATGCCGACCACCGTGGCTTTGAAAGGCCACGCCGCTTCCAGTATTCAGATCTGCGGCCGGCAGGTGACGGCTGACGGCTGAATCGAGGCAGTTTTACCGCTTTCCAGTTTTTTTAAGGCTGGAGACCTGTGAATGTGGTGGTTTCCAGCTGTAGACCATGTCCTTCGATGTATTCGTGCTGAGGTATCACAGTTCATGTATTTAACATGAATTCCATTGGAAATTTTCAACACTTTAGAATGTGAAATCTGATTCAATGAATACACACAACTTATAACTTTCTCGTAAACGTAGCGTATAGAATGTTATGTTACGCAGAAAAAAACGAAGTCGAGATTTTGGCGGTTTTGGGGAAGCATAAAACCGCAAAAGTGTTTTGTTCTTTTTATTAAAAACACCCGTTTCATTCCTTCCATTTGTATGTCTATGAACAGGTGCCTAAACCGTATACATATCTCATATGAAATACTGAATTTGTGTAGCGCTGTCAGTGATACTAATTCCATAGTATCTACGCACGCCATCCTTTCTTCACCAATATTTTCCTCTTCTCCTCCTTAATGGCTGTTGAGTTGATTCTCCGTTCCCATATGGCCATACCCCGTGATGTTCAAAGACTCCGGAAGCATTATGTGTATGTGGATGTTGGCCAAGACCCAAACTGGGCTGGAGCACAATCGGAAACAATGTAAAGAGATGTTTTATTAGTGTTTTTAATGAGCCACCCAATAGTTGGGAAACTTTTCCAGCTACATGCCAATAGTAATAAATAATGTTCAGAAAGTTATATAAAATTCACTAAATGTGTTGTTCTGCATTTTATGCACTTTTCAGCCTTAAGTAATTACCGCAAGATATGACATCATCCTGTTACGTATGTCATATCGTGTACCTTTTGTTCGCATACATTTCTGCAAATGAGTTGCAAGTGTAGTGTAGGACATAAAAGTTCTATTCACATCAATTCATACCGTGTACTGGTATTAACATATCTTTAACAGCCAAAGGGAAAGGAAAACAAAGGTAGTCGTCCTCAGGTGTACAAGAATGGAAGGAAGCGCGTAGTTTCGCCATACGTTCCTCCAGAGCTTCTGTATTTTCAGATGCAATATGTCAACTCAACATAGGTGAAACACTTTTAATTATTTCGGCCAATACATCCCATCAGCGGCGAGTGTCAGATGCGCTACAGCATATGTTAACTCCAAATGTGTGGACTCTTGGAAGCACAATTAACTAGTTCCTAGGCTGTGGTGGAAAGTATGTTTCTCCGCCGAAAAGACTTGCCCTTCGTATACTCAAAATTGTTTGAAGAGTGAGGTTTCTGCTATGTTTACAAAATGTGTAACTGCCTTATAGAAATACGTTAAAGATAAATTTCAATGAGGTGATATGTTGAACGTAAGAGACAGTTCGATACTTTTAAAGAGAATATTTATAATTTCGAAATTGCCAGAAGGAATCTCGGGCGATATGGTATACATTTTTTAAACATTAACGGCGCCAGTAATAAGTATAATTTTGTTCAATGAAGTTCACTGTCAGAAAAACCCAACCTGGTACATAACAACAAAGTGAATTTTCTAATTTGGAGCAAAGAAGTATATAAAATTTATCGTTGAAAAAAGAAAACAAAAAAATGTTTCAGTTAAAATTCTAATTAGTTATCAAGTGACTGTGAAGCGAATTCTGCTTGGAAGAAATTGATTGCACTGCTCGCATGCATTCTTTTCCAACAGAGTAAATATTTTAAAAGACATATTTATTTTCTTTCCGGAGATCTTGAGTCAATAACAAAGAGAATTACACCTTTCGGAGCCTTGCTCGTGTACTCTCACAATTTTATAACATTACCGAAATTATTCAGATATATTAGTAGATATAGAGTATTATAGTAGATATATTTACCTTTAAGTACCAGAATTCGTAGATTTAACTCTCCACAACGAAGTAGAAGAAATGTTACTCCAAAACAATAAATTATTATTATTATTATTATTATTATTATTATTATTATTATTATTATTTTGGTGGAGCATTTTACCACTGAATTAATACAAATACGATATTCGTCGATTAATATTGAAGTAAATGTGTGAAATGAAACCAGCAGTGCTTTATTTTACAATTAAAGATATTTTTCACGCGTCCTTTCGCCGATGTGCAGCGCGCCCTGTGCGCGGCCGGGCGCTCGCAGCTCGCCAACGTGCAGGTGCACCGGCCTCGCGCCGCCCCAACAAGCATTCCACATTCCGAAATTAAGCGTCGTTTGTTATTCCCTCTTAATGAAGATTCAAAAAGGCTCAATTCATTTGCATAGTCGCGTTTGATACATGTGCTCGCCCGAGTCGATATATTCCGGAAGCAATTCGAGTTTCCACTGTGGCATATTCGCTGCATTGCGCATTACAATTTAATGAAATAACTCCTAAATTCTTCCCAGTTTTAATTCCGGATATTCATCAGTCGCTTTAATAGAGCGACTGCGGTGGATTTAGTGACGGCAGTGCCCAACGTTCGCAAAGAACGGTAGAGCGGGCGGAAAAATTAGAGATAACCTTCAGTCCGGCGGAGAGAAATACAAGTAAAATAGTCCGTCTACCACCCGTAGTCGTCGGAATTCCTCAAGTTCGTCATTTTTCGCATACCCGCGAGGGTGCATTCCAAGCATACATGCGTATTTAATGAACTGCCGGGGATCGCCGAAGGTTATAACCGCATAGCCAAGAAGCGGAGAAGTCCTGTGGAGCAAGGAGACGCGGATGAAAATTCCGGCGGCCATCATCGAGCAGACGGCCGAGGCAGGGCAGCGCGCCGGTGAGGGCGGGGGAGGAGGGCAGGGGGTGAGGCAGGCTGAGGCGGGGCGGTCGCTCGGAGACTTAGCCGATGGCGCGGGAAATTCCCCCGCCTGCTTCTCCAAGCAGCGAACGCACGTGGACCGGTCTCACGGCGAGGTGCCGCCGCCTCCGCAGCCACGTCCATCCTCCTCCACGCTGCGCTGTAATTGCCCACGCTTCCAATGCTGCCCCTAGCTACAGTCACCGGTGGAAACTTCAAATGCAAAACATCGTGTCCATTCCCTTCATATGTTATTGGCACTGCCACTGCCTAACCCAAATGACAGCTACCGGCACCGCCTCTGGCAGCAATTCTGCTGAGTGCCGTTACCACCAATACCCGCCGGAGATGGCGTCAGTAACACTTGCCCCCTTTCCCTCCATTGCCATCGC
Source organism: Teleogryllus oceanicus (assembly GCA_964035755.1). NCBI lineage: Eukaryota > Metazoa > Arthropoda > Insecta > Orthoptera > Gryllidae > Teleogryllus > Teleogryllus oceanicus. Next base: position 132,343,521 of record CAXIVR010000001.1, read on the forward strand.
CATCACCATGCTACTTCAGCGATCGTTCCCGCCCAGGGGTGTTTCCGATCGCCCGGAGTGGGGCGCTGATGATGGATTTAAATGACCTTGCAATCTCATCATTATTTCAATTCACCCTCCCCAACTCCCATTCAATTTCAATACAATTGATTGCGGACGATAAAAACAACACAGCAGAGTACGCAGTGCCGATCACTTTGCTAGGACGGAGAAGAAAACCTGATTAGAATTAGATATCTAATTTTCTTCCCTCACGTTCCATCACGTCGTTGAAGGGTTGTCATCGTTAATTTGAACACACTAAGTAAACACAATGGGCAACAAACGAACGGCGCCCTTTTCTGCTTTGTTGCCGAACTTCCAAGCGCAAAAAGCTCCGAAACTATTATCTCTACAAATCGGATAGTCAGCGTGGGCGAGAACGCCCCATTATTCGTTGCGGCCGCATTTACATAGCGCGCGCCCGGGTCGGCCTCCGCGCCACGCTGGCCCGGGCGACCGGCGCGATGCGGTGGCAGCGAGGGGATATTGGAGCGCTCTCTAGGAAAGAGGCCGATTAAGCCGCTCTGGCTCTTTCAAGGCCTACGCGAGACGTCTGTGCTGAGTTGCCTCGGAGATCGGCTGCTGGCCGGGCGGAGTACGAGGGACACGAGGACAGGACGGCGCAGACGTAGACGCAAAGTGGGCGAGGCAGATAGGAACTGCAGATGCGGTGGAGTCGCCATACTAACGGGTAGGGGAGTGAATATTCTAAGATCATGGGGGAGGTCAGTGTTAAATCTTGAGAAAAGAGTAGCGGAAAACCGAGAGTGAATAGTTGGAGTAAATAAATATAAATTTAAGTAAGGTAATAGAAAAACACTGAGCGAATTGCTCAGTGCGTAGCGCGCTGACTTCGCAGTCGGGAGGTCCGGGTTCGATACCTAGGCCGGTCATCATGACTGGGGTTTTTCGTGGTTTTCTTCGGTCATAAGGCGAATGCTAGGATTGTTTCGAACGGCCACGATCCCCTCCCACCACCTCCCCTCACTTCTCATCATTCTGTCTTCTCATAATTTAATACTAATACTAACACTAATAATAATAATAATAATAATAATAATAATAATAATAATATAAAATAATAATAATACGCCATCTTCAGGGAAAGCAACAGTAAACTAACCTGATTAAGTCCTCCCAAGAAAACTTAATTGGGTCACCTAACTTCCGTCTATGGAAGAACAGGACCAAAGAAGAAGAGAAAAACAGGGACAAGGATGGATAGAATACAAAACCTACTGAAAGACATCGGAGCATGGGGCAAAGTAGAAGAAATTTTACTACAATAGATGCTCTCCAATCTCATCAACAACTTGGACTCGCAGGGAAAGTATGCGAAGCTATAAATTCCCAATTTTTTTAAGATTCTTAGACCTAGCCCAATGCGAACTACGACAGAGCGGCATCGCACCTTCACATCGCGCTCTACCGCCTTCAACCTCTCCACATGCACGCCCCGTGCACCCACTCTCGCGTGCGCCCATCGCCTCTTCTACCATTTCGCTGTTACCACCGGCGATTTCGCGCCCCCGCGCGCGTTTCTGCTTCCCGCCTTCCTTTCCGAGCCACCCGTCCCAACGCCCCTCCCCCACTCCCACCCGGCCCCTCCCCCTCCTCGCCGGCCGCGCACAAAGGACAATCCGCCGCCGACGCGCGTTTTCAAAATCTACTTCATTATCTGCCGGCGCCTCCGCCAACGAGAGCACGTTCGCCGCGTAAAAACGCGCCTCAAAGAGCCCCCGGTTCAAAATCCGCCCGTGCAAAGGAGGCCCCGCGAGGGCCCAGGGAGGGGGGCCCCGGGCGGGGGCGGGGGGGGGGCCGAAGGACGGGGAGCGGGCTGGCGCGGGCGCGGAGGACGCGTGTCCAATTGCACTTCCGACGCGCCGACGCCTCAGTGCGCGCAATATGATGAGCAAAAGAAACCTCTGGATGCGCCATTTCCAACGCGAATTGTAATTCGTTATTAGTTCTATATGTCGCCTGCTTCAAAGTACAAGATTTCGAGCAACACATGTTTTCTGCATTGAATACATTTTCAAGTGAAATAAATTTCGAGTTTCAATAAATAGCATTCAAACACACAACTGTTAGTACCTCATTCTCATTAGCGGTAGTAACTGTTACTAGCATCTATGCCCTTAATGCTGTCATATGTGCTCTTGTAACTATCATCAATATTGATGGAGTGATGACATAATTGATCAACTGTCTAGTGATATGATGGAGTGCATTACACATGTTGACGCGCGAAGCAATACAAGTGTTTCGGAGATTTCTTCTCAACTACCCTTGAATGCCGGCGCAGAACCGCAACAAACCGCACGCGATCTTTCCTTCCCCTTCCTTGTCCTATCTTCACCCCTTACACTAACATGCACTACACTACCACACATGCCGGGAGACCGGTTGGGGGCTTCGACCTTGCCCCTGTTGGGGTGGTGCCTCGCTGGTGGGAGATACCTGGTTGGGAAAACCCCGCTAGTCGACGGTAGGTCGGCGCCGGATTTCGCCATCCAGTGGAAAGGATCACCTCCACCTCCCGATGAAAAATATGCACTACACTTACGGGAATAATGACCCCAGTAGTTCACGCGCCCGAAATCACTAACAATCAATGTCTCTCAAACATCAAACTCTCCACGAAACGAAGCGCGGGAAAATTGAAACCAAATATACATCTCTCGTTTTCTGAAAATATAACACATTCAAAATGATGGCATTTGTGCCATATGATTGAGAGCATTGCCATCAATCCTAAAACATTTTTTTCTTTTGATAAAATATTGTTCATATCCAAAATTTTGTTTGAGCATTCCATAACTAACTTTATATAATATTCAAGAGAAAGTAAAAATTAATAAAGTAATTTAAATTATGTTCACAATGTTCAAAAAACTAATGCGTTAATTTGCTATTATGTTCAAGACAGATAGGTACTTATTTCTTTAATTTATCTCGTGTCCATTGTCTGGGATCTACTTTCCACATTACCTTCATGGCAACATTTTTATTTAAATGAAGTATCAAGAAGACGGTTGGAACTGCAGCTACTGTACTGCGGTTGTACGCGTATCTTTTTAAAACTGTGACGTGGGACTATTTTACACCCTCTCTGAAGGATAACAAACTACAAATTACACAAAGATTGAAAGTAGGAACTTAAGCCCATCAACTACGCAGAGTGCGTTTGGACAACAAGAGACGGCAATCTCTTCACAAATCTAACAGCTTTTCCTTAGCGCAAAGATTGATTACAACGATAAGAGCTATTTGTGTGAATGTTCAACGTAACGATCCGACAAATGCTATCTCTGAGAGAATCGTCGTAACATCCGCTACAAGAACTCCGGGCTGAATGCATTCGCAGATGAGGCCGTTGTTCGCATCGTCCCTTCCCTTTTCCTACTTAGTCGAACATGTATGAATCGTTCACTTTCTTGCGAGCATACCTCCGACACAGTTGCTCAAACACGATGAAACAACGATTGTGAGATAACACGTGTGTGGCATATTAACTCATGTGTTTTTATCACGCGGGTACAATGTGTGACGCTGTTCCACCAGAATGAGTTAATGCACTAAGAATGGAAAAAAATCAATAGAATTTCACCTGGATTAGTCTACTGTGGCAGACAGGAAATATATCAAAGAAACGATAAATATTTCACGTATGGATATAAATAAACTATAAAATTAATTATAAAGTAATTAGGCCTCTACTTTCATGCAAGCGTTATGCGTATCTCCAGCTAGCGTATATTCCAGCCAGCGAAGATTAAAAGGCAACATTCGCGTATGTTCTTATGATCATTCCTACACAGAAAAAGATCTTCCAGCGTCTTCAAACACACAAATCTAGGGGAGTGTTCTCTGCTTCTGAAGAGAGCGTCCGATACTTCTTCCAATAAACATTCCCTTGCCGTACTCTCTGGTAGCATCGCCCTGGCTACAGAGGCGCACTGAAGCGCAGCGCCCGAGCAACATCGATGAGTATTAATCTATTCCGAAAGGTCGAAAGCGACAGAAAAAGACGCTTCTTTTTTCGTGTCTTGCGCCGCCCCGCGCGACGCGTCGGCATGTATCCGAAAAGAGCGCTTTATAGTCGCCGCGTCGCCTCTTATGACGAGACGCGGAGAGGGGAATTAGGGGGAGGGGCGCGGCGAAGAGAGGGGAAAACAAAGGGTGAGCGCTGCGCGCTCCGGCGACTTGTAGCGAAAGGCGGTGCCCAACAATGTCCACGGCGCCCAGCGCTCCACCAGCGATTGAAAATTCCCTTTACCGGTCAAGTCGGTATCAATAATGGAGCCCGCCCCACTGGGCGATCGAAGTGGGAACTTGGCTCTCTTCAATAAGGTACGCCGCCGGCGCGGGGGCAGGCACGGGCGGGTACGGGCGGGCACCTACGGGCACGGGCGGGCACGGGCGGGCACGGGGCGGGCGGGCCGGGCGGGCCGGGCGGGCGGGCGGGCCGGGCGCCGGGCGGGCACGGCGGCAGGAGCAGGCACGGGTGGGCACGGACGGGCGAATGCGGGCGGGCGTGGGCGAGCGCGGGCGAGCGCGGGGTAGTGCGGGGTAGTGCGGGCGGAAAGGGGCGGTCGGGGCGAGCACGGGCGGGTGCCAGCAAGCGCGGGCGCGGGTGAGAGCGCAAAGCCACGACTGGCGGTGCGGGCGGGGCCGAGCTGGGACGGGCAGAGCAGGGCGGGGGTGGAGTCGGGGACATTCTGGCGCTGATGAATTAGGCGGCAGCGGGTGACGGGGCGGTGGCGGGGGAGGGCGGCCCTCGCCGCTTGTGCCCTCCCCCGCCCCGTCCCCTACCGTACTCACGCCCCCTGCGCTATTTGCAACACGCACAGCGCACGCCCGGCGCCCCCGGCCTCGGCCCCGCCCACGCCCTCGCCCTCGCCCTCGCCCCGCCGCAACCGCTCTCGGTGCCGTCGCGTCCCCGGCGCCGGATGTTCTGCAATTCGGTAATGGGGTATCGCATGTTCGGCCGGCGGTGCTCCCAGACGATAAAACCTAATAAACCCCTACACTTAGGACGGGGTCGATCCCAAGAACGATTCCGCTATTCATCTCTATCGAAGAAACTTCTTGACAGCCGCAATACATACATTCTCCTGATTGAAGGCTTCCATTATGAAAATCGTACGCCCGCCGCCGGGGGTAATGACAGTAATATTGAAACGGCGAGCAAAGCGGATAGTGGTAGATTTTTAAATTACAGTAGGAGCCGGTAGCGCGAGCGGCGGCGGGGCCTAATAGCGTCCTTGTACGCAGACAGTCTCCGATGCGTATCACCCGTCGGACGGCGACGCCGGCGCGGCGACCGGCGAGCGGCGACCGGCGGCCGACGGCACACGCAAGATTGTTTTGTGGAGCTATTGTTTCGCCGGCGAACTCGCTCGATGAGAGTTCACTAATGGGATTTAACCGACAACAGATGTTGCGCGTGCAGGGCGAGGGGAGCCGTTCACTAAGTGTGTTTATGGACAAAAACCGCGTGCGCGAGGGCGTTTGTGGTACTCGCTCACGCGAAGCCGCTTCGGTGATGCCTTAATACGCCGCGCCGTGCAGCGCGGAGCGGGGGCCGGGGGATGGGGGGTGGGGGGGGGGGCGGCGAGCGGATGGCCGGCTGTGGGTGAGAGCGGGCGCGAGGGCAGGGAAGAGCGTAGGGGCGAAGCATGCCGGCCGGCACCATCGCGTTCAGCGCTTCTTGTCCAGACAAGACCTCCGGGCATCTGTTCACATCGCTGATAATTGCTCAGAGGAAGCCCGATCGATAAGATCGACCGAACGAGCAAACTGTCCGGAGCGATTATCTATTTCTTTCTATAAAAAAATCGCAAGCTCACTCAAACATTTTAGAGTATATTTTGGAAAAGTACGTTTTAACCTTACTCAACGCCAGATCTACCGTCCATTACCAACCACAGAATAATTCATGCAAACATAATTACACCATTTTCCATTATATATAATTTAGTTCGGGCAAATTAGTAAATACAAATGTCAAATTTTAAGTAGCTTTAATTTATCTTTCGCTATAACTTTCTAGCCAAATTAAAACAAAATTAAAATGTTTTCATACAAAACTTAAAATATTATCCCCTTAGGGGCTTTTGCTACAAAAAGGAGACACAAAATGTCGATTGTATAACGTTTTCTCTGCAAGCAAACATTACACTGTCACGTAGGGGTGCAATCGCTCTTCTCAGTCTACACGGACCGTACTGACACCTGCAGTGGCAAGTTTACACGGCGGCGTCAATAATTCACACGAGAGAGCGCTGCGACACATGGTGGCGCCCGCGGGCGGCCTGGCAGCCCCCGGCGGCATCGGGGAGGTGCCATCCCTCGCGTCGCGACGCCCCAGGTGCCCCGGCCGCCTCACGCCCCCTGCCCCGCCCCCACGCCCTCGCGCCGCGGCCGACAGGCGCCCAGGGCGCTACACGCTCGCCGTCGGAGGGCGCGGGGGGCATGAGGACGCCGGGGACGGCGGGCACAGGGGACGAGGGCGCAGGGCGGAGGGCGGAGGGCGCTGGCCGGGGTGAGGACGCCTGGGACCGGCGTCGTCGCCGCCCCCGTAGAATACACGGCAGCGGCGCGCCGCCCGCTCGGCGCGACACCTGTCAGCACCGATACAGCAGCTCCTCACGCGCCCCGCCCCCTCGCGCCGCGGAGGGGAAGCCGCAGGCTCCGCAACGCTTCACTGACCTCCTTCCGACCTATTGCTCCCAGCGCGTAGTGGCGGGGCGGGATCGGGGCGCGAGGGGATTGTGGGGCTGTGCAGAGCGCACAGACGCGGGGGTGGCCCTGGGTGGCGCGGTGGGAAGCGGGGCGGGGCGTAACACCACGGCGCGGAGCGGGGCGCAGCCCCCGCTCCGGCGCGGGACGGGGTTCGAGAAGCGGGGCGCTTCCAGGGGCGGCTCCGCGTTTCCGCGCGCGCGAGCAAGAATCCTGCATATGCAACGCACTATGTCCCTCGGCAGCTGGCGTGACAAACTTCCGCGGGGCGCGAGCTCAAGCCGCTTAGCGGGCGCTGCCTGCGCGGTCGCCGCCTTCCTCGCCACCTCCGCCGCCGCGCGAAACCCTTCGAGGCGGGAAGCTGGGAGGGGCGGGAGGATAACGCAGGGGAGGGCGGAGGAGCGCCGAAGAGAGCGCGTCCATACAGCAAGGAGGCCACGGCTTTGGAGACAAGCGCGCTATGCACAAGCAACGGGGGCCGGGAAGTTTTTAGGGCGTCGACGAGGGACGGAAGAATGCACGCGAAAAAGGCTTTTCAGCTCGACGATACTGAAATTGGTATTTGAATAAGGCTGAAACCTTACTGGGGTATGGGCAGACTAAGTCGAGAAAAAATCTGAAGAAGAAAACATACTGGCAGATATTTTGAAACATTTTAAGTCACGTTTCTAGTACTTCTGAGAAGAATCGGGAAAATATCTAGAAGAGATGTTACAAACTTTCAAGAAAAAAAGGAAGGAGAAGAAGTAAAGAAAATTGCAAGAAGATAAAACAAAAATATGAAAACAAGTTGAGGGAGCGTGCAATTGTGAAGAAATAATGAGCAGCAATACCATTATGAAGGAAATTTAATACAAAGATAAGAGGCAAATTTTAAAAGCAATATTTTACCGCATGGAAACAATCCAGGAAGCCGTGCAATTAAGATTAATGCAATCCAGAATCCGTGCAATTAAGATTAATGCTATAACGCATTTAAGGTTGTTTGTACTTCATTTCCTGATGAATACAGTGATGTCACTCTTCTCTTTCATAGCTAGTGTTTAAAATCGTCAAAGTTAATAACAAAAATTAGAAAAGACGAACATAACACAGCGAAAAGTCATTTAGGCAAATTATCATTCTCGTAGAATAACTGTAACTTGTCACCATGGTTTGTGGCTATTCGAACAACTGGATTTATCTCTACTTCAAAAATAAATTCTTCAGATATAAACATTATATTATAAATGAACATCGCATTCGTTATATAATGGACAATACATACTTATTTTCATACAGATTATGTTACTGATTATTTACAACAGAGTTAGGAATATTAAAACGGAGAGTATAGTATACCTGTGCCCGAAAAGCTCATAAGAACCTGCACTACAAAGAGCCTCGCACTCGTCATTTGTAATAAGTATACACGTTTGTTACAAAATGTCAAAACAGTGTTATTTTGACGAAAAATTATATTTCCAACAGAGTTGAAAATGTTAAAACGGGGAGTGTGCATCTCTGGCGGGAAAGCTCACAAGGCTCAACCCCTCGGCCGCGCCGTCGTCCGAGAGGCATAGCCGAGCGTTAGCGCGCAGCGTGGCGCGGGGGCGGGCCGGGGCGGGTCGGGCGGTCGGGGCGGGCCGGGCGGGCCGGGCGGCCGGGCGTGTAGGGGCGGAAGGGGCGGTAGGGGCGGTAGGGGCGGTAGGGGCGGGTAGGGGCGGGTAGGGGCGGGTAGGGGCGGATCGGGGTGGGCCGGGCGATCCGGGGCGGGCGGGCGGGGCGGATCGAGGTGGGCCGGGGCGATCCGGGGCGGGGCGGGGCGGGGCGGATCGAGGTGGGCCGGGGCGATCCGGGGCGGGGCGGGGCGGGCGTCTCCGCCCTGACGGGTGGCGTGCGATGCGAGTGCTTGTTCCTGGGCGACGCACGAACCGCTTTCCACGCGACGACGCCCCCACACGCGCCTTCGCGCGAAGACGGCCCCGCGCCCGCCCGCAGGGGGCGGAGTGGCACTCCATTCGCAACCGCCCCTTTCCAAACACTTCCTTTCGGTTAGTTGGTGGTGACGTATAGGGGCTAGTAGAAACAAACAACTGCTGAACCACGTATGAAAATTACATCTTCAATGGGATTTGCTTTCGAACACTCATTTGTAGTGCAGAAAGGACACACCAGGCCCCGACCCCTTCTCTTCGAAATAAAAATAAGCCCGTTTTATGTAGTGAGATAGGTTTTGAGTTTGGTCTTTTAGCAGTTACAAATGAATACTGAAATAATTTTACATTTACATATAAATAAAACAGTTCCTTTTACATTCTAAAAAGTACTGCGGATAACGTATCTCCGCGTGAAAATATGTTCGAATTTCGTAGTAATTAGTAAAAAGTAATTAGGAAGGATGTTACAAAGGTCTCTAGAATATTCTTGGGTCAATGTCAACTAGTTCGAATCTCGCGAAAAAAAATCTGCTTACGATCCTGGACACACGATCCCTAAACAGCCGGTGATTGTGCGCACGGGCCGGACAGACTCCTCAAAAATATGAACTCGGCCATGTGAATAGGATATCTTCTTATTCATTTTCACCATTCATCACATTATTCCAGGACGTGGGGTGGGGATTCTCGATACTCGTTTTCTTCGTAGTCAAGTAAAATTACATAATTCACTTCTGACTCGTGTAAGATTCCAACCTATACTCTAGTTCCATCAGTTGAATCAATATGAAAACAGACCTCAAGTGCAGTAGCAGTACTACGCCCTGAGGAAGGTCGCAGAATGGCGACCGAAACGTTGGCACCTTTGCCCTGGACGCGGCGTCTCCCGGATAGCCAAGTTAACCATGACTCCGGCCGCGGAAGCCTACGCTCTCAACAGACCTCAAGTGTGCATTCTTCTCACTCTTTTGAAGAACAATCAAAACTCTCGAAGTATATGTTGTGTAATCAACGTGAACCTGCAGAAAATTATCTTAATTTAATACATAGAATTAAATTATAATGATATACACATACATTTTCAAATTACATATTTTCATTTATATTTTGTATGCAGCACATCCAGATAATTAATATGTGAAAATTAATATACAAAGGAATGATTAAATTCAATAGTTTACTGTTTCTTAAACTGTCTTTCTTCGTTTTCATTAATGAAACCTCCAAATACCAACAACCATGTTCCACTCATTTCCGTGGATCAAATATTTTATATCAGATTGTTCTTCATTGTAATAAAAAAGAATATTTCACTTAAGAAGAAAACGTCGATACCCGCTTATGATAACTATAGTGGACAGTATTTTTCCTTGTTTTGCTTCGTGCGATTCTGAAAAAGTGCTGCTTCTCACATTTCACTGTTAGCTGTGCGTCTCACTACTATCATAAATAACGACATGCAACTTTGAATCAGAGAGACGTTGTTCATAATGTATAATAGGCACGTAGCAAAATCTCTCACGGATTATTAACGCAGTCTGTTTAGAAAACGAGGAAAACGAATTTAGTCGATTTTCCATTTAGGTTTACAAAACGTGCCACAGAGGCATTCTTCGAAAGCAATGAAAGAGTTGCAAATGTAGTTGCCCAGCCTTCATGCGGACACAAATAAATTTTAAGTTCTAATATATGTCTGTTACATGTACGCACACATTGGTGCTTCAAATAAGTGTGAACTGCATTCAAGGTATGTATGGCTAGCAGATTAGGCGCATGCTATTAGAGAAATGTGTTACGAGGGCAGTTAGGTTGAAATATGCGAAGTTTAAACATGTATAATGTTCTTTGTTAGGGGGTTTTCATTTAGAACACGTGTCATCCCGTTTGTGGCAAATGTGGTTAAATGTTCCACACAAGCTCGCAACAGAACATGAAGAACAGCTGGAAAAAACGAGCACCATGACCACAGAGTAGAACGTAGGCACAACAACCGAATTTTACAGCTTAGCGGGGATATACATTTCATCATGTCCAATTTCGTATAAAAAACAGTAGCAATAGTAAAAATTACAATGTTTATAATTAGATAATCAAAATTTTTCATAATATTTATTAAACATTCATTATGAATGAAATTAATTCTTTCCACATTCTGTTATATACACTGCAAAGGAATATTGGTGTGTTCAACTAAATACATAAACTATAACTTTAATGTGACGTACTTACATTCAATCGATGACTCATGTGTTGATATTTAACTTCATTCTGATTGTTTTACTCTTATGAATGAATGAATCAATATCTTACGATAATGCCTTCAATCACACACCGTATCACTGTAATTGCTTGGTGAAGGCTACGACTTTCACGTAATTATCGCTTTATTCTCTTTTACGACTACTGAAGTTAGAGTTGAAACAGGTGTGCACATATTAAGCGGCCGAATTGAACTGGTTATAGCGGAACTGAAAACAATACCTTCATATGCTAGTAAAAACATTAAGATGTACGACGTGACTACGACGTACAAGAAATTAGCGTTCATACATGTTGGCTAACTGAGGAAGAATAGCTCATAAGGTAAGACAGCGTGTTTGTAAGTAGCACTCGCCCAAACCGGTTCAGCGTAAGCTCTGATTCTTATTGCGCGTACGGCCAACCAGATGACCAAATGAAACAGGCTACCCTCGCAAATGCATATACATCAGGACGAACAGGAGCAGTGGCTATCAAATGCCCCTCAGAGGGTGCATATTATTAACAGTCGCTAATGAATTCGTGAAAGGACAAAGACCTGTTTGACCTCCACGTGCCATGCCAGCAAGTTCACAGTCTCTACCACAGCAACCGCAATTATGTCCTATTTCAGAAGTTGCAATGATTTGTGCTGGCGGAGTTTAATGTCGCTGATCTCTACATTATGAATGCAAAACACGAGATAAAATAAAAAATTTAAACTAAGGATATTTATAAGGAAAGAGTAGTTAAAAAATCCTATAGTTCAGTAAACTCAAAAAATTGAATTTACCTGGAGAAATATCCTTTGGGAGCCTTCAGGGAAAAAAGATGGATACAACCCTATTTTGAAGCAATAAAACATGAAGAAGAAGTCAGAACAAAGCGTTTGCCAATCAAGGGCAAAATAGTTCAAATATAGTTCATTTATTGAAAATGAGATCTACAAAGTGAGATAAAATTCTTAGCTCGCAATTCAGAAACATCCGGCAAAAGAAAAACTCCTCACTCAGTCGACTATATAGGTGTGCTGTCCCAAAGCAATTCGAGCAGCCGAAGTTACACCGTTCCCGTTCCCGTACTTTCTCTCTTCGCTTTACACCTCATAATCATTGGAGACGAAAAGACGCCAAAACAGCGCCCTTCATCATGCATTACGCTCTCCCCCGCCCGCCCGCCCTACAGCCCGCTGTTGTCGCCAACGCCTGCTCCGCCGCCAGTCTCGCAGCTGCGGCCCAACTTAATTTTTTCTGCCCATGTGAAGGCGCGTAAGGCCAGACAACATTCGTTACTGTTAAGTAGTACCAGCAGGGTGAGAAAGAAGAATGGGAAATACACAGCAAGCCGTTGTATCGCTAACTCAAGATTACGTGTTATGCAAATGACGGCTACAAAAATTTTACTAAACAAAACCTCAGCATCATTTAGTTTGATTACGGTAAAGTTTTGTTTTTCTTTTGGTGTTAACACATTCATTCCATACATAACCCAACATTTTCATTCTAAAAAAGAGCAAAATATACGTCTACATACCACTAATTCTATAAAATGCAGACATCGCAATTAAAGCACAAAAAACAAGCAGTTGTAACAAAGGATGTATTTAAAAATATAAGCAAATGCAACGATTATTATCCGATAGTAATAAGCCGTTTCAGCAAGACGTGAGCGTTTCTTCTGCCGAATCGCCAGGTGCACAGCGAAGTAGCAATAAGAAAAGGCCTACTTATACGCGTGTCATTACTTATTCTTCATTTCACATTTGAGAAGAGCTTAGATAAACCATAACAAATGTTGAAAAATGAAGCAGCGTGATCGTGAAAGGAGCCGACGACGATGATGTAAAGGAAAAGGAGTATTAAAACGATCAGCGCGCTGCATCCTGGATCCAAGCACCCGGATCTCTTATCCGCCTCTGCCTTCGTCCCCGTCCTCGCCCCCGCGCTCGCGCTGCGCCTCCGCGGCGCCGCCGCCGCCGCCGCCTCGTCCTCCGCGCGGCAGGCGCGGCCAAATCCGAAAAAGGCCATTCCGCGCCGCCAATCAGCGGGGCCATCGCGGCGCGCGTGTCGCGCAGGGCTCCCGCATTGTGTCCGCAAGGTTTCCGTCTGCGACGCGGGCCTTTTTTGTGCGCGACGCGCTGCCCCGCTCCGCCCCGCCCCGCCCCGTCCCGTCCCGCCGTTCCCATCCCCGCTGCGCCTCGCAACACATATATTATTGTTTCAATGAAGGCGGGACAAAAAGCGGGCCGCCGTTGCCCCGCACAATGACTGCACGAAAATACATTACAGTCGATTTCACAGTTCACATTTTATGTAAGAAGACAATGTACCTCGGCGCATTCATATGATTTACATTACTTCCCATTTCGCGTTTTAGTTTTGTTCTGCCTCCCGTTGATAGAGGCTCGGTGCCTCTGGCGAGAGCGCGCCGGCGGGCTCCGTCGCTCTATACAAGTCCTCTTAAATGGTTAATTTTCAATTCCAAGCGGAAAAAGTTGGGAAGACTATACAACGCGGCGCTAGGCGCAAGAATAGGCGTTCGACGCGAAGGAGGCAGAAAGGACGGAGGAAAGCGCTTCGTGGCGAAGCAGCGGAGACGAAGGAACGGCAGACCGGGGCGGGGAGGGTTGGAGCGGGGCGGGCGAAATGGGGCGGAGCAGGCGGGACGAGACGGGGCGGGACGGGAGGGGCGAAGGGCGGAGCAGGGCGGGACGGGACGGGTGGGGCGGAGCGGGGCGGTGCGGGGCAGGGCGGGACGGGGCAGGGTGGGACGGGACGGGGAGGGGGAACGGGGCGTAGCGGGGTGGCGCGGGGCGACACGCGGCGGGAAGGGCAGTGGGAGGGGGCAGTGAAGCGGCGGGAACGCATCGCCACAATCTTACTTTCAATTACTCCTCGTAACCGGGCGGTGGCAGGCGAGCGCGGCGCAAGGCGGCTCGACGGTGCGGTGACGGTGATGAATAAAGCAGAAACGTCGTACGGCGCGGCTTTTTCACCCCAGGCGACACTTGAGCCGAGATGGCGCCGGGCCCGGCCGCAGCGATCACGCGCTGCAACGCGGCGGCGAGGCTGGAGGCGGAGTAACTGGGAAATGGAGCTCCCCCTCGTTCCCCTCCCCCTCCTCCTCGCGACCTCGACACCACAGTGCACTGTCGACCCAGAAGGTATTCTACATTCAGAGTAATCGTATTAGAGTCGAAGCACTCGTTGCCGGCATGGAGCTTAATGAGACTGTCCCGCAAATGGAGGATTACATAACGTAATGCTCCTTAGAACCTGCTAGATATACGTGTTCCTCCAGTGCACTAGAGGCATTCTACAATACATACTCCATAATGGGCTAATATTTGCTCTTCACTCTCACTTCTACGTTTACTTACGCGATTGTGAGACGAACTAATAACTACATTTCACATCATTATTTCAGTCTTCCTCTTTCATTCGAGGATAACATGAATACATTCGTTAGTACCATATTTTTTATTATCTTCATTAAATTATTAGTTAAACAGTCTGCAGTTTTCTCATAAGATTCAAAGTTGACTCACGTAACGGAAAAATTAAAATCGCGTTTTCATATATATTTTTATACTAGATAAATTACATTCGTAATACTCACACACAGCATGGATCATTTTCGTTTGAGGAAACTCACCTGTAACAGAAAGAAAAGAAAATTGTAAGTTTATAGGAAATATAAAATAAACAAAAATTGTCAGAAAATCAGTGAACGAATTAGCATGCAAAATAATGTTTCCAAGGGTAAGATTTGTCTTTTACTACACAAAATGTAGGTTTTACCTTTTGTGTTTGAATGAAGAGTTTGGTTTCGTTCCGTTAGCGATAAATAAAGCATTTTCTCACATTAGAGACTAAATTTTCCAAATTAGTGGCAACGGTGCGTACAACTTTCAAACAAGATGCCCCCATTTTCCTTCTCATGACCTCCGGCCGACCAGAGTGCCTTCCCCAGATGTGTTTCCGGCATCAGCGCTTTGAGAGCTGGAAGCATATAACAGACACCCTCTAATTCTTTACACAAATACTGCAGAACTCGACCTATTACGTAATAAAAGACCGATTAAAACCGTTACGGAAGCAAATATTTGTAATTAGGAAAATACTTAAGTGCACGCCTTCTCCGCCGGTTGAGAAGCCCTTCATTAAAAGATGCGGATAATGGGGGGTAACGATACTGCGGCGAGAGAAGCGGTGGAGGGGGCGGGGAGAGGCGGAGGGTGGGGAGGGGGAAGAGGGCGCTGGGGGCACTGAACGGCTCTTTCCGGGCTCCGCAATCGCTCTCCGGCTTCTATCAAGGCGGAATCAATTGGCGCCAAATCGACCGCCAGCGCAGCACATCGCGCTGGAGACGCGGGCGCTGGCGGCGGAGGCAGTGGGGGCGGCGGGGAGAGGGAAGAGGAGCTCAGACGCGCCACCAGATGCGGGAGCATGCGGGTGCAAGGACGGCAACAGAGGACGCAGATCAGGCGCGGGTGGAGAACCCAGGGGAAGTGTGATAGGATGTTGAGTTACAAGGGATTGTAGGAGGGTGAGAAGAAATGGGAGGGGAGAAAATAAAAGGATTAGACCAAGCGAAGGGGGCGGGGGATTTAAGGGAGCATAACGGAAGGAGGGTGAGTGTTCACATTCAGGCGATTTGTATTGACGTTGACATGACGGCAGGAGGATTTAGAGATAATATGAACAGGTGGCGCGAATAAGTTGCAGCAAGATATAGCCACACGTGTTACGAAAATACGATCACCAGGGCCAGTTGCACATGCAGGAGGTAATGCATGACAAACGTATCAGGCGGAAAATGCACACGAATTCGTGACAGAATACATAGAGGGAGAGAGAGAGAGAGAGAGAGAGAGAGAGAGAAAGAGAGAGACAGAGAGAGAAGACTAATGGATGATGATGTTCGAGAGAGATAGAAAGCGTTCGGGAAAGCAGCAGAAACGGCGGAGGGGATACGGACGATGGAACCGCGAGTGGTGGCGGGGTCCAAGGCGTGGGCGTGGGCGGTGCGGGGCGGCAGCGCGGGGCGACGCGCGTCCTGGCCCAGCCCAGTATGTAAATGGAACGACTGCTTTTTTCAAAGCGAGGAGTCGAGAGTCGGGACAGCCCCGCTCGTTCTCGTGACTGCCGCCATCGCGAGGAGGCGAACTGCCCTCGTAATGATACGCAGAGCGGCGCTTGGGAAGCGGGCGGGCGAATTCCCGGAGACGGCTGGCGGATCGGAAAGGCAGCTCCGCGCCGCGCCTTGACCCGCTCCGTTCGTCCCGCCCTACCCCCGCCGCCGTCTCGCCCCGCCCCGCCGCTACGCTACTTAGGCTCCTCCTGCCTCCTTCCTCGTTTCACGGAACGTCTTCGAACACCACATGAGGATTACGGCTATAGCCATTCCATTGCGCGCGGTAAATGGACGTGTTTTTTGAACCAGTTTCACGAAATATCAATTTTCCGACGTCCGTAGTCGCGACTGTTGCACTGTGCGAGGTGGGCGAACAGAAAAGCCATTATCACTGTGTTTTCAGTCATAAATCAACTAATCGTTTGTAACTCATAAATAACCAGAATTACCTTTCTACCTTTCACACACAGAGATAGATATATTGGCCAAACTCATGAGATCTATGAATAATTATCATTGTATCGTCACATATTACAAACATCAAGCAGGGGCCAATTCTGTCTAGAAGTACCCTTCCACCATTATAGAGATAGAAACATTATGCAGACAAATATGATCTACCGATATTTATCATTATATCATCACGAATTACAAAAATCAAGCAGGGCTCAATTCCATATGTATAATATGATAGGCGAAACCTGTGATCTCTCCATACGTGCACCCACTTAACAGTCGTAGGAAAAAAAGAAAACACGACACTCCACAATTAGAAAACTAGATGTGAAGGTGGGTACTTAACGCCTCCCGACGAGACAGGCAGTGCGTGGTGCACGCAGTAACCGCGTTTGGTCAGTCATTAGAGCTAACTATCAAAGAGATCTCAATGTCACGGAATACGAAAGTGTTAAGCATACAAACCTTGTGTAGAACTGTACATCATTACCGCAGGCTAATTACATTCCAAAGGTTCGTGAGAGGGCCCATAACTACATACCTGGAAAAGGTGTGAGCTGCAACGTTTCCGTGGTAAGCATTCTACATTTTGGTGGGAATCATATTAAATCTTTCTATACTTGCAGAAGGGGCTTTCAAAATATGAACGTAAATTCCTATCGGCAAGAATTAGAAAAAACTTAATTTATCACTTTTTATTCACATTAAATCCAAGATTGGGCGTCTCAACTGCCTTTAGCAATGTCACCAACGACAACACCGTCTTTCCGATTTCAATGTCGACATAACAATCAACGTCTGTAAAGACACAGACATCAATATCGAGGCAACAACCCAACGATCATTCATCAACACCAGCGTCACCAACGTTTACGTTCTCTAGAATGCAGACAACGCTGCTGGCTCTTTGAAGCCTTCCTGGTGTCCATTATATCTCCAAGCACACACCGGAACCGACGGCGGTAGACACGCAAGTACTGACGACGGTACAGGCGATGACGGCGGCGACGGCGGCCGAGTTGCCGGGAAACGAGGCAATAGTGGCGACCGGCGTGGGTCGATCGGAGCGTGTACCTCTGGCGGAGGCCTGACGCAAACGAGCCATGCGCGTGCTGAGGGCCTGGAGGCCAGCAGCGAATAACCCCGCACGTGGATCACAAGCCCTCGCAGCAGCGGAGACCCCGTGCCTCCAGACGCGACTCCGGCAACGGGAACACAGGACTGCCCGGGCATCTGGGCGCATGACCTGCGTCCTGGCTGCCCCGCCCGTCCTCGTCGCCGAGTGCGGCATCACCGCCCCGCAATGAATCACCACCGCCGCCGCCGCACCACCCGCGCCCGCGCCGGCCGCGACGCGGCGCTACTCGAGCGTGCAAGCAGGCCCGCGCAAATCCAATTACTGCAGCGGTAAAGGAAAAAAAGAGAGAGGGAGAGAGCGAGCTGGCGCAGGGCGGCGTGGGCGCTGGGGGTAGCGGGTCGGATGGGGCGCGAGGGGGCGCGGGACGGACGCGGAGGCCGGGCCCAGCGCCGAGGTTAAGGAGCCCGCCGCATGAAGATGACGTATGAGTCGGCGCGAGGGCGAACAATGGCTCCCGGGCGGCGGGAGATGGCGAGACGACCCGGCGACGTCGCCGCCCCCGCGCAGCGACGCTGCCGACGCCGCCTACGCCGCCGACGCCCCGCCGTTGCCCCCGGCGCGCGGCCCCCGCCAGAGACGAAGCACGGCGCGGCGCGGTGCACGGCGCGGCGGAGCAGGCGGTGGGGGCGGGGGAAAGCGGTTGGAGACGGACGGAAATGGCTACAAGACCGTGCAAAGTAGGCGTACCGAGGCACAGGTCACCGGAGGCAGCGAGAGACAGAACAGAGAAAGGTCGCTGAAAGATACCCTCAACGGGTGGTAGGAAATGGAATTTAACTGAAGTGGACAATGAAACCAAAAGGTGAGAGTGTTGTTGAAATCACATAAAATAAGGTGTCTGGAGGCAAAGGATAGTAGAATGCCTGTAAGGGAGGTGGCAATGGTGTTGGGCAGGGAGAGACAGAGGTTGAAACAAGAAACATCGGCAGAAGACGCAGACTGAAGAACGGCAAAAGCTGGGCCAGCGCAAGAGGCAGGGGCAGTGCACGAGTGGAGAGCAGGCGGAGATGGGGTTGGGCTGGGACGGGTGCGCGGGCGACGGCAGCTGCGCGGCGGTGGGTCGCTGCGCGCCGATACGGCAACGCGCCGCTTTATCGCCCGGTGCCGGCCGACGCGGCGACACGCGCGAGGAATGTCCTGGAAAAGGGGCGAGGGCGCCGTGCCATGGGGCCCTCGCCCGCGAGCGCCCGCCCACGCCCGCCCACGCTCGCCCACGCCCGCCCACGCTCGCCCACGCCCGCCCACGCTCGCCCACGCCCGCCCACGCCCGCCCACGCCCGCCCAGCCCGCCCACGCCCGCCCACGCCCGCCCAGCCCGTCCACGCCCGCCCACGCCCGTCCACGCCCGCCCACGCCCGCCCACGCCACATCCACCCCCCCCCGACGCTGTAACGCCGCGCTCACGCCGCCCCCACACTCCGCCTACAGCCCGCCCACTCCCCACATCGCACTGCGGAAGGGCCAGGCGCCCAAACGCCGCGAAATCCCGGCGGGAACCAAAAGGAAGAGAGCCCAGGAAAAATATTTTGCTTCCGTCTTAGAAACTCCAACTGCTGCAAAGAAGGTGTTAAGCGACAATTAGCTTCACAGCATTCTTGTTGGGGTTGAATGGTAGAAGAAATTTAAAAGAAATGACCGCCGATACAAGGCACGAGTGATACTTTAATTGTTATTGTGTTTTGGAGAACAAAAGGAACAATTTTTAAAATTAAGAAGTGTTTTTTATCCAACGTTTTATTTACTTTTTTCTTTTTAGGGCTTTCTTCTCTCCATATCTGGAGCGACTTTTTGGCAAAGAAACTCGTAATCTCAAATGAATTGCAATAAAAACAACTTTTATAAAAAAAATTGATGTTAACATTATATTAACATTGATGAAAAACGATTTTAGAAGAATTTCTGTACTATTAAACTAGAAAGAGACGATAGTTTACACTACACTGATAGACGTCTTAATTGTTTTTATGTTAATATATTTAAAGCGAATATTCTAGAAAAAACTGGGCTGAAGTAAAATAATGTACATTTACTCAAATAAAGTTGGTAATAATAACGCCATCAATGATTGCCTTATGTAAGTATTAAATTGAGATGTATCCTTATTAGTGACAGACAATACATTTCTCCTTATGCAAGAATTATTTTTCACTGTATTATTCATCTCATTTTCTTTTAAAAATAATGATAACACGACGTTTCGTGAATTGATTATTCACATCAAGTACTTTTTAATATTCATTTGTACACATTTATACCCCATTCGAATTCCTTCCTAAGAAGCATTTCTCAGAACATCATAGAGTACCTACAGTTCCACCCCAAAACCCAAGGAATAGAGGCGTGTGGATTGTATGTGGTTTGCAACGTTGCACTGTTTCTAGAGGGTTTCTCCTCGCCAGCGCGGCGGTTCCCAACTGCTAGCTTTAAGCCGCGGCGTCCTAATCCCCCGCAGGACAGCCGACAGGCGGCGCGTTGGCTAGCCCATCGCCCTCGTCTCCCACGCCGCAGCACAACTTGCACTCGTTTTACACCTCTTCTCCCACCTCTCAGAGTACCATCCAATTGTCTTTCTTTTATATTACACTAGTGGGTAAAAAATTATCTTGCTTCTGTAACAATCTGAATGATACTTTTGACTAGTAACGAAAAAGCTTTTATATCAATAACTGGTTAAATTGAGTTTTTATAACTCTATGAGAAAAAACGGAGTAACCTAAACCGGATATTTTTACAATAACCGGTTTTTTTCACCTGTACTGCACCTTTTCCATCTTCCTTTACCCAACCAATTCCTTTTTTAAGCTTACCTTTTATTTTTTTGGTATCCTTAAGAAACATTGACTCCTATTATCTTTCACACCGTTTCTTTTCTTCCACTATAAATTATGGTAACATAACCGAGTTGGTTTCACCATAATCATAGTTATCACCATCCAAAATCCATCACCCTGCCAACTTCTTCCCAACTCCGGCCTTCGTCCTTGCACTCCCCCTCCCCCTTCGCTATCTCACTAATACGCCCCATCGCCTTTCGTCTTCCCTGCGTCGCTTCCCTCGTCCGGAGGGCCCATAAATAAGGACAACGCCACAATGCGCATTGTGGGCCGGAACTCCCGCGCGACCTATTCACCAGCGTCGTCGTATTAGAATTAAGTATTAAATTAGTGACTCGAGCCGTAAGAGCGACAACATTTTTCAGTCAAGCTCCCGGTGAGTTGTGACACCGCTAAGACGAAACCACCTCGCCTGGACGGAACGCTAATCTCTCGATGAATGGGGGGTTACTTCGTATCTGTTCTACCGTACAATATGGACACTATTTCTTCCGTGCCGGGTGCCGGACGTATTGACGTTGAACATACCGCTCCGCGACGCCGCACAATAATACCGTTCTTGAGCGGCCACGTAGCATGCGAGGACTCGCGCGCGCGCGTAGCCATTAAACGCGAAAGCCTTTCTTTTCTTCCCGTGATTAACGCGGGCGGGGAGATGAGGCAACGCAGCCTAGGGCGCCGCCAGGGCCCGCGCGCGGCCCCGCCGCAGGCGCTCGCTGCTGCGCCCGAGGGCGTGCATTAAAGCGTTGCAGCGGGCGCCGCTGTGCATCGTAAGACTCTTCGCCCGCCACTTTAATTTCTGACGCGGCCGTTATAACTGCAGACTCGAGCACAAAGGCGTTTGCTTCAGAGCGTACTGTTCCATAATATAAAGCATATTTTGTCGTGGAAAACAGGTCATGGGACGTCATGCCTAAATGCTTTGCCCGCGAAAGAGGCGCTTTCAAAAGATGAAAACTGGCTGAATGAGTTTACGCCAGGACGTTTTCATTGCGAGAAATTAAATGCCGCAATTCTCTCGTTCTAATTTTAATATTAGATGTAAGACAATGTGTGTTAGAAAAATTCTTCGACAAAAAATTTTCCATTCAAGAAATAAAATATTACCAGTTAAAAAACAAACGAGAAAATTGAGATAATATATTACCACAGATTTAAGGGAGACGTTTGGCATATTAAATATTTTAGGAAAAAATGGGTCAGGCATGGTTTAGATATTCAGAAGTAGTTTAATATTTACATAGGAAGATAGTTTGGCAAGAAGAGATTTCTTGAAAAACTGCCATGGCCAAACTATCTTTTAATGAGAATGAATTGTAACAGACGTTTTTATGTATAATATTTTAATATTTCCAATTATCTTCGAATTTACAAACTATTTCCAGGAGAGGAGATAGACTTTGCGTTTTTTAGTTACCTACGAATCACTCAAATGCATTACTACTTTACCAAAAAGTCAACAACAACAAAAAATCGAAATAAGAAAACAGCATGCACACCCTTCACTGACCAATCGTAATAGCAGCTGCATTCTCATGATAATAATGAATGTGCTAATGGCGAGTTGAAAGCGATGTTGATGACGGCGATGACTGCGAGGGGCCCGATGACATTAATTGTATTATAATGATTACCATATCGCGACGATGATAATGCAGATGAGTCCAGCGACTGCGCTGCATTATCACGACGGCCGTCCGCTAGAGGAGCTAAGACGGAGCGAACCCATTAAATGGAAAACGAACAACACGCCGCGTAATTATCCCTCGCAGACGCAGGATAGGAAAAGTGGCCGGAGTGAGCGCGGGCGCCCCGCGGAGCCGCGGCGCTTTCAAGGCGGAGCAAAGGCGCGATGACGCTGCGACGCCGCCAGCAAGCCGCCGTCGCGGCGCGCCCTTTCCGCCTTGGCTGACTGTGCCACCCGGTGAGCTTTTCGCGCTCGCCTCCACGCCACCGTCTCAGCAGACTACCCGTCTCACTGGTGTCGGATTGCGCATCGCCCTAACACGCATTACGATGCTCTCATTAGCAGTTTCCTTTCATTCTCATCACCGGTCTCTTTTCTCTCATTTCGAATGGATTATTTTATCGTTTTCTGCCTCCGAATCAGCTTCATACATAGTCGAATGCCGAGTCGATACAATCAGTGCAGTTCTTCCTTGTCTATTCAACATTGTCTCAGATTTTGTAATCCGCTTTGAACTCGTTTCTCGTGAACTCGCATTATCATTGCTCCCGTCGGTTGAACCCACAGTGATCTTCCTCATTCCATCACCACGAAAGCAGACGTGTTGCACCTCTGTCGCTTCGGGATTCGTCTTGGGGAATATCGCGAGCTTCGCGGAGGTCGTGACCGCCACCACCAGCGGTCGTTGTCGCCGCCGCCTCCGTCGCCGCCGTCGCCGCCGGCGGGCGCGTCTTCGCCGCGGGCGCCCGCCGCCTCCGTCGCCTCTGTTGCCTCCGGCTGCCTCCGCACACAGAGCATTCGTTGCCACCGACCCAATCTCCGACGCGCCCTTGACGAGGCATAATTTAAAATAATTAGTATCAAAAGTATATTGCCTTTTCTTTCTTCTCTTTGCAGATGAGAGGAGATGGTTACATTTGAAAGTGAAGAAACATTTCCGTCTAATGAGAAGATATTGTAGCAGCTCTTAACAGACTTAATGTTATTCTTAATAAGGGAGTGCTGTAATTGAGCAGGAACTGCTGAGAGTGAGAAAGAGAGAGAAGCAAGTTGCGCAGAGAGTGGAAACTGACGCGGTAGCGGCGAGGACGATGAGGAAGTAGTGTTTGAGTAGAAACAATGGGGGGCAGAATGCGAATGGTGCAAGGAATACGGACAGAAGTTGTGAGTTTTGTGGCACGACAGTGGAATGCATTTGTCGCAAAATGAGCGATTATTTCTGGTGCAAACAAATGTGACGAATAAAACAATACAAGGAGGACAGACGATATATCTCACAGCGAAGAAGTCGGGAACACATGAGAATACACGTAGCTTACCAAATTTGAAAGAAGGACGAAGATAGAGTAGTCCACAAACTGAATAGTTATTGCGACATCGACAGTAAGTAAGAATTTAGTAGGCGTGAGAAAGTTCCAAAACGGGGGTGCATGTGATCCACGGAAATGAGGTCACGCAAAGTAGGCCATCGTCCACATGATTGGTTCGTATTTGTTCACCTCTCGACCGCTGGGAAATATGTAAAACACAACGTTCTTTCCTGGGAACAATAGACGTGTCATTCGAGCATCGCGACGCGAACCGTTGACACAAACGAGAGCTGGAATTTGGTTGGAGGCGCGATCACATTGTGTTGAGAAGAATACAAACGCAGCGCTCCGAAGGCGGCTCTCGAATTTTTTTCATCAAATACGAGGCATTCCTCGCGTCACGCACGCACAAGGACGCCGCCACCGCCGCTCGTTCGCTCGCCCTCTTGCCCTCTCGTAAGCTCGCCCGCCGGACAGCACCCACCGGAACACGACAGGACATGGGCGCGGTGTCGCCTGGCGTGGCGTGGCGCGGCGTGGCGCGGCGTGGCGGGGCGTGGCGGGGCGTGGCGGGGCGTGGCGGGGCGTGGCGGGGCGTGGCGGGCGTGGCGCGGCGTGGCGTGGCGTGGCGCAGCGTGGCGCGGCGTAGCGCGGCGTGGCGCGGCGCGGCGCGCGCGGCATGGCGTGGCGCGGAGTGGCGCGGCGTGGCGCTTCGCGGCGTGGCGTGGCGGGGCGGGGCGTGGCGCGGCGTGACGCGGCGTGGCGCGGCGTGGCGCGGCGTGGCGCGGCGTGGCGCGGCGTGGAGCAGCGTGGCGCAGCGGGGCCCCAGGGGTGACTGAGGCAAAGGAACGTGCTCCCCAGGAGGGATTGCGCACGGAGACGGTAAGGTCGTGACTCCTCAGGACACAGGATGTGGTTTTCACGAATATTTCATATGACTTTTGGCGGGTCGGATTACGTCTCAAACATATTTCATGTTTGAAATTGGAAATATCAAATACCGTTCTTTGTTCATGACCGCTTTCATTATACTGATTTCTGGCTGTTAAATTGACGTTTAGCTTCATATTATCTTGCGCCTTCCTAACTTTCCACTAAACAATGAAGAGCCTTTTCTCAGCAATTTCTAAAAGAATATTTTCTTTAATACAAACAAAGTATCACGTATAATACATGTCGAAATACAACAGAAACCAGATATTTCGAACGAGATACTTTCAATCATGACATGAAATTTCGTATATATATTATGTAATTGTGTTTGTGTATGTGTGTGTACATATATTATATATCACTGTTTGTCCTTAGGTTCGTTATTCTGTGAAACCAAACCAAACCAACAAGAAAACAAAAGCGGTTGATTCCTTATGATGATGGAAAGCCTTAGAAGGGCTTCAAATAAAAAGTACAGCGCGCGAACTTACGTAATAGATTTACATGTGAAACTAGACAACTAAACAGGAACTTGGGAGAAAAACGAAAAAACGTGAAACCATTTCGATTTTGACAGAAAAATGCCAGTATTTGATTGTTATTTCACTTATTTTCATACTGCATGTACCGATTGAATTCTTATACTCATTGTTTCATTGCATACGAAACAGCTGATGTCATGCGAGAGTAAAACTCCAAGGAAGAGATATTGATTATAGATTAATCAATGCTATTGCGTTACTCATGAAGACTATTTTTGTTAAAATATTTAATTTATAGCGATGTTATAAGAGAGTACTTTGTATGTTCATTCGAATTTGCGTGGTTTTGTTCAAAATCATTTTTTTCAGCTGGAGGTCGCTAGTTTCAACTTCATTTAATTTCTCCAAGGTCTAATCTACGAGAATTCTTTGTACTTCATCCAAAATATTCTTTTCGCGACTGGGAGGGAACCAGTGCCCTCTGATGAGCGCTAGTGGCGCGGTGCTCTGTCCGATTAAGGAGCTCTGCGAGCGCAACGTCCCGCAGTTCTGCGTCTGCTGCGATTTAATCACCCCGCTCACAGAAGGCCCGTTGTGGGACCGCTGCTAACAGCCCGGAGAGGTTAGAAACAAGCGTTTCGTTTGAACGTTGCAAACGACGCCGCTCACTTGCATCATTACTTGCATGGGATCTTCGGCTTAGGTTTCGCACATACATTATCTGGAATATATTTACTAGGATTTTGAATTCCTTTTGCAATTTGTTTCATAAAACAGAAACTAGAACTTGTTTGTTAGATTGTTGGATGAGACGAGATTTTGGCGCAATAAAATATGTATAAGAGCTATGATATGTTTCAAAATCAATGAATACGATTGAAATGGTAGATATGCAAAAGGTGCAGATGTGCTATTTGATTTTTCATTTCATTTGTATTTTAAAGAGGTCCTCTGTACATTGCAAAGTTATGCGTTTTACGAAAATGAAATGTTTTAAACTCGTCGTTTCGAAAGTAGTTTCACGAAGTTAACTTTGCCTGTGTCAGTAACGGACGATTTTTTTTTCACAAAAACATGTAATATATTTTTCAATTTCCCTATTCACCTCTGGACATCAAACATGGACCGCATAATTCTGCCCAGAGGTAAACAAAACAAGCACGCCAAAGCAAAACGCAAATGAGTATTTCGGATGATCGCGTCAATAGAATAACGAAATGCGGTAAGCCGAGGCACTTCCCAATACATTACACCCGCCCCTAAGGTGTAATATTTTTACATTTATTTCTGAATTGCCAATTGGAAATCTTCTCCATAATAATGGTGAAAAATTAATATACATAATGCATTTACACAGAAACTACGGTCAGATTGTACCAAAAAACTTGCCGGATGACAAAAGCGTGAAATTGAGGAAATGATGAAAGATGACTTGATTTTGTTTTTTTAACAAGTGCACGAAGAGAAGAAGCAAATGGGGCAAATAGACAAGAATAATTTAATTCGTCATGAGGAAGCAATCAACAACACAGCAACGACTTTGGAGAGTGGAGGACAGAAGCAAGCGCGGCGCCCGAAAGAAAAAGGAGCAGCGCGGGCGAGCCAGTTCCATCATCGGGCGGAGCAGCGATGGCGGCGCGCGGCGGCGAGTAGGATCGGCGGGAGGGGGCGGGGAGGGGAGGGGCGCTGACGTGCGTTGCCCGAGGCTGCCCGGCGGTGGCAGGAACGCGACGCTCAGCGCCACGGGCGTCGCCAGGCACCCTGTCACGGCCACCGCCGCTCTGCATTCTGCCTCCGCCGTGGACCACTTGATTGATGTTTCAGTGCGTCAATTGCTATAGCCTTGTAAGTGTAGTGCATGTTATATTGCGGGAGGTAGCAGTGTTCCTTCCCCGCTAGACTATGAGATTTGGCGCACTTACACCACGACGTGCGGGATTCCCCCCTCCGGCTGTCTCCACCAGCGGGGCACCGCCCCAGCCGCGACAGCACTGGACCGCACTAGACTCTCAAGATATATGGTAGTGTAGTGTATGTAAGAATACCTGTTTGCGTGTATGTGTTTTTGAACAGGGGGGAAGAGGAGGGAACAAGGAAAGAAGGAAAGATCGCACGCGGTTCCGTAGATCGTCTGCTATTCATCGGATAAACCATGGTAAACTCCAGATCAGAACAGCCGGCCGAACATAGACAGCGGCTGAATCCGATAAAATAAGCGACGAAAACCCACCACCGTCGGGACTCGAACACTAAGATCTGCAGGTGAGAGATGCTGCAGTGGCATTAATTATTGTAGTGGCAACTCAACTGTGGACTGACAATTCCGGTAAGCACTTGCATTAACAATGTCACATCCACGCGCCGCAACCTCAACACTGCTATTTTCATCTTCGTGAAGGATTCACTTTCATTAACGTCATCCTCACTAAGATGTTATTCTGCGTATCACTACTACGACTACACCCTACACTCGGCCGCCGACGCTTCCACGTCCATTAAAACCGTATTCACCATCCTGGTGCAGGATATTGTCTCCAATATAACCGTTCCCACTTCCCGTCCTTCCTGCCCACATCGTTTCTATTGTATAGCCGACCATGGGTTTTGCCGAAGGCATCTCGCTGCCTTGTCTCTGTAGAACTTGGTCTGCAGCGACGCCTTGGCTGCTCACTAGGTAGCGGATCCGTAGCTCCGCACTCTTCGTGGCGAAGACATTGCCGACCGCCGCAGCCACCTTCGCCTCGGCCATCGTCTCCGCCACCGCCTTCGCCATCGCCGCCATCGTCGCCGTCTCCACCATCGCCTTCGCCATCGCCACCGCCGCCGCCGCCGCGCGTCTGGGGGGTCCGCGATCCCAATACCCGAGCGCCGCTAAATCAAGTTTCTCCGGATTCCCCTGGCGGCTACCGGGCGGCGGCGGGGCCGGTTCTGAGAGTCCGGGAGCCCGGCCGCTTCCTGGAGCGGAGGGCCCCTCCCGGCCGGCGCTGGCGGATGCTGCGCGGGGCTGCGCGGGGCTGCGCGGAGCTGCGCGGGAAAGGCTCTCCGAGATGCGGCCGGCGGGATAATGGACAGGAGGAGTCGTGCGGTGGCGGAGACTCGGCACGATTACGGAAGTCTCGCCGCCTCCAGTGCCACTTCGAGGTTGAGGATCGATTGCTGGGTTAAGCTTCTGCATCTCTGCTTACTCTTGAGAAACGTTAGTAGGGCTTCTCTAGTGGGAGAACGGCTAGTCGGCTAGAATACAATAAGTTTTTGTTATTACAGAACGTTCCCTTAATTGAAATTCAGGAACAGGTTAATCAAAGGGCACAAATCGAAGATAAGGACAGACGATTTTGACCATTTTAAAACCTGAGTTACACAATTCTTTAAAGATTATAACTTTTAGTCAGTTAAACTGACGGTTACACAGAAAACTGAAAAATACCTTTTAGTCTCTCTCTCTCTAAGAGTCACGCAAGTCAATAGCATGCAGGTATTTCGAAATCTATTGCAAAAATATTTCCATTGAATATGCAGAAACTTCGTTACTATACATGTATTCCTGTTTAATGCAAATGAATCACACTACTCTATGACAAATCGCAAATAATTCCAATACATAATGCAATATCCAATTTCACAAAGAGTCAGTTTTCATTTTGTTGGAAACAGAATACACTAATCACCGCATCTGACATACAATATAATTGCCATGTACTATTTTCTACAATGTTACATTTTTCACACTCCTGCACACCGGTCGTGCACTTTACTTCGCTGCTTCAGTTGGTGACTTTTCCTTCTCGCAGTTTTTTGTCGAAAAAGATATACTTTCGAAATGAAAACTGGAAAACAAGGGATGAAAAGGAAACAGTCAGAGAGTAACGTCAATGACAGCACGTGTGTCGCCTGTAGTTTTTCCTGGAGAATCTGGAATGACAGTGTTCCATTATGCGCGTGTTCGTGTTTGTGTGAGAGCGCGAGTCAGTCGGTCGTCCACGCAAGGGCTCGGTACGCGAACAGGTCCGACGACGAACGAAACGCGAATGTCATGTAAGTTAAAAAGTTTGTTTAACAATATTAATTAAGCATCACGGCGTAATTGATATGTACTCTAATGAAAACAACCCGTTTGCTTTGCGAAACGAAATTTATAAAAATTAATCATTGTTGCCAATCAACAATTTTGTTTTAATAAAAGTTTCACTTCGTTTCCTGGAACGTATTAATTAGTGAGTATTCTCATGTGAAGTAATATAATACTGGAAAAAATTAAGGAATTTTAATTAAAAAAAAATTTTTCCAAAAAATACATCAGTGATAATAATGATAATGATAATAATAACAATAATAATAACAATAATAATAATAATAATAATAATAATAATAATAATAATAATAATAATAATAAATCATGAGAGATGCAGAAGGCGGAATTATAACAACTAGGAAGATATGAAAGGATTTATCCAGGACAAAATTAAGCTTATGGTTCTTCGGTTACTGGTTATCAGTCACCGCTCACCAATTTCCTTCCACCACAACATCCCAAGACAAGGCAACGTGGGTGACGACAGAGCCGAAAAGGAGGGCGACAGCAGGCGGCCGGGCCAAGAGCCGACGCTTGCGCCGGCATACCGACGCGCGCGCCATGACCTGACCCTGCAAGCCCAGCCTCCCGCCCGCCACCCGCCTCCTCCTCTTCCCTCTCCGCCTTGGCCTGTGCTTCGGCCTCCGCCCCGCTCCGCCTCCACGCGACTCCATCGGCTGCGCCGACCGGTCGCTGCCGTACGCTTGGGCCTCTAATGCGTCAAAGCTCCCGCCCCGGCGCCGCTGCCCAGGTAAGTTTGGTGTGGATCTCATGCAGGAACGTGTTCCTGGAACGAGCGCCAACTTCCCAACTCGCACAACTCGCACGGAGTTCCTCCGCCAAAATGACCTAATTTGGTGTAACGGGGCGGCTGACTTGCGCCCAAGTTCAACTGGAAGCGGTGATTCGACGTGATACGCCGGTGACGGCCAGCCATTCAATCAAAGAGGTGACTTCTTTGTGCGCTGGCGGCAGGATACGACTGCGACCAAGACGCCGGATTCACTTTCCGACGCCTGGAGACCCGAGTTAAAACTGGCGATTGGCTGGGAAAAAATGAAAGTCCCTGGAGGAAATCATGGAATCTTGTGACCCTCGTTCTTTAATGTGCAGAGGTACAGAATGTGTAAAAGTTGCTCTCTTTATTTCAGACATACAATTCCTCTCCAAAATAGGTTCACATATTCTCACTTTTATTTCTATTAAATATGAAAATTCGTTCAGACAAATTTGAGAAACAAATAGATAAATGCTCTTTTGACAAAAATTAGTCCCTCTCCACGTCGTTACTACGTCGTGCAGTCATAACCTTGGGTGTTAATGATTGTCTTCATAGTACATGCAAAAAACAAAATTTGGCAATGAATTGGAGGACGCCATTAACGCGTCCACCAATTTCACGTTACAGTTACATTTAGTGTTCACAAACAAAATTATCGAAGATGTCAACATTTGCTTTTAAATCCAAAGAAACTGAACGAAAAACCAGTTTGCAAGATCCATTACCAGAATTATAGACCCAAAACCGATTAAAGGTTTGATTAGAGTAAAACACAATTAGGGAATTACAAACGCATCAATGTTTTGTACTGAAATTAATGCATTTTTCGTATTTGCTGTATTGTGTTTACTAAGTAGTATAGTATCTTAGGATATAACAGCCTTTTGGAATTAATGTTTTGTTGAACAACTTATTCGAAACATAGGAACATAAACTACACACTCCCATTTCAATTACTCTAGAGAAATATCAAAAAGGAGCAACACAATCGAAGCGCCCCGAAATCTGGCCCAGGTGTCGGGATTTGCAGCGCCTGGAGAGCTGGCGGGCAGGCCCCGCCCCCTCCGCCGGGGCGCGGGCTGCCGCAGCCGCAGCCCCAGCCGCAGCAGCATGACCCCGGGAGGCGGCAGTGGCCCCGCGGGCGGCGCCGCGCGCTTTTATCGCGCACGTAGCCCGCCGCTCTCAATCACATGAAATATGCAAAACGGCGGCCCGCCCGCCCAGTCCCCCATTCCCGTTTAATTGTGTTAAATAATCGAACTCCATAAACCATACAAAAATAGCCATTAGCTGGTGTTCAACGCTGCACCTCCGGAAGGCTCTGCGTTTTTGGCCACGTATCTTTTTTGTATTGGGCCACGATAAAGAAAGCAAAAAGACCCCTTGTGTGTTAATGGTATCCTCCTTTTCCCCATAAAGCTGCGATACCTAAAACAGAGTTTGATGAGTAGTTAGTGGTCAAAGTATTATCCTTTTTACATGCAACACTTTTGCGAACAGCTTTAGAGACGTAACTACTTTCAGCATAAAAGCTTTTAACGAGTTAGAACGCTCCCCGAACAATCAAAAGCTCTTCTTTACGGACGTGCGAAGTCAAAGAGTTATGCTATTCAGTCGGTCAATAAATTAATAAACAGGTGCAACCGTGAACAATAAAAATAGTAAAAAAAATCTTCCATGTCACAGCGCGGAAAAATGAAAAGCGCATAACGAGGGACCGTGAAGAGTTTGCAGACCGGCCGCGATCAAACGGGGAATTGCTTGACGCCACCACGGCCGTCGAAACGCACTGTTTTTTTGAACAGGCGGCGCCCGAACACGTGGAAAACCACTGGCCGCGACTCTTGTTCGGCACTCGATGGGCAGCGCAGCGCAGCCGGCGCGGGCCCTCTCCAATCACACCGGGCAGAACGGCGCCGCACTCGTTAGCCCCGCGAACAGGCCGGGGCAAAAATCGGGCCGTCCGCTCGCCGCGAATAAAACGCGCTCCAAACAAAAACGACGCGCCGCGATTATTTACTGGGATGTGCGCTCTAAAGAGAATATAAAGAATGTTGCAACTGGGGTTCCGATGGGCAGACGGTGCCGCGTTATTAACGTAATGCCACACATTTCGATTGTCCTGCTGTGGCCTTCTCGAATTAAAATGCAATGAAGTACAATGGAGGATTTCCTATTTATTAGATATTGCGTTATCAACGCATTGGTCATAACCAGCTACCAAACGAAATGTACAAGGAGTTGATGTAACCATAATCTACTTGGCTGTCCGGGAGACGTCTTCGGCACAGATGCCAGCGTTACAGTTGTCGTGTTGCTACCTTCCTCAGGGCGAAATTTATTTACTGGGCCATGTTTATTTTTCAATAAATTTCATGTTTATTTTTCACCAAAAAATTTGCCATGTTTATTTTTCACCAAAAAATTTGCCATGTTTATTTTTCACCAAAAAATTTGCCATGTTTATTTTTCACCAAAAAATTTGCCATGTTTATTTTTCACCAAAAAATTTGCCATGTTTATTTTTCACCAAAAAAATTCTGTAATGCCGCAATATTACAAATGCCAAATAATACAAATTCTCAAATGAGATCTTCATACATCACACGTTCATCTTTGTCACATGTGTGTTCCACATTATCTACCCACATTCATGTATTATCGACTTCAAATATTGTACAAACAATATCCTCAGAACATTTCCATTAAAACCCAATCTGGAACAGCGGTGACATCTGATGGCGCGACCTTAGACACCGCTGTCCTTCCCCGAGCGCCCGGTCGCTTTCTGCTTCGTTACTGCTTCCCCAACTACGCTGGCGAATATCTCGCTCGTCGCTCGCCCGCCGTGTGCTCGCTGGCGTGCTCGCTCAGTTGGCTGCCCTGCCCCTCGCCCCGCCGCCGCGACTCACGCTTCGAGCGCCGGCAATTTCCGAAGGCTCCCCGCCCCCACGCCCTGCCCCGCCACGCCCCACCGCGCCGCGCACATCGCCGGCCAGGGCTCACGGGAGAATTCGCTCAAAACAGGTCTAGCTGGGATTGTAACCGATGACCGGCTGGGGAGGCGGCGCCCGGGAGGTCGGCCGACGCAAGCGGCGCGCTAAGTGAATTGACTAGCGAACGTTCCGCCACCCTCGCCCGCGAAACCGTCTGCCCCGCTCCACCCCACCGCCTACCGCACCGCCCTCTTGTTCTCCCAAGGCAGTTTCTTTTATGCGGCGTCCAATCCCTTCTTCCATCCGCTACCACCTCCATTCAGAGACATCACCATTCCCCACACTTCCCCGTTGTCCCTGTCGAGATCGCCGCTTCTCCCTTTCTCTGTGTTTCTCGGCGCCTCCGTCCCCGCTTGCCGGTTCTCAATAGACTTTTCTAAGGACGTGAACAAACCAAAGATGCTTCGCACTTCACGAATGCAGTCGCCGTCGCGACATCGCCGTCTTCACCTCACGAGATTAACACATTGATTGAAATACGTCTACGCTTACCTCAGACGCCTTTCTCCTTTCAAAGGTTACATCAACATCACAAAATCACGAGAAAACAAAACACCCGCTGCTCTGAGTCGTGGGTTCTGATTGGTTGATTTAAGACGACGTCTCTGTCTTTTACGTCTAAAACAGAGTTGTGGACGATCTCTCTCCAGGAACACCCCGTCTGCGTCGACTCTGGCTTCGTCACTTCTGACTCCCTCTCCGCAGCCAAACGCAGCATTCCCACGCCCGCCGCCGCCAACAAGCGCCGCTCCTCCTCCGGGTCACCTGCCCCGCCCACCACTTCCACCTCCACTTGTCCAATATCTGCCGATCCACCCCGAAAGGACCGGTGGGCCGCTGTTCCTTTCTCGGGCGTTCCGCGCGGGGCGCGGGGCGTGCCCGCCAACGGGACGCCGGCGCTCGTGCGTGGAACGATGGGCGGGCGGCACGGCACGGCTCGGCGCTCGCTGAGCCGCCCCCGCCGTTGCCACCGTGAGTAGTTATGTGTCCGGCGTCGCTAGAGCTGCTGGCCCCATCATTGCCTCCGCCGCCACTGCCGTTGCCTCCACGGCCGGCCGAGTCCCGCCCCGCCTCTGCCGCCGCATCCACCGCCACGCACGCATTCCGCCGCGCCACCACCTCCCCTCCCCAGGGCCCACCGCCAGATTCATTGCCTCCCCAGCCCGCCCCCGCCCCCGGCGCTGCCCTGCGCCCCCCTTACCCGCGGCCGCCCCTGTCTTGCCGCCACGGCTTTCCAGCCCCGTCCCCCCCCGTATCAACCGCCACGCGCGGCCCCCCCCCCCCTTGGCGCACCTGGCCCGACACAGGCACTGCCTCCGCAGACGAGCCTTCCCCCGTCCCCGCTCGTGCCACCGCAACCATCGCCACGCATACTCCCGCTCCGCCATCACCGCCCCCCTACTCGGACCCGCCCTTTTCCCCCACCCCCGCATCCACCGCCACGCACGCATCCCCCTGCACCGCCACCGCCTCCGCTACCCGAATCCCGCCTCCACTGTCAATGCCTCCACGGCCGTTCCAGTTCCCGCCCCCGCTCCCGCCCCGCATCCACCCCCACGCACGCATCACCGCTCGCGGGGCGTGGCGCGGCGGGGCGTGAGGGGCGTGCGGGGCCAGCACAACTCGCTGCTATTTAGGTTGCGGCACTCGTCCGCGCGTTGGAGTGGCGGGTGGCGCGCTAAAGAGCGCTATGGGAATGTCCGCGCTCCTTCACGCGCCGTGTTTGCGCAAGAACGGCGCAAGGGCGCTGCGTTCGTGCGGCAGTTCTGTTAAACGGATGAATGGGACAAGGTCGTAATGTTTGATATGCAGGCTACGTGAGTGACCGCAGCGGACGAACGCCATCACGCGAAACGTTTTGCTGCTCTCGGAGCAGCGGAGTTGTACAGAGCTGATACAACACGATTAAACTCTCCACTTAATTCGTATTTGTAGTGTCGCTGTTGGGCTCTGTCTGCGCAGAGAAATCGCTCGTAATTCATATTTCCATTGTTATAAATCATTCGTGCGATGGTCGATGAATTCGCACATCTCACAATTTGCAGTTTGATGCGCAAAAGGGATAACGCATACATATGCGTTTAATAGTTAGTGCTTTAACATTCCGACATCAGGAAAGCACAAGCAAAACTGGATATCACGCTCGATTACGCTTTCAGAACACTTGATAAACAAGTATGCATTTGTCAACTAATTTCAATGCAACCACACAAATTTTAAAAAATTAAAGAAGACGTTACACTCACAATAATTATCAAGCTTTAATGCACGAAAAATGTTTTACTTCAACAAGGAGCATTTAAGGTAAGTGTGCATACGAATTGTTTCAGAAACGCGGATTACAACTCACTAAAATTCCATTATTAACAAAGTTGAAAAGTAGTATCTTATGAGATGCTCGTGCAGTAAGATACACCTTTGCAACGTAATACTGCTTGTGACCCGGGATTCAGCTCTTGGAAAACTTTCGCAAATCCAGTCAAAATCAAGAACATTTCTCAAAATTTCCAAAACTCGCAAAGACGAGCTTCTCGCGAAACACACAGCGAATTTTCTACGTAGTTTCATAATTACTTGTATTTGAGAAGATTGAGATAGCGTCAAACTAACTTGTCGGCTGCAAACTTCACGCGCAACGCTCATGCAGAGCTCCGCCCCAGCGGAGAGCTGCCAGCGAAGGGTGAAGCCTGTGGAGATGGCAGCGCCGCCACCGCTGGAGATGATGGCAGTGGCCGACAGTGCACACAAATAAACAGCAGCGCAAACAAGCAACAATGACTACTAGCAATTATAGTAATGACAATATTGGAAATAAAAGTTTGTACCGAAAACTTCAAACGTGATCAAAACAGAAATACATAAGTTTGCTAAATATGAAAATGTGTTAATAGCAAGCAAAAATGTACAATCATAATCATAGCTCCCCTACTGATCAGCTGAGGATGCAAAACCTTATTTCGCAAATAGTATTATTAGTAGCAGTGGCAGCTAAAGCAAGAGCGCAGTAGCCCTCTCGTTTCAAAGAATTTTGTTAGTTCTCTGAAATTCACAATACCAGTCTAACAAAGGGAAATCGTTCAGTTCATTCTCTCTTGAATTTCAACGGCTGAGTGATACTGGAACGTACACGCTCATGTGGTTCGTAGCTACCTTAATCGAGGCAAATATATTTACATTTACATCGCAAAGCTCTAACGGTATCTGCTCACTCTTCCATCCAATCACTTGCATGGATATTCAATGCAGTGTAATCCAATATATTTCATCAAATTGATTTGAAGAATGTTTTACCTATATAATAACTTTATTATTTCTTCCCGGTTTGAGAATTACTCCTAACATTGGTATACTTTAAAAATAGATTTGATTTTTTCTCACACTTGCCTACTCTAAGGGAAAATAATACACTAAAGTTTAAGATGAAAGGAAAAACGCTTTACATACGAGACAGAAGTCCTTTGAGAGTTTTCGTTCTTCTTTAAAGTTCTTATTCATTGCGATTTAAAAACAAAGTGTAAACTCAGTTTTGCAGACTCAGTAATGATGTATCTGCAACTAATCCTCCATGTGTCAGCCTGTGCCTTCACTGATGTTCGACGCCGAGTCGATTCGCAGCACCTCGCGCTGAGCAAGCTGTCAACTAATAGCTCTGCCATCTGGGTCGCACTACAGCTGTCGTATTGAAGCCACGAGGCGCCGCAGCGGGGCGGGGGGCGGGGCGGGCGTTGTGGGCGCGTGCGCGGGCGCGTGTGCATGGGACCAGCCTCTGTTGCAGCAGCGGGTGGGATTCCGCCTCAGCTCCCCTTCGCGCGCTATCGCGGCCGCTGCCGCGTCCGAGAACAACCGGATCACAAGCAGGGCTACGGTCGCGAATGCGTCAATCCCCGGCCAGCGCAGTGGCTGTGCAGCGGGTGTACAACACACACAAAAACTCTCTATTTCTACGCAATATTTAGACAATCCTAGTGTATCTCTGGTATGGTATGAGTGAAACATTTCTATGTATTGCATATACGGTCGGAATATTGCTCTGTCGATAACTTAAAATATAAAGCGATTACTAAAACAGACTCGAAGTTCTGTACATTTTTGTAGTAATAGATATATTGGCAGAAATATAAATCACACATTCCTAATTGAATGAATGATAGCAGCACAGAAAATGTCTTCGAAATTTGTAGAACCATTCTATTTATATCAGTTACGTTTAAAAACTTACTAAAACATGAAAAAGCAATTTTTGTCACTTTTGTCACCTTTCGTTCTGAACTTCGCCCATCCCAGTTATCTCACGTATCCGCGGCACTTCCGACACATCCGCTACCCAGGTTTTTAGGAAACATAACGGAAGTTAAATGTTTACTCGATTATCGTTTTTACATTAATATCGTCAAGACTAGCTGAAGGGAGAATCGTTGCAGTCCAGAAGTTCTAGTTAGTACGACACAATCACAAAATACCATTCCATTCCGGAGCCCCGTAGTCAAATGAAAGACAGTAATACGACGAGACAGTTGCGCATTTTATCCCCGCCGAGTAATTGCATTACTAGCGAGCGCCACCCGCCGCTTCCTTCCGAGTACTAGGAGCCGTTTAGGCGACCTAGAATTGCCATCGCGCAAACAGATCTGCGAAGCTCGTTACAGCGGCGGGGGCCGGCGGGGGCCGGCGGGCGCAGGCGGGCATGCATTCCTTACGCGCAACGAGCGCGTTTGGAGCTCCCCGCCATTCCGCCTCCACGCCCCTCCTCCATCCCCTCGCCGAAAACGGCGCGTGTCCCCGAGAGAGCATCCGGATAAATCTTCACGCCCCCGAGGACACAAGGGCGCGAGGACACGAGACCGCATACGCTCCCATGTGCGCGTTGCAACTACTACAATAGATTCCCACTTCTGTGTATTTGGCGCACGTCGGGTGCATTCGTGTGCTGTTCTTGACGATATTCCAGGGCTTCTCGCCAACAATATTCATTTCGGAATGAATGAAGGTAAGTATAATACGAAACGAGTTGGATAATATATGGGTAAGTACTGTAATCTGTGCATAAGATGCTCATGTACCGTTGCTTAAACTATGCGGAACTATGCGACAATGCGGAAAATCAACTCACTCACAAACTGTTAAACTAGGCATACGAATGCATAACATACAAACGTAAAATAAATCACCACATTGTCGCTACTTTTAGTCGTAGAAATCCCAGAAATGTTTCTTCTTCATTACTTAATTTACAAAAACAATTGCCATCCCCATAACCCACGACGCCTTCTTTCCTCCTTCGCAATTTTCATTCCTTTCTTTGCGCGTTCAATTACCAGAACCCCGGCGCTCCTTCTTCTGCCTCATAGTTTTCAATGATTTTCCCCCGACTCCTTGGCATATTTGCATTCTCCTCTTCGTCTTTCTTATCTCCTTCTCTGTTCCTCCCGGTGCTGACGTTGCCCTCGGTGTCCCTCTCTTTCTCGGCCATCCGTTGTCGGCTCGCATCGCCCGGTCGCCGTCGGCGCATACACCGCCCCGCCCCGGCCCCCGGCCCGCCTCGCGGACTGACGCCACCCCTCCCGGCCCCGCCCCCACGCCGCCCCCGACGCCGCCGTCGCGGCGGCCGCGAATTAATATCGATTCTCCGGAAAGTGGGCCGCCGGCCACATGATCGCGAGAGCGGCAAGCAGCTTACGTCGCACGCCCAAAAAAGCAGCGTTTCGCGCCACCTTCCTGCCCAAGCGAATAAGACAGCATTTATTGGCTATAGGGAAAAAGTAACTGTTTCTTTTCCCTTCCCTTTCTACGCTGACGGGTAGTGCGTTCTATTGGACGAACGCTCCAACACACGTCGTGGGTAAAAAATGTCGATAAACCGTTTAATTAAAGTTTACATTAATGAAAATGTAGATCAGATTACGTTTAAGTATTGATAACAATTTAATCGTTAGCATCACTTCCAAAATTATACTCAATTATTTACTTTTCAATAATTAAAATGTTGAATCAATCGTTCCTTTTCATTCTTAAATGTTCCGATGCGAATTTGGACAGTTTGCTCTCTGTTTAAGACTATTCCCTATCCTGAATAAATGCAACACAGATATAAAAATGTTGTTTATAAAACAGCGTAATTCACAGAAACATATTGAACGAAACTCACTTTGAAAGAAATTATTATAAAAACAATACAGTCACTGGAAGTATTAGTTTCAACAGTGATAATACAGCTCAGAGACCCGATACTAGTCGCTTGCTTCGGAGAAACAAAAATCGAAACTCAGTAAACCACGAATCACGGTCTCAATTCAGCAAAACCGCCAGTTTATTAGAATCTGATAAGCGATCTGTGGACTTATGGTAATTCATTTCCGAGATTAACGCTGCAGCGCGCCGCGCGAGAAGCGTCGTAACGAAGGGAAGATAATGGATAATTGGAGGAAAAGAAAATCGTTATTTTATTCGATAAGGTTCATCCGTAAAAACACCGCAAAAATGAAGACGCTCTAACCTTAGACATCTTCCAAAGAAACAGTGCGCAACTTTGTTGGGGGACAAATATTTACACAACTGAAATAACTGGGCGGAATTCTTTTGTCGCCGGCGCAAGAGAATAAAAACAGCGGGCGGCGCGCTGCCGCGGGCGCGCGCTCCGAGCGCCGGTCCGCCGCCGCCGCCGTCACCTCCGACGCTATCTCCTCTTCCACCCGGCCACCTCCGCCCCGCTCCCCGCCCCGCCCCTGCCACCGTCCCGTCCCGCCCCGCCCCGCCCTCGCCCCACGCGCGCCGCGACGAACGACAAGCGCAAGGCTCGGTGGGAAGGGCGCCGCTCGAAACGAGTCGCAACAACGGGACGAGTCTCGGCGAGACGAGACGAAGCGAGGCTCCTCGGGACGAAACGGGTCGAGACGGGACGTCCCGGATTCCAGAACAATATAGCGGGAGGACGCGGCTACGGCGTGCGTCGGTGGAGAGAAGGTGGGCGCACTAGCGAGCCCGCGGCAGGCCGACGCGACGAGCGTACACGCGGGCCCGCGACGCGAACAGAGACCGACGCAGCACCGGGGAAGCTGCGAGCTGCCAACCTGTGGGGCTGCGGGACGGAGTGGGCGGGGGCGCGCGAAAGAAGACACAAAGCGGACCACGCGGTAGTGCTGCTCCAGGGGAAGCGGAACACTCTGCGAAGGAAAGAAGGATGTAATGCGGCAGGAAGCCAAGCCTAGAGGAGCGATCGAAACGCAAGGGAATAAGAGAGAGCTTCGAGAGGCGTAGAGGGACGAGGTAAGCAGGTTGATACTATAACCTATGTCGAGGTTAAGCTAAAGCACAAAAATCGAAAAGCGTCAAATCGGGTGAGAGAGGGTAGAACTAAATGGCGTGAAAAAGGCAAAAAGGAGAAACAAATGTAACTGCGCCAAGTATAACAACAGAATAGGTGAGAGGAGCGAGCATCGATACGATGCGATAGCTCATCTGTCAGCGAATCAAAATACGAGAAGGGAAGAGCGCAAGGAAATGAGGTTATTTGTACTGGGTACAAGGGTTGAGAGCGGGGAAGCGAGGCCGGGCGGGATGAGCGGTTTGGGGGCGAGGCAACGCGAGACAGCCGAGCGGGAGCACGTAGCTCGGAAGGGATGACGAACGTCGGTGGAGATCGTGTAGCGCTAGGCGTGAAGGATAAGGCGACGCGAGGCGTGGGCGCAGCGGCGCGCAGCCTCTGCGCGGGCTCTGCGCACGCCCCGGCGCCGCGCGCTCGCTGCCCCGCGGGTCGCGCCGCGTATCTCGCAGCGCCGTGCCTCCGACCCTGCTGGTCGCGCTCAAATTATGAACTTGATGAACGGGCATCCAGGCGCGGGAGAAATGACCCATTTGTCGGAGGAGCAACGAGAACGCTGCTGCAACAAGAGCCCGAGTCCTCGAGCTCCTTTATCTCCTCCCGAGCACGGGGAATATAATGAAATGAACAAACCTCTGCATTAGCCGGATATTTTACGTCAACGTAGCAAACGAACCACGCCAATGGCAGAACGAAATGGTGGAGGGCGAGAGACGGCAAGTCCTTACTTCATTTACGAAAATGGGCGCGACAGCCACGAATAATTTCACCTGCAAAGAAACGTTGCGAAGTTCGTTATCTATGCATTATATTTCCGGAGCGAGTGCGGGCGCCGTGCGGGAGGGAGGGGGCGGGGCGCAGTGCGCCGCGCGCCGGCGAAGCGCGAGTCAAAGGGCACGCGCGCGCGCGCGAGCGGCCGCAGCGGCCGTCTCCAGTCATCGATTAGCGGCAGCCAAACCACCGCCCGCCCCCGCCTCCCCCTCCGCCCCCGCAGCCCCGGACAGACTGTCACTCTCGTCGGCGTAAGTGGATGTTCCGCTGCCGCTGGCTCCCTTCTCAATCTGTTTCAGTGCCGGCGTTATGGTTAATTTGCCGCCCACACACGAGCGGCGCAGCCATCAACACAACACACGTTCACGTGACTTGCCTAATTGGCTTAGGCTTATTGCTTGAGGGGCGCGGGCGCGCTGCGCGGGGGGCGGGGGCGGGGCGGAACGAGTGGGTGGACGAGTGATTGGGGAGACGGTGACGCGGCACGTCTCCCCGGCGAAGGTACCCGGATGGGCGATCGAGGGATGAGTCAGGGAGAGCTATGCACTTGGCGAACGCAACAACAATGAGTTGCTTAGAGAGGAGACGGTGAGCTCAGCGAGGGAGATGTACGCGGTATTGATAGTGGCATATGGGAAATGCAGGGAAAATGTAGAGGCAGTGTAAGGGTTATACGCAGAAATGATTTGTTTCAAGAAGGAACTATCGTTCGGAACGAGCACCTATTGAATAAAAGGAAGTCCGAACACTAGAATGGACATGGGAATCAATAGAAGTCCGTGGATGCGTGGAGAGGGAGAGTGTTGGCCGTGAGTGCGGGGGCTGTGTGGGGCGGATGAGGACGAGTGGAGGTGGATGGTTATGGATGCGGACGGCTCAGGATCACCGTTGACGGCTGGTGACGGGCGGGAGCCGCGCGAGTGGCCGTGGGTTTCGAGTGGCAGTGGCGCAGCGTGGAGAGCGGCTGCAGGGCCCGAGAGCGGCTGGCCGTCGCGGAGGAGGCCTCTTCCGCCTCTCCAGCGACCGCTGCCCACCCCATTCCACCCACCCCCACCACGCCTCCTGCCCCACCCCTCGCCTCGCCTCCCGCCGCTGGGATCAGCTCGAGCT
The DNA here is from genome assembly GCA_964035755.1 of Teleogryllus oceanicus. NCBI lineage: Eukaryota > Metazoa > Arthropoda > Insecta > Orthoptera > Gryllidae > Teleogryllus > Teleogryllus oceanicus. The sequence goes on from CAXIVR010000001.1 coordinate 132,385,488, forward strand.
GGAATTGAACAGCAGGCTTGGCTTCCCCTCTCGGCTGGCGCACACGCTGACACCGCATTCCCGCGCCGAACGCACTCTTTCGAGCGCGCAGCTACCCGGCCGCGGAATATCCCCGGCGCCAACGCCAGCTCCGTGATTGCGTTCCGGATTAGACTCCCTGATATCCAAGGGACACTACCAATGTACGCTATTTTGAGGCAATAGCAAAACAATTCCCGGCATAACCATTGACCTAATTCCTCGCACAAATAATGAAATAAACGTAAATCGAAGAACACAACATCTAGATGGTGTACTAGTAATGATCCAGTAGCAATATTTGTCATGTAATGCATCTCTGTTGGAAAAATTTTCAAAATACAGCAAGACGCTTTTGATTTACATGCGAGATGCTTCTAAAATTAGCATCTTCATATAAAAGGATTAGAATTTGCGCGCTCATTGCAGCTACTAATATGATTATCTTGCAGTAATTTTCTTTTAATTTGTTTTGCGCAAAGTGGCCGTCTATCCACGATCTTGGTTCATCAACAAACCCTTATCTTGAAATTACTAATATTACAAGCAAAGGGAACTTATTACCTACGCAGTATACTTCCTGCTGACGTAGGTGTTGAAACGTATTATTATTCGCAACGTATATACGCCCTGCCTCGCGATAAGAGTAAGTGGATTTGGATTTGAGTGTGCAATCGCCACGTGGCTGACACAGAAGCGGAGAGATATGCACGGCTGATTACCACGGCATCGCTGCTATTTATCCTCGACCACGCCCTTGCTCTTTCATTATGACAGAATTCGTGCTGACTTAGTGGGACCTGCAGATATGAAAAACGTCCTGCATCGGAGAAAATACTTTGGCTTTGATATTCTCTCTCCAACAATTTATCGGAGTGCAGGTTATTTGGGAACGAGCGTTACATGCGACAAACACGAAAATTGAAATAAAAATAATCGTGATTACAATATCCAAATTTGGGATTGACGCATGACCATAGAGCTAAGTTATTATTTTGAAAAGAAAAATAAATGCGCGATTTTTTACCGTAATTGTAAATTGTTCAACGTATCTTGAAACTATTCCTGCAATTTTCAAATAAATTTGAAAAATTCACCACTTCATTTTCTCTTATTTTGACAATATTTAAATATTAATTTCGTTAAAAAGAGATGAAAATATTTTCCAACGTGAGTGTTAAACCTTCCGGAAAATTCAAAATTTTCGTAAATGATGCACTACAGAAATTTTAAAGGGAGAATATAAATGGAGAATCGAACTACGGTGAAACATTTAAATGCTGAACACTTTGCTGTAATATTAACCACTACCAACAAAGAAATCAAGTTAGTGGCATCCTGTATCATGAATATAATTATACCTGAAAGGATCACAGTGTCATAACAAAACGAACTTTTATGATTTGTATTCAAAGTACTCCCCTGTTTTCATGAGCCCTTCTGTTGAAATTGTAAATCCCCTACCACTAAAGCTAATCAAAGGGTTGGTAAATTGGAATCAATTTCTCCAACTAACGAACGATAATTTCCAATACCCCTCTAGAGCAGGTACCATCACGGACATCAACACAGAAATAACTAAATTTACCGAATCAATCTGCAATGCAATATTAAACACAGAATTTAATTTAAAGGATTGCAACCAACGCCCTACAGTACCTAGATGTATTATAGTGGCAATTTGAATGTGAATGAACTAATAGGCAATGACACATGACAGAAACATGAATTCATATCGAAATGATCAATACCACTCTGTTTCTCTAGTATTTATACGTCCGGATGCCACATACACATAAGTCGGCGAAAATGGAACGTACATGGAATTTCTGGTGAAAACAAATATTATGAAGATAAGATAGTGATAGTTCGGATAAGTGGCAAATTTAGTTGAAGCGTATTACTCGAACAAATGAAAAGCTCGTGGGCATATCTGCCACTGCAAAATGAACGGAAGTGGGAGGAGGCAAGATAGAGAACGACGGTTGGTAAATTGGACAGCGAACAGCGTTTGCAACGCGAGTGAGCGAACGGGACAGAACGGTCAGGGACGGGGAGGCAGAGGCGGGGCTGCCGGAGAACGACAGGGAACTTCAATCGCTGCGCGTCTCTCCGCGCGAACAGACGGGCGCTGCGCGACAGGTAGAGTGGCAGACGTAAAATGAGCGCGGGATGGATAGAATAAACGAAATTGAAAATCCATGGGCATGTCCGCACCGTCAAAGCGCAGTGTCATTTCCCTCTTGTGCCTCGCGGGCGCCTCCGCGTTCAGCGGGACGGGCTTCGTTTCTGATTGTCCCTTCCGATACGTCACGTCAAGGACACGGAAAAGAACTTAAGGGCCCTTGGAGGCGCGCTTCTTTGCATGCCAAGCGGCTAGGGTGGGGGAGGGGCTGCTCGTGCAGTGGCGTGCACCCCTCGTGCACCGTTGGGCGGCCAAAGCCCGCGGGACGCCCAGCCACCGCACCGTCCCCCGCGCTCCCCCGCGCTCCCCCGCGCTCCCCCGAGCGACACCCGCGGGCAATCTGACGGCAGCCACGTCAAGCACGCCCCGAACGAATTACTCCCTATCGCCTCAGTATTCTGGGGATGGGATTGCGTTCCGACTAATTCCATTGCTCAGAATAGCATGCTGGTGAAGAAACACTGATAACCAAGAGTTTCGCAATGTCCACAAATTAAAATCATGAACTGAAAAAGCTGGTGTATTTGATTAAAGATTATTAATCAGAAAAAGACATCTGCTTCACACTTGTTTCATGGAATTCAAACGAGACGATAACATTTTCGGTACGGCAATATGAATCTTCATGAAAATCTACATATACTGGTAGTAATCGTGTAGATCGTCAAATCAACACTAAATCATCAGAGATGTGTTTGAAACATACTCAGAAGGGGAAACGCACGATGGAACAATATCAACATCCAATGATCCAGTGAGACAAGCCAACACGCTACTTTCGCACACAGATGAGGAGAAAGAGAGTGGAAATCACACGGAACGTTATCAAGAGCCCGTCAAGCGAGCGCGCGCCGGGCTGCGATCGCGTGGCCGTGATTCTGTGTGTTCCGCCCATTTCCAGGCGGTTTTGGGCGCAATGTATCGAGCGGTGCTGAGCTTTCATTCCCGCTGAACGGCGCACGCGTTCCTCCATCTTGATAGGCGCGGGCGCACGCTCTCGCCGCGACAGCCCGCGCCTCCCCGCCGCCCCCGCCACCCCCGCCTCCCGCGCCCGCGCCCCCCGCCCCGCGCTCGAGCCCGCTAATGACACGCCCGCCGCACTCCGCACTTCATCCTTTACGGGGCGCGGGGAGCGCGATACCTGCCCCGCGCGCCGCATATCGCGGTCGTTCCATCAACCGACGAACCCCATCCGCCGCGCACGGGCAGACCCTAGCGCATTCCTTTGCGCCGTCGATTCCGCCATTCTTTATACAGCTTTATTTTAACAAACAACAAATATAACAAAAATGTGGATTTGTACAAAAAGTGTGATTCAGGAAATCCCGTATATTCATTTGACATCCAGTTGAACTGCGAGGTTTTGTGGGTGTGTTGGGAATCAACAATCAACCAAAAAATTACGATGATATACTCGAAACTTTCCATAAACCTTGGATTGTTATTTTTTCTTCTCAACTCCTGAATGCTGCCCAGCGGCGCTATGGGGGTGAGAGAATATTAAATGGCGACGGCTTTCAGGGTGCGCTACTCCATCTAGCGACTCTATGCGCGGGGGCTGCAGAACGGCGGCCAGCAGAAGAGCGGATGAGGACGACGTGGCGAGCGAACGGCTCAGAAACAGAGTGCTCGGTGACGTGTATGAAGAAGCGAAAGGAAGAAAGTTTAGTCAATTGACTTTTTTAATGACTTACGTAGGAATTAACTAAAATCTAGTGGCAGAGGAGGGGCCTCTGAAGGGCGGGGTTGAAGCCCTCTTATTCCCCCCTTGGGGGCACCACTTAGGAAGGGAATGGCAAATCCGAAGTCAAACAGGCAATTCACAATCTGAGAAAAATTGCGAGTCAGACTGATATTAGACAAATGAATAATCTTGGGAATGAAACAAGAACCATAGGAGTTTGCAAGTCTGAGTAGGTAGATGACATAGACAAAGTGCATAATGTAAAAGAAAAATGGCGTATCACGAGAATATCCAGATAAAAGTGGAATGAGCAAGGGCGAAGAGTGCCGGTCGAAGAGGCCGAGGCGGTAAATGCCAGAAGAGATAGGAGCTAGGGGCGGGAGTGGGACAGGGGTTGGGGGGAAGTTTGGCCCCGGGAGTGGCGAGGCGGGCATGGCGGGTGCCGGCGGGGCCGGAGGGGCGTGGCGGAGCCTAGCGGCGGGGAACGTGGCCGGGGCCGGGCTGCGTGTCGCGAGGAAATTACGGACGAATGCTTAGCGCGACACGCGGCGTTGCGCGCGCCGCTCGGCCCCCAAATTTGTTTCGCTCGTTTTCGCTCCGCCGCCCCCCCTCGCCCCTGCGTCCCCTGGCCCCGCCCCTTCCCCGTCGTCCACGCCGCGCCGCGCCGCCCTCCGCCGCAGCTCTCCACGACACCAAACAAGCTTTGGGCGACTAAGCGCTGGGTCTCGTAACGCTCGACCACACAGCTTGAGGAATGAGTCGGGAAATTGGCAGAGATTTCGGGGGCCCACGTGAACTTATTGGTTGAGCGTAATAGAGCCGAATGGCATTTAGTAACAGTGCTCTAAATAGCAGAAATATTTTATAAAAATGATTTCAAGGTAATGTCAACTGTTCTGATCTTTAGTGTTTATATGCATAAGATGAATATTTTAACATTAATGCTACCAATGCTAAAGAGCTATCAATATTTTCTCAAGTTTTTCTTGTCTCTATTTTACCTTTTTCTTAGAAACCCTTTTTTAGATGTGACGCTTTTATCACTCTCTATGTAGTTTATGGTAGCCAAGTTGTAACTCAAACAGGCTACTACTTGTATAATATAATTCTGGCCTTAACTTCTACTCCCGAGAAAAACATGTCACAGAAGTTAGAAGTGAAACGTTCGTACGAAAGTCTGTGAATTTTATAGTTCGGAAATCGCACAGTCCATTAGTTTAGAAAGGTTCACACAAACCGAATACCAATAAATCATGGCGTACTCCAAAGAATAGACACGGCCATTTCTTGACTAAAAACCCTTGCTTAACCTCTTTGCCCCAGACATTCCACGGCCACTCATTGAAATTCTCGCGATACGTCGAGCTGCACCTCAAACGGCGTCGCCTAATCTTTTTCCTGAGACTGATGGGCGTGCTAACAGCCCAGCCGTTGCGAGAAGCGTTTTTATCCAAACGGATACAGCTATCCACCTACCTGGGGACCTACCGCCTCCCGACCTTGACGATGCATTAATTTTACTTCGGAGACGCGGCGTTTAGGAAGGCTGCGTTCAGCGCTTAGTGTGTATCGGCACCAAGGTGAAAGCATTACGTAAGTGGTCGGGGATCCACGGGAGTCGGCTTTTCTGGCAGGCAAAAACTTGTAAGCCCGCGCTTATCGACGAGGCCCCTTCATCCTCTTAAGTTGATGTCTGGCCGTCGGTCCGTGAATTGAGGGAAGTCTGAGACAAGCTTGTGCTGTCCGTTTTATCACAGACAGCCGCCTATGGCATTCGAGGGAAGGGGCGAGTCGACAAGATCACGGATGCACGCAAGAGGCAGTATTATTCATTTTTGTCATGCCTGCAAAGGATATCCCCACGCTAATAACAGTACCTATTACGCCGCGTACATGTGTGTACATTCCATGCGATACTGCGAGGAAAGGCACGAGAACAGAAAGAAAAACGTATCTGTGGATCAAGAACCAGATAACATTTCACAGAACGAAGTGAAGGAAGCTCCAGCCGAAAATCCCACCCATCCCGAGGAGCCGGCAATCCGACTCGATTCTTGAAACGCAGACGGCGTAAGGACATCAGATACCAGATGGGCTCTTCCTCTCCCAAGTCACACTCCGGAAGGATGGGTCGTTGCAACGTCTGATACATCATGGCCACACACGACTTCGGATGTGGATGGGAACCAATGACTTTATTTACAGAGGTCGGTAACAGATTAGCAAATAATCTCTCGAGTGAGCGTTGTCACTACAAATTATCACAGCATTCACATGCCTTGCGTTTATAAGTCATTATTTTTATGGGCATCTTTAGACATCCTGTTATCTTTATGGCAAACTGGTGTGTACCAGCGTGTCGTCTTTCTTTTCACATCCTCTTCATATTTCCTTTCCCGTGACTGATTGTTACGATAAGAATTGTTATATCTCATTCTGTAGATTCCCTGGGAGCAAGAGGCACGTTCGCAACACGTGTTAAAGACTACACGAGATCACATCGCACGGCCTCGATTGCTGATTACATATACCAGTGAAATTAAATTAAAGAACTAAAAAATCTTGACAGGGCGATAGTAAAGAAGCAAATACTTGCTGATAAGTTTGAAAATAATGACTTTTCCCACGTCTTATGTCCATTATGACAGCCAATACACCATATGAGTGTGTTTTGCTATGTCTTGCGAGTTAAGTGCAAGAGGAAATCAAGTTCAAATGTTTGTGTATTCAAGTTTTCTAGTCGGAGTCTCAATTCCATCAAAGGGCATTCTCTTACAAAAATAGCAATATGCTCATCATTGAGGTTACGAGTAGAAAGAAAAAATCTTCTCTGCTGCTCGCAGTTGTATTTTGCGAGCTAACCTTACTTCTCCTCTCCTGCGTGTCTTCATCGCTGCTCTTCACACACAAACATCACGTAATTTCTGCCATCGTGCCGAGCATTCAACATTAGAAATTGATGCGGCACTCTGAGCGACTGCTTGACATCGCGGGACAGCTCCAAACAAAAGAGGAAATTCCGAAACAGGACGAGGCAAGCCTGAAAGGCCGACGGAACGAAAAACGTGGAAGCATCCTCTGAAGTAAAAATTGTTTGTACACAGAATCAGAAATATAGAAGGATGTTTAAAATATTTTGAAACGAATTCATTACAAAATTTAGATTTCAGTAGAAATGTCCCAAACATTTATCGAGAAATCCAATGAGAAAAATATTAAACAGAATATTAAATTACGAATAACGGAAAGGTACGATGACGTAAAATAATTCTAGTTTAGGTCAATAATACATTTACGAGATCAGATTACAACACGTAACAACGACGAGGAGTTCCGATCAGTGCAGTACAAATGTGTGTGTGTGTGTATATATGTATGTATGTATGTATGTATATATATATATATATATATATATATATATATATATGATATATACACGTTGCCTAGATATATAATAGTTGCCTGTTTATGACAAAAGAAATTTCCCACGAGATTTAACTTCTTCACAAATGTACATCCGTGATTTTCCGCCACATAACCTCCACCGCCAGTTAACCTCGTTCGTTGCGGCGCGGCGCGGCGTGGCGCCATCTCGTCACGTTTCTATCTCGCCTCCCGTTCCCTCCCTTGCGGTCTGAGTGCACCGCGTCTCGAACGTAGCAGCTCAGCGACGTCACCGCGTGCAAGACAATCCGCCACATAGCATTGCCGGCGCGCGACGATAGCGTTAGTGGCGCGGCGGGAGCGGGAGCGGGGGCGGGGACGGAGGCGAGAGCGGGGAGGCGGAGCGCGTTGCTGCCAGCGCGTCGGCGCGCAGCGACCTGCTCTCTTTGGAAGAGAACAACGCGAGATATTTCAATGGAGCTGTTGGGAGCAGGCGCGGGCGCTGGCAGCGGCGGCGGTGGCGGCGGCGTCCCCTGACGGATGTTCGCCGGGCGGCGATGTCAGCGCGGACACAGACGTCGCTGTCACAACGCCCCGCAGACGCCACGCCGCGTCGCGCGCCTCGAACCGGCGCCCCCCCCCTCCGCCCCTCAAAAGCGTGCCACCTCCATCAACCTGGCCGGCTCTTCCAACCCCGCGTGTAGTGCTACCCAACCCCCAGGGCCCCTACTGTGACTAGCACCACTGCAACGCTCCTCTCTCCACACCCGCCCATCTTTTCAGCCTGCAAAACCCCGCCCCCGCGATCACTCTCACCGTGTCCCCCCTTGGGCCCCCCCCAAGCCCCCCCCGGGGCCGGCCCCGGCCGCTCCGGGCCGCCACCTTCTCGCCCCCGCCGGCTCACTCAGCCCTCTGTCATTATTCCTTGTCAATTCCACGTTTCCGTTTTCATCCCTCAAATGCCGTAATGATTTATATCGGGAGCGCCGCGGCCGCGTCGGGCATGCGGGCGGGACGGCTGACGCTGGCGCCGGCGTCGACGCCCAAGCGACCTGCCCCCCCCCCCAGGGTGCGCGCGGCGCCGCCGACGCGCCCGGGCGCTTGGGACCCCCTCGGTCCCCACAGTGCAATGAGCTTCAGCACACTCACGCGTCTGGGTATCGGAAAGCATAGGAAAAACATGTTGTACCCGCCTCAGAGCGCGTTTATCGGCGCACACAGGCATATCAAGCACCACAACGAAGCTGCAAACGCTTCCTACGGCTGTTGTTCCTGCAGTGTGTAATCAAGACTATTTTGCTTAATGGTGCATCGGTATGCTGACGGATGCTTTCGAAATAAAAATATACAAGTAACTCAGATGAAGTCAAATAATACTTACATGTTTTGTAAACAAGATAAACAACTGCTAAATTCGACAGAAAAAGACATAATTTAAGTATGCAGTTACAGTGATTTCTCAATTGCACCGTGTCAAAATGTGATTATAACTATATCACTGCGTCGTACATATTCCTAGAACGTTAAAATTCAACGCGAGCACTCCCGACTACGCAAGGGAGATAAGAAAAACGTACCGCGCAGGCATTCCCGTCTGGACGAGGAATGTATAACTAACATTTCCACAGCCGTCGCTAGTTTTTATTACTGCTACTAACGATTCTGTGAACATTCCGTCGTAGCTCCGTTTACGGCGGCTGTATCCCGTCTATGCACTGTTATTATCGTAATATCTTATCTGGACTGTGTAAAATCCTAGGAGGCGATGCGTGGGGGTACAGGAAACTACTCCATATCAAAGCTCAGCACGGCCGCCGAAGGGAAAATGGTAAAGTAACACGCGGTCGATGCAAAGGAAACTAAGGCTCGTAATATTCTCGAATCACCAAACATTAACTTTATTTGTTAAAGAAAATTGTTTTAAATAACATTAAACAATGAATCCACATATTCAATAGCAGTATCCAAACAGATAAGATTGAACCAACACATCGAACACTTCCACAATTTTCATTACTTGCCTATTGTAAAAATAAATAACTGAATGTCCCCACAATTCTTTGTTATTGCTATTATCGAATGTTTTTGTTACGGCACTATCTCTCTCTCGCTCTCTCTCTTTCTCTATATATATATATATATATATATATATATATATATATATATATATATATATATAATTTTATGTTTTACGTTTTACGTTCACCTTATTTGGAAGCAATATAAATAAAAAATACAACCAGAGATTTGCTTTGGCGTTTAATCTTTGTTTAGAACGTTGATCATTAGCCATTCGAATCTGTACCTGACCTGGGCCATTTGATTCGGCGTTCTGAGAGCGGAGCACGAGGGGGGCGCATTTTGGGGGCCTTGGGCGAGGGGACGATTCCCTGCAAACCCCGCCACCGGCCTGGAGCACGCGGCCAAGCCCGATCGCGTGATGGGAAACGGGGTCATCCCGTCGCGGCCACCCGCCGGGCCGCGCCGCCCGCGCCGCGCCGCCCCAAATGCGCTCACAGGCCAGCGATCGCGGGCAGCTACGTGTTCCACCGCCGCGCTGTATGTTCTCGCCCGACTCGAAAACATTGCAGCAGCTCGTTTTCAAAGAACAAATAAAAAGCGGCCGCTGTTTCAATGGCGCGAACAACAACGTAACAACAAAAGATAAAATAAATATATAAACGAATGAATAAATAATTTCGCGGTGCGCCACTCCGATCATGCAGTGGCGGTTCCATTCTTTTGTGGCGGGCGCCGCGCTGGTAGCGGATGGCATTTGGGCGGAGGGTGGGGCGGGAGCGGGTGCAGAGGCAAGGCGGGGGCGGGGCCGGGGGCGGGGCGGAACGCAAGTGCGCCGCTGTCGCTGCCCGCGCCCGCTTGGCCCAAGCGCTCAGCCCCCACCGACCATTCAAGCGAAGACGCTTCTCATCGCTCCCTGGTCGACGAGCTCCTTGTCGCAGGTCCCGCGGCCATCAAGCCGACGCCAGCTGCGGAGGTAAAACCGCGAATTCCGTTGTGCCCGATATTAATTCATAGCAGCCAAGAGAAACGGAAGAGACATCATCTGCTTCATCATGACAACATATTCCGTTTTGTTGTTCATTTTATGATCCCCTGCACAACCTTCAGCACTCCTGCTTTCTCCCATTGTGTCCTCACCATCTCGTTTGGTTTCCGCAGTACGCATATACTGTTTCTAATGTTTTTTTCCCCTGAAGTAATATGCATATTACATATTCATATTACCCTCTCACTCGAACATTACGAAATTCCAGAGCAGAATTGTGTGAAACGTTGAAAATCAACTTGACCGAACATTCCACCATACCATCGCTTCGAGTTTTGCATCAGTTAACGTCATGAACTAAATGAAATTGAAATTGTCTTGTCACGAAGAGGCGAAGCATCCATCAATTACATTTTCAATCACATGAATAAATTAAATATTCGCGAGAGGTACAGGAACCTACTATGTGAACTATGAACTACCGCGTTTGACTGGCACACTAGACCATCGGAATCCCCGTCGTGTCCTCATCTTCATTTCATCCCGCTACCTCGATCCGCGGCACAACCTCGACATCCTGCTGCTTTCCGACGTCGCCAACTTATCGACGCGTGCAGCGTTGTGAATTCGCTGCTGGCGCGTGGCGGCGCGGGAAAAGGTGGGCGTGGGGCGGCGGAAGCGGAGGGGGCGGGGCGGCGCGGGCGGGCTGCGGGGGGGGCGGGGGCGGGGGGGGGGGGGGGGGGGGGGGGGGGGGGGGGTTGGGGGGGGGAGGGGCGGGGGGGGCGGCGCGGGGCGGGCGTCGTTCCCCTGCGGCGACGCCACCGCCAGTCACGCGTGCGCGGCATGGAGAGCGCGCGAAATTACTGGCGCTCGCACACGCGCTCGCGCCCGCACCCACGCTCGCACGTGCGCTGGCGCCGCCGCCGCTGCGGGCGCGCGTGATCCGTTATCGCAACGCCGTCGCGCTGGCGCGCCGTGCGAGGCGGTCGTTGTGGCCCCGCCGCCGCCCCGCGTCCAGTGCATCTCGCAGTTTCACGCGCGCCACGGGCCCCGCGTCGCTCTCGGGCGCCAGCTCCGCGAGCGACGTGCTGCTCAATTATCGGAGTAGCGTGCGAGGCCGCGGCACACGAATGGTTATTGCCAAGGTGCTTGTGACTGTTCACTCGTAAATTTACATACATAAAATTCTTGCATAAGTGGATAATTATCTACCTAATAGGCTATTTTTCTAATGAAAGTATTCGGGAAACGAGTTTCGAACGTATTCTGTAGTTTGTTATATATTTTTATCGAGGGTTTGGAAGAAAACTTTTACTTAAATTCATTCCTAAAACGTTAGTTGTTCTTATTCCAGGCGATCTTCATCTGTTTTGCCCACAAATGTTGTGAATTATGGAAACGAATTTCAAGCGAAATACAATTCAATCCTACAGCTTCTTCACAACTGTATGAATCATTCATTAGATAACACTATCTCGAAAAATCATTTGAATTTATAGAAGCGTTGATACATCATCTCCGTGAAAGAAATCGATGTTCTCTTTATTGGATTTTTTCGCCCTAATTTATTATCGGTAAACGGAACGAACAGAGAAAGTCTCTATTTACTCGCCGCATATTTTTAGATCAAAAACAGACTATCGGATTTGGGCCATATTAATTCAAATCTACCTTTCGAAAATACGTTTATACATTAATATCCATGCTAATGAAGGGAATTTTTGGCGAAATCAAGAGGTCCGCGTGGCATTCCGCCGCCCCCACCGCCCCCGCCAATCGGCCGCACGTCGCCCAGCGCGCGCACACGCGCGGCCGCGCGGCCCCACGCCCCCAGAATGCCATACGCAGGAATTTAATTATGAGGCGCGTTCGCCGCGCGGGGAACCTCACACCTCGGCGCGCGCCCAAGACTGCGCAGCCCCGCCCGCGCCCACGTGCACCTTCGCCGAGGCTTTTTCCACAGCCTATCTGCCCGCACTCGCGCTCCCATGTCTGTTCCGACCTTCGTGGTCACTCGGTCGCTCTCTGCCCTTGCGCGCGAGGCATGCTTTTAGATCCATTACATTATATCTTATTCAAGCAGTCACACGTTCTTTTCTCAGCATACCTGTACCCATTTCTATCCGTCACGTGTGCTGTACACTTAGAAAATGTTCGTTGTACACCTATCAATTTTATATCGTGAGGCGATCAATGATATATACTTCTTGCTCCACCTATAAATTTTCTTTTCTCAAACCAATGTTTGCTCCTGCTTTCTTCTTCATTTTCCATCTTCTCCACCACGATTCAACTTCCAGTTTTCTGCTATCTTCTGCCCTCCCCCTGACAACCCCCTCATCTTCCGCAAGCGCTCGCTTCCTCTCTTCGAAGCCCTCTGCCCCCCCCTTCTCCCCAGCCGCCAGGTTCTCCGCGTGCTCCTCCACCCACGCTCCAGCCCTACCACCCCTCCCCCCCCCCCCCGCCCCCGCCGGGTCTCGTTTCGAAAATTGACTCGTCCCAAATTGAAACGCAGAAGCCGAGCGTCGACCTCAAAAGAAATGAGTGATGGGCGGCGTGCGGACGCCGCTGGAATTTATCGTCTCTCCCATTATAGACCGTTCGCCGAATAAAAGATGAATTTTGGAGAAGGCAAACGCAATTACCACTGGAACTGACCGCCAGTCGAGCCGTGTCTAGCACTTTCCCACACAGCTACTCGTTTCTGTAGACGTATTTCCAGGAAAAGGCGGCAGACATTGTGAAATTTACGGGTTGCAATTATTCAGACTCGATGTGATGTTAAAAATACTAGCTAATGTGGTACGTGTGTGATGATAAATATGTATTTCGTACATGCTAAGATCGAAACTATGAATACATGAGTATATGCTATAATCTGAATAGTCATAAATTATTTAGGGTGACACAACTCTAGATACAATATTTAATAAGATATATATCATACTGTCAAGCATACCACAAGCAGACAATACTCATTACAACTTTCCCTTCAAACATGTAAGTGACCAATAATGTATGTATACAAGCACGGGAAATAACTAATTATGGGAAATATGGTAACATCCTCAACATTCTCGCAATAGATATTAAATCAAATAAAGAAATTGTACTCGATGTCACTATCCTTTACAAATACATCAAAGGCATCCAAAAACTTCGTTATCTCGAAAAGCGAATGCCAAAATGTGTCTTTCGCTTCACTTTGTGCTTTGGGCTTCCAGTACAATTGATCTTGATGCGAGTTCACGACCTACAGACCGTAGAAGTCGTCGGCGCATTGAAACTTACTTAAGCGTTCAGTGCGCGAAGTGATTGAGAAAACCGTGGTTCCCTTTCTGGTGAATACTAACTCATCCAAGAGTGAAATCGAATAAAGCAAGCCTCATTTCCATTCCATCAGATGCAACTGTTCACTTTCAGAAAGGTAACTCAACAAGATTGGGAATTGATTTAAATACTCTGGTTTCCTTTACGTAGAAAAAGACATCATTAGGTTATACTAATATGCTTCTATCCCTTTCTTTGGATGACATACAAATAACACGCACAAAATCCTTGGCCAGGCAAAATTTCTCATCTTATTTTCTTCTATTCTCATTCTATATATTGTTTGTGTCTTGACAATAGGTCAAATGTAAGTCATAAAAAATATTTATGCTAGCATTATTGAGTTTATTTCATCTTCATCAGGGATATTAACCAGATGTATGTTCCATTATATTTTACAAAACGCACAATTATCATCATGATTTTTAAAACAGTCAATAAAGATCATTATAGTCATTTCTACAAAATATTGTGTTGTAATACCATACCTTTGGCTAATATCTCTGATGAAGGTGTAGTAATCACTTACACGGCATATATAATATTTTATTACAAAAAAACAACAATCTATTGTCAAGACACCTATACATATAATATGTATATTACATGTGTGAGCTATTTCAGGAGGATCCACGTCTTAATTAAATGGGAATTGTTAAGTAACGCACACTCGCAGGCACATATGACGCTTTTTGTCTTCACGAGAAAAAAACAGAAGCAACTTTCCGGCGACGTAGTTGGTGCGTGCTTTCCTTGGCTGGCGGAGCGGCGCGTCAAGCGCCTGAGTTGTCCGTGTATCCAGTTTCCATTACCGCGTGCAGCGACCTGCATCGCGAGGGCGCGGGGGCGGGGGCGGGCAGGCGGGGGCGGGGCCGCGAAGCCGCGCGACACAGCTCCCGCGTTGGCCCCGTTGGCGCGTCGCCGGCCCCCCCGCTAACGCGCGCCAGAGTTTGAAAAGCAATTAAGCGGCCGGCGGACACGTTGCGCGCGCCCGGCTCCTCCTCGTTCTCTTCCTCTTCGCTCTGCCACGCCCCCTTCCCCTTCCTTCCAACCAACCCGCCCCACACTCGCATCCCACTCCCGTCTATCCCACATTTCATTGTGCTGTGTCGCCAACTCGCACTGTGCCGTTGCATGCCACTAACTCTTCTCCCCTCCCTCCCCCGCAGAGCCTGTGCACCTAGCCCCGGAGTACTTTTTCCCTCTCGCCCCTCCCCTACTGTCTGCAGCAGACTGTGTGCCGCTAAAAATAACGACTGACTTAAAAATCCGGCCTCGGGAAAGCTTTCCGCTTAAGGGCACGGGGCGCGACACCGCCTCGCCGCCGCGCCGTGCCGGCTAGATTCGGGATGGGAAGGGCGAGGAGGAAGCAGCACAAGAGAAAGAAGGGCGCCGCCAGACGAAGAACACCACAAACAATGCGACAATAGGATGCAAAGAGCAGACTCTACAACTGGAAGAATGTAAAGATGAATGTGTGATATGAGAGTTGAATTAAAAAACAGTAATGCGGTCTTAGACATAAAAAAAACTTTCATGCTCGTTGGCATCACATTACTGACAAACGAAGAGATTAATAATGATCATGAAGATGGACTAGATGGTGAAATGAAAAAAACTCAACATGAAATGCTAGAATTAAGACCTGCAACAAATTATCTTTGTTCATCACAAATTCCACATTATCGATCGTGATTTGACCCATCTACAAAGAGAGGTAAATGCTGGTGAGACGACCGCTCGTCGTCTTGCTTTATCGCTAATTAGTGGTCAAGGCATAGTAAGTATACCATTGAGACAACGAGGGGATTGACGAATTAAACACAAGTTGAATTCAAGAAGTGATAGTGTGGGCGACGAAGGCCAGAAAATCGGACGTGCCGCCGAGTCGAAAGTAGGCGGTGGAGGCAAGGAAGGGAGCGAGGGAGGGCGAGGGAGGGCGAGGGAGGGCGAGGGAGGGCGAGGGAGGGCGAGGGAGGGCGAGGAGGGCGAGGGAGGGCGAGGAGGGCGAGGGAGGGCGAGGGAGGGCGAGGAGGGCGAGGGATGGCGGGGGAAGGCGAGGGAGGGCGAGGGAGGGAGGAGGGAGGAGGGCGAGGAGGGCGAGGGAGGGCGAGGGGGAGGGCGAGGGAGGGCGAGGAGGAGCGAGGGAGGGCGAGGGAGGGCGAGGGAGGGCGAGGGAGGGCGAGGGGAGGGCGAGGGGAGGGCGAGGGAGGGCGAGGGAGGGCGAGGGAGGGCGAGGGAGGGCGAGGGAGGGCGAGGGAGGGCGAGGGCGGGCGAGGGCGGGCGAGGGCGGAGGCGAGGAGGCGTGCGAGGGCTGGCGAGGGAGGGCGAGGGAGGGCGAGGGAGGGCGAGGGAGGGCGAGGGAGGGCGAGGGAGGGCAAGGGAGGGCGAGGGAGGGCGAGGGAGGGCGAGGGAGGGCGAGGGAGGGCGACGGAGGGCGACGGAGGGCGAAGGAGGGCGAAGGAGGGCGGGGCTCGCGACACGAAGTGGAGACCGCTGCACGAGGCGCGGCCTCCGCTCGAGCCGTCTGCATCGCACGCTCTCTGCCTTCGTGGCGCACGCGGCCCACGCCCCAAAACCAAACTTCATTTTTTCAGCCCAACCAAAGCGACGTTTCATTACCCAACTCATTTTGCGACGATTCCTTTACTTATAGATTCTTCTACAACAGACCGCCTCGCCCAGAACAGTGAAATTAGACGACTTGACTAGTAATTATTTGAGACAATTTTCTCATTGTCAATACTAATTTCAATATGTCGATAGTATTTGACATATTTATGTACCATTTTACAGAATACTTCCATAACTTTTTTTTACATCAAAATGAATTTTTGTAACTTTAGAGTATCTAATATACTTTTTCTATCGGTTTCTTTGTGTTTCTACTCCGCATCACAAGCTTGGATGTAATGATCAGTAGCGAATGTAATGTGAAATTCCCTTTCTCTAGAAAATATTAATTACATTACAAAATTAGACTGTCTGATAAACGAATGTCCTTTTGCATCAACCCAAATCCAACGTTGCTTGTGATTGTGAGAGACGAAAATATTTTCAAATTCGCAACGACCAAACAGCAAATTGAAGCTGAGAGCTGACGTACGTATTACATGCTCATGACATCAATGCGGTGTAAACCATATTATGAACGTCGCCAGAGAGATGCGTTTCAGATTAATTATTTAGTGGCAAAAGATAATTAACTCACAAAAGTATGTTCAGCAAAAAAGTTCGCAATAATATTTTTTTGACCGCTCCGTTGGAAATAACACAGCTGCCAAGAATCCCACTCAAACTAACTCGCCTCAAAATTTATTGTGGTTCTACAGCAGAAGCGTTGGGTTCCGGCAAACTGTAACGTAACAGTCGCAGAAGAATGTAGCGGTGCACGAACTACAACCGTCAGGCTAGAGGATAAAAAAAGTGAGACACTACGTGAAGCAAAAATGAAATGAGAGAATCAACCTTGGCTGAAAATGTCTTTTGAAATACGATGAACCATAGATATGTGTAAATAAACAAGGGACTATTGTGAAAATCTATTGAACATTGAATTATGTAATGATATTTTAATATATAAAGTTAAATTGAATCATGTAATCTCTGTAAAGCTTTTTGATTAGGCATCAACCTCGTTCAATCATAAGATAAAATAGGAATGAAGTAAAACTTCGTGGAATGGCCAACGGGAAATAAATGGTGAATAGATACAACGAACGTGGCGGCGACAATCCACGGCACACTTATTTCATTCTGCGTTTTAAATGCATGGTCGTTCGCCACGGAACATATAGTCAAATTGAACTTCCTCTGGAGGCACACCACATAAAATTTTAGCTCTTCAGAGAACAGCGCCGCTAAGTAAGTCATCCAGAAGCTGGTTAAAAAGACGATGCAGAAACACTGGTTTATAGCGCTGAGCTTCCAAGGAACTTCGTCCCCTTCTGAAACACTTGAAATTATTACGAGCTCGCGGAGACCACCCAGCAACGAGTATCTTTCTTCTAGTTTCCTTAGTCAGCCAATGAGACTATTTGCGTATGGGGTTTCTTTCTTGAAACTCGTTTTAAAATTTGTTCGCGACGGGCACATTCGAAGCCTTTTTAAGACTTTTGGCCTTCATTAAAAACTTTCGAAAGTTTAAAAAAAGACACCACATAAGTTCAGCAAAAATATTATTTCATTAAGTGTTATATTCTTTCCTGTGCAGCGTCTTATAAACTTACATACTCATCCGCGAACAGTTGCTGGTCTCCGTAAACAGACATGCATGGGAATGGGATGATTACCCTAACCATCCTGTTTCTTCGCATTTTTCCACCGTTCATGAAAACTGAAGAAAACTTTCAACGTCTTTCACTATGTACTTTCTATTTGGATTTAATTGCACCTGGCTAAGAGCGAATAAAGCCGTCCACCAGATGGTGTATGAATGACGGTCTCACTGTACTAATTAAGACATAAAATAAAGAGAGACATTCGGCCAAGAGCGTACGTGAACGGTTACGGAAAGCGTGCAAAATCAAAATTAGTTCAACTAAACGGAGCATTACTTTTATTAAGTTATTTGCAACTCGGTTTGTGCATTACGAACCACTACAAGGTGAATTAGTAATATGAAAGTAATTAGACACGCGCCTTTTGAAATCAAACGCCAATAGGATACGCTTTTCTCCAACGCTACCAGTTTATAGTCTCAGGAGGCAATGAAACGATCATGAACATGCTTCACATTCGAAATAGAAATCAACAAACTCGCAGACCGAAGACGTGTAAAACAGAATTCATCACAATACGACAAATCAGTATACACATACGAGATAATTATGACATAGATGAAAACATATATTTTTTTTACTTTTCAGGCAAAGTAAAGTGTCGTAAAACCACGCACACAAAGCGGTGTAGCAAAACGATCTGGGAACAGCATCAACCTGCACCTCGTTTTCGCAAGTACCCTTTTTCTCCGCGGTCAATTGCCAGTTGCTTATGCTGTGCTCGCGCGGGGGCACTGAGAGGGGAGTTCGTTAGTTCGTCATCCCCTGCACCGTGCCAGCCGGAAGCACGGCGGCCATTCGGCGCGCAGTGCAGCGTGCCGGCGGCGGCGGCGCCGAGAGCCAGCGCCGCGACGCCGCCCACGCCTTCGCCATTACAAACAAATGAACGTCAGACGTTGGGGAGCGCCGGCAGGCTTTGCAGGCGGAGGGCGCGCGGGATGCTCCGAGCGCGATAACTAGACCTGCGGGATCAGAAATACAGAATCTCACGGCGTCAGGCGGTATTTACGACAGTTATAAAGGCATGAATTACGTCGGAGCCGGCGAGCAACTGTTCCGACAAGCGCCGCTACCGCCGCCCCCCCCCCTTCGCCGCCCCCACCGCGGTCCCCGCGACGGCGCCCGCCTCCTTCCGCCCTT
This sequence comes from Teleogryllus oceanicus, assembly GCA_964035755.1. Classification (NCBI taxonomy): domain Eukaryota; kingdom Metazoa; phylum Arthropoda; class Insecta; order Orthoptera; family Gryllidae; genus Teleogryllus; species Teleogryllus oceanicus. Next base: position 132,404,516 of record CAXIVR010000001.1, read on the forward strand.
CGCTCCGGCGCTCCCCTCCGCCGGGCCCTTCCTTCGCGCAAACTTGCGAGAGGCCCCGCCGTCTTCTCATTTCCTTCCAGTTGCAATTATGCCAGATATACTGGTCTCACATTTCGGAGGAGACGGCTCGAACGGCACGTGAATAATTAATATCCTCTTTCTCGCCCCTCGCAATAGGGTAAATTTCGAGATATTTTGCTTTCGCACCATTTAACAATGCTTCTTCTGGCGAGGTATCGTTTGTGCAAAAACCGAGGTCGGAAAGGAACGGGGAGGCGGCGGGCCCGAGCGGAGGGCGCGGGGGGAGGGGAGGAAGGCTGTTGTCGAAAGGGCGGAAGGCGGCGCGGCGTTCGGGGCAGCCCCGGCGTCCGGCCCAGCGCCCTGCCTCTCCCCTCCCACGCCGACTTGCAGCGCCCGCCGCGACCCCCGCGAGCCGCCCTTGGCTATTTTTCAAACGTAAGTGCAATATCTTCCAAAGCATAAGTTTCATGGAATGTCTAATGTGCCAAAATGCACGGCCCGTTGGCGGTAAAGCTAAGAAATAGTGCGGTTTTGAAATTTCGAAGATTTCGTTCTAAAGTGAGAAGTGTCCCCTCTGTCTTCGCAATGGTGGCCAAGGAAGTGAAATGTTAATCTAAAACTGACGAGCATGCTCTCCATTTTGTTTCCTTTTAACTGCTCATTCTACGTACATCGTTTAGCGCATACAAGTTAGATCAAAATGAACACTTACAATCAAGGGAGCGAACATCAGCACACAAATGCTTCATATAATAAAGATATCGTAAGGAAAACGTTGCACATTTAAACAGGAAAATATACTCTTTCCTGATACAAAAAACATCCCAAGAACAGAATAAATAAACTTAAAAACTGAAGGATTTGAGGTCATAAAATGTTTCTAAAACAAACATGAAAAAATTGTCAGGACTGCCTCAACCGAACAAGATCGATTAGTGAAAGTTATCCTTCCTCAACGAAACTACGCCCGGAACAGTGCTGAAATGAAGTCGTACTGAATTTTAATCAAGACGTGTCTACCCGACCCCTTCACAAGAAGTTCACCGCATCGGGCGGCGCAATCAAGTGGAACCGTACTGCAGCGGTCAATTCCTCACGGCCGACCCACGACCGCAGACAGACTTCAGGCCTGAGTCGTAAGGTTCATTTGCTCCTAGGTTCGCAATCACCAGAACGTACGTGAAATAGGCTTCCTAGCACTGATCCTGCGAGCGGAAAGACGAAAGGCGCACAAGCAAGGTGAAAAGTTGCAAGGCGTTCGTACCCAACCAGCAATAACCTCTGTAAATGATATTGCCCGAGCAACATCAAAGCTGCTCATCTCACATGCAGAAACGATTTCAGTTTTTATGAGTGGGCTACTTGCACGGCCGTGCGGTCTGCATGCGCGTGGGGGAAGGGAGGGAGGGGAGGGGAGGGGGAGGGAGGAGAGGAAGGGGCTTGACCACTGCAGTAGTTCCACCTCGCTGCACCTGACGACTGCTCCGCGGTGCACTTCTTGCGTCATCAGACACATCGTCTTTGGAATGCGCTGGGGACATGTTTGCTGCTTCCAGGCGGCGGACGCAGGGCACGACAAGATGTCCCACTTGATTTCAACGGAACCAGCCTTTGACTACCAATCTTATTAATATTAAAATAGCTTCGTAATTGGTAAAGATTCGTTGGCGTAAAACAGATGACAACGGAAAGCAATAATGTAAAATCCTATCATGTAAATCACTGTGTGCTGAGATTCAACTTAATATATTATTTGCTGAGTAATGATTCTATTTATATTTTCAATTTCCTTCCATGTTTTCCTGATTACAAATTGATGGTTAGCTGTGAAAAACGTCTGCTTCCCTTTTCCAATTAAATTAATTGCAAGTCAGCCATTGATACCATAATACTATGCTTAATATTTCTAATTATTTTTGCGATTATGAAGATAGCAAAAGGAAATTATACAAACGTATGTATTATAAAACATCTACTACAAAAATTCAATCGAAGAATATTTCTACAGTTCCTTGAACTCGCAGAATTTGGCCAACTCAAGTATTTCAGTAAATCTGAGGCATCAAAATACTTACAATCTTAAGGAAACAATGTTCCGAGGCATTGTTACGCACAGCCTACTCTATAGCGTTATATTAGTTCCCCGCAGGAGCAAGCAAATAAATCTCCTTTCTATTACGAATGGAAATTAAGTTTCAGAAATATGGGGTGCAATACCGCAAGAATAATTATGACGATTATTTCTTCTATAATAACTTCAATCAATTTTGCCTCAACCGCATTTCATTAGAAACGGCTTCGGTGCGAAGCCGCTTTCATTGATTACTGTTTGCAATTCTCCAGGGCTGCGTTCCCATCACGCGATTCGCGAAAGATGTCGCAGAGGCGTGCCAGACCTTCATGCCGTTGCATGTTTAATTAATTTTTAAATAAATTCGCTCGCCGAACGAAAACGAATTTCGCTGCACGGCTATAATGTCCTCGAACATAATTTGCAATTATTCAATGTACAAATTTAGCTAATACCTACACGGAAAATGCGTAGAATTTGCTTCCAAATTTTAAAATTCCAGACATAAAATAAAACATTTGTGTATCATGATAGAAACAAATAAAACACTTTCAACCAGAGTAGCACTACACATTTTCAGGCAGTAAAGTACTTGATTCTGGAGAGCAAATTAAAAAGAAGAAAGAAATGTTTTACAACAAATAAAGAGGATATTACAGATTCATACACCTACTGGTAGAGCCGAGGGGTACTCAACTGTCATTCAAAAATTCCTGATGTTTGCATGACTTTTATTCACGAACCCATTTCCTCTAGACACAGTCCATAAATAGATAAACGACACGCCCCTTCGGCCGCCGGTCACACAGCGATCAGCGCGGTGATTACGAGGGGAGGAAACGCGAGTCGGGGCGCGATGGGAAGCTCGCGCCGTGTTTTAATTATTCGATGGCGAAATCTCGCCAGCGATTTTTTATGGATGCCATCCGTAGGCGGGCGGCCCTGCAAAAATTCGCCGGGGGAGCATTGCTGGGCTGTTTGGGCGGCGACCCCCGCTCGCACCCCCGCAACCGCATGCGCAACCGCCCCGCAAAGGCAAACAGCCCCGCCGCAGCCGCAGAGCACACCCGCACGTGCCTGTTATGTTTGTGCGCACGGCTGCTGCGGGCAACCCGGCGGGGCGGAGCGGTGGCCGTGGGCGGCGGCGGCCGCGGTGACGCCGGCCACGGCGATGGCGGCTGCCGTGCAAATGAAACACACGCGGCTGGAGACGGCAGGACTCGCGCTGCTGGCTGTTAGCACGGGCGAAGACGAGCGAGGTGGCAAATACAAGGGGCACCGCGCGTTGATTGAGGGAATGGGGTGGTGGGATGATGATGTAACAAAACGGAGTGGAGATGGAGAGAGCTTAGTAACTAGAGTGGATACGATAACGAGGATCACAATAGACACATGACGTTGTGGAGACGATTGGTGGATTCAGAAAGGTTACTATAAGCGGGAGATGAAAAAGAGAAGGCGACATCGGAGAAAACGGTTATTCTGTTGATGGATGTGATGAACCCAGAGTGAAATAGGCGGAAATGATGCAGAAATGACAACAGAAATAGGGAAATGTGCAAAATTACCGGAGGAGGAAAGATAGTGAGAGCTAATTGGAACAGCACGAGAGCCGTAATGCCAGAGGTAGAATGATGGAGTTGACAATAGATGGCCGTGACTGCAGCGGCGGTGGCGGCGGTGAAGCGAACACAGGCTGGCTATAGATCGTCACAGGCCGCAGCTGATTTCCACTTCCGACGGGCTCCGTCAGCTGGCTTCCGACGACCACCCAAGAGGCAGGAACATCCTTGCTCCAAACGCGCACGAAGACAGCGCAAATCCTCTGATATTCTTGCAAGCCATCGTCATGTACATTTAGTCAACTACTACAAAACCCCACCCACTCAGAACCTAGCAGTCAGTTGCAATCCCCTCAATTTGATTTCGTTAGTCATGTGACGTTGGTATAACCTTAAAATTAAGCACAGACATGTCGATGAATATTAGAATTATAATCGTGGAAAACGGTTATGAAGCAGCATTTGTCAAAGGGATCCGACGTCGCCTTAAAGCTGCGGTTCCATTGTACTTTGTAACAGCTCCCGGAAATATTTTAAGCAACCTAAAGTAGAGTTATTAACATAGCTGTACGGAAGCATTCGCGTTTCGTGCAACACGCATCCACGGAGCGGACACGGATACTTTTATCACGCTGGACATTCTACTCAAAGCATATGCGAAAAACACAATGCCCATTTTGTAAAAGCATGACAGGCGTGGACTGCATACAAAACACAGTCCATTAGTAACGAACGGCCCCTCTGAATTTATCGTTCGATAAAAATTCCAAAGGAAGTTTCTTCCTCCCTGACTCATTCTGAAGAAAAACATTTCATAATCTATCGGTTAGTAAACATTTTTATGAGTAAGCGACTGGTAAATGATTCAACCTCTCATCTTAAACGTGTTAGTGGACCCGTTTAATACACCAGGTAAAAATATTTGTGGTCATCACGACGACACATTTCGCAAGAACGATGACCACAATCAATTTTGATTTAGGTGCAACCGCAAATGTTCCAACTGACAACATTTTCAAGGATTACAAGCAAGTTTTGCTGCTTGGTAGCATTGTGTGACATCAAAAATCGTGACCATTTGACTTGGAAGAAAAAATACGCTTTCCCGGTGGTTCTTCAGCAGACGTCATGTAAAAGCAAACACAACACTGTTACTATGATGTAAGTATGACACATCTTTCTCAGCGATCGTTAAATTATCCACGTGGGTCGTCAAATATTCGTTTATATTTTTTATTTCACATTAGCAGTCACTGGAATTAAAAAGTCAAGGATGTACATTATTTCATTTTACAAATATATCCAATTTGCAGGCAGCATTAGACAGTGATTTGTAAAACTCGTTTCCAAGAAAATTTGAACATGGATCTCATGGTTACTGACTCTTCTAATTGTATAAACTCTTCGTTTCATTGTCATGCTGCTACATTGTTTGGAAATGTAAGAAGAATATATAAACAGCAAAGAATCGCGTTCAAGAAGCAGGAATCTTAGTGAAATAAATTAACTATTCACTGCAAATGCTTCTGTAATACTGAGACAGAGTAGCAACATTGTATCTATCGTACAATGTCAATGATGCTGCTAGTCATGACGAAGACCACCAAGACAAGAGCAACACGGTCTCCAGCAATGGGAGGGCACAGCGCTTGCCAGCCCTCTACATACGCACGTCAGTGGGTGGATGAGTGGAAGAGCAGAGGAGTGTAGGGAGGGAGGGCAAGGAAGCATAAGAGTAGTGGAGAAGGTGGCGACGCAGCAGATGAGGAGGAAAGGAGGGGAGGAGGGGAGGGGGTGAAGAAAGAAGGGGTGCTGGGGGAGAGGAGGAAGAAAGGAGGGCAGGGTAGCAGGAAAGGAGGAGGAGGAGACGATGGGAGGGGAGCAGGAGAGGAGGGCGCAGGGCACAAAGGCGAGGGCGGGCAGCGCACGCACGCCGTAGGCAGCTCTCCTTCCGGCGCCGGCGCGCGAACATGATTAAGTTCTGTGTTAATCTCCAATCTGGTCAAACATAAAGCGCGGCTACCGAGACGTTGATTGGAGTCCCCGCCGATTCCCTCTAAATCCTTTATCTGGGCGCTGCAGGGAAAGGGAAGGAAAGTTCATTCGTTGCCAATAAATAAGAGTGCGAGCAGCGCATCGGCGAGACAATCGATACGTCTTCGCACGCAGCCCGCAGGCATCCTGCCCGCCCCCGACGCCGACGACGCTGCCAGCGTCAGCGGTGGGGCCGAAGACAACGTTAGAGGGAAAGCCCTGCGCCTCTCCACAGCTTCCCTCGTCTTCTCGCGCCCCTCTCCCTACCACCACTCTTTATCGCAGTGCCCAGCAATCCCCCTTGTCCACTCCTTCCAAGGGTCACTTCATCAGCCTCGCGTATACAAGCCGGGTCAGAGCGGATGCGTCCTACACACTCTCCGGTCCACTAGGATTGCAACGTCCAAAAATACACAAGAGCAAGAACCTTAACTTGAGACGTGGGACAACGCACTTATTCGTTTCAATACACTCTTCTGGCTTCCCCAAAACTCGTCTCTCTATTCTCGTTAAGGCTTTCTTTTGGACACTTTTTCGTCCACCTCGTGCTCAAGTGCTGTTCTCTCCCATCATTCACTTCACCCAATGAGCGTTAATTTTCAACAGCCTATTATGGCCTTCAGTTTTCGGAGACAAACTTCGTTCATCATTTCGCTTCAGGTGGGTATCCATGGTCAAGATTTGCAATTTCAGTCCTTTCTTTCAACAACTCTCCCATAGTGGTAGCTACATTTCTTCCGGCCTAACTCCCCCCTCCGAAATTTCTCCCCTCACCGTATGTGCACCCTACGCGCTGCTGTGCTGCCCTGTTCCCGCCGTCCCCGGCCGCGCCGCAACCCTTCCGCCCGCGGCGACGTCGTCCTGTTCTTCCCGCCCCGGGGGCGGGGCGCGGCACGACGCGTTCTGCAAGCTGGCGGCGGCGGCGGCGGGTGGTGCAACCGGCGCGACGCGACTCGGCGGCCCGTCGCCCCGCAGGCCACGCTTTTTGCGGACGCCCCGGCACGGTTCCAGGAAACATTAGCCGGGCCTCTTTTTTTAGCCACTTGCACAGCGGCGGCATCGAGGCGGTAGCGGCAGTGGCGACCGGGTCCGCGCGCCCAGCTGCATAAGCCGCAGAACGTTTTCTGCGATTGAGCGTGGGGGTCTGCGGTCGGCGAGCGGGGAGCCCAGCGGAGAGCGGAGCGGACAGAGCGGGTCCGCTGGCCGGCCGGAGCGGCGGCCGCAGATCCGCGGTGACCGCGTCACGCCGAGTCCTTCGCTGCGCACCCCGCCCCCGCTTCGTCCACCACCCTGTCCCGCCCCCGCCCGGCCCCGTCCCGCGCAAATGAGCCGGGCGCGCAGCCGCAACAGCGCGGCAGGCCGGCGGTTAGCGGTTAGCTGCATTCCATATTTCTGAGGATCGATCCCCCCCGTACGGATGCCCTGGTGCGGCTTTTCATTGTTTTCGGCTTTTATAAAATACCGCTGGCGCGTGGCCCGCGCCGATCCGGTTAAGGGACGCGCGGGCAGGGGAGGCGGAGTGGTGCGCGGACCGTACGGCAGGCCGAGGACGGGAGGAGGGGGGCCCGGCAACGGATGTGACGAACAGAGGGCGATGAATGGCACGCGTTGGGCCAAATTCACGACGCTACGGTATGTGCGAAACACACCACTTCAGTTTTAAAAGGAAGTGTTGGGCACTAACCATGAGTGTGTAACAGTAAGAAGAACAACTTAATTGGCGACCGACGTACTAAAGAACTGGTTTGCAAAAGGTTACTCATATTTGTCGTGGTAGAGGAAGACAAAAGATATGCATATGTTAACCTTTATAAGCAAACGCGTTCATTCGACAAAGAGGTAGCGACACAGCGTAACGAGGAATATAATTGATAATGTTAAATAAATATACAGAATTGGGTGGAACCAACCGGGCTGCAGATGGAGGGAAGGTCGATGGTAGAGGCGCCAGAGCGAGTGTGCAGAGGGAAGCGGCAGGCGCGGCGAACGGTGAATATCGAAGCTGTCGGGGTATCGGAAGGGCCGGGCTTCGAATGCCAGCGTGTCCGTTTGGAATGTGGCTTTTTCAGCGCCCTCTTCCGAGACGTGAGGCGATTCCTCCGTCGTATTTCTCTTTTCTGTTTCGTTTCTGGCGATGCAGCCAGCAGGTGGTGGAGAGGCACTGTCACACTGCCTGTGCCCCGAAGTAATATAAACATCACGAATTACACGAAAGCACGTGAAATCATGCGAATTATAGAGGATCGCGACCACGAGCAGCCTACTGGAAATGACAGTTCACGCGTCAGTTCAACTCCAAAGTTTCGATTGTAAAGCTGAATGCCAGAGAACACTTTCCCGTCTCACATGTCAATATTAATAATAACATTAAGCGTTATATTGTGACTGACGTTCTCTCATTTGTTGAGTGGCGATTGACAAGCTTAGTTTTTGGATACGAAGATAAATCTAGGAAAACACAGGAACTAGAAAAGCAGGAACAGAAACCAAATAAATCAGATTCACTAACATTTTCTTAAATACACTACAATTTGGAAGATATTTTTAACAATTTTATTACCGTTTAAACTGAAATACTACACAAATAGTGTATCTTTTGGAATGACATTTTAAAAACTCTTGGAACAGCCGTCGCAAAACGTTGGTGTAACTCCATCTGTTTGACGTGACTGAGAAGAATGCTAGGATAACTTCTATATTTTCAAATAGATAATACTTGACAACTGGCTATAGTCACATCAAGAAGCATTGTGGAATAAAACACGTAGATTTATTTCTGTGAAACGATTTAATAATTGTGCACTTACATTTATTGTAATTTTGTGGTGATGTTATGAGATAACTAACATAAATTTTCCTTTCTTTTTCTAATCGCAGACTTACCTCATCACAATAGCTTTTTGTGTATTAAACGAAGGTCATTAAACGTCGAGTTCCGACGAAAGAAATCGCGTCCTAACGAGCAGGATGTTAAGTGCAATTGACAGACCTATAGTAAGTGGCTACTGGAGGTTTCCTTCAAGTGGATGCTCGGAGTGGTATCATCAGTCATCATCAATAGGGAACGAATTTTTGTAACTGAATATTATTTTCATATACATTAATTCATTTCTATTTTTTGTCAATTTTTGGTAACAATTGGATGCTATTGAAACTAAGTTCATTTCGTGGATTTTCAGTCATTTTCACCCATAAATGCACATTCAGATGCTTGATGGCGAATATTCAATTTCAATAATTGCTTCTACAATTACCTTTAAAGGAGTGAAAATCGATGTTCAGGTGATAAATTTTACACTGCTCGGCAATTTTAAATTGTTCTTATGTCTCGTCGATATATCACTCGGAGGTGCCAATCTCAAATCGCTCACTCTCTCCATATTCCTAGATTGCCGTTTGACCTAACGATTATTAATTGGTGAAAAAAATTGTGTTTCAAAATTTGAAAGTTTTAGGCAAATGATTTTTTTTAAATATGCAGCACTAACGTCTCTTGTAGAAAGAAAATTCTCCGCGTGTAAAAATGTACTGTAAAGTGTATTTTAAAGTGAATAACATTTTAAACAATTTTATTCGCAGATGACCAGATAATTTTTAGCACCTCAGATGATAATCTCCAAATTTTCAAAGAAACGAAAACCATATTCCAGGGTAAAAATATTTAAGGTGTAAAATAGTAATTAATGGTAACGGTGTTGAACAAGTAAATAACTTCAACTATCTCGGTTGCAATTTTTCATACTGCCAAAAAATCAATATAAAAATTCAGAAATTTCAGAAAATGTGTGGAACCATACGAAAGACCCTCAGACAGAAAGCACGTACAGACATTCAACTTAAATTTTTATAAAACAATGGCAGTTTTAATAATAACTTATGGATGTGAAATTGCCCTCATAGACAGATAAGAGAAAAATAGAAGCGAGAAATGAGATTTCTTAGACTTTGGCGGCTATCAATACTGGACCATAAAAGGAACTCGGACATCAGAGACGAATTAAAGATCTTCAACCTACTGAAAAAATAGATACACTAATAAAGAATTGGCATGCTCATTTAATGAGAATGCCGAGAGATCGAATGCCAAAAATTCTCCACAAATACAACCCGTACGAGAGGAGGAGTAGGGGCAGACCAATAAGACGATGGAAGGATACTCTTGAAGACGGAACGGACCAATAGGCTCAAACCATGATGTTAATGAAAAATGTACAGTGCGACAATCTCCACAATTGAAGGGCTCAATAAAACAAGAATTTATCGCACAGTTTGTGAAATTGACGTAATACCATTATACAAAACATGAGGTATTATTATTTTAGTGTAATATATTATTTAAATCCAGTATGAAATTACGCAACTGTACTGTGTTTAAATATGTAATGAGTTATAAGACGCAGGTTCAGTTAAAACCCTCATTATCTCAGAAACACGTAAATGTGGGATAGCCATTCGTTCTATTACGCCCATCAATTTTAGGTGTGATAATGTACGTGTGGTAATGTGGCATACTGCAATGCAACTTCAAAAAATAATATTTAATGAATTTACTATATTCTTGTCCTCGTTTCTCTATTATCGAAAACCATCGAATACTGAACTAAAACAAGATGACTTCAGTACTAATAAAATGTTCAAGTACAGTTTTTATTATCCATAAACGTTTATTATTTTGAAACAATCAGAGCGTCATTATTGTTACTTCACACAATTCCTTAAGTACAATTTATGAATTTGTATGCCACACGTTCCCGCAGTGCAGGCCGCCCCTTACAGTCACCCTTGTCCTCATTATGTTCCCACGAGCGTGGGGACGGGTGGCGGCGGACAGCAGTGGCGGTGGCGGGTAGCGGCCCCGCCTAGAGGACGCGACCCGCGCGCCCGGCCGCCTTTTCGCTTGCACGCGACGGATTTCCATACTCGCTCCGGGCAGTCCCGGCCCCACTCCCTCCCCGGCCCCGCAGCCGCTCGGTCCAGCCCTGGCCCGGCCCGGCCTCGGTCCCGGCCCGGGCCCGGTCGCAGGGTTTCGGTGGCGCCGGCAGCCCGACCGGTCCCCGCAGCGCGGGACGGCGGGCGGCGGCCCGCGACCTAAGGCCAAATATTCCTAATGCGGCGGGAGGAGCCTGCGCCGGCGCATGCGGCAACGCCCTTGCGGAGTCGCTGCCCCGCCCCTGCCATCCCTCACTCATCCCGCAACGACCACAATCGCAAGGTAGCGCGTTTTAGCGCCACGCAGCCAATTTATTCTGTTGGAGAAATACGAAGGTTGTCCACTTCCCAGTTATTAACTTCTTCGCCAAATCCGAAGCCACCGTAAAAATTAACAATTCTGCCAGCAAATAAACACAACGGGGAGACGCACAATATATTATATATTTTAATTTTCGATCTCAAGACATATACTGTTTCGGAGAGATCGCGGTTCATCGCTGCATCCTGGATCTCCGATCTCTCGTCAATGGCAGATGGACCATATGGATGATATGAATCAACTTTAGCGTGTGCTCTAAGGGCGGGAACGAGAACTGGATGGGGAAATATCGCGTGCGTACCGGGGTCCGTTTACCATAATGGTTCGACATTAGCCTTCATTGCTCAGAGAATGTAATTTATTATTTAATATACTATAATAACTGTTTTTAAGCTGTACTATATTTAGAAAAAATATAGTCATATTTCCGCCTAGTATAATTTAAAAAATTATCCCGCAACAAAAATGCTTAGAAAAGTATACAAATGTAATTAAATGAAGCCAAACGAATATTTTTATAACTTTAATATATGTTGATGGAAGAAGATTTTTTTTTGTAGGGACGTCCTGAGAAGCATTGGTCCCATTCCACTCCATTCCACCACCTTAGCCGAAGCCTCTTGGGGCAGAGCGGTATGCCTAGCCAAAGGCTTCCGGCCCACCTGCGCCGCGGCGCCCTTTCAACACGACGAACCCCCCGCGCGGAGGCCGGCCAGGTTCATCGCCTCGGCGGCGGGGTGCGGGCGGCGGCGGCGGGCAGTGGGCGGCGCAGGAACGAAAGCGCGACGCTACGTGCCTGCGGTGCAGCGCGGCGCCCGAGGGCCACGGCCGCGGCGCGCGCCATCTTCCTTTCCGTAATTTAGTGATGCTCCTCGCCCACTCGCCCGCTGCACTCGCGCCCGCGCCCGCGCCCGCGCTCGCCGCGCACGCCAACTTCCGCACGGCCGCGGCGATGTTCGGCAGGCGCAGTTCATGCGGACAGACAATTTATTGATATCGACTGGGATCGTGATTGCGGCCCGTCTCGTTAGCTCTGGCAGCTCGCATGACGTATTGCCTTGTAAATTCCCGCCTCCTTTATGCCCGCCCGTACGTGCAATGTACTTGTGCAATAAAAGTATAAACGTACATCCGCGTCATGCATAGAACATTAGGCGACACGAAGGTCGAGGCGGAAGCACAGAGAGGATGCGCCGGTGTGTGTTTGGCAGCGGCCGCGCGGGGAAGCGGCAGCGCGGACAGAGGCCGCAGCGGCGCGGGCCAAAGGCACGGGCGCTGCGTTGCGCTTGCCGTCGTGCCTGCAATGCCAACGTCACGGTCGTCAGGTGATCGAGTTGAAATGCTATTTAAAGTAACAGTCGACTAGTGTGCCTGAAAAATAATTTTGAATTTGCCGGGCACTGAAAATACAGGCAAACCAAGATGTATTTTAATTGCCGTGGCGTTCAAAGGCAATTTATCGGCTCACTGCTGGGAGCACCGATGTTACGAGGGACAGGAACACCCCGTTGTCGCATCTTCTCCAGGCCAGTGGGAGCGACGTACCTGGCAGCGGGGAGGGGCTTGGTCGGGGCGGGGGAGGGGCGAGGTCTGGCCTGGCGGTTGCCCGGCGTGAGCGCGGCACGCCCGCCCCCGCCCGTGAGAGCGCGCGAAGGCGCGGGAGGGAGCCCGGCGGCCGAGCACCCAAGCAATTCCATTTATCTAAATTCCGTGTTAAATGTGTCACGGCCGCGGTCGCGCTGCTCGTGCTAAGTAAATACCCTGACAATGCGAGCGTCTCCACCTGAGAGCGGGCCCATTATCCGCGCGCCGACTACGGCGCCATACGTCACGCGCGCGCCGCGGTTAGGCACAATCCCGGCGTAACGCATGAGCTGGTCCACAAAACACGCGAGGAATTACGAGCCCCATAAATCCTTAGTTGAGGAGCATCTTCATGGACGACGCTGCATTGTGCGCCGGACATTTATTGAACTACTAGTCTGTGGGCTACAGCTGTTTAACAGAACAGGACACACGACACAAAAGGAAATTCGAAAAAAGGAAAAGAAGGCGACCAAAAAAATAAAAATAGCCGCCCGTTGGAATCTTCTATTGCGGCGTGCCCTTTGCACTTGGCGGGCGGGTGCGGCGCCGCCGGTGGCGGCAGGGTACGGGCGGGGAGGCGTGGCAGGCGGGCGGGCGTGGCGTGGCGGGGGGGGGGGGGGTCGCGACCGCGACGGGGAGGGTGCCGAAGGGGAGCGGTGTGAGGAGAAAGGGTGAGACGGAGGACGAGGAGGCGGAGGCGGTGGTGGAGGCGGTGGCGGTGGCGACGGCTTTTCGGTGGAGCCGCGCCGTCCGCTTCCGCCGTTTCATTTCCTGTGCGCGGTGAGTCCCCGGGGGCGCGCGGTGCCCCGCGTGGCGGTCAGGGGGCCGGAGGGCGCGGGGCGGGCTGGGGGGGGGTTGGGGTAAGGCCTCTCTGTCGGAACCTAATAATGTGCGCTGGCGAAAGGCGCGCGCGCTCCATCTACTCCCACCCAGTGGCGTGGTGCTTGTGGCCCCATCATAATTGTCGGATGTTTCATGGTTATCAGGCATTACTATTGACAACAATTTTCTTCAAAACTAAAATATATTCTCTCGTAATTATGTTATTCCATGTTTATTAATCAATGTTTTAGTTCTTCATAAGGAAAGTAATCCACAAAAAAATAATTTCAGACAGATATGGAGAATTTCTTCGAGAATTCCATACTTTTTCGGACACTATTTTACTATTTTTCCAATACAATTTTTTATCAGAAAGAACGATAGCATAAAAATATACCTTAATTATTTTTAAATTTAATTTTTTAGTCAGTATGCCTTCGTGCCGTGGTTACTAACTCACGCCGGCCTCAGCCCATATTCCCAACCGCCTTGAAACACCGCCGGATAGTATATAGTTTCCTTTTATTGACTTTCTTGGATTACGACGTTAGATGTGTTTTCCTTGTTGAGATTTCTCGTTCCTTTTATTCGAGAACGCAATTTGACAAAAGCGCTTTCTACCCCATACCGAACCACTGTTGTCGCTTGGAGTAGCCCGCGCGGGGGCGGTGTGTTCCAGAAAACGTGTCGCGAGCCGAGCTGAGCTGCGACTCGTGACAATTGCGCCCGAGCCGCCGGCGCTTTCTGTCGATAGCCTACGTTGCTGCCGCTTGTGTACGCTTTCACTGAAATGAGCCACTTTTTTTGTCACTCGCTGAAGTGCCGCCCGCTGCAAAAAGCCAGAAAGCGATCCTCCCTCTCAGCACTACAAAAAGGAAACATCTAACTTTGAATGAGTGACCCAAAGTTTCTTCTGAGAAAACTTTTTTGTGCTCTCAAGTGCAGTTTATCTGTTGTACAATGTATTTTCCGATGCAATAAATTTTCTTGCCACTTATTCTCTAACTTCCCTCCAGCCTCTCTTCAACTTCTGTAGTTCGTTCCACGAGGACTTGCGATGACAATGGTATTGATCGGAATCGAATTCATTCAACTTATACTTCGGCATCGATCATTCAACGTCAACCATGTGTGTATTTCTTGTTTACGTTCCCATGTGTATTTGAAAACCTTACGAAATTTTTCTCAAGTATGTTATCAATGCATACATTTCTTATACTTCGCACAAAATTAAGATGTTGGGAGCCCTTCAGCGGATAAACCTCTGCATTTCAAATTGTGTTGTACTGTATACGTTATACGAACAAAATAAATTCTCTACGCGACAACAGATACTGATTATCTAAAAGAACACAAGTAATTATTGTTATCGTTTATCCAATTAATTCAAACAAGAGCACACAACCATTCATTTCACTAAGAAACACAAACAATCTAAAAAGCAAACACGCGAACGAAATACTCCTCCAGCGGCCTGCCTCATGCTGTCCTCCCACCTTCACCTGTTCGGCGCGCCGAAAAAAAAAGTTGCTCTCCCAAGAGCGGCGCAAAAAAAGCAGCACGAATTTAGGAAGTAACACCCCTGCGGACGCGGGCTCCCGTGCGCGCGGCCGCGCTAACGGCCGATTGGAAGCACGCGCTGCCTTTAATTGCCATCACCTACGTCATGGGGAGATCCGCGCCGATACGGCGCGCCGACACGCCATCGACAACCCTTTCGGGCGGGCAATTAAAATTCCCAGACGGGTGTCGGCTCTCGCCCGCGCCCAAGACGAGCGGCGCGCGCCCGCCCCCGCGCCCGCGCCCTCGCCCTCGCCCGGCCCCGACCTCCGGCCGCGCGCCCCGTCCTCACGTCCCGCCCTCACGCCGCGGCCTCACGCCCTGCGCCTCACGCGCCGGCCGCCGACCGAGCTGCTTGCGCCGCGTTGCCCGTCCTCCCTGCTCTCGGCCCTCGCACGGTTACCCCGCGAACGGAAGCCTCGCTCTCTCGCACTTCGCACTCTTCCTACGTCCACTGCTCTCCCATCTAGCTCGCATTGGGGTACGTACAAGCCCCGTCGTGTCAGACGAATCCGAATCAGATATTGGAAGCCCTGGAAACATAAGCGTAATCAGATTTGAAACAAAAAATGTTTGTCGGCAACATAAATTAAGGTTCTTAAAATGTTAGGTTTGATCATTACGACTAGACGCTAGAACTTCCATAATGCACTTATTCAACATGTAATAAACATTATTAAAATGTTAATTAAGTTTCCGTGTCGTACAGCCGACATATATGCTGCTGTAAAATGTCAGTGCTCTACATTGAAAAGTTAAGGCCGCTGGGGGCCTATTGAATGCGTTCTAAATTTCTCCGTCCGCCAAAGGCGGCGAGAAACCGCGCGAAAGGCGGTTGGGTGCCGGCGTGCGGTGAGGTGGCGAGGGCTGAGGGAGGGGGCGGGGCCTGCGCAAATGCGCTGGCGCAAGGCGCACCGCAGCGAGCCGCGCCGGGCGCGCACGCACGCAGCGCTCCTCGCTATCAGATAAACGCGCGTTCTAATATGGTAATGAAACAGAGGTGGCGGAGCCCTGCGTGGCGTCGTAATAACAAGCAGGCGGCGCCCCGCGCACCGGATGGCTGGCGCTGCGGGGCGCTGCGGGGCGCGGAGGAGAAGGGCGGGGAAAGGCGAGGGATGGGTGGCGGAGAGGGCGCAGGACGGATTGGCTAGCGCGCGAGGATAGATGAGGCCGGGCGGACGAGCGAGCGAGCGAGCGAGCAGGAGCTTCGCCCGATCCGGAGAACGTGAAGAAAGAGTGTGCGGAAAGAAGCGGCCGAGAGCGTAATTGGACGAGCAAGGGGCATGAGTGAATGGCAATTGAAAGCCTACTAATATGGAAAGGTCGAAACGAGACTAGGTCGAAAATAAGTCAGAAAGTTTTGTGAGATAAAAGGAATAAAATTGAGAGAATGGAAAAGTGTGGGAAGATAAAGTGACAAAGAGGGACGGATGAGTGTGAAATAAAGAAAAATTAACTTAAAGAGAGAGAGTACAGTGATACAAACTAATAATGAAAAGAGTAGTGAATGAAAGAGAGACATTGAGAAAGGGAGGGGAGAGGCGAGAATCCATATAGTACAGACATAATGACGTTCCCCAGCAAATTAGGTAGGAATCTAGTAACGCGCGAAGTCCAATATCCTAGGCGTGAACGGGATAGCGCCGAGTGAGAATCCAATATAGACCAGAGCGCGAGCGCAATACCAAGGCAAAGCCGCGACCGCGAGAAGAGCGATGGCCGGGGGAGGGGGCACCTCCTGCAACCGCGCGTGGCGGGGGCCGCCCAGGGGCGTCTGGGCGCGAATTAAAAGTTGCGTACGCACGCCGTGGCGCGCTGCCTCGCGCGCGTGCGCCTTGGCGGGGCTCGGGCGGGGCGCGGGCGGGGCTACGGCGGGGGCGGGGCGCGTGAAGGTGCGGCGCCGAGATCCGATCTCAGGGGCCGGCCCAGCTGTCAGGGTATCGCTGATGGTCTTGCAGCGCTGAATTGATGAGAGCTAGGGGCCGACAGTTCACGACCAGATGGTAAATGACTAATGAAAATATCCTAGCCCCCTCTTAATCGTGTTTCCAAGACTGACCCCAAGTTATTTTCGGCAACATTTTCTTGTAGTTCTGAGATCACCCAAGTAACATATGCAATTAGTCAGATTTTTTTACAGAACGTAAGATTTGTCTTCGTGTAACAGTAGATTTGGTTTTGCCACTGATTCAGAACGGTTATCACGCTCAAGCCAACTTTTCACAGAGCTTTGTGATAACTCACCCGCGATCGTTTGAAAACCCGAAGAATAAAGATTGTATACAAAAACAATGAGGAAACACTTGCGTGCATGAAATTAAACGTTGGGCGTTGTTGCAATAATTCTTTATGTAAATCACAGGCATCCAATTTGCAGATAAAACGAATAAATGCGAAAATGATTTGCCGCATTCCAGAACAAATATTACTACTATAAATGTTTGATAGGCGCAACTCATGTATTTTATTTCCATAAATCTGTTCTTAATTAATGGCTGGTGACTGAATGCCATTTGACCAGCACCATTACATTTTAATGAATACACTATATTTTGTGAGAATACAAAAAATATTTCGGTTTATTTGCATGAAGCACTTTAACGAACGTTTCACATAAGCTGATCAATGCAAAGACATAGTTAAACTTCTTCAAAATTTATTCAAAAGTCTCGCTTCCTTCAGATGCTGCAAGTTAAGTGCTACCAGGTACGCCAGCAGCAACGGCACCCACGTCACGATGAACATTAGCTCCTGTGTCCATCTCGGTTCACTCCCAAATTCCACGGGCAATTCTCTTGTACACGCCGCACGCGGCTGGCAGGCGGCGCCAACGCCTCCCAATTCTGTATATAAATATGTGCGCGCGAATGTAATATCCCTCAAGTGGCGACGCAGATCCATCCGGCCGACTCCATTATAAACCAGGCGTTATTTTGAGAAAAAATAGAGGGCAAAGCATTCCGCGGCGCGGCGAGCAGGACGGAGCGGGGAGCGGGGTGGGGAGCGGGGTGGGGAGCGGGGTGGGGAGCGGGGTGGGGAGCGGGGTGGGGAGCGGGGAGGGGAGCGGGGAGGGAGCGGGGAGGAGGCCTCGCAGGCTCTGCGTCTCCCTTCCCCGCGCCCGTCTCACGTTCTTACCGCCCCTCCCCCGCTTCCCGGCGTGCTCCAGAGGCCCCGGGCCCTCGACTATGACGAATGAGACGCGCCCGCCAAGCCGCCTTCAAGGCCGGCCGGACATTAAAATATTATGAAAATAATCTGCATTGCAGACAGATCATGCAGAAAAAGGCATGACAAAAACGCCTTGTGAGGGAATATGACGTTTTTTCTAAGCGGCGAGTTTGAAATGTAAATACTCGTACCTCGATAAGTAGAAAGCCTGGTAAATACGGGAGATCACGAGAGAAAAGGGGAGAAAAGAGCTTTCGTGACTCCGAGCAGACAGCTCACGAGGACAGTGACAGGCCGCGAAAAAAGAGCGCGCGTGGTTTTAATGACGCCACGAAATCGTACAAGGAGGGCGCCGCAGTCTGCTGGTAGCGGCGGTGGCAACGCGGCACGGTGACTGTCGTTGGCGGCACTAGATGCTGTTTCGGTTTGCGAAGCAGGGACGAACACACTGAAAGTAACAGGATGTGATACTGGGAAAACTGCTGCCCCCTATTTCTTTTATTGGTATTTTGGGGCTCGACAACTACCAAGGTAATTGATGCCCACGAGTGACGATTAATGAATATACATGAATAGATGAGAACGATAATGTTGGTGAGGTGCATGTTGATATAGAAACGGTAGAATCAGAGGCAACGGAAATGGGAGAACCCGAGAAAATCTGGAGTTAGCACACTTTGCCTACCGCAAATTTCCACCCCACTTTGCCCACCACAAATTTCACATGGATTAGCCGAGGATAACACCCAGTGGTGGAAGGCGTATCCGTTAACCATTGCGTCACGAGCACCCCTCCTCTTTACTTGCTCGTGCAAAGGTGATGGTGGTCGCGTCGCTGGCGAAGGCAGTGGTCGGAATGGATGCGGTAGCCGAGAAGAAAGCGGCGATGGCGACGGCGACGGAGGCCGGGCTCGCCGGTGGGTTGGATCGGTCATGTGAGCGCCCGGCAACGCCCCAATAACGTTATATATTAGCATCGCTGAGCCGTAAATCAATATAGGGGGTCCACAGGAATTTCTACAACTAACGTGGCTCGCCGAAAAGCCACAAAGGATGTCAAACGGACGCAACAGCCCCGGGAGGCCAGCGGAGACGCGAACGGCGCGCCTCGGCGGCTTCTCTTTCTGTTTACCGATTCGAATCGCTGCTGACGAGAAGTTAAGAGCGGAGGAGGGGGGATTCAGAACGAGAGCTGGGAATCAACCCTTGAGCCACGAATCACAATACAGCCGAGAGGTGGAACAAGATCTCTTAGGATTACGTAAGACGATTCTGGATTGAAAAATGATATAGCGAATCGTCAACTATACTCACTTGCAAGGATAAAGATCCCTTTGCCGATACGTCATTTACCACTCTTCTTCAAAAAGATAACGGGTAAAAAATAAAGAATACTTGGAGATTTATCTGAGGTTCTTTTCTGAATATCAAAATTTAATTCAATAGCGAATAGGGAAAGTGTAGCTTCCGTAATCTGAAGTATTTTGAGCTACTTGGGAATGAACAAAGGTATGCACGGGACTCATGAAAGCAGATTGGGCATGGCCAGGCAAGCTGATAGAGACAAAGAACTCAAAAGCGACTTTAAAGTTTCACTTAACTTTTGCCCTTTAATTAATCTGTTTACAGCATGAATGTAAATGAGAGTCTAGTTTTCACGCTAAGCCATCTCCGTAAAAACCTGAAATACGAGCGCAGTTACGACTGCACATTGGAATAAACTTCAAAATCTGCCTCAATTGCTTTAATGTAACTCCCATAAATGTGTCATTTCAGTAAAGGAAACTCATAACTTATAAACGCCACTATCCGTCGAGTTTAAGATTGGAACGTAAATCGCTTCGTTAACAGAACGTGTCTGCAATGTAAATAGCAGGGGGAGACAGTATTAACGTCATTACTCAATTATAACGTGCGTACGCAACGTGAATTTCGAAAGCAAACAGTTCACGTCAAATACCGCATGATGAAAGACTATCATGTGAAATTAGCACTCTGCAGAACATACATGCTGCCGTCGGGCGCAAAAGACACATCCCGTGCTCGCGGCTCGGGGGAGCATGAGCGAAAGTGACGTCCTTTTCCGGCGTCGCCGGAATCCCCAGAGGAAGGTGTTGCGGATTTGGAGCCCCAGCGGTGGCGACCGCGACGCCTCCGCTTCGGCCCCGCCCCCGCCCAACCCCCTCTCCACGCCCCCGCACCGTCGCATCTCCCCAGATATCTCTCGCGGGCCCCGCCCCCTCCCCGCCACAGCCACGCTGCCACCGCGCGCCGCGCTGGCCTCCCTATCCACGCTCTCGCTCTTTCTCTTTCACACATACGCGTGCACAGATGAACACACATTCACGCACACACACGAAAAATTAATTTCGAAGTTCTTCGTTAAATTTCCACAATAAATATCCACGTCTGGGAGCGCAGTAAAGTTGAATGAGGCCGGATAATCAAATGCAGGGCAGGACCCGCGAGCCACGGCAGTAAAGTAGAACCCGCCTCCGCCTTCCCCGCCTCCCCCGCCGCCCCGCCCCGCGCCCCGCCACGCAGCGCATCTCCTCCCTCGGCTAACGGCCGGTGCGGAGGGCTCTGTGGGATCTTCACCGTAAACGTGGTCGCTTTTCGTCACTTGCTTTATTTTTATTCGGGCCTTTCATTAACCGTCCTCTCACCGTAAAGGATGAAACAATCCCTCCGGGAGGCGATCGAGTCCCCGGCGCGGCGCGCCGATACCCACCGTCCTCACAGTCCTCACTGCCTACCCCACGCTCCCTCGGAGCCTCCTTCGCCGTCGGCATCGCCCTTGTGCACGGATATTATTTATTCAGCCGGCAACGCGGGTAGTTAAGTGGTTAGTGGGTCCTAGCGGCGTCCACAAGTCTGCGAGTCGAGGGCCGTCCCACACACACACACTTTCGCCTGAAGGCGCCGTGTGTGGGGCGGGCAGCTGTCCTCCAAAGGAAGGGAAATTTGTAACTCTGTGCGTGTATCGAAGTTATGTTGGCGCCTGACACTGGAGAATTTTTTAATAAGTCAGCCGTCAAACGTTGTGTGTGTGATGAAAAAGCGAGAAGAATTGCTGTTTCGATCGGTACTTCATACATGCGTATTGAAATCGAAAGTGAAATACTGACATCAATGGAACCTTTTCATAGAGGAAACTTCACAAATGTGGCTGGAAATGAAAAATAAAGAACTTCTGTCCTTACACACACCTAACTATAAAATTCTTATTACAAACGGTGTATAACTTCACATCGATTACAGAGAATTTCATGGAGAGTAATAACACGCTGTTTCAACTATATAGACGATAGTGTCCAAAAGTTATGATACGTATGTTCAAATTGGCGTGAAACTACGAAAATCTTCAACCGGCTACTTTCCTGAGAAACCAGGCGTCAAGAACGAGAAAAGGACGCCTACATTTATTCTCGATCAACGTTCGCTGACCCAAAAATATCTCAGCCGGAAAGAACAGAGAGGAGACAGTATCTCCGGCGAATTGTATTTTACCTCCACGCATTCGCAAAGCGTTAGAGCGTAAAACGTAAAAGTCGGAAGTGGAGGAGACAACACCGAAGAAACTCTACGGACTTCTTTTTACGAGAGCGAGTTACATCTTATTTCATACTCCACCTTCGCACGAGGCGTGTTCCAGAGCACGAGCATTGCCATCTCCTCCTACGAGTTCCACGACGAAACAGGGGTCTCGGCGCATTCCTTGAAAGGTCATCTGAGTCGTTGTATCAAACAAATCACCTATTCTCCCGATAATTTCACAGTCGCGCTCCCACAAGCGTTGGTGAGAGGAGCGAGGTGGGGGCGGGGCAGGGATGGGGATGGAGGCTGGGCGAAGTGAACCAGCGAGCGGGGAGGGAGTGGGGAGGGAGCGGGGAGCGGGGAGACAGGGAGCGCAGTCAGGGTACGTGCGTTCGTCCCTCGAAGTGCAGGCCCTGCGCGAACGGGCGAGGACGTCGGAGCGAAAGCGCTACGGAATCTTCGCGCGCGCCGCACAGTGGGCCAGTACATTAAACAATGGGGACAGCTGCTTAATACCTCAGAATACTCTCAAAGGTACTGGAAGTATACTATTTTGCTCAAATATTAATTCGTTTTTCTTTCATAATTTCCAGTCATAATTACAGAGAAAATGTTACAAAACAGAAATAAATAAAAGTCAATTAATTTCAAAGTATAAAAATCATTTTGCGGTGTTGATTTACTTTCATAGCATTCTCCTTTTACTTTATCTTAAATATGTGTACGTACTCACCTTATAATCATATAACGATATCAATCGTTCACAAAATCAATGGAAACTAGTTCTTAAATTTTCGGAACAAGCATATTGAATTTATTAATTTTCACTTTGTAAAGTTATGGTATGCTCGTCGAATTTAGAGCCCCTTGACAGGTATGAATACATTTTGAAATCTTATCAGATAACGTGTTGTTACAAATATCTAATTATTGCTGTATTTCATTCATCATGAATCACTGTGCGCCGCCATCTCCACAATCGCATCTTCACTGACCCTCCACCACCTCGCCAGCTTCGGAGTCTAAGAGCTCTTTTGCTGAGGACTAGGCAATCTAGGCAGCCGCCGCGCCGCTAACTCTACTCAGTCCGATGTCCGGCATTAGCTACTACTGAGACTGCCGCCGGCCCGCCGCCGCCGTTGCCCCATTCGAAGCTCCCGCCGGCTGGTCGCCTCCGCCGCCCTTCCCCCCTGCCCCCCCACCGACCGTCCCCGAGGCGCTTCGCCTCTCGCCTTCGGAAGCGACTTCGACGTACCCACTGGTCTCATCTCGGCCTTCGTCGCGGCCCCTCCGTTCCCATCGGCCAACCGCCTCCTCGGGCACCGTTCTCGCTAAACATCCTGGACACTCTCCTCGCTGCCTCTTCTCCGATAGTCCGCCTCCGGTCTTGCTTCTGCTTTGCCAATCACCGCTTACCGCGTGCACCCCGTCGCCGCGCGGCCTGCGGCGCCTCGCCTGGCGCCACCGTCGCCCAACGCCTCCGCCTCGCACGCGCCGCCGCCGCCGCAGCAGCTCCTTTCGCAAACGAGTCACGCGCGTTGACCGGGCGCTGCGCTCCCCGCGGACTTCGCTAGAGATTCAGATCTGAACCCGAGCAATATCGAGGGTGGCCTAATTACCAAATCCAGTAGCACGTCCCGCACCGCGCGCACCACTATGATAGATCGGGGCCCTTAGCCTGCGGCACCGCCTCCGCTGCCTGCGCCGCCGCCGCCACCGCCGCCCTCGAGGCCGCGGGGAAGGATGGACACGAAAGTTCGGGTTCCGTTTGCATAACAAAGCGCTATTCACGGAATTTGCATGCCGTTGATAGACCTATTGTTTCCAAATAAAGGTAACTGCCACAGCGTGTGCTCTATGCGGGGGGAATTGAAGGCATAAAACTGATAACGGGAGCGTTTAATAACCCGCTTTGTGCGCCCGGGCGATTCTTAGCGCGCTCCTGCGGCGGGCGTAGGTAGGGCGCGTTTGTCCGCGCTGGGCGCCAGATTACGCCCATATATCGCGCGTGACAGGCCGACGCCGGAAACCGTACGAGGCTCACACTCTAAGTGAAAAGCTCCCTGCGCCGCTTACTATGCGAGCGAGGGGCGGGGCGGCGGGGACGAGGACGAAGCGCCGTGGACAAGAAAGGCGAGGGAGCGACTCACCCCAGCCGACGTGCGCGCGCTCGTGCCAGCCCGGGCCGACCGCGCCGACGCGAGCCGCGCCGCTCCATCCGCAAACTCACCTGCAAACATCCAAAGACATGCACAATTACTTACTTATTCAACTAGTAAACAGCCCAAGCGCGCCGTCTCGGTAGCGTGGCCCGTACCACACGCGTATATTATGAGCGATGTTTGGCAGGTCGAACACCTTCGTAGAAAACTCCTCCCGATACTGTTGTTTAGCGAGGGCTCGTTAGTCATTTAATGACGGTCATTTACAATGCACGTGTGATACCGTGTGTCGTTTATTCATTGTTAATATGCTGAGTGTTTGTCATACACTGTGTACACACGTTCTCGTGTAACAAACAAATATGTAGTATACCTCAAGTAAACCTCGCCTTTCTCCACATTACCCTCTCGTGGAGTGTACATGTTTGAAATATTCATATTTCTGATCAGGGAGCCAGCTCACCTACTTGCCTATACTCCACGTAACTGAATATAATCTATCAATACAATATTTATTATAACGGAAAGTACATTTAAAAATACAAAGAAAAATTACATTGGAAGGTATCTCTAAAAATTCCTCCACTTTATAACTAATTATTTTACGGACCTGTAGAAGTGCACAAAAAACACATTCCGGAGAATCTTACACAAATATCAGGCTTATTAAATAATGTTTAAGAACCTTTCGGGGAAGTAAGATAAGCCGTAAAGTTTTGCCTTTGAGAGCTTTTATGTGAAGAGAAATGTTCCAGTATGAAATGCCCATAATATTTTTAACTTCCTACACAGAGAGAAAGACGATCTTGATGGAAAAAATAAAGAACTGCACACAAGAGAACTGGACAAAATATCTAAATTTGGACTGCATGATTAATATCCGTCAGTACTGTTCTCTTGAGTGAAAAACAGCAATAAAATTAATATTTTAAACATTCTTTTCGAAGAATAAGAAGTAGTGTTTTTATGATATGTAACGTATGAAAATACGCATATTTACAAAACAGATATCTGCTTCACACTAATGAAGCCATAATATTGCATTTTATCAAAGAAAAGACGTTAATAACTTTCCACTTTCCTTACACACCGCAAATAAGCATGTTCACAGTGAATAATGCTGTACCTAAGGAAAGAACTAATTGCCAAGACGGTCTATAGCCTGAATTTCCCCAAGAAGTATGTATTGTCCCCTGAAACATGCAACTGGTTTTGCGCTCATAAATTCTGCTCGAGTCAAGAACACAGCCTGGCGGAGGTAGGGGCACGAGGAAAAAGAGCGTGCGTAGCGCCGCCTGGGCCCCGCCCCCGCGCCCGCCAGGCGAGGTCCTCTACGTGGCCAGGCGGAGCGCGACGGGCTCGCGAAAGGTGACGTAATTTCAATGGATAAGCCGCTTTCGTTCCACCGCTGGCGTGTGGGGATTTGGCGGAATGGCAGAGGAGGAGAAAACCGTTATGAAAATATTTTCCAAGAGGGAACTCAATATGTAAATGGTTCGACTTTTCCCTTCGCATTTCTTGGCAGCCGCCTCCGCCTCCACCGCCGCCGCCTTCGCGGCTCTTCCACCACCCAAGAAGGCGGGGACCTCGATTTCCGTCAAGCGGCGGGATCACCTTCGCGTTCACACGCGCGCCGCCGCCGCCGCGACGCATCAGCCATGTCGCTCTCGCGTGGCAAGCGTCGCCCCGCCACCGCAGACCGCACTCCGCGCCCCGCGCCTCGGCCCGCGTGGGGCACCTGGGCAACCTGTGGCCCAGGAAATTTGCGGTTGGTGCGGTTCTTGGCGAGCACGGAATTACTTGTTCTTTCTGAATATATTCGTCATTAATAATGTAACGCAAAAGAGAAAACATCGCTTTCCATACCGAAAATTGAAGAAAATATTCCCTTAAAATTCTGAGGAAAGTATTTATGAAGCACAAACAGCGAATTAATTTGATTTATAAATTTGAGGTTACGACGAAAGCAATGAAGGTTTCTTTTGAAAGAAACGTGTTATATTTTTAATTGATAAACAAACAGAAATTGCTGAAATTAAAATTTCAAATTTTCTGCAAGAACCTTATCTTTTTAAGCATATTTTTCATATAATGAATCATTTAGGAAATTTAATGATGAATCCATGAATTTAAAGATAGCATGTATGTACTACAAACCAAATTTTGAATAAAAATTTTAAAATGTATGATTATATACAATTGTCTCCACCCTTTCACCGCCCTGCTTGATTATATATATATATATATATATATATATATATATATATATATATATATATATATATATATTAAATATTCCTGTTTTAAAATCGACACCCATCCGTATTAATTTATTTTTTGTCTCATTACGATTCCAAATTCATGTTTACATCCCCATGAACAAGCACGAATTAGCTGCTACATACAACTCTCAATTTCCGCACACTACATAACACTTTCGCTTGCAGCGCGTCGGAAACAAAGCGGGCGCTGTAGGGCGAAGTGTCCGGCGCCGAGTGTTTGCTCGGGCCACCGCATGCGAAGGCGCGGCCTGCATGTGCGAGACAAGTGGAGCACGGTCGCGAACAAGGCTCCGGCGGGGTAATGCACTCGCTGCGGCAAGAAGGTTCGCTGCGGTGGACTCGCGGTTTGCCGGGGGCGGTGGTGGCGGCGGCGGCGGCGGTGGCTGCGGTGCGCGCTCCGCGGACGCGCAAAGACCGCTCGCGGCGTTTGCTTTTTCTTCGCTGCGAACGCGCCGCAGATTGACTTGCAAGAGATATGTCTACAAGTCGCTGCGTGTTTTACGGGTTATGTCGACGGCTTGATCGTGTGAAGCAAACTGATGTCGCGAGCAAAAGGCACGTCTGTGCTGCTTCAGCGTTCCGAAATTTTATGAACGGCGGAAATGAAAGATATTGTTTTATATTGCTGTAACCTTAGACTGCACGTTTGATTCTAGGGCCAACTTTGAAATTTTAAATATGAGTCATTACAATATAAAGGCTCAGAAATAATTCAATTTAAAATATAGTACTGGGAAGATCAATCTTAAAGACAACAAACATTATGTGGAAGTATATAAATGTAGGTAAGTATTTTTATAAGGATTTTATAAGGATCATCATTATTATTATTATTATTGTTGTTATTAAACTTCTTTTGAAACATGTATTCTAAACCATTTACGAAAAGTATGTTACTTAACATCTCTCTGTACTTCAACCTGATAAAATATTGCATCAATGTTTCGTTATGAAATTAACTGCTGGGAAGGTGAGAAAAACGATGACGAGAACTGTTTTATACTTTGCATATGAATGTCAAAGGTTTTGAGAAGTCGACATCAAAAAGAGATTAGGTTTAAAAAGCAATATTGCTAAGTGCACTAAAAACATTCCCGTCTGTAAGCATCGATCTGTTTGCCCAATCAACATATAAACATTACTCTCGTCGCTGAAATAACGTCTGCACTTGCCATTCACGGATATATGTACGAGTATGTGCTTTGCTTGGAGCGAGCGCACACAACACTTTCATCGGAGCGGTACACCTCGCCGTGTCCACACGCTCTCCGGAGTGTACCGAAAGCGAAGACCATCGGGGAAAGAACGCACAGTCCATCACGCAGGGCGCTTCGGCCGCGCCGTCGCTGTTTGTCCACAAACAGCAGGCGCCGACCGCCGACGGTCGACCACCGACCACCCGACGGCTCGCGCGCGCGTACTCACGCGATCCTCCGCTAGGCGGCGCTGGATGCCGACCAGGGGGGGTGTTGAGACGCGGCGGTTATTGAGACGCCAGCCCAATCGGATGAACGGGCCGTTCACACAACGGGCATCGACGGTCAACGTCTTGGCACATCTAGCTCCTGCTGAGCCATGCAGCTATTATTGTTGAGCAGGTCCCTCCACAGTTAGCTCTGTTTCTTATTCAGAACATTTAAGAGGGAACATCGAATCTTCTCATCATCGTTGTCTGCTCAGCTCGTCGTCAACTACTTTAGTACACAGCGAAAATCTATCTCAACATGTTCAGCTACTCAATTCGTAAGTTTCTTCGCTAGAGAAAATAGCGTTGCGATAACGGCGTGCCATGCTTCATTCGACATGATCAATAACCATATACGTAATTACGTTTTCTGTTGGTTCGTCGTCATTCTACATGCATTCGTGGAAAGTGCTTGTAAGGATTGTAGTGGGGAATCTACGTCGTAGTCAGCGAGGTCTACGTCGTAGTCAGCGAGGTCTTCCTCACAACAAGCTGGAACACACAAAATAGTCTACTGTCATCTCCTGTCACTAGAGCAAGCCGACTGAACAACATACTCTCTATAACAATCGACTTCCTCATTATGCGAGACATTCTTGCAATTTATTTTAGCATCGCACTCCTTCCACCAAAATTCAACGTCGTTACCATCACCATCTTCACCTACGTCCCCTCCTCTATCACTACAATCGTCGGCGTTTCTCTCCTCCCCACAGTCGCCGTATGCGCCGTCTCCCACATGGTCGGCGGCGGTTGTCAAGCCGTCATCTCCACCATGGCCGGCGCCGCCGCGGCTGAGCCGATCCGGCCGCAGCGCGGCAAACAGTCGCGCGTGGGCCGCTTTGATGTCCGGCGCGCGTGCCGCAACACACCGCTCCCGCCGGCGGAGCAGACCACAGTTTACCGCTTATGGATATCGGCCGCGCCAGAAGCCCTGCACGGGATGCCTTGCAGCCCGCCCCTCCGCAGTGCCATTGAACGCACATCTCTCAGGACACACGCGCCTTTTTAAAGCTCTCAATCTTCTATGTTGCTCTCGAAACTTCACCTTGGAGGTGGATTTAGTTGCAATATGAACAGCGCTCTGTTCAATGAAGGGATCGCGAAGGGATTGCCGTGAGTTTTGGAAATTTTGTCTGATCTCAAACATTCTGAATTATACTTTTGATTTTTGCACAAATGTCCAGAAATGATAGTCTTAATGTTCGTTGAATTTTATGGAATTAACAAAAATTAATCAAGCATAATTTCATCAAAGTCAAAAGTTACCACGATTTCGTCGATTTTAAATTCCTCAAGAAAGTAATATCTGAAATTCTAATTCATGTTATTTCTAGGTAAAATTTTTATTCAATATCAGATCACTTTCCTTAAAGAGTTTTCTCTTGTGAACATCTGAGAGGAGTGAAATGTTGGGCGCGTATTTGCCAGAGCTGCAGCTCGAATTCGAATTTGAGCCTTTGCGCTAACCCACGGTTAGCTGGTCGGCAGCTCTCGGACAAACAGCCGGTACTTAGAATTTCGCGCGTTTTCATGAAACACAGATTACAGCAATTTCAGGGGGATGTTTGGAATACCGCTCGCTGGGCCGAGGTGCAATGCACGCGTTTGGCAGGGTGCTGAACACCGCGGGCGAGTGGGACGGCGGGAGGAATGGGAGGGGGAGGGATGGCAAGAGTGAGGGCGGGCGAGAGGACGGGGAGGGCACGAAGATCAGCGGACGGGGAGATCGGTGGACGGGAAGCAGTGCGGACGGGAGGACGGGCAGGAGGGAAAGCGGACGAGTGAGTGCTACGCGTCGGACGATCGGGGGTACTGTGAGCTTTGCCTTGGGCCAGTGGCGGCTCTACCATAAGGTCACATGGTCACGTGCCTTCCCTCTTGTAAAGAAAAGTATTAATAGTCGACTAAAATGCTTGTCATGTTATCGAGTAAATACTTCTAGAGAATTAACGTTAACGTTTTCATGGACGATATCGATACTATTTCACAGCGCTGACTACGAGGTAGTTGTGGTAACAGGGCGAAGTCCGCAAGCTTCTTGTGACCAGCTCCCTCCCGTTCAGCAAAGCTTTCCCTCATAGTACGCGGAAAAAAGGGAGGGGGTAATGCTCCCTTAACGCCTTTCAGGGTCACAAGCTTTTTGTCTGTCACTGCAAGCGCCACTTACTAGATGCACAAACAACGCTCGTAGTGTCTGAGAAATGAAATGTTAATCAGCTCAGGACGCTTGTAACCTTGATAATATCAGCAGCTGTGAAATGTGAATAAGTTTTTCTTGAGCGTGTGTGTGTTTACAATTGAATTGTTTTCTCTTCTCGTTCTGCTAACGTGAGAAACCAACGAGGGATTTCGAGTGATTTTCAATTTAAAGCGCTAAAACTTTAAAATGAGTGAAGTAAAGTATTTAGGAAGTAAAAATTTAAGTTATGAAGATAGGATCTTGGCGAAAGAATTAGGGCCACCGAGGCCTGATCTGGTCATCAAGCAAGCTTTTAGTGACAAAAATAGATCGTACAACAGAACATTTAATAAGTCAGTGTATGATAAATGGGATTGAATTTGTGGATGTCCAGTGAGTAATGCATTGTTTTGCTTCCCATGCATTCTATTTGGGGGTGACGAAACGTGGATCAAGAACGGTATTAAAGATTTGAGGCATCTCCCGGATAAATGCACAAAATCACGCTATTTCAAAAATTCATGTCAACAATGAAATGAATTTAGCGGTTCTTGGGAGAGTTAGTATCAGGCAACAATTGGATGACGCATATAGAATCTCTTTGCGTAAACATAATGAACTTGTAGATCAAAATAGGTACATTCTGGGTTGCATTGTTGATGCTATTAAATTTTGTGGAGAATTTGAATTAGCGTTACGCGGTCATGATGAATCTGAGGACTCCGATAACCCAAGTATTTTCAGGGGACTGATTAATTACACAGCCGCTTTGGACAATATTTTTCGAAGTCATTTGGAGAATGCAACGACCTTTAGAGGCGCATTAAAAACCATCCAGAATGATTTACTAGATGCAATGTTTGCCGTTTGTCAAAAATACTTGACAGAGCAAGTAAATAACGCAGAACACGTGGCCATTCAGGCGGACGAAACAACGGACAGTTCATGCAAAACCCAAATGTCATTAATTTTGTGGTATCAGGCGGAAGGAAAACTATATGAGTGATTTTGGGGCTTCTTTCAAGTAATCGAAAGAGGTTCTCGAGGTTTGGCTGATAAAATTTTGGAACAATTACACAAGTTCGGTTTAGATAAAACTCACTCTCATAGTCCAAACGTATGAAAGGGCAAAAAAGTGGGGTACAATACTTTGTAAAGGAAAAATATCATAATGCAAACTATGTTCATTGCTACGCTAATCAAGGAAATCTTTTACTTCAGAAAGCAGCTTCTTCATCTTCTGGGAGCAGAGTATTTTTTGAAGAACTCCAAGGAATATGCTCATTTTTTTTCCAGATCGCCCAAAAGAATGCAATATTTAACGACATTTGTGCAAAGAAAACTATGTTCTGCACCACCTTCAAGATTGTTCTTCCAGCATAGAGCTGTTCATACTGTGTTTGAATATAAGGACAGCCTAATTGAATGTTTCGAGCACTGGGACCGAGGTTCAGGTCCCGGTGGATCCATGAAGAATGTGTGGTGGTAAAAGTGGGTTAGCGGCAGGTTTTACATTATTTTTTAATTCAGCAATTAAATATGACAACTTGTAGCAGATTACCGTAACATTACATTCATTATGTGTACATTGACCTACAATACAAAAAAAGTTGGGGTTTACGCGAATTCCGAAAGTACGGGATTTCTTTAAGTTTTTCCTTTTCCCCACAGTTTATTCCAGAATTGCTCTCATCATTTTTGATATCATACCTACATAATTACCAATCGATCAAATCATTCATCAATTCCGGGAATGACCATAAGACTTGGGCTAAGGCTTTGGCCATCATAATAAAATGGAATCTGTCCACGCGTGAGGCGCGACGCGACAAGCATGCCATCGCAGTGGAATTCCTCAATTTCGTGACCCGCGGCCGAGTAGAAAGGCGACACGCGAGATGGTTAGTCTTACAAAAATATTTTTCTCTAGAATGCATTTCCGTGTGGTGATGACGCGACTTTTATTGTATTAATTACAGTACGGTTTCCATTAATTTTGCCTTCTCAGTTCGTGACGTGATTTATTAGTAGGTTGATATTGTCAGATTCTTTTCCGATCTGAAAAGTATTTAAAATCGAGTATCAATGGTAGTTTCTTAATGGCGATAAGATATAGTTTGTTTAGAAAGTATGAAATATGAATTTGTATTACTATTTATTTACATATGTAATTAATGTTAGTAATAACAATGTATAGCAACATGATACGTTTGGGTTGATTTACAGCCACGTTAAGTAATCAGTGAATTGTTTTGAAACATCATTACCAGACAAACATCACAGTCTATTAAAACGCACCAGAATAACGATGTAAATCTTTCTAATATTTCCTTTAACAAAACACTTCTCATAGCAACTCAGGCGGAAGCAATGCCTGGAAGAGACGCTCGAATTCACCTTCCGTTTTCACGTCCGCCGCCGAGGTACCACCAACGTTCGTAATTTTCATTGCTCTTTCCTCAAACTGGCCCAAACTGTAACTTAATCTGCTTGGATGCTTCATGAAGTTGTGCATTAACATTACCTACGGTTAGTTTCATGTTTTGTAGATACGAACGTAAAATATGTTTTGGGAGCATTAATGTAATTCAATTCAACCAAATATCCCCTCCCCCATTCTGAACCGTTAGCAAGAAATTCTCGCTGCAGCAGGCGAATTTCGAGTTTATTTTCTGGGGACGAAAGGGCAAGATGAATCCTGCCTGGAGGGGTTACGAGGTATGGCGGGGGCCTTGCCGGTAAGGGGGGGGCCGCGGGCAGAGGCAGGGACGTAGGCAGAGCTCCTTGCGCAGGCGGTGCTCGCCTTGGGGCTTTCGGCGCTGGCGGCTGTGGCCTCTGCTCAAGCAGCTCCCGAGCGATTACGCTACTGCCAAGCTGGACTTCTCGGAAACGCCTTGCCCCAGGGGGATAGGGCGCCGACGAGACAACACTATGCCAAGGTGGAGCTTCAGGTGACACTGTTCGTGGGCATAACACCTTGTAAAGGGCATGGGGTTGAGCTACTCAACTGTTCATTAGATCCTCCAGGTAACGAGCAACTGCCAGAAGCGAGGTTACAAAATTACTGTAAGGGTACAATACGTTTCGACGTTGGTTTATTGACCCCGAAGACAGGACAAGGGAACAGATAGAAGAACGATTTCTAGCGAGTAGTTTGAAGAAGATGCCTTGTTCATGATAAATATTCACGAAAATGTAAACAAACAAGTCAGATACAATACTGACATTACTCTACATTATGCAAAGCCAATAGCAAGAGAATAATGCAGCAGAACTCGATAGTAAAAGGCCACAGCACGTATCGAGACGCAAAGAACAACGCCAACGTGGGAAGGCGAGCGAAAGCAACGAGGGCTCAGCGAAGCAGGGTAGACAGGGCCAGCCCTACGTCGGCGCCATGGGCGGCGAGGGCTACGCCGAGGGAGCAGGCGGCTGCTGATAACACGGTGCGAGCGGGTCCGCGGGGCGGCGGAGGCAAAGGCGGGGCGCGGCGGGGGCGGGGCGGGGCCGGCGCGTGCGGAGCGTGGAGACAGCCGTTCTAATCGCGTCGCCCTTCGGCCGGTGCTCCCTCGCCTCGCCGCCCCGCCCTCCCCGCTGCCCGTCGCTCGGCTCCGCGGCCGCCCGCGCCCTTCCAGGAAATGGCGTGGCCGCCCCTGCCTTGACGGGGCGAGGAACGGCTAGGCGGGGCGGGGCGGGGCGGGGCGGGGCGGGGCGGGGCGGGGCGGGGCGGGGCGGGGCGGGGCGGGAAAGGTCGGGGCGTGCAGCGTCGCGTACCGCGGATGGCCGGCGTCCCGACGCGACGCCATGCCGAGCAGCTCGCTCCACACCTCGTGAATGCCAGCCCTCACGCCGACAACCGGCCGGCGTCACCGCACACACCTGACTAAATCAACAGCCTCCACCACCGGTTGGGACTCCGCAGCTGCGCGCTCTCGTGAAACGGCGCAACTTCCGGTGGGTAATATGCCGAATAATCCAGGACCAAAACTTCGCCAAAAAGAATATTAAATAAAGCAATACGTTGACCAATATTTGTTATTACACACGTCAACACCAAAACAATGTTTGGATAACAGCTGAGGCTAATTTTTATATTTTTAATGAGTGAACTGGTTGCACGCTCTTCTACGACGCCCCGGTGTGTTGTGAGTTGATTATAATCCAACGCTTTTGTTCCTGCCCTATTCTTTTTCATCTGTCAGGGACATATACGTAACGGTTGGTGTTTTCTCACCAATATTTGCATTGGAAATATGAATAGACAGAATGTTAGTAAACCTTGTGCCACGACATAAATGTCAGAAAATGTAAATCTGCTTAATTTCTCTTACTTTTATTGGTTTTCATCAATAATTATAATATGAAATTTATTTATGAATGCTTCACAAATATTTATTGATATTCGGAAGATTTCATGTATACATCAAAACCGGTTTACAAAGCATGTGCTGTATCAATAAATTAATGATATCCTCCTTAGCTTCGTGAAGAAAAGAGCTTAGAATATTAAGTAGGCATATGTCATTGCCGTGGACAAAGTTATTAATATATTAGTTTTTTGTTTAGAATAAAGTTTGTTAACTGCAAATATGTATCTGCCCGCACAATTAAGACAATGATCAATATACGTATTGACATTATTACTATTATTATTATTATTATTATTATTCCTATTATTACTACTATCAATAGAAGTAGTACTTAGAAGTATTAATATAATTTATTAATTATCGTTTCCTGTTTTTTTTTCAGATTTATACGTTTTAATGCCTGTTTACCAACCAGTTTCCTATAAAATAGACGAGGTGGAGTGGAGTAAGGGGCGTATTTCCTGCGTCTTCCCTGCGGCTGCCTCATTAGCAGCGGGCGGGCGGAAGGCTGCCGCGCGCAGACCTCAGGCAAGTCGCTTGGAGGCGGCGACGGCGGGAGATCTATTTCTTGCGCGCCCCTCCCGCTGCAGCGACCGGTCGTCGGGACTCGTTCAGTGCACCACCCACATTCCCTTGTTATCTACGAGCGAGCGATGCACTCTTCGGTCGGGAGCGAGCTGGCGCGAGGTGGCGTTCCGGCGGCGAAGACCAGTGGCCAAGATGGCTTTCCGATTGCATTTCACAACGCGAGGACGCGCACGAGACGCTGGCAAAACGATACACGAGTCGCTGCTTGCCGGGCGCGGCGGCAGCAGAGCAATAGGGGATTGCGGCGGAACGTCGATGCTCTCTGGGTTTTCTCTCCGGCGATCGCTTCTCGACGTGTTTGTCGCAGTAAATCTATCTTCTGACGACAACGAAAGCACATCGAGAGATAGAGAATTCGAGAACAATATAATGTTAGATGTTATATATTGCATACTACAAATCGTAGAACGATATTATGTTAGAGACGCTATATGCAGTTCAAAAGAATTGAACGTTGGTTGCCATTATTAACAAAATATATTTAATAAGTCTCATCAAAACGAATTATTTACAGCCCGACATATCCCCTTTGAAAAATTGTGTGTTCATTGTTGTGAAGTATGAATTCTACACAATCCTTGGCTTATTCAATGTCTAGTCATTCCGATCATTACCTTCTCGTCACTTGAACTAAGCGTAATTATACTTATGCAGATAATGCAACCGTGTAATAATTCGCCACCAATGCATGCGAGTTTGCCTGCACTCGTGCGGTTTAATCACTTGCTTCTGGCCTTTTGCTCGGTGTTAATCCTATTTCACCGGAGGGAAACAGATACAGTAACCGATATTGACATTAATACCCAGAAATACGTTGCCTGTGTTGCTGACGCAACTCTTCGTTCACGATACAGTAACTAATATTAGCCTTTAAACACGTGATTAAAATTAATGCAACGTTTTCCACCGATTTCAGAGAAAGTTCACCGCTTCAACACTTTTTCATTCAAATTTGAATAGTACTTTCAATGTTTACGCTCACTCTAATGGAATACGCGTTAGCTGTTACTATTGATCCCTATTTTAAACAAGCTTTAAATTGAATATGTTAGGATGCTGGTGCTGTTGATTCGGTGCTGGGCGGTCAGATTGTGCGGACGTGTTTTCCGGAAGCTCTGGTGAAAGGCGGTGATGGGGTATTCCTTGGAATGTTACCGGGCGCGCGTGGGGTCTTTTGCCGCGCCCGGCGCAGCTCTACACAGCGATTCCTGGCGGCTAGCAGCGGTGTTGAGTTCTGCGGTTCTTGCTATGTTGCTGGTAATCGGCGGGGTCGAACTAAATCCTGGCCCTAGCATCGACGCAAGTTTTGCAGCCGCGAGCAATAACGTGTGCTGGTTGTGAACGGAACTTGCGATCTGGAGCGCAGTGCGATAGGTGTTACCGCTGGTATCACTACAGCTGTGGTAACGTGAAGGGCCGGTTTAGAAGCAGTGAAGATTGGACCTGCGGCGCCTGCCGTGTTATTCGGGAGCAGGGGCCGATGAGCGAATACGGGAGCTGGAGAAAGAATTGAAGACAACAAGGGCATTACTCGAAGATTGCATGAAAAGGAACAAGGAGCTGGAAGAACCGTTACAGATGATTACCAGCAGTGTTTCTGAGACTACGTCCGATGCTGATAAGGTAACTGATAAAAATGTGCTTGTTCTAGGGGACAGCATCGTTCGGCATACTGGGACTGGCAACGAGGCTCTGGACGTACGGTGTTTTTCGGGCATTCGAACGGCAAAAATACGCCGAGTAATCGAGAACCAGGACCTAGGCCGACCGGATGCAGTTATTTTACACGTGGGAACAAACGACTCGAAAAGGAATGTAGACCATGTCATAGGTGACCTATATGAACAAGCGAAAAGTTTCCTGCAAAATTAATTTTGAGTTTATTGCGCAGGAGGGACACTCGCTGGACCCGAATAGGCCGAATCAATGATGGCATGGACTGGGAGGCGTGCACGTTACGTGTGCAGATGGTGGATTCCAACGCCTGTATTGCAGACGGCGACCTGGGCCGCGATGGTCTACACCTCAACAGGAGGGGTGCCTCAAAGCTGGGTCGCTTATTTGCGAAGATCAGTGCGCACGCCGCCACAGCGGAACCCGGGAGCAGCTGAGAAGAAAAAGCGATGGACACAGATGAGGGTAAGTCTCTGGTATTGCTGCAGGTAAACTGTTGAAAGCATTGTTAATAAAAGTTTAAACTTTTGGAATCTTGTGGAAATGTACAACGTCGATATTATTATAGGAACGGAATCATGGCTTAGCGTGGATATCTCAAATATCTCAAACACTGTCAATATCTCAAATCAAGGGTGATTCGAGAATTTCTCAGCTCGCGTACGCAACGGGTGCGAATCGGGTCAAATTTCTCTTCGAGGGCGAAAGTAACGTCCGGAGTGCCACAGGGAAGTGTCCTAGGTCCGTTGTTATTTATAGCGTATATTAATGATATTTGGCAGGGAATTGAATCAAAAATACGTCTTTTTGCAGATGATTGTATAATTTATCGGGAAATTAAGAACACAAGTGATACAGAAATATTGCAGGTTGATTTAGATAAGCTAGAATCATGGGCTATCACAAATGAAATTAAATCCCAGCAAGTGCAAGTTTATTCGATTCGCGCGTTCTAGAAAGACAGACGATATCATATATAAATTAGGAAATCAGGATATTCCGAGAGCTAAATGCTGTAAATATTTGGGAATTGTACTAAATGAGGATCTGAGTTGGACAGAACACGTAAACTATGTAGTGAAAAAGGCGTGGAAGGCATTACACTTTGTAATTAGAACACTTAGAAAAGGAAGTGGAAAATCAAGGGAATTAGGGTACATGTCTCTAGTACGTCCGATATTAGAATTTGGCTCCATATGTTGGGATCCTTATCGTTTAGGGCTAATAAAATCTCTCGAGAAAGTACAAAAATATGCTGCAAAATTTGTTAGGAGAGGACGTTCAAGTTCTCAATTTATATCGTGGGAACCTATGGAAAAACGCAAATTATTCAAATCAATAAGAGGGGATCGTCCGTGGGGTGAAGTACGGGAAAGACTATTAAAACCAACTTACGTCGCGCGGAAGGATCATGGTTTCAAAATTCGGCAAAGGAAACAGAGAACAGATGTATGTAACTTCTCATTTGTAAACAGAACGATAGAAAATTGGAACAAATTATCTGCAGCAGTGCTGGAGACTTTCCCTCAGAATGTCAAAACTTTTAAAATTAGACTAAGTAAATATGGTTAATAGATTAATTTGGTAAAATTGTATTTGGTAACATGTTAATATTTTAATGTTATTTGATGATAGTTTTGTGTATTTTTAGTTATTACTTAGAAAACGCTACCACCGGAAGTATTCTATGTATTTCTAAGTAGCAAAACAAATATTCTATTCTATTCTATCTAAAATCATGCAAACAAAATTCACACTCATAAGCGAAACAAAAGCTTTTACTATGTGTAAGGTTCAAGATCAGTCTCGGCTGTTTCAGTTGTTGAATAATGCAAAATTCATGTCTCAATTTTAGCACTCACGAGAGGTTGATTTTCTACCCGACGCATTCTATAGCTGAAATCAAGGTAGAGAAAAGCAGATAAATTAATTGCAAATTAGTATAATGGACATTGCGGGTGTCTTCCGAATAAATAATAATTCCTCATTAAGGCCAAGAGCAGCTTCCACTAACAGACCTCTAGTCCTGTGTATACACTAGCTAACTACGCATGGGCAACCGCAGTTCCTACCGGTCTTCGTCGGCCCCGTCTCCTTCCTCGCCCACTCCACACCCCCAACCAGCAGCACGCTGCAGCTCGCTCCAAAACCCTGCCTCCTGCCGACGCGAAACCCCGGGCGCCAGCAGTGCCTATCACACCGCCGTTCTCCGGGTTTGGGCTTGCCAACTTCAGAAGTTCAAAATGCGAGAGGCTGGCAACATTTGAATATCAAAATACTGGGAGACAGTCAACTTCGTAACAAAACGGATCACAAAAGAGAGTTCAACCAGAAATCTTGCTACCATTCCTAAACGCAAGAACAAGAAATAACAAGCAACAACTGTAATAAACAAACGACAAACAAATGGCAGTTCGCGTTAATCTGCGATTTTCCGCTTCGAAACACATTCTTGCTTTCGTGTACACTAGCTACTCGGGTCTCCTCAAACTCTATTACAAGTGGTGACATAAATGGCGTGACCATAAAATATAATTAAAATATCACCGATATAAATAACACGTAAAAGGTAACTAGTGAGTTTTAGCCGCATTCAAATTATGTTGAAATTTTTGACCAAGTACTGAGAATATCAAATCATAAATCAAAATACTATTCAATCATAATAGGCCTCAACTAGGAACAAAGTAAATAGATAATTGGAGAGTAATCCAGCAAGGGGGAGGTGGTAATATTATGTTTACCTGGCGGTTCCCTTCTCCACCCATCACAATATCTCCAGAGGCGATCGCCACCCCAACCCTCCGCCTCCGCAGCGCCTCCCACCGGACCCATCCCTCGTGCCCACTACCCTCACCGCTCCTCACCCTGCTGCGGAGTCGATCTCTC
The DNA here is from genome assembly GCA_964035755.1 of Teleogryllus oceanicus. Classification (NCBI taxonomy): domain Eukaryota; kingdom Metazoa; phylum Arthropoda; class Insecta; order Orthoptera; family Gryllidae; genus Teleogryllus; species Teleogryllus oceanicus. Next base: position 132,443,741 of record CAXIVR010000001.1, read on the forward strand.
CGCCCCGCCAACCTCCCCCCACCCTTCGACCGCAGCGCCGCCCAGGTGCAGCGGGCGCGCAGGGCGAGCAGGGCGAGCAGGGCGGGCCAGCTGCGAGTTTCCCGTGGATCTGCTAATGGGCGCACGAGGTGTCGGACAGTGGGACGCAAAACTAGCCGCCGGAAATAGTGGATTATGCGTCGTCCAAACAGCCGCACGTGAGAGCCAGGGCTGCGGCGGCGGCCACTACACAGACGTTTTTACGTTTATGGCAGACCCAAACTTAATTTGAACCCCACCACTCCCGAAACGCTTCGGCCGGCCCTATGTCGGAATGCATACACTTCTACATTAATTAGTAGTTCCTCGGCTCGGTTCCGTCCACTTCATTATAGAGTTGACGTTGATGCGCATAAAAATCATTAGAACAGACGAAATTGGAAGCTATAAAATATATATTTCACTACCAGTCGTATAGTGTCTCGGAGTCCCCTAATGGTGAAAAAAATGAACGCCGGGTTCGGTCGTAAATTGGCTTGTTCCTTCGGACACAGCCATTAAGAGCGAAAACCGAATTCTTGGAACGGTGGACTAAGCGAGGTGCGTGGCAGGGCGGGGGGCGGGGCGGTGGCGGGCAGACGAAACGAGAAGGGCGGCGGTGGCGGCGGTGGCGGCGGTAAGCGGCGCGAGTGTGGAGAGGCGGGTGTGAGGGGCGCGGCGCGGTGCGGCGTGGCGCGGAAGGAGAGCACACGAGCGGGAGGCCAACACTCGGGAGGGAAGCACGGTCGAACGCAATCGCGGAGATGGAAACGAGGCGAGAGATAGATGAGAAAAGTAAAGAGAGGTGAAAGGGAAAGAAGAGGCGGAAAGGCATACGAGACAGATACAGAGCGCCAGGAAAGAAGCATGAATGAAGAGGAGGAAGGAAAAGGTTGGGATGACAAATAAAAGACAAGGAAAATTCTTGGAGCGGGTGGTGAACAACACGGAATAAGACGATTCGAAATACAAAAGAGTGTAGAGAGTACAGAGGTTAAATACTTGCTGAAATTAGGGGTCCACAAGACTAGAAAAGCCGGTCTGGGCAGGCGAGATCCCTAAGGCTGAAGAGCTGTATCTGCCTTGCGCCTGAAGGATCATGGGTTCGAATGCCGCTCGGGGCATGGGTGTTTGTGTGTGTCCGTATACTGTTACTCTTACCCACAATCTCGCTTACAGTGGTCGTTAGACCTTAGTAGTTGAAAAGTCACTTCAATAAGTTGAAGAAGAATTGAAAAGCAAAAATAGCCGACTTCTTTAATTTACATTTACTTTTAAGCCATGTTCTGGTCATAAGTTAACGACCATAGCAAAAGTAATACACACAATTGTCGAGGAGGGAGAAAAGTATGAATGTCGCCAGAGAGAGGTGATTGTTGCGACGTGGAGAGGGGTCAGGTTTGCGCCGCCGGCCGCCCCTCCCGGCCGCCCGCGCCGCCCGGCGGCGGTCAGTCTGTGTCCGGCCTGTCGCTCCACAACCAAACAGATGCTAACTCGCGCTTGCGGGCTAAAGCGCACGGTCAAAAGCCCGAGAACCGAATTACCGGCGGCGCGCGCGCCCGTCACCGCCCCCTCCCCCTCCCCCCGCCCGCTGGCCCCGCCCGCAACCTGCGCCTCGCGCTCGCCACCGGCACAGTTACGCGCCCCGCGACCAAATGCGACTACAATGGCATCAAAATTTCCGTTCATTAGCACCAACCGCTCTATTTCGACGGAACGCCCCGTCCCCGCCCCCGCCCCCACCCACCCCGCCACGCCGCGCGCCGCGCCGACGCGGCCCGCACCGCGGCCCCGAAACGCAGCGTCCGCCCACCCCCAGCCCCCGCCCCGTTCCGCGTCGCTTATCCCCACATTCCCCACGCCCTCCGCCGGCCCCGCCGCGCAACCCTCGGCGCTGGCCCCCCTACGCGCCGCCGAGCCTCCTCCAGCCCATTTAACGTGTCTCGCAGCAATCATCCCCCCTCACAGGTCCCCACCACATGCATCATCACTTTCCCGCGCGCATCTGACTCACAGCGTCACCTGCCCTTTTCTATAGCAACGTTTTATTTTTTCCCAGACACACTGCGACCTGCTTTCAGGTTTCAATGTTGGGAACATTTATTACCATCGGCTAGGTACTAATCTACCCATTCTCAACGTACTTCTCTGTGGCCCATTAAGAATACCCCGATATTCGTTTCCCGCCGCCGAAGATACGCCTCATCGCCATTATTTCTCATCCCTCACCGCACCTCCTGCCCCCTCTCCCGGGAGAGGTGGCTCAGGGCATCAACTGATGTCACTGTAGTGCCTCTGACCGGGAGGTCCTAGATTCAACCCGCGATGGTGGCAGGAATTTCCACAATAGCTATGCGGCTGGCGGCGAATGTGGAACATTACCCTATCAAACGGGTCACGGATCGCGCACTTACACACATTTACACCCACATGCATTACACTATTACGCTTGGTGGGCGGCCGGTCGGGAGCTTAGAGCTTGTCCTGGACAGGGCGGTATCCGCGGGTGGAAGATATCTCGTTGGGGAAAACCTCGCTAGCCGATAGGTCGGCGCCGGATCTGGCCATCCAGCGGGTGAAGATCACTGCCACTTCCCGCGATAAATCATTCACTGCACTTACGGGACTAATGACCTTAGCAGTTGACGCGCCCGGAATCAGTAATCAACCAACCCACCAATCCTGCCCCGAACCTGGCATCTTGGCCCGCGCAACTCGTCTCGGCTCGTGCCCCGCGCGCCTCGCCCGGCGGGAGCTCGCGGCACTGCGCTCCCACGCCGCGGCCGCCCCCGGCCCGGCGCTCCGGCGCTCCAGGGCCCCGAGGCTCCGGGCGCGGCGCGGCGGCAACGAGTGCCCGCCATCTGTCAAGTGACGGCTACTTTCGGAATGGGGCGATAGGAGTTTTTTATAATTTCCCAAGGGGCTGGAGCGGCAGCAGCGCCGCGCTGGTCGCCCGCTCGCCCAGACAAAGCGGCCGGCGGCTCTTTGTGGGCGGCGGCGGAACCGTGGAGGACGAGGCGGAGGAGGAGGTGGAGGTGAAGGAGGGGGAGGTCGCCGGGCGAAAGGTGGGGGCCGCGGGGTGGCAAGCGCCGAATTACGCGGGCGCCAATCATCGGCGCGGACAAGGGAGGGCGATGGCGCCGATGGGGCGAGAGGGTGCCCCCACGCGTGGGACGGAGAGGTACCGCCGCGGGGGGCGACACGCAGCGGTGCTTAACGCGGGCGCGGGCGAGGGCGCGGGGAGCGGAGTGGTGCACAGGGGGGCTGTCGGGGAGACAGGTCGGGGCCTCTGGCGACGGGGGCCGCCGGGATATGGACGACACATGGCTCGGCGACAGTTGTCATTAATAATAATAATAATAATAATAGTAATAATAATATTATTATTAAATAATAATTATTGTTATATAGTAATGATTACTGTTATATAATAATTATTATTATTATAATTATATTATTATATACAGAGTAATTTATTTCACCCGAAAACATTTTCTGACAATGGGTTCGTAATTACATAACAAACAAAATATTTCATGAATGTTGTTATGAGTGATTCACAGTCACTTTTAAGAATATTCTTTCCTATATTACTATTGCTAACGCGCGCAGAAGTGGAAAGAAAACTATGCAATCCCCAGTCATATGAGAGATGTTCTTGGTATGTAAAGAACTACTGAACTGTGCATCCATAAATACCATTATGTTATTGCAGTGTTCGTGAAGACTCATTGTGTTGAAATATTCAATTTATTGCTGTTATTCACGTATTTTATTTGTTGTTCTTAAGCAAAGTGCATGCTGCTTTTGGACAACCAATATTTTTGTTCACCAAAATTTTTGCTGCTACAAGTCACTAGTTAATTTTTTATTGTGGAACATTCTGTCCTATGATTAAGCTAAATTTCCCCCCGAGCACCACAGCACGCGCTCCTAGAGATCGCTACGCCTAGGGGGACGGCTTCGAGGGTTTGCGGTGCATAAATTACCGCGTTTCTTACCGCGTTTCAGCCGCATTTCTGACCGCAATTCACCGAAATTAAAACTTCGATTGTTTGTACATATCAAGAATATTATGTTTTCTTTCTGGAGAAGTTTATAACATAGGGCAATGTATCATTGCAGGATATGATGCCGTAGATAGCTTTCCGGAATTAACAAAAAATATATAATATATTCCTGATTACAGAAGAATTCCTGATCAAGATGCCTAAGTGTGAATGCGAGTACATTAATCTAACATTTGGCAAATTCAATCATCCAAAACCTCTTACGTCGCCGCACACGTTTCACGCAACACAATTTGTAGATCGCCAACACAAAAATTTACCGTTGGGAAAACAAAAAAAATGTTGTATAGCGCAATGATGATGAAAGAAGGCTTCAACATATCTGCAAGGGAGCAACGTTCCAGCGGAAACTCCATTTCTCTCGCATTAAAAGAACCCTTCCGCCGATGAAGTCTGCGATTGAAGGCAGAAAATGGTATAACAATTATTTAGTCCACCTTTGTTTTTGTGACATCGAAAATGGAAGAATCAATCTTTCTGGATAACAGTGGAGGGTTGAGCCTCCTATCAATTGCAGCTACAAAGCGCGTTGACGGATCATTTAGTATTCCTTCACAAACGAACTTCCCCTCCGCTCGTATTCCAACGTCGGCCGCCGCCCCCGCCCCTATCCGCCGTAAAAGGGCGAGCGCTGGCCAATGGCGAGTCCGCAGTGCGGTCGCGGGCACGGCCGATCCAGCCGGAATGCCCCGCGTCTTACTCTCGCTGGTTCGGAGCGACTCGTGGTGAAGTGCTCAGACCACTCGCCCTCCACGTGTGGGTACCGGGAATCAAATCTCGGTCTTTCCAAATGGAATCCGCAGTGGGCAAAGCGGGTTCACGGCAGGTTTTCTCCTGGTTTTCGAGTTTCCCTGCCTCTCAACATACCATGTCATCATTATACATATCATATCAAAATCATTCATCACTACACGTAATGCTAAAATGCTTTGGAACTAAGTCCATCATCACTCTTGGACCTCAATTACTTTAGTACAGGATCTCAAATACATACGTGATTAAATTTTAAAAAATAAATACCACAGCCCGAATGTTGTTGAAAACGAGTCAGATATTTAATACTCGTCAAACAATATTCAAGCTTGGAAGAACGCAAACTAATCCCTGCATTTAAAAGGAAATGTTTTTAACAGTACACGAGTTTGTCATATATTCTATAAAATGAAGACAAGATCACCTAAACAGAACATTTTACTGTAGTAAGAATAACATAAATTGTCCGGTGTTCTCATTAGTACACGCTGTCGACATATAGTCGTCATGAGAATAAATTTGAGATTATCCAGCATGTGAAATAACCACTGTCCAAATTCCGTTTTGAGATATTCCCGTTTTAAAGTTTAATATCGCTCTGAAAATGTCAGTTTCATCACTTGAACTTGAAATGTATTATTTATTTCATACTCTTACGCCATTAATTTCAAATTCAAGTGATGTTTACTGACATTTTCAGGGTGATATTAAACTTGAAAACGAAAAAAAATTAGAATTCCGAGACGTTGCCTATTGGAATTGGGCCGTCCTTATAACTATGAAGAAAATAATTACCTTTATTATGTGGTTCAATGTAAAATCTGATTACATTCCAAATAAATACACGTCCAATCTGCCGTGCTGTGATGAGTAAGCAAAAAGGAAAAAATTTTTTAAAATATCTAGCCGTATGTAGTGTTTCGTAACAAAAATGAAATCAAATAATATAAACTACAACTTCATTGTCAAAAACTGATTAAGATGAAGGAAGATTCGTGTATAGTACCCCCATCGCTCAACATTAAGTACATTTTCTCCTCTAATTCAGAGCGGTACGTATAAATGATGGGTCCATTCTATCCCTGTCCTCTGTACAAAAACCTCCATCACTAGGGCATAACAGGGGGTGTGTAATGTACTGGCTGCCATTCGTAGAAACAGACAAGTCTGATAGGCATTACGATAACGAAACAATGCTCGCTACCAGGGCTGCGCCAGCCCATCCGGCAAGAATCCCAAGGAATCGGCGGCCGTCGCTCCACCGCAGCTGCCCGGTGCACCGGCGAGTGGGCGGACGCGGCGCGGCGCGGCGCACACTGGTCCGAAAGGAGCCGAAATCCAAACAGAAGGGAGGGCAAAATTTTGCTCTTTTCGCTGTAGCGTTACAATACTTTCTCTATACTTCCTAGTAGTACAAAAGAAAGTAAAAGTAAAATAAACGTAAAGGTATAATCTATTACCTTGAAATACGTAAAATCATTTGGAGGTAAAAACTCAGATTCAGAACGCACTTCATCGCTCTTAATTATAGATGGTAATATAGAGATAGTTTCAATTGCCATTTGGAGTTCATGAAATGATATGCATCTAATCAAATATTTAACGACACTTGGATTTAATAACACAAGTCATATACTGTATTTCTCTACTTTCTGTTCGTTGAAATGATTGTTTCGAGAGCATTAAATATACGCCATGTGCATTTGGGCGTTATTTTGGCCCACTGTGAGGCACTGCAGCTGGGGGATGGTGGGCGGCCGAGAGGGAGGGGCCGACAGCCGCAAGAAACAATGCGACTGGACGCCGCCGTCGTCGTCGCCGGCCGCTTCCCAGACCCCGCTGACCTCTGGCCGCGGCCGCGCCGCTTCGCAGGTGCCCCGCCCGCACTCGTCGCCTCCCGCCCCCGCCCCGCCCCCGCCCCGCCCCGCCTCCCTCCCTCCTCGCGCCCACGCCCGCGCCCGCGCCGGGCCTTTCTCACTCTGCTCAGCAGGTAGAGCTCTCAAAATTCGTCGCCACGTTCCCTCGTAACTGCCTTGTCAGCGGGAAGGCGTGTGCTGTATAGTTCGGCTCGAGGGGCGCTGAATATCTCTTGGAGATTGCTTGTAGGGAGGCTGCACAGGAAGTTCCGACGGTTAACTAAAGAAAAAACTAAGGTAGAAACAAACACATTTTTCCGGGCAGTCACAGACAATTTTCTGTCAAACTATAATTACTTTCGATAATTAGAACAAACGGAAATTTGAGACTATAAATAGGTAACTGTTATAAATATTAAAAAGCTCGTTATGTTTCATTATCATGTCACGGTCCAAAGTGGAACTGTCTTCGGGAGCTACATCAATTGATTGTCAGTGTAACGATAACCTCTCTCGGTTGAATGCATCTTTCATGAAGTAGCTGTGTAGATAATATATAGTGAAGAATGTGAATGACATTCAAATGAAAAAATAACAACAAATCAAGATCAAAAATGTGTGCAACAACCACAGACGTTCCGTATTTCAATGATGAATAGTCAAAAAATTTTCGCCGGACCCTGCGCGATGAAAGACACACTGATTCGGGTCGTGAATGCCAAAATAGAAATACGTATGTCAAGCAGGGGCAGTCAAAGATATCTAAAACCACAGGACGGAATGCATGTTCTTCTTTTGAATCGCTTACTTCAATGGACGCTGCACTATGTATGGGAGGGAGCCTGCCGGCTCGCCGAGCCAACCAGTCTAGCCAGCCTCACGAATGCGTCCCGCCGCCCCCCGCCGCCCCCCGCCGCCCCCGCCGCCCCTGCCCCCCGCCGCCCCTGCCGCCCCCTGCCGCCCCGCCGCCCCCGCCGCCCCCGCCGCCCCCGCCGCCCCTGCCGCCCCTGCCGCCCCTGCCGCCCCTGCCGCCCCCGCCGCCCCCGCCGCCCCCGCCGCCCCGCCGCCCCCGCCGCCCCCGCCGCCCCCCGCCGCCCCCGCCGCCCCCGCCGCCCCCGCCGCCCCCGCCGCACCCGCCGCCCCGCCACCCCTGCCACCCCTGCCACCCACCGCACAACGAGCGCGCATACTGTTCAAATGGAGACTTCCGCCGGGGCGGCCTCATCTCCTGGTTTTGCCCCAGAATGACTGCCCTTCGAATAGCTATAGAGAGTTCGATGCGCGCTGCAGCTCTCCCCACACACATACGGAGGTACGACAATTTCCTAACCGAGCGATAAAACGGCCATAAAATTATGCATCCTTCGGCCCGCAGTTGCCAGCTCTCGGAATGGTTATGAGAGTCCCATTAAGGGCCACTTCCGGCTGTTCCAACTGCGCCAGATTACGAGGATGGATGACGCTAATGCGGGACGGCGACACACCAAGACACCAATTAAAAAAGATTAAAAAGCAATAGATCGTTGAACGACATTAAAAGCATAATATTAGCTTCTTCTTTCTAATACATGCACGCAGAGGGAAATAATTTTTGTCGTGCCTCCAAGCACCTTGTTTTAGGTTTGAGGAAAATCAGTATTAGTCCGGTTTCTATATCGAAAATGACTTAGAGTAGAAACTCAAAAATTGAGAAGTTTTGGAGAATTCAGGGCAGATAACCAATAGTTTACCAACAGAAAAATGTTTTGCACATTTGTTGTTAACACGCAGGAAAAACGAAAAATAGAATCACGCAAAAACGTTCCGGCGTTGTATTATTGTCTTATTGCACAGGAGAATAGTTTCACAATTACTAAGATTTCGGTGTAACAGCTGTCACTATGCCACAGGCAAAATCCGCCAAGGACGATTGCACAATTACGAACTTATGTACATTCAGGATGGGTCGAGAACCTGCGTGACTATATTCATGTTCTCCAAAATGATACATTCCCCCTGGCAACCACCTTTGAGACAGAAATGCCCGGCGTCACGAGGGACAAGCAAAAAGCATTTCTCCTCCATTGAGGAATATTATTAGCTTGACGCAATTTGACATATTTTATCAACAAAATAAATAGCATGTGTTACTGGTATGAAAAATGAAAATAAAATTAGTGCCTTGCTATTTACGTCATGAGTTCAACAACTAGTTATCCTCTTTAGAATAATTCGTGTTTACTGAAACTAAAGTAGTATGTTATCTATGTATCTGTCCCCTCTGAAGAAACTGACAACTCGTGAAAACTAAATTTTAAAGGGGAGCATCATCACCCTGTGCATATTTAAAGTAATCTTCTAACCTGAATGAACAGAAAATCAACGTATACGAAGATATCCAATGATCTCAAATCATTATTATATCGTGAATAATCAGACAACTAACCTTATTTAAGTTTTTTTGTTTTATGACTTTTACAATGTTACTTTGTAAATACAGATGTATCCGTTACTCTGCAACCCGAGAGATTTTTTCCTGATTTTATAGTAATGTAGAGATTAATTAGGAGAATCCAGTACTATACTTATCTATTTTTGAGAATGAAGTTAAAAAATAAGATTATTAACAGGATTTAATGATAAATAATATAATTTCACCATGATATTCATAATTTACTTATATGAAGAATTAAATGGTTAATTTTTATGTATTTCTACACATAGAATAATTTACATTCTAATGTCTGTATCAATTGAGATTAATTGATATGAAAGGAGCAAAAATAAACGTATGAGCGTGCAATGAAGTTAACTCAATACGACAGACAACTCTGAGTAATTGAAATCTTTTATTCTTTTCTTTAACGGTAGTTTACGTTACGTGGTTGCACTATTTCTGGAAAGAATACTCGTGTATACTCACTAAAGATAATCATATTTTCGGATATCAAGATCAACGACTTTTCACACTGAAGGAGTTTCACACGCTCATTTCAGATATGCTCGAACACATTAATTATTTCTAATACGCGGGAACACCAGCGCCTTATCACTCCCACGAAGGAGCACCTCGGCCTCTCTCACTTCCGTCTCGTTGGAGCGCTGCCCACGCACTCGGGGCGAGAAAGAAAAGTGAACTCGACACGTCAGCCACGCATTCCCGGCCGAACGGATATCCATTCCCGCACGAAAGGCGGCGCGCGGCTTAATTCCAAAGCCGCTTACCGGCCGCGGGCACGCCCGTGCCGGAGCGTGGCGGGCGCGGGCGCGGCCGCAGCGCGGGCACGGGCGCCGGCACGCCGTCGCCGCCCGAAAGCGCATTACGGGAGCGGCTCCCGGCGCGGCGCGGGGCGGCCGTGCTCCGTCAACTTCATCTCCGCGCCCTTGACTCCCGCCCGGGACCCACCGTCCGAGTGAGGAGGGACCCGTGGGGAGATCCGCCCGCGGCCGGCATATTCTTAGCAGCAAAAAAGTTTGGGGATGTTTTCTTCTTGTTGTTTTTTACAACAGCGGTCTTCTGAAGAACAGCGATTAGGGAGCTCGTCTTCCACTACTGCATATAACAGCACAAATAGGATGTAATTGAAAGGAGTGATCTATGTGATTATATACAGTGGCGCACCAAGGATGTTTCCGAGGAGGAAGCTTTAGGCGTAGTGTCCAAACGACTCGTTTTATTATAAATAATTTCCATATGTGTTGAAGTTACTAGTTTTGTATACTAACGAAAATCATTCAATACAATTGAATTCCGTGTAAATAACTACAAATCAACATATAAAATAACTTTAAAGACTAAAAGTTTAAATATATTTCTTCGGCTTGGGAAGGTAGGGGTTTAGGCATCAGGAGCCCATTCTAATTTGAGTGCATCATACTGGTTACATATGTACCGTAAGAATGCATTATGAAAGTTATCATCATATCTTAGTAGAGAATAGGGTGTGGTCTTACTCTTGAAATGACTGGAGTAGGATCGAGAAGAATCAAATGGCGAAATCGAATAAGTTTCGATAAAAGCTAGCCCGAAAAGCTGATCTCTTGAGTTGCCGCGCGGCATCAAGTACATTCCCTTTGTCGGTGCGTGCAGCTCCAGGCGGAAGGGCTGCGGGGCGGCAACGCTCCTCGCCGAACGCCGTGTGGCCGGGGACAGGGCGCGGGGCGGGGCGGGGCGGGGCGGGGCGGGGCGGAGGCGGGCAAGGGGCGGGGCGCTGCGAAACGGAGGTCGCAGGCGCGGCCGGAAACGTCGCAGACGCCCCGCGCACGCAACGGAAAGCGGCGACGAGGGGAGAACATGCGTGCGGCGGCGTCAGCCTCCTTAGGCCCCGCTGATTACACGGGGCTTCACGCAGAACCCAGCTGTTGTCGATCGTGCAGCCGCCGGTGCAATGCAAGTGCATACAAAAAAGTTGCACAAAACGTACAGATTTCTCCAACAATGTCAATGTTAGCATCTTTATAAAAGGCGTCGGAAAGACGTGGTGAATTTTTTATTGCATTGAACGAAGAAAATTATATATTTCAGTTAAAACACTTATATATTAAGAGCATGTATACAATGAGTACATCATCTGTTTTCCTCTTTTAATATTTTTAGAATTCTGTTACTGAAATGACATAAAAATCAGTAGCATATGTCTGAAGTATTTTTTGCTAACGGATGCAATACACCGAACGTTGATGAGCATGCAATATTTCTGTTCACTACAAAATCAAATTACAATGCACTCAAGAGAATACATAAAACCCACATTCCAAAACGTGCTCTGGCTTGAAATTTCGTCAGCAGGAAACTGCAGCAAACAGTATAAGAAAGTGAAACATTCTTCATAGTTACAACATTGTCTTATTAAGAAGTGCAGAAAGTTCCAGTGGCGAGGAACTGCGAGGGAAGAAGGTGCAGAAGTTGGAAGAGGTGCAGCAGTCTCACCCCGCGAGCGCGCTGCTCAACAAGATTTTCGTGAGGAGCCCTTCACGAGCACTGTTCCTGTTACGTTTCTTCGCTATGCGCCCTGGCCCGGAGTGAAAACCATTTCGTGCAGTGAAGCGGGTCGCGTTCTATTGCCCTTAACGAGGGGGCGGGGGCGGGGCGCCGGGGGGGGGAGGTTGTTGAGGGCTAAGGGAGGCGGATCGAAAGAGCAAGCAGCCGCCGACGCGCACGACACAACCCCCTTCCGCCCCGCGGCCCGCCGCGGCCCGCCCGCTCCCTTTCCCCGCCCGCGCCGCGCCGCGCCCCGGCCGGTGGCGACGCCCGCGTCCCGGGCCCACCCCCGCGGCCAGAGAGCCGCGACAGCTGCGCGCGCAACCGCGCATGGGGGCGTGCGAGCCGGTCGCCCACGCACGCCTCGCTGCCTGCGTCTGCCCGGCGACGCTGCGCCCAACAGATAACACACGCGCCCCAACTTCACCAACACCAACAGGCTGCTGAGGAAAAACATGGGAGATGAGAAGGAAGTGATGGTGGATACGAAAGGGAAAGAGGAGGAGAGCAAACGGGAATAAGAAGTTCAACACTTCAATATGCTCGCAAAGAATAAGAGAGCAACTTATTGTAAAAATGAAATGGAGCAATATTGAAGGAACTTGTTGTATAAATGGAAAGGGTGGAACTGCGAGTGTTGTATGTTCTCTTGAAAGACAAACGCGACAAAGTTATCAGTTCATTGCAACGTCGAAGGACATCTACCCAATACTCCATTGACCTACAGGAAGAGGAGTCGCGACAGATGGTCTCCACGGAGGCGGAAGCACAAAAAAACAGAGGTGTCCAACGTTCTCAGTGGTATTAAGCGCCGCAGAGACATCGCAGGAACAGCAGCAACCCGGGAGGCAAGAGCTCGCATGGCTTTCGCCCGCAGGCGGCGGGAATATGACAGCCAGCAGTGGGGGCGGGCGAGTCTGCTGACCAGGGCCCAAGCTCACGGTGTGGCAGTGGCGCGAGACGGCCGGCGAGGGGGAAGGGGGGCAGGACGGGAGGGCGAGTCCAAACCAAGCAACTTCCGCCGCCGACCGCTGGCGCCCACGCCGCCGCCGCCCCTGATGCCGGACGCCTGTTCCGGAAGTGTCAGCGCGACCCTCGTCAACCGGCAGTTAGTGAATTAAGGCCACACACGATTCCGCGCCCGATGAACGCCGATAATTTATGCAAACGCGACTGAAACGGACGGAGGAAGGAACATACGCAGCGGCGACAATAACAAGGCTATAAACAGATGCATATTCATGAGAAACCCACTAAAATCAAGTCTGGCAGCAACGTTTTGAAGTTCGTTATTATTTCCCCATTCCATTTCACACAAGCGTTACCCATTTCTCCAGACATTGTTGCTGGAAATTTCATATACCGTTCGTTTCAAAAGTCTTTGTCTTGTGTTATGTGAGAATGAATTATGTTTATAGATGCATATGAACACCAACGCATCAAAAACAGCGGGTATAATTTTCATGACGCCGGAGATAACAGTCCGCATTAAATATTTTCCTCATAACGTGTGCGATACAACAACGCTCCGACCGATACTAATCCACCTTCTATCTCTATGCAAACATTCCACTCTCTCTGGCATGTAAACGTGCAACACGTCCGAAGCAAATCCAACGGTTCAGCCGAAATATATTGTTGATTACTTTTTGGAAATGCCATTGGAGACCCAATGCAGATAGGAAAGTTTACGGCGAAACGCTGATGCATAGTGCAATAAAAACGTATTCACTAATTCTTTTAATGATTTTAAAATCAGAGACCAGAAACCTTCTTTTACAATATTCGCTGGGGTATCACATATCCCATGCCAAATAAAACCAAATGTTTTATCTAATTTGTAGAATTGTTTTGTTTTTTGTCTAACACATCGCATTCACGAACAAATTGTTTCACCTTTATGGGGCGCTAACGACTTCAACTTGTGTTATGAACTTCACAGAGGCATTGGCTTTTGTGCCCGTTTCAAGCCCATCTGCGAATACTTTCATTTGTCTGGTTTGCATACCGCGTTAGCGCATGTGTTTTCCACTATATTTTAACACATTCAAAGCAACGAAATCAGACCTATTTAGCCTGGGCTACCCCGGGCGGGTACAGTCATTTGTGCTATAATACTATTTATCCGGCGAACGCAGTATCACAGCGCTCCCGTGGGCGGGAATGGTACGACAGAGCGCGGTCGGGGCAACACGGTTAGGAATGGTGTCGTGACGTTGATGGTGTTGACGGTGATAGTGACGGTGAAACTGACGGTAGCGATCAGTGACGGTGATGAGGACGGTAATGGTGACGGTGATTGTGCTGGTGGCGGTGATGCGAGGGTGATGGTGACTGATGGTGACGTCGCCGCAGCAACATATTGCCGCGAGGGGTGCAGGACATGGGGCGTGAGTTGGGGCGCGGAGCGGGGGCCGGAGGCCGGGACGGGGCCGCGGGCGGCAGCGGCGGTTCGCTGAGCGGCAGCAAGGCCGCCTGAAGAGATGGCAGGGGCTGATGCGGCGCTCGGGATGCTGCTAGTGGAGAAGAGTGCCGGCGAGTTCGACACTGGCACCAAAATGCGAATGGAACGACGCGGGGGGTCCGGGGCACAGCGGAAAGGAAGATGAACGGCACAAACTATACACAGAGAAGCATCGCTGCTGAGATTTTAACGACATTGATGGAACTAGATCTTAACTGGGGAGCACTGTCACACTATGCCAACGGAAAAGCAGAATACTGTGATAATGAACGATTGGCCCAAGAAGGAATAAAGGCTAACACTAGGAATTTTGACATGGGAGGGACAGGAGCCACGTCCCAATGAAGGAAAAGTACAATGTATCAATGGGATGCGATCGATTGCACTTAGTCTGATCTGGCAGATCACAGAGGCCGCATGGCGGGTCTCGGGGCCTCGTGACAATCGCTTAGCGGGCAGTAACGCGGGACCCGCGCTGCAGATACCATGGCAGTGGCGGAGTAGCGGCCGGGCGGGGCGGGGGCGCGGGCGGGGCAGAGCCGCGCGGCAGACTCCATGGCAGCGGCGGGGCGGAGGAGGAAGCGGAGCGACTCCGCGCGCGGGGGGGGGGGGCTGGGGGGGGCGGAGCCGGCGGAGCGGAGCGGATTAGTGCACCGCCGCGCCATTGCACCGGGACGCACGAGGTTATTGATGAAGGCAACTGTTGCGGTCGAGAGCAACCGTTGGCCAGTCACCTCGCTCGTTCACTCACGTCTATCAAGGACACGAGTTTCTGACCGTTCTTTATCGTCATATTACGGAGCACCACGCGACTCACGCAGCCATGCGGTTCTCTGTCGGCTGGCATAAAATGTGACCTTTCCCACGCCAAGGGAAAGCTATCAGCTCAACGCAGGTGGGTAATTACATCGCGATGATCTGAGGATTTGCTTATTGAAGTGCTGGTTAATGTTCGAACAATACGATCACGCGATCATTAATGCTCGTGACACACCTGTTCGGTACGAACAGACTGCGCCAGCGATATCGGCGTTTCTCCGCCAGACCTCGTTGCACCTGGGTCCGCAAATTACGGACACAACTAACCGAAATTGAACAAAGGGAATAGGCAGAACAAAGTAACGTCCTGTGTGCAACGAAGGCAGACAGGAAGTTGCACAACACCGACTTGTAGACGGTTCGCCACTCGACGGGTGACTCATCGATGGCCAGCAGCAGCGGGCAGAGAGCGAAGAGCGTGGAGCGTGGAGCGTGCCTCCGCCCACGTCCCCGCGCCGCACGGTGCGTTTCGACAGTGGGTGGGCGGGGAGGGGAAGGCCAGTGCGAGGAGGAGCTCAAACGCCGGTAGCTTGATGAGGGTCACCAACCGAAGCCCCAGTAGTTGTCGGCCTGCCTTCGAGTTCCAAACCACCGAGATGGGTGGATTCTCAAATTCACCCTATTCTAATAAGTTCACAATATTTGTTCAATTTATTATTTCTTCATCAATCCCCTGAGCTAATTGTTCTGAGATATATATCTTCTTCGAGCAGATGCGAGAAAATGTTTATAAACAATCAGCAATATACCTGATCGTGCACATGCTACTAATGATGGACGTCTTTTGCCAAAAGTAAGTGTTCGAATATTCAGAGAATTATTAACGTCACTCAGAATCTGAAATGCGCTATGACATTTCAATGTACAGGTCATATTCCCATCACGGGATACTAAATACTGCACCAACACAACGCCTTCCTCCAATCAACGTCGATCAATTCTTCTTAGAACGAAATTCCAACACAGAAAAAGAATGTCACAATCCGGACAAAAATACAGCATCTCAGAGGAAGTCGTTGCCAGTCTGCAGAATAGACGAACGCATTTTCCATTAACGACAAAGAAACATCTTCCAAGAAACCAGTTTTGACGTCACGCGAGCAACAGAAGAGCGATCTTCGAGGCGACGACGCGCAAAGCAAGAGAGCGGCCGACGCGGCAACGCTCCGTGGAGGGCGGAGCGGGGATCGGGGTGCGTGGCGCGGAGCCCGGCGCGCGGGGGCGGGGCGGGGCGGGGCGGGGCGGGGCAGGGCGGGGCGGGGCGGGCGGCGGCAGTGGGCGCCCGCTGAGCTGCGGGCTTAGCGTCCCGCGCGGCTAACGAATATATATTCATTTACAGCGCTCCCGCCAGCTCATGTTTTAAAACTACGTCTATGATGTAATATTTGTTATTTACAGTCGACTATAAGCCCGCTGGGTTTGGCGGGAGCAACCTGCGGTTAAGCTCCGCACCGCGTGAACCGCGGCGTACGCCGACTGGCGCGGAGGCGGGGTCGCCGCCAGACGGTACGGCCCGTGCGGCCGATTATAATCCCTCGAGCGGTAATCAAGGAACGCATTTTTTCACGGCACCCACCAGCAGAGGGGAAAAAAGGTAAATTTTTCTCGTGTCGATTCAAGCAAAACCGCGATATCAACACAGAAAAGCCGCTCGGCAGTACTCTGCCCCTCTCCGCCGCCGCCCCGCGAAAAAATATTTATATTCCGACGAGTAATATCAAAGAGGCAATTTGTTGATATTTATATGTTACCAAAAATTTCACTTCAACCCGCAGCGGAAATTATCGACGAGTTTGCGTGCGCGAGTTAATTGGATCTGTTAGCGGCTAACGAGAATCCGACGTGTACTGACCGTGAGGCCGTATCGCCGGATGAGCCGTGGCGCACGGATTGCCTCCGTATCGCAGCGGACACGGCCCGGGCCAGATAGCAGCCCCACCGGGCGGCGGGCGGCAGGCGGCGGGCGAGCGGCCGGGCGATGCCGCGTTCGCCATCGGATCACCCGCCCTTTATTGTAAGCCCTTCCATCCGCCCAGCGCGCTGTTTGCTCGCTTCCGCCCCCGCCGCCCCCGGCGCCTCCGCCGCCGTGGCCTCCGCCACCAATATTTGCGCGCGAGGTGATGACTGCGGCCGGCCGGCCGCGCTGTTGGCCAGGGCCCGGCAATCGCCCGAGCGGCGGTGATCGAGTGCCGCTGGAGACGTCTGCGGGGATGAAGGATACTGTGAGAGATGGCACTGCGCGTTTGGTGGTTGGAACTGTGGCTAAGGCGAGTAGTGTTCATCTGTACTCCCTAATGTTAATAAAGCTATATAATAATGGAAACGTTGATGGTTGCTAGAGTGACAACGCAGAGATGGAAAATGGAGATTGCAATGGCGACAAGTTTCGTTGTTAATAATATACAAGCGGTAATAGAGAAAACAGATTTGAATGGACTGTTACAACAAAAAGGCAGGCTGGAGAAAGGAGAGAGAAAGAATCACCTAACGCATGTTTGGCGTATCATGTGATATAGGAGACGCGATGGAGCTTTCTAGAGCTAACGGGAGCGAAAACACGTTGGAAACGCATTGGGGAGAGCGAAGAAATAGGTAGGTAGCACACCAGAACTGTCGGGAGGGAGGGCACTGCTGCCAGCAGAGGCAATGCGAGAAGGTAGCACATGGGAATGAGTTAATTTTTCAGGTGTCGCTTCCGACTGAAATCTTGGGCGATATTTGATTCCATTCAAACGTCACAGGCAAACTAACCCAGTAACTCTTCGTTCGATAACAATGGAACCAAAACGAGACTTTTGCTTCTCCCTGGGTGTAAATTCTCTGACTCACTGAAGGATATCTAAAGGTTTAATTTTTTCACACTTGCCTATACAGTCAATAGCCTTTATATATTTTAAGGAAAAGACTATATTTTCTAAGAGAAATTGTTTTTATTTAGAAACCATTGCATTCAGCTATAGGTACGTAGGCTATGGTTACGTCATCTATGGTATTCAGCTATAATTACGTAGCTCGAATTCCTTATGAACACTTCAGAAGTGCATGTTATGGAGGACTTTTCCAAGTTGTAGGCATTGATATAAAAAAGAATCGCACCACAAGCGTCCGAAACCGCTAATTTCTTCTTTAAAATCAGACATCAAAAGGTGGCAAACTCCAACCATAAATATTCGCGTGCTGTCGACATACGCATCCAAATTTCAGTTTATCTCGCTTAGCAGTGGATGAACTAAATGGAAACATACGCGCGGCGGGATTTTCGGGGGCCGAGCGCGTCCCGCTTCGCCCGCTGCCGAACGCTTAAATCACAAGACGTCGGAGGCCGAAATACGGCAAACCGCAATGCGCGCCACGAATCACAGCGAATCGGGGCTTTTTCGCGTAATCTGCGATGTCTGTGGTAGCGACCACGATACTGGACATCAGATCGTATTTTTTCCAGCTCTAATTTTCGTTCTCGTTCACCCAAAAATTTGAAATTTCGGAGGAGATTCCAGACGCGTCTGAGTACGAACCGATGAAAAAAGGATTTATAATGGCCCTGTAAGTTGATTGTGAAAAACGAATTTACCTGAATTTCACTGCGTTGATCTGATGACATAATATACAACTTGACAACTGTATTCAATTCTCCTTTTAGGGTAACGAATTTGCATTAGTGAAGTAAAACTACGTTAATGTTTCAATTTAAGTAAATGTAGTTTTGAAAAAGTCTATTCCACTATAAGCGCATAAAAAATTTACCAGATAGCAATTAGTGAAAAAAAAATTTAAGCGAGATCTCTTTTGAGTTTAAGTCACTCATAATTCATACAGAAAATGAATGTCTCTTAGTTAAAGAGTTACGTCAGAAGAACTCCATTAAAGTGGTTCCATGTAACTTTTCCATCACAGAATGTCCTTATTGGAAATATGCATTTAATCTAAACACATTTCATTGTGAGACCAATTACTATTTCATTGGGGTAACAAAACTGTTACTTTAATTCTCGTGAAAAAGGTGTTGGAAGTACACTTAGCTGAAGTCATAACTAGAGACTTGGAGACTCTCAGGCAACGCGATAATGGCACCTCTCTCTTTATTGTTTCTTACAATCTAATCACTTTTTATAAGTGATTAGTTAAATATAGTTGTGGTTTCATCATTTTCTTAATAATTAAAGGAACTTACGTTAATACACTTTAATGGAATGGAAAAAAATCGAAAAATCTCTCGATGTTATTTCAATGAATTTAGGTAAAGGTATAAAAACTTGAAAAAACAAAGACACGAAACAGGTAATGAATAATCTCATTCGTTTTGTCAATTTTTTATTATGCTGAATCCTACGAAAGAGTGAAAATTTAAATTGAAAATTGAAAAAAATAATAATAATGTTAGCCAAGTTTATTTTTCTATTAAAAAAACAAAAATGTCCAATACATAATAGTTGTACTACAACAGCACGTATTTTCTCGCATTATTTTAAACTTCCGCATTTTTCTAAAATTCAGAGAGTTTAATGAAAATACGACCTTCGCCATTTTTAAGCAGCCTTTGCACTACCTTAGGAAGGAATTGAAGGAAACATTTGTAGCTATTTTTGAAAAAAAAAAGATTTTTATATAAATTGCCTTTCTGTAAGTAAAAATTACGCGGTCATTCATATTTTCGAAAAGATTTCCGTACTTTAATTAAAGATTGGCTTTGAAGAAAAGATTTCATTAAAGAAAATATCTTTGTCTCCAATATTGAAGTTGTAGGAAGTTGCCGAATTTCTTTTGAATTTTTGCAACTGTCCAAAGGTTGGTTGGTTGGTGATTCCAGGCGCGTCAACAGCTTAGGTCATTAATTCCGTAAGTGTAGCGCATGTCTTTTGCTAGAGAGATGACGGTGAACTTCCCCCGCTGGATGGCGAGATCCGACGCCGACCTACCGTCGCCTAGCGGGGTTACACCCTAACCAGGACTCTCCCTCCAGCGGGGCACCGCCCCAGCCGCGACCAGATCTAAGCTCCCGACCGGTCTCCCGGGATATGTGGTAGTGTAGTGCATGTTAGTGTAAGTGTGTGTGTAAGGGGAGAGGATAGGACTAGGAAGGAAAGATCGCAGGCGGTCCGTGGCCCGTTTGTTAGGGTACTGCTCCGGCATTCGCCTGGATCGCAAAACTACCGATCAGAGCAGCCGGCCGCTAGAATTCTCCTCCAGACAGCGACTGAATTCGACCGAGCTGAAAAGCTAGTATCGAAAATCCTGCCGCCGTCAGGACTCGAACCTAGGACCTCCCGGTCAGAGGCGCTGCAGTGACATCAGTTGATGCACTGAGCAACTGCTCCCAATTGTCCAAAATACAGAGTGTTGAACAAAATGAGACCGGCATCATTTTAAACGTCCTTTGTTCTATCGGAGAAAATGATAGTATGTAGTAAAGAGAAAATAATAATAGGCTACTTTCAATTGGGGACCTCCTAAGCGCGAGGAGCAGAGGTATGTCCCGGGTGCCTGGTGGTAGTGATGGCCCTTCACTTTGTGCAACAGTCATAACCCATTCAACAGTATTCTATCATAAACTGCTAGGTTTGATCAGAAGGTAAAGGAAAAACCACCTTCTCTGGTCACAAATACGTCGAATATAAAACGTCTCCGATTTATTTCCAAGAAAAGCGTTGGTGCATAACGTCGAGATCGATACGTTGATTGTTTTCAGACTCACAAATACGAATCGTTGAGACACCAGAATCCGCATATCGTGTAAATAATGCCTAAGTAGTATAAATTGATTTTTCGTTGTAAAGCCGTTACTTTCTACGCAATCCATTTATGCGGCGTATCTCTCAGACTTTGTATGGTAACAGACCCCAATTGAGAGAACCAAAAACCAGAACTCAATAAAGGTTTCATAATCAGTTTCTTTTTGCGTTCTGCAGCCGATGGCCGTCCGCCTCGGGCCTTCTGAATTTGACGTCCACCGCACTCTGATCTCGCGGAACATGTCCCAAGTAGCGGAAGCTGCTTCTGCTCCGTTTGGGCAAACTTCCGCCACCCGTCACAGAGTACTGTCGGTTGCCATCCGTTATTGTGTACGCACGGCATTTACGGGAATGAAACGCACAACCAGCGGTGGCGTTTGCGAGACAAAGCGTTTAATTCCGAAACACCTTCTCCATGCCGCGCAGCTCGTCAGCGTAATGTTCAGCGCGCTGTAATTGAAGCGCGTGTTCGGGCTACAGGCTGCGGTCTGCTGCTCTGGGCACCTTGGCAGTGATACGTATTTGAATGCAATATTGCGATTTCACACATTCCAAAGGTATTTGAATGTGGAATTGTAATAAACACTCCTGTTTGTTCAAAGTTCTATGGAGTAGACATGGTCGCATCTCATGCAATGTTAATCGTCCCATAAATAATCAAGATAACTGAATACTTCAACGAACCTTTGACTTCCCAGAATATAACAGTAAAATTACATGTTTTAACGATTTCTCAGAACATTAAATAAGAAAAAGAAGACAATTGGCTAATTTCATGACGGCATTCCATGTACCTGCATCATTTTTCAAACAATTATATTTAATTGGCATCTTAAAAACGCTATATAGTACAGCCATAAATGCATTTAGATAATTGTAAATAATATTTAATTAAAGCTTTGTCTTTATATCTGTATAAATATTTACAAAACAATCTATTTCATCCGACTCACCACACACCCAAAAAATATGATCATAAAATAAGGAATATACAGAGTGAAATTTGTATAAAAATAATTTTGGATTTCCCACCAATTGATAAGTCATAAATTCCGATGCAGCCAAATACTGAAAATAGAATTTTTAAAATCATGTCCCTTCATTTTATCGAATTTCTAATTTTTCGCCCCAAAATATCACAAAGGAAACTTTTTAATTTAACGATTTCCAACATTTATCCATTTACATACTAGATAATAATATAACAAAGATTGTGTGTGCAGTGAAATTTCAATGTCTTTCTTATATGACATTAAAATAACGTTCAAAAAATGACAAACACTGTATTACATGAGAAACTCGTGGAGGGATCCGTTGCCATACAGAAGTTGTTCCCTTGCCATACAGAAAGAAAAGAAGCTTAAAAACCGCTTATGGACAAAACCCTCGCAGATTACAAACAGAGCACACAGTTTACTGAAAGCTT
This sequence comes from Teleogryllus oceanicus, assembly GCA_964035755.1. Taxonomy (NCBI): domain Eukaryota; kingdom Metazoa; phylum Arthropoda; class Insecta; order Orthoptera; family Gryllidae; genus Teleogryllus; species Teleogryllus oceanicus. The sequence goes on from CAXIVR010000001.1 coordinate 132,465,836, forward strand.
CAAAGGACGTGGCCGCTTACAGGGTCGTAAGGCACTACAGTGAGATAATATTGAGGTCTGAGTCATGCTTAATAATGGTAGACTGAACATGGCAGATTTTACGAGTAATTCTCGGAAAAACATACTGCAATGTCACAGGAATTCTTTATAAAAGCAGCTACAATGAAATTTAATAATATAATTAGACGGATCAACGAATTTAGGAAAAACATTCTACGTACCTCATTTCCTGTTCTGCATCAGAGTGCTTTGCAACATGAGGAGGTTACAAATATTCAATTATGTTGTTTGTTATGCGGGAAGCAACATTTCGTGTTTATGTCACGGTGGCAGTTTATTTTAGGAAAAAAAAAGTTATTCATTCTAAATTTAAAAACATCTATTCTCTTTCACTATTTTTTCTCGATCATTTGAATCACTACGTAATTATTAATGCGAGTGCCTTGAGGTTTGAGTGTCGTTTCTTCTTTTAAGAGATTGACAGGTTAACTGCAACAAATGGGTACATTGTTCCCAAGACTACAGTACAGGAACAAAATAAAACTACTTAACATCCGAGATTCCGATTGAATTATACGACCCACGCTGGTAAAGAGGAAATACACGACTTGAATTTCATTTGTAAAAATTCTTTGAGCCGTAGCTTCGAGTGGGATAGTCGCACCAGAGTCAATATATTGCTCGCCATCAGGCGTATTCTGTTCCAGCAAATATTCCGTTCGGCGTTGAACGTAGTGCAGCCAGCACCAATTTCCCCACACGGCACACGGCGAAGGCTACCTGCGAAGAGGCTGCCAGTAACCCCCCGGTACCTGGCACGGAGAAGCTCGTCGTGCCCAGAACGGAAGCTGGATTGACTCACAAATATGCAAAGTTCAGAACTTCTACCACGGGAATGTTCGCCGGAAGACGACCCCCGATCACAATCGCACCTCCCAACTTGGCGAACTTGGGAAGCACGCGCGGGGTGCGGGGTGAGGGAACATGGCGGGGAGGAGCGGGAGCGACGCGCGGGGCGGCACGGAAAAGGGAGGCAACGGGAGGCCAGAGGAGAAGAGGCGCCTAAAAGGACTGGCCTTCGTGGCCGTGGCCGCCGCCGCCGCAGCCTTCGCCCTACCGCAACCTCCCCCCCCCCGCCCCACCCACACTACCAGCTAACTTTTGACGAATGCTCAGGAATCGCGCGGCCGCTCTTCCGTTCACACCACCACCTACCTTTTGCAAGAAACAAGTACACGAAGTGAAGCAAACAGCGGGAGGAAAAGTTCAGTTCAAGTGGAGAATCCGGCTCAAGTTAGAAGCATTTGAACTCGCTTCGCATAGATTCTTGGCATTGTGCTAACTTCAACTATACTTAAAAACAGCATACCGTGCTTGAAAAAATGCACTACACGTGTTTCCGACGCCGTACGGACCAAAGGGATGCAGTATTTACTTGGACTTCACGTCATTTCAGAGGTATTCCATTCGCGAGCTCGGGCCTCGCACGAGCTATCACGAAAACACATAGCAATTCCTAACAAGTGACCGAACGCGGTAGCCGCAACAACACTTTTCGAGCGTTTCCGAGCAGTTTGCAGAGCTGCTCGAGCGGAGTGGCAGCCAGGGCCGCTCGCAAGCGGAGAGGTCACGAAAGAGCTCCCGGGGAATTCCGCTAGCGACGCGCCTTCGTCGCCTGCAGCCGCGCGCACCCGCCACACGCCGCGCTCGCCACTCCCAAGCATTAAGGCGGCTCCACACATTCGGCATTCGCCGAGCAGCGAGCTCCTGCGCGCTCGATCCCGAACAGCAGATGAGTTCGGCAAATGTTCGTTTCCTCTCATGAAAAGACTCTCTTCAAACCTTCCTCTCCCCAAAAGACCGCCACACGGTGGGTACGACGAGGACCGAATGTTCGTCACTAGACAAATAGCAGGCAGCTCATCCACACTACATGGAATTCGGAGAGCGATAGCTCGCAACCTGCAATTCGGCGAGCGGTACCTCGCTACTTGCCGGATAACAAATGTGTAGAGCCGCCTTTAGAGTCCCTAAATAAAGAGAGTAGAGCAACTGAGCAGCCACTACCATTTAATATCCGTTCACCCGATAACCCCGCCAGACAGCATTCAGGAGAATGATACCAATCGAAAGCAATATGGAGAGTTTCGGGTATATTATAGTTGGTTTTTGGTAGAATGGTGGATCCCTACTCACCCACAATGCCGCACAGTTCAATTAGATATAAAATGGCGGAATCAGTAGCACAAAAGGATGCGCTACTCTCCGTATATATGGACTCTACGAAGCATGACGCTCAGATGGAAGCAATAAGACCCAATTGGACCAATTGGCAATAAGACCAATGCTTCTTTTCGGCGAACGATTCCGCAGTTTTAAGGAATGCGCGCATGCGCAGCGTATCTTCTGGAACTTGAGACGTACTACTGCGCATGCGCGCATTCCTTAAAACTGCGGAATCGTTCGTCAAAAAGAAGCGTGTCATTTGGGTTTAATTGTAGCATCATGAGTGGGAGTTCCAAAATGAAAATTCTGCACTTCACAATTTTGTTCTGTACTTCACTCACATTCATCCTCAGCGTTACAGCAGGTATGAGTTAACGAATGATGATTGGGGAAGATTTGGTGTTCGTGGTGAATTTCCAGGGCCATCTACGCCACAGTATCAAGGTGAAAACATCCACGTGGGAATCGAATTCACAGCCTTTCGTTCTGCACAAAGCGGTTGCCGCCCGCAATTTAAGCACTATGTGGGTTAGCTTACTACGATACTTGTGCAAAAAAGTATGTTTCCTTTCACTTCCAAAAGTCGTAGTCTTATATATTAATTAAATGTATATTTTAAAAAAGATATTTAAACTTTAAGGAATACTGACACAACATTAAGAACTTTTAAATACTTTCTTGTTCTGCCTGCACGTCTGTCTCAAGTCTGAAACAACCCGACGGCAGGCAGATAGCATTACAGCTCAGAAATCTTGAGAATTAAGCTGAGTTTTTCTCTTGAATTTCCCTTCCGGTATGTCCCAAACGCAAGAATGTAATCGTTACTTCTGATACTTGTTATGTACTGGTAATGGTTATTTTCATATTTCAGTTTGTTCTCGTGCTTCTACGTTTCTTCGTGAGAAACAAAACTCATTCCTAAGATTTTTCAGGCTGTTCCATAAAAATATAATACTTGTTTTTCGGCATGATTTTTTATCGTCGGGGTGGGACGGGCTAGGACGAGCGAGGCAGGGCAGGGCGGGGAAGGGCGGGGCTGTGGGGCGGGCAGGGCCGGAGAGGTCGGGGACTGGCGGTTTGGAGCGAAGGGGTGGAGCTCGAGGAGGCGCAGCATGCATCACGTACGCCGGCGGCGGGGTCCACACTTAAAATTTACGTCAACTCCCTCGCGTCGCTTTCCATTAAAGTGGCACCCGCCGCCGGAGACCTTCCTGCGCGCGGTGCTTACAACGGGCGGACACAAAAGGCCCGCGCCAAGGCATTAAACAGTTAAAAAGGCTTCCTTTCAGAATTTCCTCCGAGCTACGTTTAAAACACGCTTTATGTAAAGGAGGTATGCGGCTTTCTCGAAAGAAAAAAAAAAGAAAATACTGCCGTGTCGCGCGGGTGTGGCACCCTTCGTTCGTTCGGTTGCCACGTGAATGCTCGGCGGAGGCCTCGACCGCAGGCAGGGAGGTGGCGCGGCCGCGCGGGGCTTTGAATCCAGAACCTTCTGAAAAATTCGGCTCGTGAATTATGGGTTTGACCCGGGGTGTCTTTCGCTCCCGCCGGCAGTAGCAGTTGCAGCAGCGGAGATGACGGGATGTCGAGAAAGCGAGGTGACTGAACGCACGGGTGGATACACCAGGCTGAGAGATCGAGAGAAATAGCTGAGAGGTTGGCGATACCGAAGCAGTAAGATGATGGTGGCAGTTGTGAAATGGGAGGAAGAAGGAGGGTGTCGGGGAGGCCTCGAAGGTGAGAGGCTTGACGCAGTTCCCGTGGCGGAGAGCGAGAAGGGGAGGGGGGTGGCGGCGTCGTGGCGCCAGTAGAACGCCTCATCCCTGAAAGCCGCAACATCCGTCAGTGACAGAGCGCGCGCGTTGGCGCGGCGTGGCGTGGCGTGGCTTGGCGCGGGTCGGCGGAGACGGTGGGTCGGCGTGGCTGTCGGGCGCCGGTGCCGGGCTGCACCTGGCAGGCGGCGCGGCGCCTGTTGGTGTGGGTATGGGTGTGGGGGGGCGTGGGGGGGCGGGGCGGGGCCAGCGCGAGGGCTGCGCAACTTCCACTTGCGGAGGGAGGCGGGCAGCGCGGCCACTGGCGCGGACGGGCGCCGGCCGCGCGAGACGACGTCGGCCGCTGCTGGAGATGGCGCGGCGCCGAGGCGCAACGCGGGGCGCGAGCATGCCGCTCGCTTCCCCAGGCGCAGGCGAAGGAGGAGGAGGAGGCAGGGAGGGCAGAAGCCCAGGTCACGTCTAACAAAGAGAACGAACCGCCAGAGAAAGCCAAACAGTGAAGAAGAATACAGCGAAAAAAAGAAAAACTCATAAATAACAATGCGCAACGAAAAAATGCACAAAACAGAGAACGACAAAGGCGGTGAGATGGTGTCAAGAAAATAAATGGTGAAATCGAGACGAAAAGAGTATATTAGGGGAGTGAACCCAAGTGCAAAAATAGCAGCAAAGCGAACACTGAAGGAAAGAGAAGGTAGGGAAAACAAGATATAGAGAATCGATGGGAGACCAAAGAGTGGCGCAGGGATGGGATGGGAGGGGAGGGGTGATTGAGTTGGGCGCAGGGCGGGCAGGTGAAAGGGCCTGCGCCGCGGGGGTGGGCAGTGGCAGGCGGCTGCTGTGTGCGAAGAATCGCCACGGAGCGCAAGTTGTCGCCCGCGCCCCCGCTGAAGTTGGCCACGGCCTGTCCAGCGGCCGGAAACGGATGGTGGTCGGACTGATGTCGCACACTCGAACGATCGGAGTACTGAAGTTCGCTCCGCGTCACGCTTCGAAGGATAAAGCTCAAAATTTGCCTTATAATACGTTATGCTGAATGAGTTTGTCGGCATTTGTTGTGGTAGCATTTACTATCTCAGAGCGAGGCAGTGGCTTATTCTATCAAGTTACTGGGAATTTGGAACTATTTAGTATGAAATAGAAGCTTTTTGAAGTGCATCGGGACAGAAATATACGAAAGCATTTCAGCATGTTTATTGAATCATACTTCGGAAAGAGAAATATCACTTAAATAAATTCATTTCATCGTCGCTGATACGCCAAATAATAACTGCGCTTCATATTTATCCACGTGTGAATAGAAATCTGAAAAACTTATGAGAAGATCATTGTCACGACCCTCGAATATTACGGGACGTTAGGCTGTTAATAGAGACTTTGTGCACGCCATTACGGGCATCACTATCGATCTTCTGCGCATGCCCAGATGCACTAAATTGATTCGAAACTTGAACTGTGCATGACAGAACTTTAACGTTCGAGGGTGCACAAACTCCCTTTTATGGCAATAGAAAACGGTACTAGGCTAGATGCCAAGGTGCCAGGCTAGACGAGCGGAAAGAATACACAGACTCGGCGAGTAGCAAGGCACGTGGAAGGCAAATGAACATCTAAACTGCAAAGTAACGCATCTCCAAAACAAACAAATTTTCAGGAAACGGAAAGTATTAAAATTCAACCTCATGGTTCGAGATAGGATTCAATGGTCTTCGGATACCTTTTCACATCGGAGAAACGCCATTTTTAACACAATATTTGGCAGCATAACGGAAACGCTTCATAAGAACGTGTTGATATGTAAAACAAGAAAAACAAACGGAAACGTAGACAAGTCAGTTTGGAAATCAATGGGTACAGATGGAAGAAGGTCGCTCACGATAAGCTGGGGGTGACGGAACGGATTGTCCAAAGCGAAGGGCGCAGATGGCGCCAGGCAGTGGGTCGGTGACGCCTCCAGCGCCGCCGCCGCCACCGCGACACGAGAAGCGAATTATCCCGGCGGGCGCGGGGAGCCGCGGCGGCGGAGGCGGGGTGTGGGCGGGATGGGGGCGGCGCAGTGCGAGTGTGAGCGACGTGTGGGCCCCCCCGCAAGACGGGGGCGGCGGCCCGCGCCACGCCCCCCCCCCACCCATCACGCACCCCTGCCGCCCCCGCCCCGCCCCCGGCGAGGTGCGACTTGATGGCACCTCCTTATACTCGCGGGGGCCGCACCCACTCGGAGCTGCTGCTGCTGCTGCTGCTTGCCTTAACCTCGTTCACGCCACCTTGCTTCACTGTCTGGGTTTGCTGGAGACACTCGTTGCTCTACGTCACATTGTACCTCTTAAGCACATTAGTCTCTTTGGATTTTCCTATCACTTTGTTTTTGTTCTCTTCCCTAGTTCCATTTGCACAGCTTTTTGTCTTGATCTCCAGGTCATACTTTTTGCCACATGTTTTGCATTTAATCTTTAAATTTTTTGTCGTCAGCGTTTCGTCAGCGTTCCCTTGCATTTCCTGTTTTCACGGCCATTTTTTCCCTTTCCGACTAACAAGTGAACGTGCAAAGTTCCAGCCTACGGCCTTCCACGTGTCTCCTCGTCTTCCTCGTGCCTCCTCTGCTTCCGCAGCCGCGTCTCCCTCGGAGTGTCCTGCGCCTAAGCCGACACGCCTGTCTTCACCCGGAGCGGCCCTTTCCATCCACGTCGGCCCAACTCGGGCCGCGCTCCCCGCCGCGCCGCGACCTCCGCGCTGCCGGCGTCGGCGCCACACCGACTTCCGCACAAGCAGCCGCAGACGCCGCAGCGGGCAACGCCCCCCGGGCCCCCGCGCGGCCTCCCCCCCCCCCCCGGACATCCTCCCCCCCGCCCCCCCTGGGGCAAAACCCGGGCACCTGCGACGCTGTCGCCATCCGCGCCTCTGCGGAGCTCACAATCAACTTCTCCACCCCGCTACCTCTCTCTGGAGATGGCAAAACATCGGTTTTTTAAACATTGCTATTTTGCACCAGAAACATCGATATATTAACATCGATGTTTTGTTTTCGATGAGTTTTTTTACATCGATATATTTTTCCAAAAACATCGATGTTTTAAAAAACATTTGCTATCTTTTTCGATGATTTTGTACATGGTAATATCGTTAAACTGCACTTCAAACCTTGTCTGTACAGAGTATTGATTAGAAAACTAAGGTGACAGAGTGTATTAAGGCAGAATATACTTCCAACTAATATTTACATTAATATGTATTAGATACAGGAATTTTTACTTCGAATGTTTTTGAATAAAAGTGAATAAATGGTATAACAGCAAAACTCAATATCTTTTATTTTTTATTTCCTTCTTTACATTGGATAAACATTATTATTAAAATATTACTAATACGTGACCAAACAATAAAATATGCTGGTATTTCATTTAAAGACTAATTTAAAATGGAAAGAGGATGGGAAAATACCATGTTTTATCCTATTTTAAACATCAGTGTTTTCAACGACATCGAAAACCTTTTGGCGATGTATCGAAATATCGATCTTTGCTAACATTTGCCATCACTACCTCCAACACAATCACCGCCACCGCCACAGACGTCATGCCGAGCGCATGTGCTAGTGGCCTCCCTGCTCAGGAGCTGAGAAGTACCCCGCCGCCAAATGGCAGGCGCGGAGTTTGATAAAACCACACATTACACGCGGCCAAATTCCGCTCGCGGCGCGTGAAGGAGGAGGCGGCGGAGGCAGAGGCGAGCGGCGGGGCGCGGCCGGGGCCACGGTGGCTCGCTCGCAGAGCGGGCGCCTGTGGCAGCCAAGGCGTCAATTGCAGAGGCCATGACGCTGCCGCTTGACTGGCAACTAATGCGACGGTGGACGGTGGTGGAATAGAGGATTCAGAGCCTACTGCCAATCGGAGAAATATAATAGGGCAAACTCGGGATAGAGGCTGCGAAGCTTTGTTAATTATGTCTGTACATATCACATGCTGAGTAACAATACTTTTCAGACTTCATATTTCGGAAGAATAAGATACACGAAGTTTGTTGTTCAATTCCAAATTTTCGTAACTTTTCATCTGCATTCCATCGTAACAACTTCGCAACATAACACTAAACTGGATACGTTCAAATCGGTCGATTGATTCCTTCTGCCAGTGTCCAGGTTGAAATGCCTGGTGAGCGGCTGGGCCGTGGGCGAGGGCCTGCCTCCGCGGAGAAGGCTCTCGCCGCCCGCGCCGCCGCCCCAGCGCTCGCCGCCCACTGCGCACGGCGCACGGCGAGCCGCGGGGCCTTCCCCCCCGCCCGCGCACGGTGCTCAAATATTATTCACGAGGGTTTCGCGCGAATCTTGGCGAAGTTGGAGCGCGTCCGAAATTAGGTGTGCTAAACTTACCTCCGCTCTCGCCTTTGCCTGTTCCTTCACCTATTACACTACGTGGTCTCACTAATCGGTAATCGAAAGTGAAGGCAATGAGACGGCAACAAGTGGCAAGCGAGCTTTGCGTACGGTCGCCTCGTTACTTCCCATGAATTCTCAATCTAACTCTCTATCTACAGCTCTGCTCCTAAGATCTATGTACATGAGCAACTCATTATAACCTATTTAAACATTTTACATCAATTCATTGAAAAAAAGCAGTCTTGACAAATAAATTCGACGTATGATATTTTAAGTTATTTTCAATTAAATGTTGTTAAATACGTACATGAAAGCAAGAAAACTTAAGGAACTGTGAACAAAACGCGAACATTTAGGTTAATGCATTTACTAACTGCTACTCAGTGAAAATGAAATGATGCAACCAACAAGCAAGTATAATTATTAATCCTTCACTGCTTCTCATATTAAACATTCGTTTTTCTAAAATATGCAAATTTTAAAAAAGCATTAAGAAAAAAATAAATACTGCACAGCACAAATGGTTGCTATAGTTTTTGTTACATACTTAAGTCCACTTATATGTCAATCATATTTCAACACGAATCGTTTGTTATGAACAGTGAAATCAGAAAAGGAAAACGTTCCTGAATCCATTCCTTTTTCTATAAAACAACATATATTACATAAGCAATACAGAATCTGAAAAGGAAAAAATCATGTTCAATACGAACATGAACCTAGCAAAAATAACAATTTCATTTTCGTCAGCTTACTTCATGATTTTCTAGACCAAAATTAGTTCAAAATTAAATTTCAAGAATAACATTTTTTTGTTCAAAAATACTGCAAGCAAAATATCATTAAACGCAAAAAGGACACACAAACAAACGTTTTTGTGTTGTAAATGAGAGTGAACCACAATAGACGTGAATGTTGTCATCGAAATAATGAACTAATGAAAATAAATCGAGGGAATTATCTTTTCTCTCCGTATCGGAAACTCAGTTTACGAGGAAAATTCAACAAGGCGCACATCAACGCCTAAATTAATAATAATTTCCCGAAAATTTCTTCAGTACACATTTATACCTACCCTCACAAAATTTACTTCCATTTTTTATCCCAACCCTAAGGAAAACGACTCGCCTACCCCGCAAAGGCCGTGTAAACTGCTCTCTCCCTCTCTCGTGCTCGGTCGCTTCCTCTCTTTCTCGTTCTCTTCTTTCGGTGCTCTTTTTTTGAACAGTCGTTTCCCCGAGAGCTTTGTGAATCGTTCCGATTTTTATTAAAACTAATTTAAGGCCTTTAAGGTACGGAATGGTCTGCGACCTTTTGAAAGCAGGCGTTGTTTCAGGGCCTGGGCGAGGGAGGGGCCGAGACGAGGGGCGGACGCGGGGGCGGAGGCGAAGAACGGGGAGCAACTCGGGTTCCCTTTCAGGCCCTGTCCGATGCGGCGGGGCTAGGGCGGCGCGAGCGGTAAGGGCGGCGAGGGCGGTGAGGACGGTGAGGGCGGTGAGGACGGTGCGGGCGATGAGGGCGGCGCGCTCGCCTCCTCGCGCGATTGTTGTGACTTATTAATTGCTCCCGCTGCGCGTCTTTGCCGGCTCACCTTTTGTTTTGACAGCTCGCTGTCCCGCCAACTTAGGTCTCGCGCCCCTCTTGGCGGTTCCCCTCCGACGGCAGCCTCAATGAAGACGTCGGCCGGCGGGGAAAAGGGGGCGGCCCGAGTTACCCGAACTGCAGGTGCGTTTCTACGACTACCTCGGCGCCCGCCCCCGCCCCAGTCGGCGCTGCCGCCGCCGCGCTCCCGGCCCCCCGCGTGCGCGTCGGAGTTTTCAATACCCGCCGCGACTGAAGGCTGTCTCGCCTCTTGAAAAACGCGGTCGCGGTTGGGATTCATGAACCTCCAGCGAGGCGAGGGGGGAGGGGGAAGCCACAGGAAGGGGGAAGAGAGGCGGAAGAGACAGACGCTCCGACAACCGCGAGTTCTCATCAAATTTCTAAACGGAATTGTCGTTCCAGGGCCGTGTAAATAAAAATAAATTTGTACTTTATTCCTAATGAAAAGGTTCTGCGAATAATTTATTAATTCACGTTTCAATTAACAACAGTCCGCTCAAATATTTCATATTAAAGGCATCGTTTGGTATTTTTTACATTCTTTTAGTAATTTAACACGAACCTTTCCAAGCAGAAGAGACCGGAGCTAAGTCGTTGCCCCAGCGTATTTCCAGAACTCTCAGACAAATCATTTCCTGTCTCAGCACTGATCGACTAACACCGACAGGAGTGCGTTTTTGTTTACCATATCGAATGCTTTGACTTTTGAAAGTATTTCATAATAATTAATTGAATATACTACTGAAATTTTGAAAGATATATAATTAATTTTTCAAAGCAAAGTTACAAATTGAATATTCATGAAACGACATTCTCCCGAAGGGAGTCTTTATCCTGAAAATTGTGCGACATTAATATTTGTACCTCTCTGTGCCTAACGCGACCGTATACATAATGTAACCACAAATTCATGCTGTAGATGCAGGCAACTTATTTCAATAAAGTGATTAATTTTCTTTCAAAAAAAGTTGAAAGAAAATCACTCAGTTCCAACCTTTTCGAAATTATTTTTTTACAATAGTTATAAACGAAAGAATTTCAGAAAATTCTTCCATTCCACAAATATTTAATTAGAAATAATATTATCAATATTACGCGATGAGAGAGCAATACCTGCATGCGGATTTGATTCTCACACGCTTCATGATCTCACACCATGAAACCACCGACGACCATTATAGCAACCAAGTGTCTAAAGTATTAGTACAAGAAGGCACACGATGAGAATTCCGGTCACGGGCGAACAACAAAATTATAGAGCGTGAGTCACGTCTATTTTTTTGAAGGGATCGTGAACAACTTTTCTCAGATCACACTCTTCGATGTAATGAGTTAGTATAATAACTTCAATACATCGGTCGTGTTGAATGCCAATTATAATTGAGTCCAGAGAGAACCATGAATATGATAGCATGTATAATGTAACACGTGAGCTATCTATATGCATAATTTTGACCGAGTTCAATTACTTCTGGCATTCAACATGTCTAAGCTACTGTAGCTATTATAGGAGCTCATTATATTATATAGGGAGGTCGTATGTAGAAATCTGATTTTCGCGGATGAAACAAAGTCTCTCCCTCCAGATGTAACTATTAAACTGACTAAAAAGTAAACGTATCACGGAACACAATACTGTTCCAGGTAATGGTAAAGAAGTCTATGCAGTGAACACAACCCAAGAAGGATGTCATCACAAGCCACACATCAATAAAAAATACTACATTTGCTCTTGCCAGCGCTTAATTATTTTAAATTAGATTACTATCTACAATTTTCAGGCACGTAAGTGACTGCAAGTGACTCAGTTATCGATAACAAATACTTAAAAATATATTGTAATATTACTCACTCAATGCATGCGCTCAATCGTTTTCCCATAAACTGGCTTACCTGTAACAGAAAAAGATATCGATAAGTGATGGCATTTACGTAGACCAACAATACAGCAGTGAACAAATTTCTACCTCCATTGAAGTTTGCTCTTACAATGACTCTTACAATATTCATAAAATATTGTTTCATACAAAAGTCATTGGCTGGTCAATGAGAAAACTGTTCAGACATTCACTTTTTATTTACTTAAAGAATTGCGCTTTAAATGTTTAATGACTATAGTTTGATTCAATATTTAATAACTTTTGATTGATTTGTTTTTGTAACGTTTTGATTGATTGATTGATGTTTTCGTGTACATCAATTGTTATAGTCATTATTCCCATTAGTGTAGTGAATGTTTTATCGCTGGATGTGGTGGTGTTCCGACTCCACTGGATGATGAGATTTGGTGTCGACCAGCGAGATTTTCCTCTCCAGGTATCTCCCCAGAGGGGCATCGCTCCAGCAACGACAAGCTCTAGGCTCCCAACTGGTCTCCCGACACATGTAGTGGTATAGAGCATGTGTGTGTGTGTGCGTATGTGTGTGTGTGTGTGTGTGTGTGTGTGTGTGTGGAGAGAGAGAGAGAGAGAGAGAGAGAGAGAGAGAGAGAGAGAGAGAGAAAGGAAAGGGAATAGGACAAGGAAGGAAGGATCACGTGCGGTTCATGACCCGTGGCTGTGATGTTAAGGTACTGCTCCAGGTTTCACCTGGCATTGACCGGAGAAACCACGGAATACTACCGATAAGAGCAGCCGGCCGCTAGAATTCTGCTCCAGACAGCGGCTGAATTTTACTAGCTACGTAGCTAGAGTCGAAAATTCACCATCGACGAAACTCGAACTTATGATCTTGTCAGAGTCGCTGCAGAGACAGCAGCAATGATGGCTCTGAGCTAAATTCAGCCAGTACATTCGCTTTAGTGTTTGTACGTTTATTCGGAAAGAAATAAACAGATAAAAATTGTTATAAAAAATCTTTACAAAAATTGTCATTGCCAGAAGGTATTTTAAATGGTAATATGTGCGATAAATAAGATGAGGCAAGCCAAAGTCATCGGTAAGAATAGCTTCTTGCTCACCAGGCTTCTAGCTAACGTGCTCACTTTCCAAGAGCAAGAACGCGGATAAGATTCAATTGTCGTCGGAGTCACAAATAATATCCACAAAAAGGTTATAATCACCGTGGCTAGGGTAATGGCAAGCTAACAAGATTAGTGTTGGGTAGTGCTGACTATTCGTAGCCGTACATAAGGTGTTACTCCTCGAGCCGATTGGTGCTTCGGAAATTTCTAACTGGGAGAGGGAGGCAATATCAAACTACCTCACTTCCTTCAAATTACCTTGCACGCCTCATCAGTGCCACAGTCTAGTGGCGCATTAAGGATCCAAACAGCCTTGAAGGTGATGACTATACAAACAACATAGGCATATCAAAACTTCATACCAAGTAAAATTTTGTTTCGGTACTTAAAAGAAAGGAGAGTCAAGTCGTCACGCAGAAGAACTGATGCAACCGCAAGTAATTAAAAGCTTATTTGATCTACGGTTTGATTCTCACTAATATAAATAGTATACAGGAAGTTCAGTAGAAACGTGCAACATTGAAATGTTGGAACAAATTTTCACCACGAAAGGTCTTAAAAATCTCTTGTAAATGGACACCTAAAAGTTTATCGGCTGATTAATGCGAAAGCGCAACAGGCAACTCCCCGATTAGGTTAATTTGACAATAATTAACACTGATATTCTGGTAAAAGCGGTTAAGCTGGCGAAAAACAATCGCGCATAAGTCACACGGACAGGACAGTTTGGAGGAGATGAGGTAGAGTCAGGGATGGGTTCCGGACGGGACCAAATAGAGACTGAGGACGAGGACATGAACGGGGTGGCAGGAGAGAAAGAGAAATAGAGAGAGAGAGAGAGAGAGAGAGACAGACAGACAGACAGACAGACAGACAGACAGAGGGAGGGCAACGCCAGTCCAACATAACGTGGAAGGAACAATATTAAAGACGCGTAGTATGGCTAACGGTGATTACACGAAGTAATATAAAATACAACCAATGTCCCTGTACTATTCAGGTCCCTGTACTGTTCTGTACTATCAGAACTCACAATTTGTTTAATTAATTATATTTTTCCTGTAAATCGTTCCATTCAGTCCAAAATCTTCTTTATATGCGTAAAATATTGGTATGCATAGTCATATACATTACTGCTTAACAATTAATATGTGCTCTTCGTACGGCCGCGTTTTATGCAAGGTTCTATTCACTACGTCATACCATCTCGACCTAGTCGGCCCCGCCCTCTCCGCCCCTCCCGCCCTACGCCGCCGCCATGGCGAGCTCAGCGCCACTCCGCGCTGTCGCCGCCCCCGCCGCCCCCGCCGCCATCGCCGCCTGCGCCGCCGCCGCTCACGGGCTGACTGGGTAATAAGAAGAGGACCGGCCCGGGGAGAATAATGGGCGGCCGGCGGTGGAATTGCTGGCATTCCCCCGGAGGCCGAGGCTCCGAGATGCGTCTCTCATTCTATGACGTTCAAGCGTGGCGAATTTGCAGCGTGGCTGACATGACAAGCCTTCAGAAGATTCTCCGATACAAAGGTCCGCTGCTCGGTGCTTTCTTCTGGCATATATCGTGGCCATTGTGCGCCGAGTGTAGGCCTACAGCGCCAGCGACGGACAATAAGTAACAACTTCGAGGGAAAAGGAAACAAAAAGCGGCCGTAGTTTCGGCGAAGAGTTAAGGTGCATAACAGTATTAATGATTATTACAGTAGAAACCCGAGATTACCTCAGAGAGTAATAAATCAATGCGGGAGTCTCGTCTTCGCGGCTTGAAAAGTGGCCTTCGTCGCCAAGATATTATTCACTGGACTCCATTAGAATTTTGAGGAAACTCGTATGCGTTGGCAGGGGCTGACTTACACCTTTGTCCAGTCCACAAAATAATGAAGTTTGTTCTCCTCAACAACGAAAACATTTATATGAATTAATATACGATATTTTAGTTTATCGTAAATAATTAGCTGATACTTAATTTTCCTTCTTTCGGCACGTTAAACATCTCATCTAAGATTTCACAATAGAATTCCTAGACTTATGAACAGATCCAGATGATTCCATATCATTTTAATTAATATCGTATGAATTTCATTGTAACATTAACTATAACACTAGAATTATATATTTTTCTTAAAGTACATAATAGAATGATTTACAACAGTTTAAAAATAAAAGAAACGAGAAAGAAATAACAGATGTACCTCCACGCGAAAATGAATACAAAAAAGAGACTCATGCTTGCATGTTATTTCAATAAAAGCATTCACGTGAATATATTGGTACAAAATAGCAGGGAAGGCAGTTCAGTACGCCCTTCGCAATCGTCCTCACTAGCGCTGCTCTACAAAAACACGACCCCCCCCCCCCGAGCAGCCGTGCTCGGACGGACGGCCGTGGGCGCGCAGCTGGCCTTTAACCCGCGCGGGCTCAGGTGGCGGGCAGCGCCGATCTGGACCCGGCGCCGCGGCGCGTCGCGTCGCGTCGCCCGCCGCCTCCGGGCGCGGAATACACAACGACGACGCGTCCTCGGAGCCGGCGTTTGGACGCTCTCAGGCCCCGTCAGGGCCCCCGCCGCCCGCTGCGGTCCGTGTGCCGGTCGATAGCCAACGTTACCCTCATCCACCGCACTTGTCAGCGCGCGTTGTTTTCTTTACACTGATGGACTGTTCATAGTGTCAGATATTTGGCGAACACGTTGTGAAACATGGAAGATACGTTGTTGTATTGATCTGGTCAGTTAGACTGGTTTACCTGTAGTAGAGGCGTATGCTAACAATCGTTTTGGAATGGTCTCTTTGCATCGACCTCTAATTACAGTAAGAACACATATTTTGGCTCCGGCTTTACAATGTTCAGTGACCCCACAAACTAATCATTACTTAAGTCAATAAATGCAAGGAAGGAAATAAATTTACACTGAAACTAATAGCGTAACCTACGCAAGAAATGCAAAATCCTATTCTTGTCCGCAAACATTATTATTATTATTATTATTATTATTATTATTATTATTATTATTATTATATTTACTTTGTTACAAAGCTTGTTGCATTAGTGATGTGGCAATGGAGCAGTTCAAATTCCTACAATCGTATGAATCGAATTTGCTAGCGTTACCGTTTTACCATACATGCGAAAAAACAACAGAAAAGCTACATAAATACTCGTAAACTCTGCCATAAAACAACCAGTCGACAGTAAGCTAACCGGAGACACTCCATTTTAGAAGATGATTAACAAAATCGAAACCCTGCGTGCTGTAAACTGTAGCTTGCTTTCCTCGCTTGATGGGATGGAGAGCTGCAGAGTGAATAAACTCCCCCCTCTGCCACCCAAACAGTGACGGGCAGCAGGCGTGAGTGGAAGGGCGAAGGGTGGGACGGGACGGGGCTTGGCGGGACAGCGCAGAGAAGACGAAAAGGGTAGACTGGATGGAGAGGGCAGGGTAGAGCGGGGTGGAGAGCGACGGACTGAGGGAGCGGGCGGGCCGGGGCGGGGCGAATCGGTTGGAGCGGGGCGGAGCGGGGCAGTGTAGCACGCGGTGGCGGGGTGCGGCGCGGTGTAACATCGCGCAGCGGTTCGGTGGCCGCGCGAATACGCACGTGTGGATCCGTTTGAATAAATGATAAGACAAACACGTATCCTTCCACCCTGGGTTTATTTTTCCCCAAGCATCAATTTAAATGAACAGCATTAATGCGAGCGTGTGAGTGGATGTGTGAGTGGTGGACGGTTGACTCGAGGACCTGAGAGCCAAGGTGTGGAGAGTTGCCGAGATGCTTCTGGAAGTGACTTTTCACACCGTTAGAAGTATCTAAACATTGCACGACACCGACCCAGGCGTGATGGGAAAACCAATGTTGCCGTAAGAGTGGAGGAAAATGATGAAAACGAAGTTATAAGTACCGAATTCGCGAGTCATAAAAAAATAAGAGTGCGAATGGTCGGGAAGACATAAAAACGCTGAGAATTGGCTATCGAAAAATAAAATGATGAGAATAAACCAGCTAGGGAAAAGTTGAAAGCGGGAGAAACATACGACTTAAAGCCCGGTTTCTGAAGAATAAGAGGTAGCGACAAGACGAGAACGAAGATCCAGGGCGCGAACGGAGGTGGTACAGAAAAAATGAAGAGGCGCAAGAAGTAGAATATCGAAGGAAGCGGCGGTGGCCACCGCCAGGGGAGAGCAGCAGGTGAAGGCAACAGGCCGCCGCGCGCGTCTCGGGCGGAGACGCATCGGATGGCAGCGAACAGCGCCGGAAACGCCGGGGGCAAGAGCGTGCGAGGGGCCGCTGAATAGAAAATACCTCCTCGGCGACGAAAACAAAGACGATGGCCTGGAGGGCGGAGGAGGATGGAGGGACGCTGCACCGCTCCAGGAGGTGGAGGGACGTTCGGGGGGGGGCGAAGGGACGGGCTAGGAAAGGGGAGGGGGGGGGGGAGTCTGGAAGCGACGGGTTGCGGTCGACTTGTGGCGGCAGCGGTGACAACGGAAACGGTATTTGGCGGCGACGACGGAAAAGCCCAAGCTGACAGAAATTTAGGTGGCCGATATGATGGTACTAATGACCAAAGAAAGAAAGAAAGAAAGAAAGAAAGAAAGATAGAAACTGACAGAAACGAACACTGCAGCAGCTTGCATTTTAGGCGAGGAAAAATGCTGTTGTCTCTCAGAAGCAAGTGCTTTGTTAAATTTGATATCGTAGATTTCGAATTACTGAAAAAAAAATAACATTTATTTTCTTCACGTAAAAAGCAGACAGGTGTATGTTTATTCTCTTTTAAATTTTCATTTAAACCAATAGTTAAACAGTTAGTTAATTTTAGAATTTGCACATTTAATTTCAGGCACTTCAAAATTCCAATAGTTTGACATCTTCATTTGTCTGATTGCCATAATATCAAAAGTTCTTTAACATGATACAGATTGTTCAGCAACGAAGTGTTCAAATTGCTTCATGGAACCCCAATTTTCAATTTTTGTACTTTTTATAACAATAAAAAACGTTTATATATAACATCAAAATGTTGACTATTAGAGAGAAGGCCTCCAAACATCAGCCATTACTTCGACATATCAGAACGGAAAAAGCTCAAGAATTTATTGAAATGCAAAAACGATTAGCAGTAAAATAAATGAATTATTACTGTAAAGGCCACTGCTTACTAAGGTATTTTATTGCTATACCGTTTTATTGTTCTTAATACACAATTTGTAAATTTTAAATAACTCGAATATCTTCGAGTTTACTTTTGAGTTCCAATAAAAAGGCGCCCTATGTCCTCAAAATGCAATGATGAACGGACAATTGTCCTTCGCCTTAATACAACTTGATGACAAACAAGAAAATACAACACAATGACTCTTCATTATTTATTTTCCATTATTTTTATTAAAATGTCTTTCTGCGCCATACTTTATAGGCTTTATAAGATAAACAAATCGCGATTAGTAGATTGAAATTCTTGAGGAAGATAGGAGATTAATAGAGAAGATTATAGAATTTAAGATAGAAGAAAATAGGAATTAAGAACATAAGAAAAACATATTAGTGTGGATGTTATACGAGTAACATCCACACTAATATATGCTGTAGATTTCCCGACTAAATGCGAATATATGATACATTACAGGGAAAATAGACTATTTGTCCTCAAAATACGTGCAACAACCTAAATTATGCGTTGCTTTCTTTAGAGAACGGTACGATTTT